>CM064910.1:58485251-59685251 GCA_032727855.1 Quercus ilex subsp. ballota
TTATGTCTCATTTTCATAATGGCAACCATTAAAAATAAACTATGAGAAAGAAGAAACAATACAGGACAGTAAAGGAACCTATATGGGAATTCTTAGCAATATTACATTTTTTTTTTTGGTTGAACAAGGTAATATGAAATCAAATTTAGTATTAGCTTTTGAGTTAAAGATGCACTATTTTATGATATTTCATTGGGGTTCAAAAGGAAAAAGATTCATAAGAGAGATTGTATGTGAGTTTACACAAGAATCTAGGAAGTGCAGAGAATTATCTTCAACAGCATGAAGTTTATAGCCCAGGTAGAGAGAAAATGATTAAAGTTTGGAGAGTATACACCAAATGGCTTGTGATAACCAAAAATATTATACAAATTTAGACATTTGAAGCATCCCTTTACATCCTTGAGTAACCTCTATGATCTTCATATTGCTCCATAAACTCATCATTAAATTTCTTGTAACTGTTCATGATTTCAGGCATTTCCTCTTCAGCTGGTAAGATGGTTGTCCTCAAGTGGAAGACACTATATGAATAGTAATAGATTAGGTACAGTTTTATTTAAGTAGCTGTGGGAAATAGAACCATAAAGTTGCCTAGCTTATTTAAGTACAATAAAAAAATACATAATCACATTCCACAAAATAATTATTGTGTGAAAAACCATAGGGGTGGAGAGTAGGGGAAATTTTTTTTTTTTTTTGAGAATCAGTAGGGGAACTAATTTGTGCAAATTTTCTAAGAACTACACTTCTCATTTTTTATTTATTTAAATTATGGTTAGACAGAAATGGTAGTAGAAGCATTGAAAAGAAAGCAATAGGAAGATGGCCTTTATTCTAGCCTCAAAAAGAAAAAGGAAGATGCCTTGGGAATATAGCTAAAGAAGAATTCAGCGCAAAAAACATATAAGCAGTTACCCTTCTTTCTGTCCAAATCCGGAGCCAGGGACGGTTGAAATGCCAGTGGCTTCCAAAAGCTTGAGACAGTAGAAAACATCAGGAACTTTTCCAGCTCTTTTGGCAGCCTCTATTGCTCTTGGTGGCAAGCGTATTTGAGGGAATGAATACATGGCACCTATAAAGCCAATTTTGTGAATACTCAAAAATAGTAACCAATTACTAAATAAAGAAAAAAACATCACATGTACCTTTTTAAACAAAAATTTTACCTTCAGTGAAATTACAAACCACATTTCTGCAGCTATTAAATCCATCAGTCATTATTCTTGCTCTTCTCCTAAGCGATTCAAGAATTCCTTTGCTGCATGTTTCATGGTTCATAAAATACTATTATTCATCACTCAAACAAACAAGAGACCATCTCTAAATAACACAAATAACATCAACATCCAAAAATTCGAATCATCATTCAATTCTTTTTTATCCAATTATAAGGAAAAAAAATAAAAAATAAAAAATAATTTTCCTTCTAACTGCCATGTATTTAAGGCAACTGTTTTGTTAATGATTGAATACTGCTCCTTCAAAATGAAGGTAATAGTGAGACCATTCATCAATCATGACCATGAGTAACCACAAAAGGCAGAAAGATTTTTAGGTTCATATCCATGTCATCAATAGGAGCAAAAGCATAGACTTGAATCTTAGTGGCCATACCTTTCCCTAACAAACTGATCATATGAAATATCTCCAGGTTTGGGTGGGTTCACCATCAGCCCCATCTGCAAATGGAAAAAGTAAGTAATTTTCCCTGTGAGATACCAGTTTGAATAAAGAACTGGCGGTGCCCAGTTCAATGGAGAATACTACATCACAAAAATTTGAGTTCAACTCACAAATATCTGTGCAGGGACATTTGGACTGAGTGATATGGATGCAACTTTATAGATCTCATCAACTGTCTGCAAGATCAAGTCATGATATCATTTCAAAAAGGAGAATGAGTATTGGTTGCTTAATTGTATTTGAAATTCACTCTACATACGTCAGAACTACCTTATTTAAGTCAGAACACTACCTTATTAAATCAACATGATAGAAAAACAGTTCCTTATGTTTGTAAATGGCATGAATTGGTATTTGCTAACAATAACTGAAAATTTCAGAGGCTTGTATGAAGCTAACAATAACTGAAAATTTGCTAACAGTAACTAAGATGAAGCTAAACCATGTTAAGATGAGGTCTAACATCTTAACATGGTTTAGCTTCATCTTAGTGCATTTTGATCAAGCAACTTCAGATAGAAATATATGTAAGATGTATCCATATCTTTACAAAATCCCAAATATGCAAAAAATGCTAGGTTTGCAACTTACGGTGTGTATATATATATATACACACACACACAAGTAAAAAACTTATAGAAAGACAAACCTTGGGAGGAATGTTAGTCATCTCAAAGTAACCACCCCGCTGTCCACATTCACCCCAATATCCTTTGGACACAGTATGGAAAGAGACAAGCTGGAGCTCCTTGCTTATAGGCGGCCCCATATCCATCAAAACCTTCCAGTTGTTAAAGAAAACTAGAGTATATAAGCAATTTTGATGGTCCATGCAAAAACTCAGACACAGATAGATCTAATAGAACAAGGATATATACCTTTTTAGCACTAATAAAAGGGCGCTCATCCTGGTATATGTTCTGCTGATAAACCTCATCTCCAAGCAAAACTAAGTTTTCCTGGTTACAGTACTTCAGTATTTCTCTCAAATTAGCTTCACTAAGACACTGACCAGTGGGGTTTCCAGGATTTATAATCACCATAGCCCTTACCTGATCATATTCCAATGTATACAAGATTTAGTTGTTAGTTATAAGCACTACAAGAAAGGATAGTTTGAGATTTACTTATTGAAAAGCCCATACCAGAAGAAAATAAGGCATTGTAATATTATATACAAAATGGAAGAAGACAATAAAAAAATCTTCACGACAAAAATAGATGCATATTGCAGGGAAAATTCTCCATAGAACCATACTATAAGTTTGTATAGGGCAACTGGAAGTCAACCAGCTGACTTACATCTGGTTCACTTAAATGCCAATTCATATTCAGAACCCAACGGTCCATCCATTCTTAATAAGTTCTCAAGTTTCACCTTAGTTTCACAATTGGATACTCACAGTTATTCCTTTAAAGCGAGCCTCAGCAACTGACTGGCGAAGGTTATTGACATCAAGGCCCCAATTTTCTGTCTCCTCTAGGAAATATGGGACAAGAGAACCGCCAAATAGAGAGATTGCAGCTGAGTAAAGTGGGTATTGGGGGTACTGGAACCAAAACCTAGCAAGACTCAAATATTAATGAAAGGAATTATCTGGCAAAACAATTGGGAATGCAGAAAGCCCCCTGAAGTAACTAACAAGAGAAAATGGAAAAACAATTTAGAAAAAAAGAAAAGAAAAGAGAACTTCAAATAAGAAACCACGCTTGATACAAGAGGACAACTATATACAGACTCATTTCAAAACAATTTATTACCCCATCCCCTTTGCCACGGATGATAGTATTCAAGATCTGCATCACACCTTTGCTGGCACCATCTGTGAGATATATGAGTTCTGGGTCACTGTTATAAGAGTACAAAATAATGAACCCCTTCAGCTAACTCCTTGGTGACAGAAATTGAAAGCTCTGTTGTCAAAATGAAAAATCAGACTTATACGAAGATTTATAAGCGCCAATAGTACCTTGGATAACCATCACGCCTTTCAATGAACTCTGCCACTTCCTTCCTTACTCCTGGAAGTCCTCGGGAGTCGCTGTAAGCACCTAGATATATAATAAAGGAATTATATAACTTTTAGTAATTCATCAAGAAGCCAAATGAACAACATTTAAACCAGCAATAAGATGTAAATCAATGAGGAGAAGTGGAAATTTATGACAGGAAGGAGAAAGGCTAACAGGAGCATAATACTAGGAAAGAAAAAGGTTTTGATAGCTCAACTGAAAATGTAGCTTTTAACAATGAGATAAAACCTAAAATACCTAGAAAGTATAATACATTGTTATCTTAGATATTTCAATCCCTTTTTTATAAGAACAAAACATTAAAGGCAGGTCAAAAGATTACCAAGACCACCCGTAGTCAATGAAAGATAATGTTTTGCTTTTGCAATTGCATCAGCAGGAAAAAGCAGCCCAACATTTGGATCATCTAGTAGAAACGGAGCTTGGCAAAGAGCAACCACCTGCAATAGTGCAATTCTTTGGTTCAATACAAACCATACTGTAAAGAACTCCAAAACAATTCGATTAGACCAGAAGTGAATATTAAAAGTTTAAAAAAAAAAATACTGAATCAAAATATGTGGCAATTGTGATCAACCTGGCGAGGAAAGGTCAGCGGCTTCTGTCCTAATGCATGAGGATTACCAACATTTGTGAAAATAATCTGTTGACATAAAAATAAAATAGTGAGACAACAAACACACACACACAGAGGAGAGTGGCATTTAAAAAGAAGTTTGAATTATCTTCAAAGATAGCACCATATTTATCATGCTTTATTGGACTAAAATAGCATTTAAGATAGGTACTACTAAATCAAACTCTTGCCCAGAATAGAAGAGGCTAATGATACTGTACAATACAACGTACAATACAGTTGCGCTATAATCATATGCAAGTGCACACACGGCCAAAACCTATTGGATTCTAATTTCAAATTAAAGCTACATATACAGTATTGACAGGCTTGCTGGATAAACCTAATGCAGATGTTAGGATACAAAATGATATTAGATTGAGCCCAGCTAAACTAAGTAATGGATTAATTGTTACTTATACCCAAAATTAGCAGTTTAATAAAGGACACAACCACAATAATAATCACCACAGTCCAAAGCAATAAAAATTAAAATTAAAAAGAACATATGAATTCCGCTGACAAAGTAGAAAACTTTGAAAAACTCTTTAAGAGAGAGAGAAAAAAAAAGTCTCTGGTAACCAGTCCCCAAGAACTTTCCAATGTAGAAGAAACAGTAGTTACAAAAAATCTATACAACAACAACAAAGCCTTGGTCTCAAAATTTTGGGTTGGTTATGGTTCCTCAACAGATTAGTTAGGGTCAGCCACATGTATTATTCCCTTCAATCAATTTTATCTGAAGTTATACTCTCTATTACTTCTTTAATTGACATGTTATTTTTTATTACTTCTACTAATGTAAGTTTTGGTCTTCCTCTACATTTTATTGTTCTCTTAATTTGGATCAACTCACTCTTTGTTACGGTGCATTAATTGCTCTCCTTTGAACATGACCAAACCATCTTAAACGACTCTCTCTTGTCTTTTCATCAATAGGGGCTACCCCAATCTTTAAGCGGATTTCCTCATTTCAAATCCTATCTTTCCATGTATTCCACTTATCCATCTTAATATTTTCATTTCAACTACACTCATTTTATGATTTTATGAATATATTGCTTCTTAACAGCCCAACACTCAGTACCATAGAGCATAGCTGGTTGTATAGCATTCTTAAAAATAAAAAAAAATAAAAAAATCCCTTTAACTTAATAGGCATTTTACAATCACACAAAACTTCCAATGCGCTTTTCCACTTCATCCACCCTTCTCTTGACCATCCGGTCTACCTGCCCCTTCGTCTTTGTTTTTACTTTTACTAAACTTACATTCCTTAAACTCTGTTTTAGTCCTACTTAATTGAAAACCTTTAGATTCTAAAGTTACAAACAATCTATACTCACAAAATTTTTGAACTCTAGACATGACTTGTAAGCCCAGCAACAACCCGCTTGCTTCCTGCCTCAACAGCTCCAAAACTCTGGCCTTCTTCTATAGAACCTCCTCCACAAACAAACTCGCTCACTTCAATCTGGAACCCCATGCTCAAAAGATCTCTCTAGAGGGATACTACCAAACAGGTAGAGACATGAAAGCTATATGTGATTTGAGGGAAACTCACGATGAGAGATTTTCTGATAGTTTAGGCTCATGGGAATTTAACGCTCTCTCAATATAGTCTTAAAGTGATCTCTCTCATAAAACACGCATGTCAAGTTTTTGCCTGATTTAAATCATTGCTCAAACGAGCCCTCAAATAGCTTGAGCAAGTCTTCATGAACTCACAGTCTTCAAGGAAGCAATTGACCAATACATAACAAAATTACAAAGTATACAACCCTCACTACATCACATTTTTGGGACTGGAATTTGCCAACTTAAACTTAGATCCAAACAATTTGACATTTCAAATCAGAACTCTCTTCAGGAATTTCCACGAACAAAGAGAAGGCTAATTTAGTTAAAATCCATACCACTCCAATAAATCTATAAGAGATTAGATAACAAGTTCACTGCCAAATGAAACAAATTGAACCAAAAGCTTATAAACAGCAGCACTAATCAAATCTCAACAACAAGGCGTAAGCAAAACAAAATCTATTACTACATAACAGCCAGAGAGAGCAAGTATGTATACCTTCTTCCCTTCTTTCTGAAGCTCAGAAGCACGAAGATACAGTTCCCCTCTAACAGCATATTGGGCCCTCTTCACGTTTTCATTCAGCGACTCATAGTCTAATGCCCTGGGAGACATGCTGAAGTAGTAACCTTCTCACAGATGTTACCCCTATCCAGAAAGAAGGAGAAACACAAACCTATGAACTCAGTTCCCTAACATGAATTTATAAATAAATAAAAAAGAACATGAGCTAGTAACAAGCCAAGCCAAGCCAAGAAATGTCATGAAGTTACATATTTTTCATTTTAATTGTTTGAATTAAGAAATATGAAGATGCCTATACACTCTTAAGTCATAATTTTTTTTTTTTTTTTTGGGTGATAATTCAACAGTTAGTAAAGGGGGTTTTGATTCTTTTGAAACTTGGAGGTCTCCATTGGAAACACCCGGAAGTGACAATTAAACGACAGATAGGTAGACAAACCCAGATTTGATGCAACTGATAAATTTGAATAACAATCTTTTGCTAAAGCAAAGATGGCAGAGGTCATTCATTAGGCTTCAGCAATTAAAAGTCACTCTCAATATTTCAATAACCAAATAATTAACAGACATTAAAATCACGTTCAAAATATTTAACTCTTATTAATTTAACAAACAAACAGTGGAAAAATAATAATAAATCCACAATTAACGCAGAATGGATGTTTAAGACTGAACAAAAAAATTGACTAAATAAGACTGAAACAATAATGATAATATTCATGGTTAACAAAACAGCTAGGCCAATGAACAACAATCTCTATCAAACAGAATCATAGTTAAAACTGAACATGCGTGGATCCAAAAAGCCCATTTAGAACCTAAATGCCCATATTCTTAACCATGAAAAAAAAGAAAGAAAGGAAAATCAAAGAGAGAATAAAATAAATACATACCCAATAAACAGTCCCTAATCTCAGAAACACACAATTTGTTAGCATAAACAACAAAATAGATTATATATAGTTTTTATGTTTCAACTGGGTTTCAAACGGGGATCATTGAGATTGAAATAGTTACCTGTGAACTGGGTTTGGAGATTTCTTTTTTTTCCCGCACGAGAGGCTATAGCTAGCTCAGTTCATGTGCTAATATGGTGAACAGAGATACGCACGCACAAGTTGTGACTGTTTTATGTGTTCCTGAAACAAAATCCGGAGTTTTCTATTTCTTTTATTTTCGTCTTAGCCAAAAGATATATCATATATCACGTGGCACTATGGGAACGCAAATGCCAAGAGAGCCACTGAAAAATAGTGTGGATTATTTGAATTCTGTATATATTTAAAGCCAAACGGATAAAGCTCATGCAAGAAGAGTGGCCTAGCTTCAAACTGTGAGTTCTTGGTTTAAAATCCACGGGGTCCAATCTCTTTTGATACATTGCACCACATCCTTCACTCTCTTTGAATGTAATAGTCTATGTTTGTTTGTCCAAGTCTCTGTCTCTGTCTCTGTCTCAATTTGGTGTGTTTAATTTTATTTTTATACTTCTTGTGGGTAGTGTGGTCATGAAAGAGCATTTCAATTCAGAGTGTTCAGGCTTATTTTGTCATGTTTCATTCACTTTCACATTTTCTATATGCGCGGCAGGACTTTGGTTAGGTTAGACTTAACCAAGTTTGGTTTATTAGCATTATTTGATGATGATAATGCTAATTATATTATTATTAATTCATGATCGAATCAACCAGGATAATGTAAAAGTATTAATACAATAATATGAGATATAGGAGGTGGGGGGTGAAAAATAAGCACAAAAATACAGTGCATCCAACAAGAGAATTGATTATTGCGAAGAAAACTAATCTGACCCGTGTCTTCATCTTTATGTCAGCATCTTTGATAGTAGTAGATTTGGACAAAACACTATTCACCCAAAGATAATTGACAAAACACTTAATCAATAAAGGGTCATGCTAACGAGAGCCATTAGGGCACTCATTAATAATCCATTTTAAGAAAGTTTTGATACCACTTTTATGGAAAATGAAAAAAGTTATCAAAATATTAATTACTTTTTTTTCATTTCCCATAAAACTTTTTTTAAATAGATTATTAACCAGTACCCTAAGGGCACTCGTTAGTATTTCCCATCAATAAATAAATAATAAAAAAAGTTATTATTCTTTTTCTTTTCTTTTTTAATAAATACAATCAGATTTATTTGAGTATGCAATCAAGGGAGTCCCTTCCTAAAAAGGGAGTTGCCTTGGTTTGACAAACAAGGCATCCCATACTTTGCTTGAAAACACCAAGGCAAGGTCACGCCAAATTCACTAATTCCACTAAAAGGATAATTGCCATAAAAAACAAGTTAGACAACCTCTAATGTAAGTAATTGTTTTAGTATCCAAGCTCTTTACTCTTGCTAGCAATAGGTTGTACTAGTCATTTTTCTTCTCAGCAATCTGATAATGCAAATTAATTGCCAACTGCAAATCCAATCTCTTGAATACCCCAAGGCTACTTGAAGATTTGCGATTGCCTTTATGGTTTCTAGCAACAAACCTCTACACTCAGGGTTGATCAAGAGTGTTTGGATTAATTCTCCTCTCAAAGGTATGACATTATGAAGACGGTGAAGGTATAGAGACTACACAAGTTTCTCTCTCAAGGATTGGTACTCTCATTCGTTTCTTGATTTTTAAGAGTTTTAATTTTGTTCTTATAGGTGTCATACAATTACAATTGAAATATAGACAGAAATTTGAATACACAAAAATATACAATTACAATAGGAACTTTTGACAAAGAAATTAATCACCAACACAAAGCCAACTACAATGTATCACAACTAAAATGTGTGTTTCAATTAGTTCAACTAGTAAAATATATGATGGTATAATAAAAAACTTGAGGATTAATCCCTGCTAATACCAAAACCTAATTGGTGTTTTTTTTTTTTAAATTATTATCTTGGTCTGATGATAAAAAATATATATATACAATCATCAGAAGCAAGCCCATAGGTTGAAACTCTATAAAAAAATAAAAAAAAAATAAAAAAACTAATAAAATGATTGCATGAGATGTAATTTAAATCCAATTAATGAATGATATAAATTATAAAATAAAAAATTAAGACATAAATGGATCATAGAAAAAGGCATATAGATTGGCAAAAATCTAGCTCTTTATTCCTAAACCCTTTTTTTGTTTTGGGGGGGGGGGGGGGGGGGGGGGGGGGGGCGGTGTGGTGTTTAAAAAGGCTTGTGGGTTTCCTTTTGAAGTCAAGCAGATTGGTACGAAATTAAAGAATGGAGAGAGACATCCTGAAAACTCTGAGGCCCAAGGTCCCTGGCCCATTCGAGAACATCAAATGCATCAGCTAAATTGGAGAAGCAGCCCATCTGTGTTCTATAGAGGGCTCATTATTGTTAACAGTTCAGTGGCAATCCAACATGCACAAGTATGTGAGACCTTCAACCCTTATCTGGGCTGCAAGGGTTTTTTATATTGTCGGTGGGCCTATGAATCAAGTCGTTCTATCACCAGCAAAATTGCAACTATGTGTACTATCAACCTGATAGGATCCTTAGACATAGAGAAATGTTATGTCCATAACACTTTTATAAGTGACAAATTATTATGAATTGTTATTGATAGATAAAAAAGTAATTTTAGTAGTATGTTTAAATTATAACTAATAATAATTTATCATCTATGATTTGTTATAACACTTCTCTTAAACATGAGATTGTGAGGTTGTAATTTTTTTTTAATTATAAAGTTTTAATCTATGTCGTGTGCTCTTGATGGTTGTTATTTATCATCAAATCAAGATATCAATTGATTTTTAGTAGGCAATGATCAAACACCAAATCTCTTATTCGATAACCAAAAAAAAAATTATCAATTGGGCTACCTGAAATCTATGAATCATGAGTTTTAAATTCAAGGATATCAAGTAGCAAATATGATTATAACAGGTATTTTATCTCTAGGTTGATTTCATTGTTTAATTTACATATCAAATTGAACCCTAAGCTAAACTTGAGAATAAAGAGCGTTCAGCATCATGTCATGAATCATATCAATTTGGAATCTGGAGCCATTTGTTTCCATTCTCTCACTTTGCCTGCCAATGGTTCTAAGTTGAAAGTTGAAATTCTCATGCACATAGCTTTTGAATCCAACTAATTAATGAATATATAAAAAAATAAAAAATAAAAAAAGTTCAGTTTTACACTGGCTTGGAGTTTCTTTTGTTGATGAAAGACCGGTTTGGAGTTACCTTAATTTTGTAACTATTGAAGAGACCATTAATATATAGTTTTAGTCATATGATTTTTTTAATAGGTCATGTGACTTATTTGAATAATACACATAAATAATATTATATATTGTCACCTGGTAGGTTGGAAGAGATAGTTTGGAGCTAAACTTTGTCCAAATTAAATTGATACTAATTTTCATTTGCCACTTTGATTTAAACAAAGTTTGGCTACAAACTAGTTTATAGCCAATGTTTATTCTCTACTCAATATATTTTTATTAGATATGAATTTTGATAAATATATCATTGAATTACATTTTCCTTTTATATCCTCTATGTTTGCAAAATTTTCAGAAGATCAAGATCAATAGCTATATCATCAATCAAATGTTTAAATTTCAAGCTTTTTGTAGCCTAACCTTGTGTATTAAAAATAAGTTTATGGATCGATTAGTAAATAATTTTCAATTGGCAAAAAAATTTAACATGTGTTAAGAATATAAAGAACATGTTATCTAACAGTTAGATTTATAATCCACATGTCTAATCTCTTTTGACACATTGCACCACATCCTTCACTCTCTTTGAATGTAACGGTCCATGTTTGTTTGTTCAGGACTCTCTCTTTCTCTCAATTTGGTGTGTTTTATTTTATTTTTATTTTTATTCTTCTTCTTCTTGGTTTGATAATGTAAAATTATCAAAAACTATCTGCCATCTGCGGACCCATGTGACACGGGTTTAGTGAAAAGTATCAATACAATAATATGAGATATAGGAGTGGGGGTGAAAAACAAGCACGAAAATACAGTGCATCCAACAAGAGAACTGATTATTGCGAAGAAAACTAATTTAACCCATGTCTTCATCTTTATATCAGCATCTTTGATAGTAGATTTTGACAACACAGTCACACTATACTCCAAAAAATAATTGACAAAACAATTGATCAATGAAAAAATATTAAGTGATTATTCTCTTCTTCTTCTTTTTTTAAATAAATACAATAAGATTTATTTAAGTATGCAATCAAGAAGTCCCCATTTTGGGGAGTTTCCTTGGTTTGATAAACAAGGCATCCCACACTTTGCTTGAAAACACTAAAACAGGGTCATGCTCAATTCACTAAATCCACTAAGAACATAATTGCAATATGAAACAGCTTACACATCACAACCTCTAGTATAAGTAATTGGTTCTAGTATCCAAGCTCCTTACTCTTACTAGCAATAGGTTGTGCTGGTCGTATTTCTTCTCAGCAATCCGATTATGCAAGTCAATTGTCGACTGCAAATCTTAACACTTGGATACTCCAAGACTACTTGAAGATTTGTGATTGCCTTTATGGTTTCTAGCAACAATCCTCTGCACTTAGGGTTGATCAAGAGTGTTTGGATTAATTCTCCTATCAAAAGTATGACACTACGGAGAGGGTGAAGGAATAGAGACTACGCAAGTTTCTCTCTCAAGGGTTTTGGTAGACTCTTAGTCGTTCATTGATTTTTAAAGGTTTTAATTTTGTTCTTATAGTTGTCGTACAATTACAATTGAAATAAAAATATAAATTTGAATACACAAAAATATGCAATAACAACAAAAACTTTTGACAAAGAAATTATCAACGCAAAGTCAACTTCGGTGTAACACTAATAAAATGATTACATGAGATGTAATTTGAATCCAATAAATGAATATAATATAAATTAGATAATAAAAAATTAAGACATAAGTGAGTCATAGAAAAAGGCCTAGATTTGCAAAAATATAGGGGTTGTTTGGTAATGTATTTTAAACAACAGTTTTCAGTATTTAAACAATATTACACGTATTTTTACATATTTTTTTATACGCACATATTTCTAAAAAATACACACGAGCTATTAGCTCTTTATTCCTAAACTTTTTTTCTTTTTTCTTTTTTCTTTTTTCTTTTTTCTTTTTTCTTTTTTTGGGGGTAAAAGGGCTTGTGGGTTTCCTTTTTTGTCAAGCGGATTGGCACGAAATTACACAATAGAGAGAGAGACTTCCTGAAAACTCTGAGGCCCGAGGTCCCTGACCCATTGGAGAACATCTAATGCATCAGCTAAATTGGAGAATTGGCCCATTTATGTTCCATAGAGGGCTCATTACTGTTAACAGTTCAGTGGCAATCCAACATGCACAAGTATGTGACTGTGAAACCTTAATCCCTTATCTGGGCTGCAAGGGTTATTTATATTTGGTGGGCCTATGCATCAAGTAGTTCTATTATCAGCAAAATTGCAACTCTGTGGACCATACGTATGATAGGATCCTTAGATATGGGATTCCTGAGTTTGTTTATTTATTTGGTTTTTTTTTTTTTTTAATAGAGCTTATGACGTCTCCTCTTAATAGTTTTTCTTTATCATCAAATTAAAAAATCAGTTAGTTTTTAATGTAGGCAGATATCAAACCTCAAATATCTTATTTGACAACAAAAGACTTTATCAGTTGAGCAAACCGGAACCCATAAAATCATAAGTTTCAAATTTAAGAATATTGAGCAACAAATATGATTAGGATAGATATTTTATCTTAGTTTGATTGTGTCGTTTAATTTACATGTCAAATGGAACCCTAAACTAAACTTAAGAATAAAGAGCGACAACAATGATGCTTTTATGGTCCTATTGTCATGAATCATATCAATTAGAAATATGGAGCCATTTGTTTCCGTTCTCTCACTTTGTCTGCCAACTGTTCGAGTTGAAAGCTGAAATTCTCCTGCACATAGCTTCTGAATCCAACTATTAATGTATGAAAAAAAGTTTAGTGTCAAACGGGTTTAGAGTTACCTTCCTCTAGCTCATTATGAGACAATTGATAATGCCATTAATATATAGTTTTTAGTCAGATGATTTTTTTTTTAATGAATCATGTAACTTATTTAAATAATACATGTGATAATCTTATAAATCGGCACGTGGTAGGTTAGAAAAGATAGTTTGGAACTAAACTTTGTCAAAATTAAATTGCGACTAATTTTCAACCACTTCGGTTTGGATAAAGTTTGGCTACAAACTAGTTTAGTTTATAGCCAATGGCTACAACTCAATTCAATTTGTTTTTATTGGATGTGAATTGAATTACATTTTATTTTTATATCCTCCATATTTGCAAAATTTTCAAGATCAAAGATCAATAGCTATGTCATCAATCAAATATTTAAATTTCAAGTTTTTGTACTCTATAATTATGTATTAAAAATAAATTTATGGATCAAATAGTAAATATCATTCGATTGGTACAAAATTTGACATGCTTGTTAAAATCATAAAGAAATGCAATCTAATTATTAGATTTTCAAAATATGTAGCCATGCTAATTTTTAAGTGAGAGTTGTAACCAAACTTTGTCCCATTGGTTTTGTCCTTCTCATTTATTTATTTATTTTTATACAGAATTTGGTTCCAAACTTAGTTGTGACCTTACTAAACAACATTTTATATAATTATTTTAAACAAATTATATGCATTGCACATGACAAGAATACATATTATTTTTTTTATTGTTAGTTGTAGCTAAGTTTGTTGTCAAACCTTATCCCCTGTTTTTTTCATCAATAGTGTTTTTTTTTTTTTTTTGAGAGAGTTTTTTCATCAATAGTTGGAAGTGGAGGAAACACCAAGAGATCTAAATGAGTTTCAAGTTACTGGCAATTTTAACCCAATTTCGTAAGTTAAGAGTAACATTGAAATAAATTATAAAATATAAATAAATAAAACTAAATTGATGCAATTAAAGATAAACTAAATTGAAACTGGCCACTTTCTCAACAAACAAAAAAAAAAAAAAAAAAAAAAAAAATTAAAACTGGCCATTGAAGCACCAAAAGTGCATTTTGCCTATAAATTATGTTTAACGTAACCAAAATTTGTTACCATTAGTCATTGCACACATAAAAATGGTTGATGTGACGTTCTTCAATTATTAAACCATAAGTTTAAAAACACAATAAGGTGACATAATATGAATGATGTGTGAAAATAATATTACATTAATTATAATATGTCATTCGCATTAGCTCAAGCAAAAATTATTATCTATTTTAGTATAAGAAAATTTTTTTATTTTATTTTACACACTGACTTTTTTAAAATAGTCCATATCAAATTATCTATTTTACACAAGGGCTGTACACGGTGCGGTGCGATTGGTTTTTTTGGGCATTTTTGCACCACACCTATAGAGGCGGTTTTCTCTCATCCCTAACCGCACCTCACTTGTGGAGGGGTGGGAACTAGTCTACACAAGGTGCGGTGCAAGATACCGGTTCGCTATGGTTAGTTCGGTTAGTTCCTCATTTTCTCAGGAACCAAACACAATGCAATTAACAACCCAAACCACATCATACTCATTAAAAAAAAAAAACCCAAATATTCCAAAAACAAAAAATGAAAAGAAAACAAATTCACAATCTTTCTCTCAAACATACCCATTTCAAATTACAAAAACCGAAATAAAAAAACTAAACCAAACCTATAAAAGATCAAACAAAACCATTGAAAATGTTTGGTTTTTAGACCCCTTAAACCAACCAGATTAACCTAGTTAATTAGCCAAGTGATTAACTTAGTCAAATGATGCAATTCTAGGTTATCACAAACATACAATCATATCAAGAATATAAAGCAGCGAAAAAGTAAATAACATAATGATATGATAGCCCAGGAAACCACACGGTAAAAACTTGGGGAGGATTTGACCTAACTATCCTCAAGGTAAACCTGAATCCACTATACGAAAGAATCGAAGTTCATACAAAAGGACTTACAAGCTTCCCGCTTGACTTCCTAATGCTACCCACCAGTAGAACTTACTGACACGACCACATGCAAGCTCCGAATCCACGGACTCCTTCTTTCTTGGATTCTCCACCAGATACAAGCACCCACGCTTGTTATTCTTTAAGCTCCAATGGAAGCAACTGAGTTGATCATCAAGATATTGAAAAATATCTCTACCTAGAAAACCCTAAGTTTATGTGAAGGAAATCTCCTCAAGGATCTCACAAGAGATTCACACAAACCGCAATGTATGAGCAACAATATACCTAGAGCAACTCTCAAAAACGTGGCTAGGGTTTTGCCTTTTATACCTAGGGTAAAAATAGAAAACCCAAAACATTTAATGAGATAAGGCTGAGTTGGAAAATTCTGCAGAAAAACATTCTGGTCAACTTTCGATCGATCGAGTCTAACTTTCGATCGATCGAGCCAGACCGAAATGCACCAATGCATCCGCAGCCTCTCGATTCCAACTTTACATAAAATATACAACTTTGAGCAAGCCTAAACAAGACTAAACGTATTGTTTTGATCGTGGTTTGCCAACAATACACATTAGAGTTCTAAATACATCAAATCCTAAGTCTTTAGAACCTAACAAACTCCCCCTTTGGCAATCCGTGACAAAACACAAATTAAAAGCTCAAAGTTTATAACTTACAAGTAAAAGCCCTTTACAAAAACAATGCTCATAAACACAAATTCAATCCTAACTACTGCCCATCAGTTGCAAATGTAGACAGCAGCTCAATTGAATCAACTTGTATATTCCTGAAACACTCAACAAACGCATAGACGCATGTGTGACAAAAAATAGTAAATCAACAGATATGACATTCTTGTATGTTTCACACAACACATAATAAAGACATATATCAATGAATAACTCATAAATATAAATCAATAAGTAGTGAACACAAAGAAACAAGAATCAAGTATATATCTTGAATATCAAAAAACAAAGTTACTCCCCCTAACATGAATAGCCCCAAAGAAAAGATATACAAGGTGAAGCACCTAGATACAATCTAATATCTCCACTAGCTCCGCAAAACAAAAGAAATACTCCCCCTAACTACAAAAACTCCTCTACAGTATCAAAACTCTACTTCCCCTTTTTGTGACGGAATGCCAAAGGACAATCACACGCCATCATCAAAAGGAGGTGGTGAGGGTGAACGAAGATGTGCTAAGTCGGCTCTCAGAGCACGTATCTCATCAAGCAAGTCCACCAAAATCTGACTATGAGCCACCTGAACGGTCATGACAGTCTCCAAGGTACGACGTATATCAAAATCATCCGAAGGAGGTGGAGGAACATCAGCAGCAGCAGCATCACCAACAGGATCAGGAACATCCTCACCAACAGGACCTGTAGAAGAAGAGGGAGGAGGTGCGGTACCAGAAGGCTTAGACCAAGGGTGTTTAGAGCCAACTCGAAGATGAGCAGCCCTCTGTCTAAGAAAAGACGCACCTATGGGAGCAATAACATGAACGGGCTCAAAAGAAGGGAAATCATCTAGAGCAAGATAAAGCAAAATCCTATGAATAAAGATAGGATGGACAAGAGCATGTGAAGAAGATGAACTCCTATAAACTTCATTCAAAGAACGAAGAAACAAATGAGGAAAACTGATAGGAGCATCTGTCACTAGAGCATACAAAAAGACACACCGCTCGAGAGGAATGGTGTGAAGATGAGAAATTGGCCAAAAAGAATGACATGCTATCCTAAAGAAGAGATAATGTAACTCAGATAGTTCAGCAGTGGTGATCCTAGGATCAGAACCCCACTGGATAGAAGACCCAGTGATGTAAGACATGACATCACTCAACAAAGGAGGCTCATCATAAGGGTAGACTGGGTGCTGGACCAAGGGTATCCCTAAAGCATCAGCCACTACAGTAGGAGTAATGGTGTACTCTACGCCTCGTATCCAACTCTTTACCAAAGTGTTGGAATCATAGACGCGGATAGAGATATTCGAAAAGAACTCTCTAATCAGGGTAGCTGGTGGAGGAGGATCAGAAATATCCACCAAAGGTAACCAGCCCTAACGCTCAAAATTTGCCCTAATGGCAAGATCAAGCTCATCTAAGACAACAGCATGCTCAGACCAAATCTTTCTCCTAAGGTTCAGCTTCTCAAAAATCTCTTGTTTTTTCTCACTCGGAAACTTCTCTCGGTCAAAAGAAGGTGGGGAAGGAGTAGGTGAGAGAACAGACCTACGAGCTCTAGTTTTCCTAGGCATGATGCTAAGGAAAGGACAGAGACATAGAGAAAGAACCAACAAAACAAAATAAATAAATAAATAAATAAACCCAAGGGCAGACTGCAAGTTAGCACATAAAAAATAGAACAAAGGTCTATATGATGCATGAACAATATTAATGACATGATACATGTTCTAATGCAGTAAACAAAGTTCAAATTAAGGTCAATTACACAAAATTGGCTTGAGCATAGAGTTTCTACCAAAAACCCCAAAAATTTGAAAAACCAGTTGAATGTTTTGAAACAAATTGATGAATTGATCATCACATAGGGTTGAAAACAGATTAGAATGACCAATTTCATCAAAACAACAAGCCAATTTTATCAATTTAACCCAATTGAACAAAATCCCCAAATCGGATCAATCTCAAACCCTAGAATTTTCAATTTTTCACAAATCTCAAAATTGATCAGATTAACAAGCAAAGATCATGTTAATAACATCATAGGAACAAAACCCAAAGATCAATTTCAGAAAAAATTGCTTGAATCATCAAAAACCCCAAAATGCATAGGTTCGAAATCCCCAAATTAAAATGCATGAAAAATGCATGAAATTTGAAAATAAAAGCAAAAAGAAGGGTAAAATTGGACATACCGGCTTAAGGAGAGAGAAACCTTGCAAAAATTATGGAAGAAAACGACAAAAAAATCGTTGTGGAGCCTTGCCGAGTCGAAGAGAGAAGAAAAAAGTTTGAAACTTTTTGAAAAGTGACTTTGAAAAAGTCAGATCTGAGTTTTAAAAAACTTGATTCACGATATTCGATTGATCGAAAATTACATTCGATCAATCGAATCAATCCGAGATTTCTAAAAGAATTTTAAGTAATTTTCGATCGATCGAAAAACAGATTGGATCGATCGAAACAGGTAGCGGCTCACAACATTTTGAGAAAAATTACAATTTTAAAAAACACAAACCACATTTTTGAAAACAACTCCTCAAAGCATTAAAATTGATGAACAAAATGCATGAGTATGAGATGGAATGCTTTTTCAAAAACCCAAGTTTTGATTCCAGTTTCTTCAAAGAAAATTTCAGTCATTCTCACTTTAAATTCTCAAGCAAAAAAAAAAATGTTTTGCATAATACTCAAGGTATTTTCAAACTTGGTTGGTCAGACCAAAAACACACATAATAACATGTACAGTGTTTAACAAAGAGTAACTTGTGTAGCGTGTGCAACTAGCAAGAGCTTGAGATACATGTGAGGTGATATGTGAATAGCAATCAATCACAAAGTCTACAAAATCCATCACATAGAATTCAAAAGAGACTATCACATAAAGAGTTACATCATATAACTCTCACATTTCCTAGATCATAAGCTTGCAATCATGTAAGTTTCTTGAATTTTACCTCATAATATACACACCAATTTTAGTTTAAGTGATTTGGCATCAAGTCTAATAGTACACACAAATTTTAAGCATTAAGCATTTATACCGGGGCTTCACCTTATGTTCTTTTTGTGCATGTGCTACACTTTTTCGAGTACAGAATCTTAAGATATGCACTAAGGTGTTCATGATTGGTTAGTGAACAGTGATGAGATGGTTATTTATGCATTTCTCAAAAGGATCAAGTTCGACAGTCAAACAACATGTGACTTCAAGATTAAGACAAAGTGATAAACACCATAAATATCTTTCCCACACAACATGCACTACAAAGTTTCAACTAGTCAAGTGCAATAAATAAGCTCACCAAAGCTAAACAGGGTACAAAGACATGTTCTGTGTAAATAAATTGACCAACCTTGTTTTCAAAAACCAAGAAAAATAGTGCCAAACACAATTTGCTTTCCTCCTTTTTTTTTTTTTTTAAAAAGAGAAAACACAAATAAATCCTAGAATGAAATGCATGAATGTTATGCCATGCAAGTCCTAGAAAAAAAAAACACAAAAACCAAAGAACAATAGTCACAAAAGAAAGAGTAATGAAGTACAAGGACTATGTCAGAAAGACTCAATTAGATCGAGTCTTTTGCATCAAAAACCTATTAGATGCACCACGAGCATTGGAGTTCCTATTCACGTTCGAGTGATTTCCAACTCTAGGATTGGAATAAAAGTTTAAAACCTTCACCAATTCACCAATGAGTGCCATAGGATCTTGTGCTTGAAACACAGACACTTTTGGTTTGTTTGCTCTCTTTGCAGCTTGAAACTTGTAACAGTTAGGACGAATGTGTCCAGACTTTCCACAAAAATAGCAAATCCAAGTAGGTTTACCATGCATCTTGTCCTTAGAAAGGGTAAACTCTTTAGGTTTAGACTCTCCCAGATCAACCCTAATCTTCCTAGGAGGTGAAACTTCTACAGGTTTGACAACCTCACTCACAACGGGTTTAACAGTTTCACTCACAACCTCACTCACAGAAGGTTCAAAAGAAGATGAAGGAACAAAGTTCGTGGAATGTGGTGCAGACACAGAGATGCTTTCAACATAACCTAAACCAGATTTGTCAGAAGGATACTTTTGAACATTCAGCATTTGATCAAGTTTAGAACTAGCAGATCTAGCAACAGATAAATCATGTTCCAAAGTTTTAACTTTATCAAGCAAGAGCATGTTCTCAGATTTCACATGGTTCAAAAGATCATTAGCATCAAATAATTTATCAAGCAAATTTTTCTTTTCAAGCTCAAGAGAATCAATTTTCTTCAGGCTAAGTTCAACATTCATAGCATCCTTTGCAGTAACTTTGCAAAATTTATTATAGGCCTCTTGAAGATCTGCATCCTCAGAAAGTTCCCCATCAGAAGGGTTTTCTTCAACAGATACGCTTTCATTGACAACAGCAGTAGCAGTGAAAGCAATGAAGTTTTCATCATCGTCACATCCAAACTCATCATCAGAAACCTCATTATCACTAAGGGTTACAGTCATAATTTTACCCTTAGACCTCAAGTAAGTAGGACATTCAGACTTAACATGACCATACCCTTGACAACCAAAACACTGAGCACCCAAAGAATTGTTTGAAGATTGACCAACTTTTTCTGTAGGTTTTTCAAAGTTATTAACCTTAGTGGGATCATTCTTCCTAAAATTTCTAAGTTCAGCAGTGTTTGTAACTCTTGCCTTTCTGTTGTTATTCCTAAGAAAGTTTCTAAAGTTCTTGGCAAGGTACGCAATCTCTGTAGCAGAGAGCTCATCATCAAATCCACCAACCTCAACATTATCAACTGACTTAAGAGCCATTGATTTGGATTTGTTAGCTTTGGGCAGGTCTAACTCATAGGACTGAAGAAATCCTACAAGCTCGTCAACAGGGATGGAGTCCACATCCTTGCTCTCAGTGATGACAGTCACTTTGAGTCTAAAGTTTTCAGTTAAAGATCTAAGAATCTTCCTAACAATTTTAGGTTGATCGTAGATTTCACCCAAATTAAATGCAGAATTAACAATATCATTCAATTTAGTATAGAATTCATCAAAAGATTCATCATCAGACATTCTAATGCTTTCAAATCTAAAAGTTAATTGTTGCAATTTATTGATCTTAACTACTTTTGTGCCTTCATGCACAGTCTGGAGGATTTTCCAAGCAGTATGAGCAACCTCAACATTAGACATTCTCTTAAATTCCTCCATGGAAACAGCATTAAAGATGACATTCATAGCTTTGCTATTGAAACCAGCTGCTTCTTTTTGAGAAGTTTGCCACTCACTCACAGGAGTAGTGGGCTTCTCCCATCCGTACTCAACGGAATTCCAAACCTTCTTATCAATAGATTTCAGGAATGCTTTCATCCTTACTTTCCAATAAGCATAGTTATTCTCATCAAAGTGAGGAGAAACAACAAGAGAGTGTCCATGTTCCATGACAACAGAAGTCAATGATCAGCTCAGTGATCAAAAGATCTACAGAGAAAGAGCTACCCGCTCTGATACCACTTATATGATTTTTAGACCCCTTAAACCAACCAGATTAACTTAGTTAATTAGCCAAGTGATTAACTTAGTCAAATTATGTAATTCTAGGTTATCACAAACATACAATCATATCAAGAATATAAAGCAGTGAAAAAGTAAATAACACAATGATATGATGACCTAGGAAATCACACGGTAAAAACCTGGGAAGGATTTGACCTAGCTATCCTCAAGGTAAACCTGAATCCACTATACGGAAGAATCGAAGTTCATATAAAAGGACTTACAAGCTCCCCGCTTGACTTCCTAATACTACCCACCAGTAGAACTTACTAACATGACCACGTGCAAGCTCCGAATCCACGGACTCCTTCTTTCTTGGATTCTCCACCAGATACAAGCACCCACGCTTGTTATTCTTTAAACTCCAATGGCAGCAACTGAGTTGATCATCAAGGTATTGAAAAATATCTCTACCTAGAAAACCCTAAGTTTATGTGAAGGAAAGCCCTTCAAGGATCTCACAAGAGATTCACACAAACCGCAATGTATGAGCAACAATACACCTAGAGCAACTCTCAAAAACATGGCTAAGGTTTTGCTTTTTATACCTAGGGTAAAAATAGAAAACCCAAAACGTTTAATGAGATAGGGCTGAGTTGCAAAATTTTGCAGAAAAATATTCTGGCCGACTTTCGATCGATCGAGTCAGGCCGAAATGCACCAATGCATCTGCAGCCTCTCGATTCCAACTTTACATAAAATATACAACTTTGAGCAAGCCTAAACAAGACTAAACATATTGTTTTGATCATGGTTTGCCAACAATACACATTAGAGTTCTAAATACATCAAATCCTAAGTCTTTGGAACCTAACAGAAATAAATTACATAAACAAACCTGGTAAAAAGCATTACATTTGCAAGGAAGAGCATTTGAAGTCAAAATCATCACTAGAAACTCTTGAGAATATTGTGACAAAAAGGAGAGAGGGTGAAACTCCAAAAAACGTGGCATCGAACACTAGATTGCAGTGGTAGTAAGCAGCGGAGGTTGAGGGGAGAGAGAGAGGAACGATGAAGACTTTTGTTGCTGACTTGCTAGGACCGGAAGAGGTTGACTAATGAGAGTGAGAGATATAGAGAGTGGTGGGTAAATAAACCTAGGGTTTTAAATTAGAAGGCAAAAAAACGTTTATTTATTTTTATTTTATTTTATAAATCTATAGATAAAAACTACGTCGTTTTGGAGCTAATATTAAAATTTGATATTAGGTCCTAAAACGACGTAGTTTTAGTGCCAGATTATATATATACATATATATAACCTATCATTCTCTTTAACCCATCAACGCCATTTTCTTCTTCTTCTTCCTTGCATTTGCTTTCATGTATGTCGGTGCGGTGCGGTTTGGTTTCTCGTTGGAGGTCAAAATAGCCACCGCTCGTAGCACCAGACATCTTCGGTTTGTCTAGATCGCCGCCGACCATCGCACCGGACACCTACGGTGGCTTTGGAAGCGGTCGAATCGATTTGGCATTAGCCAGTTTCATCGATGCCGGTTGGATCCTGAACATGCCTATTTTACACTACATTTCATTAAAATATCAATTTTTCTCAGTTTCATCGATGCCGGTTGGATCCTGAACATGCCCATTTTACACTACATTTCATTAAAATATTAATTTTTCTTTTTATTTTTTAAATTATTTTTTTATTTATACACGACAACCACCATTCACTCTCTTCCTTTTTCCTCGAGATACAAAAAAAGAAGTAAAAAATGAAATGCAAAATGAATAGTGCTAGTATAAATTTACACGATTACTATATCAAACTTGTAAATTTACAAAATTATACTTTAGTTGATGTAAGTCATTTTAAGGTAAAATTATGTAAATTTGTTGTAAAATTTGTTGCCTCTAATGCTTCTTCAATATTGGATGCTTATCAAAACCCAAATCATGAGATAAATTTCTAAAATCAAAACTTGGAGAATATTTATAATTTATTGGTTTACTGTACAATGTATTTAGAGTAGTTTTAGGATCACAAATTATTCCATAATTTTTTTGTCAAAATTTTGACATTATAAACTATGAATAACTAACTATTACTTACACAGTTTCAAAAAAAAAAAAAAAAATTGCACATAAACTAATAATTTTTTCTTTACTAATCACACCACGTGGCTTGGGTAGAAATGAAAAAAAAAAATTACTAGACTTTTTCACGTACGTAAGTAGTGTTGGAAATATATATATATTTTTTTAGGAGTGTTGGACTTTCATGAATAGCTCAAATCTAACTACTCCACAAGAGGAAGAGGCGTGTCCTTTTGAAGTTTGAACACAAGTGTACTACAGGAACGCAAAAAACGTGACATTTCCACGGTAAGGGGTTATAACCAGCTAAAAGAGTACTAAAGATTATAGTCATCTCTCTCAGACAGTCAGACTCAATCTCAGTCTCAACTCTCAAAAAGACCAGAGAGCCCACCAACCAAACTATCAGAAATTGTGCCTTTTGTTTTGTGTTACTGTTTACACTTTACACACACCTACACGGCTCCACCGTAACATTACAGTGCAGCAGCAGTGTCTGCCACATGGCGGCCACTCGACCCAACATTCCTTCCCCATACCCCAACTCTCACGCACTCAAACCCACTTCCATTTCTCAATCCCTTCTTAAATTCCGGGCTCTCGAATCCTCGAACAAGATCAGGAGGCAGTGTATCAATTCGAGGTGCGAGATCACGAGCTTCGAGGTCGACAAGCCCAAGAATTGGTCCGATGCAGTTCGAGTTCGAGTAATCCAACCCTTTTCTCCTATTTCCAACTCGATGGCTGCTGCTGCTTCTTCCATGGACTCGCCAACCAAGAATGTGAAGAGGGTCTGCCTTTTTTACTGCGATGACACCAAGGCTCTGGCCGAGAGAGTCGCCGCTGAGTCCGATGCAATTGAGCTCCGTTCCATCAACTGGAGGTCAGTTTATCATTTCCATGATTTCTGTTTCTGTTTCGCAACAATTTGGAATTAAAAAAACCCCTTTTGGAATACCACATTATTACTCCATTACCGGCTTTTGGACCCACGAACCAAATTTAGCTTTCGTGGGTCCGACAGAACAGTAATAACCGAAATTATAATATAATGTCACGGTTACACCCAATTTCACATGCATGGTTTTGTGAGCAAAAAAAAAATGATAAAAAATTTCATACCGTAAATAAAAAAAAAAGTAACGTTAATGGTGGGGATTGTTAACTCAACTGTTTGTGAAATTTTGGGTGTCCGTAGCATTGTTCAAAAATGATGGCTCTGTGATAAAGGTAGTGGCAGAAAAAGTCGGGAAAAATGGCTATTTAGGCTTAATTTTTTTAACTATGTAGCATAACAGTCTCATTTTTCAAATTATGTAGCAAAATACCCTATTTTGGAACTCGATATTCATGATGTCAGCATAACTTGACACTAGCAATATCGAGTACAAAGTAGAACTTGACATCAGCAATATCGAGTTTCAAAACATGGGTATTTTGTTATATAGTTTGAAAAGAGAACTGTTTGACCATATGGTTAAAAAAATTAAGGCCAAATAGTCATTTTCTCCCTTATAGTCAACCACTTTAGCATATTGTGAAATTGGACGTGTACGAGATTTAATGATCATCATATTGCAACTAGAAATGTTTGATTATAATATTCGTTAAGGAAAAATAGAAAAAAACCTTGGAGGATGTTTGATCACTAGAAATGTGCTATTACATGTGTGATTGTTTTACGTTAAAGTGGTGGAGTTGAACTTGGATTTAGTTTCTCTCATTTTGTGTGTGACATTTTTTTTTTTTTGGGGTAATTTATGGTTTAGGACATTTGATGATGGATTCCCCAACTTGTTCATACCTAATGCTCAAGGCATTCGTGGACAGCATGTAGCGTTTCTAGCCTCATTTAGTTCCCCTGGAGTAATATTTGAGCAGCTGTCTGTGATCTATGCATTGCCAAAACTATTCATCTCCTCATTCACACTAGTACTTCCGTTTTTCCCCACGGGTACTTCTGAGCGAATGGAGGATGAAGGAGACGTTGCAACAGCTTTTACTCTTGCTAGGATTTTGTCCAACATACCGATTTCAAGGGGAGGGCCTACTAGCCTAGTGACCTTCGATATCCATGCTTTGCAGGTTTCTACTTTGTATTTGTAGAATTGTTTTTATGTTTTGTCCTTTTTGGGTAAATTATAGACGTATCAAGTGGATCTTGAAACATTACACTCACCTTGTTTTTAGAACAGAAGGAGGTGACATTTGAGGTTTTTGATCATTCAATTGTTATAACAAGTGGGTGCCAAGAGCCTTGTGGTTCAATTGGACATCCTGGTGTTTCCAATGGATACGTTCAGGGTTGAAATTCCCCTCTTCCTCATTGTAACTATCAGATTATCAAAAAATGTTACAAGTGGGCAAGAGGGGATTCAAACTTTGGTACCCCTAATAAAGGAGACCAAGTAATGCTATTGAACTATAAGGCTATTGGCAGCATTTGAGTTAAAGGTCATTATCGATTATATTTGCAGATATTAGTGTATACAATTTATTTTGTTGGTTAATATGTGAGATTTTTTTGGGGCGCATTTTTTTAGCATATACAATTTGCTGTTTCGAAAATTTTTGACCATCTGCCTTCTTTATCATGCTGTATCTTAGGAGAGGTTCTACTTTGGTGATAATATTCTACCATGCTTTGATAGTGGGATACCTTTGCTTAAAAATAGGCTCCAACAGCTCCCTGATTCTGACAATGTAAGATTCTTTTCTTTTCTTTTTGGGCATGTAATATACATGTTGAGCTTCATATTTGTAGAGTGGTGTTTTTTTCCCAGTTTATGGGGTTGTTGTATAAGAATTCACTAATATGGTGAAGGCTACTCATGTTTGAAACCCCAGAGACAAGAGACAAGGGTTTCTGGGTAACCTGCACAATAAATAGTTTAAATTCCTTAGTTAGGATATGGGAACTGTAAAACCAGAAACTTTGATTGTTCCTATACTTGAAAGATCCCCCGAATATGGTTATTTGCTTCTAATGGTTTCAACCTAATTACCTGTATTCAGACTAGTGGCCAAGCTATATTATATATGTTTTTTATTTGATGTTCCTTTTTCTGAAAAAACCAATTGGGATGCTTTTCTAATTAGTAAGCATGTATTCTTTAGCAATACAGTTCACTTTTTTCATTTTTTGAGTCTGGAATCCAGGGTCTAGGTTAATTTTGTACCTCAAAATTGAAATGCTAAGATGCAAGAGGGGACAAGCATGTCTCAGCACTTAGACAAGATGGAGAAGATTATCAAAGAATTTGTAGCAGTGAGAGTAAAAATGACTGATCATGATCAGTGACCGTGAAGTCGCCCTTGGAAATTATGGAAACCTGGAGATTAGATGTTGATAAGAGTAATTAATTTGGAGCAATTTCTTACCTGTGACAATGAATGCTGGTGTTCTTCATTTTTTCAGATATCTGTTGCCTTTCCGGACGATGGTGCATGGAA
Source organism: Quercus ilex subsp. ballota (assembly GCA_032727855.1). Taxonomy (NCBI): domain Eukaryota; kingdom Viridiplantae; phylum Streptophyta; class Magnoliopsida; order Fagales; family Fagaceae; genus Quercus; species Quercus ilex. The sequence continues at coordinate 58,512,436 of CM064910.1, forward strand.
ACGATTTCATACACAACTGCAGCATTTCCCAACGGTATAATATAAATTTTTCTGTTTAACAAGAATCCTGTGTTTCACTTATACTCATGCATAGGCATATATAACTACTTTTTGTGCTTTTTCTTGTGTAAATTTGATGCAATTTTTACTCCAGTTAATTTGATTTTTTGCACTAAATTAAACAATCTGCTCTTTTAATTTTTAAAAACCACAAAGTAGATTATGTTTATGTTAAAATATAGATTCGTTTGTGTCAACTCTGGGGATATGATCATTATACTGCACGCACCATTACCCCAACATCTAGCCCTTCTGGATACATGGATTGAGGATCTATCTAGGATGAGACGATGTGAGTGAATTATTTCTAACCAAGAGTTTAGGGCCTCATATCTGATCTTTTTCTGGACTGAACCAGGGAAATACATTGGATCTCTTGTTTTATTAATTAAATATATCTTTTGGCTGGCTGTAGTGTCTACTTGGGGGCTTGTGTCCCCAGCAAACATTTGCTGGTAGGAAACCTTCTTTTACAATGTATGCGAATGTTTACGATGGATGGGATATACCAATGGGCTGCAGCTCAGTTTGTATCCTGCAGGTTTCCCTAGTGGCCTCAGGTTAAAGTTTAAGAGTCTAATACTGCAAAGGTAAATTGGGTATGTTCATAAAAGCTGTGTTTTTCTGAATCTAATGTGCACTTAAGAAAAAGGATGGATATGATCATGCAGTTTGTCCATTTGGTTAGGGGGGGGAAAGGGAAATCTCCAAGTGGGAATTTTATTTTAGTGTTTTTGGTGATATTGGATGCAATTTAATTTGAATGGAGGAAATGACATTTCTCGATCCTCTTCATTGATCTCGGCTGATTATTTCTTTCCCTTATATCCTATGAATTTAAATGACTTTTTTGAATTCTGCTTCAGCTGTAGATCTAGATGCTATCTGCTCAACTATAACTTTTCATATCTTTCACAGAGATGCTTGCATTTGGTTTACATTCTGACTGTACAACTAATCTTGTCCCTGGTTGCCTGCATCACACAATTGATTTACAGATTGTTTGTGCAAAAGTTCGGGAAGGAGACAAGCGAATAGTTCGAATCAAGGAGGGAGATCCTGCAGGACGGCATGTTGTGATTGTTGATGATTTGGTCCAATCAGGTGGCACTCTTATTGAATGCCAGGTACACAAATTCATGCACGTTTTGTTCTTACTATGTTAGTTCTTATGTAGTTTCTCAATCTGGATTTGTATTTGCGATCTGGAGAACATGCACAAATGTTGAGGCATCAAGTTTGACTTTTAGTAATCCCACCATTTAGACCTGCACAATAGTAGTTATACCAACACATATCATGATTGTGCATTGTATCATATCCATTGTATGGTTAGGACAAACAGCTGATGAATTGAATTGATCATTTTGTCAAAGGGTTGTGGTATGAGGCATTAATATTGAGTTCCCTGGCTATTGCTAAAAAAATAGACTACCTCAGATGGCCGTGGATTTGGAATAAGATCTTACAGATTTGAGTTAAACAACTTGGGGACAGATAAATAACATTATTATGTTTGGCCGAACTCCTAACAACTAAAGCTACTTAAGGGGTGATACACTGATACCTACTGGTTTACTGATATGTGTCTAAAACTGCTTGGAAGAAAGTTTTGGGTTGTTATTGCTGATTTTCTTAATTTTTAAAAGTGGTAACATTTAAAAAAAATTCTAAGTATAACCTTAAAGTGCAGTTCTTGCTTGCTGCCCCATGTAGTTTCTCTATACATCAACCAAGGCTTATGCGTTATAGCCACCTCCTGGACCAATGTGGGTGTATGATTTGGCTATATTGCTCTCAATTTTGAAGTTGGTCACGTGATTTTGGCCATTCTAAACTGTACTGTTTGTGAAGATAGAGTAAGTGGGGACACATGGAAACCTTGTTCACAGGGTTGGAAAATGAAAACTCACTTCATTAAATTCATCTTTTGGGCCCCTACTTTTAGACCTTTGCACTGAAAAATACCACTCCATTTTTTTTCCATGTTTATTGGTTAGTCTTTCTGAAGTGCATACTTACACTCTTGCTTCTTTTAGAAAGTATTGGCTGCCCATGGAGCAACAAAAATCAGTGCTTATGTGACACATGGAATATTCCCTAATAGGTCGTGGGAACGCTTTGAACACGATAATGGAGGTATTGCATGCTCTGCTCTTACATTTTCAGTCTTTCGGATAAGAGTTTATTACAAAAAGTAACCGACAGCGATTCTTATGTTTCCACTCTTTTGCATATATATAAAGTTTCCTTTGAAATGGATATGATGGCAATTATATTGTCTCTAGAGTATGATAGTCTAATCCATTTTCTCTGTTATTTCCATGTTCTATACAGGTAATCCTGATAATGGGCTGACCTACTTTTGGATAACAGACTCATGTCCAATAACAGTAAGGGCAGTGAAGAACAAGCCACCATTTGAAGTTCTTAGCCTCGCTGGTTCCATAGCTGCTACCCTTCAAATATAAGAGAGTCTTGGAAGCATTAGTCACTGGCAAAATAATAATCTTGCGGGAAAAGTTAGTGAGTCATTGTCACTGTCAAAATCAAGTTATTGCATTGGTGCATGTGTTAAAAGGCCTTTTCTTGGAAAAATCTTTCTTTAACAGAATAAGTTATGCGGTTTGAAGATTTGTGGTCATTTGGAACCACTTCTTCTGTTCCTGGCTTGATGATCTTTCTTTTAAGTGATAGGCCAAGAGAGAGATACATTTGCCTCAATATGATTGCAATCAACAGGCACCCTAAAAAGAAGGGTAATACAAGAACCACCATAATTCCAATACAATGGCAATCTTTTTGGATGGACCAATTTGTTGTACAAGAAGCCTAATGACACAAAAACTTTTACAACATTTTTAAAATTGTTGTGTTGACCTATTGTGATTGGTGTATAAGAAAAGTGATGTAAGAGGTGGTCTCATGTGAAAGTGGTGTTGAACTAATTGCAATTGTTGCCTTAACAGATAGTGGGAAAAGTTGTTTATCATATCAGTGTTTAGTGATGCGTTAAAAAAGAAAAGAAAAAGAGGCATCCCAATTCCAAATAAATACATAGATTTGGGTTAGGAGTTTTGTATAAGAATGAAAAAGAAATAAACTCGTATCAAAAAAGAAAAAGAAATAAAAAGTACTTGGGTTTGAAGTTTTATATAAGAATGAAAAGAAATAAAATATTAAAATGTTTGGAAAATTAAAATAAATAAGAAATAGAAAATAATAGAATAAAATACATTTTAACTCTATGTTTTGTATGGTTTCAAATTAAATCACATAATTAAAAATTTTATAGTTTTGTTTATTTTAAATTAAACTTTGGATTTTTAAAATTGTATCAATTTAGTTTAAGGGTTTGATTGAGTAGGGGGTTTAAATTGATATGGTTAATTAAATTGTATGGTGTGATTAAGGTGTTTAATTGAGTAAGGGTTTAAATTGATACAATATTAAAATTTTATGTTTGAATTGAAACTAATGAAACTATACTTTTAATCTCTCACTCTTATAGTCTTACCCAATAAACATGCTTCTCTACTTAATCTCGACTTGTCCATGATCTTTAAGTTAATAGATACTTTTTTTGTGTTTCCAATAGAGACATCAATTTGCCAAGAGTTTTGTAACTCAATTGACGGACATTTTATTTGGTATTTTTAATACAGACATCTAAGATTCAAATCTCCTCTTCCAACTTTTTTATTATAAAAAAAGAAAAGACACATCTATTTGAATTATTGTTATTATTATACAATTTTTGTAAAACAATGAGGATTTCATTCTAATTTTAAAATTGAACGGCATAACGATAATTTCAAAAAATCCAAACAATACAGTTCTGACTTCTAATCAGTTTAGTTAACATTTCTATCTCTCCTACACATCCAATGTGGTGTTAATATTATCTTATTTATTTGATTAAGCCGCTAATATTAATATATATATATATAATAATAATAGGCAAAACTGAGAGAAAATCAAATTAGAATTCCAAATTAAAGTTTTAATTTTGCGCCATGTGTTCTAAATTATTTATTCTTAAAAAGTTTTATTTATTAATTTTAGAATCAAATGTGAGACCACATCATAAATATTCATCCAAGTGAGTTGTTAAGTAGAAAAACTAAAGAGTTTAGAATAAATGAATAAAAAAAAAGTGTTTCATAATAATTAAAAAAAATGGACAATTTACATTTTATACCAAATAATATTTTTACAAAAATTTTTAAAGAATTAACAAAATATAAAAATGACTATCAATAATATTTAAATTATATATAAAAAATATATTATACATTTTGTTATATATATATTTAAGTGTATCTATATACATGAATGAGATGTAAGCTACTTTAAGTAACCATTAAACCCTCTGTCTCTATTTTAATTAGTATAATTTTTCTCCAACATTGCCTTCAATTAAACGAACATCCTAGTCAGAAATTAGACTTTTTAAATATTTTTAAGACACAGTCGCCACCTGGCAGTAGTACTGTTGATTAATTTTTTTTTAAAAATGGTCTGCACTCAGCAGCATACAAAGCATATACCCGCCATTCTTCTCGCAAACCCATTTCCTTCCACTCCCCTTATCGAACTCTCCGAAACAAGACGCAGTAAATCGCCATGAAAGCTCTTCTCAATCCAGAGCTTTCTTTCTCATCCATATCTCAATTCCACACCAACAAGCTTCGTAATTTCACGCATTCGCCTAACCAGACCTCTCTCCGATTTCCCTCGAAGTATCGGATTGGCAAAGGCGCTTGTTTGGTTGTGAAAGCTGCGCTGGACTCGGCTATTATGGACCAGTTGGGGCTCTCCGAGTCCGATATTCAGAACCCGTCCGTTTCGACTTCGTATCGGAGTTCCAAGTTGCCGAAGCCCAATCAGACTATGCTTGATGCCCAAGCTAGGGTTTGCACTGGCCCCACGCAGACCAGGCCGCTTAGTGAGGAACAAGCTTTTAAGGTTTTCGATACCATCTTAAGATCAGGTTGGAATTTTTTTTTTTGTTGTTGTTGTTGTTGATGTTTTGTCTTTTTGTTCGGCCAATATTACTTTCAAGCAGTTCATAATTAGCGTAAAAGCTAAACAAATTAGATTCATAAGAGCAATACATTAGATTCCTCAATTACATTGGTTGCATACTTGAATTGACCAATAAAAACACAAATAATGTTTTTTTTTTTTTTTAGGACAATTAAATTCAATACATAATTGGAAATCTAGTGTACTATACCAAAGTTTTACCATTTCTCGTTTTATTAGATTATTAATATGTTTTTCTTTTTTCGCCTTTTTTGAAAAATATTAGAATAATGGTTAAATGACTAAATTTACCATTTTCTAAGAGATAAAGATTTTGGGACAGTTGTTAATTAATCATGGTATCCAAGCAGGTGTCTTTGGGATTTCATTTATTAAGGGAGAGTCTGGGTCCACACGCGAGAATGAGTATTATAATAATGGATAAATGATTAAATTTATTGTATCCTAATATCTAAGTTTTTGGGACAATGGGTAATTTACCAGGAAATTTTATCCTCAAGAAATGTGGAGAACTTAATTATTCTATAGCCTTTAATTTACATATGTGCTAGAATTGTTCTAGGATTGCTTTAAATTATGTGTACTCTTTTTGTGACTTAGCTATTTATTAGACATAAAAGGTGTGTTTTATGTTTCGTGTTTAATGTGTTAGCTAAGGGAGAACTTAAAGATGAATATAAAGTTTCAAGAGCACAGCTGGGGGCTTTTTTTGCGGCAATGACAATCCGTGCCAATGCCTTTCCGGAAGCAACTCAATGGAGTGAAGGGGAAAAGCTTGCAATTAACACGTTCTGGCCGCTCTTGGTTCGTGTGCTTCCTCCTGATATAATCTTCATTGCGGATCCTGAAGGCTCCATAATGGGATTAGGGAGTTCTATTGGGCCCCAATATGTTGGCAATTGCGCTACTGAGATGAGATTGGTTGGTGCCCTTAGGGAAGTTTTGGCTGGTGGTCATCTTGGATATGAGGAGGTCCAAGGTATTTTAAGAGATGTTCTTCCGCTGAAAGTAGACGATAAGGAATCGTCAGGTGTAAGCGAGTCATTGCTTTCGGCCTTTTTAATAGGTCAACGTATGAACAGGGAAACAGATCGTGAGTTAAAGGCATACTGCCTTGCATTCGATGATGAACTTGGTATAGGTTTTACTTTCATTTGTGAGCTTATGTTGGCTTATGAGTAATTCTGCAATATACTTTGAAATATGTAATTTCTTTTGGTTGATTTATTCATCTAATTATATTCAGGTCCTCCTCCAGTTGCTGACGTTAGATCATTGACTCATTATGGTGAACCTTATGATGGAAACACACGTTACTTCAGAAGCACATTGTTTGTCGCTGCAGTTAGATCCTGTTATGGTGAATCTTGCTTGCTTCATGGTGTCGAATGGATGCCACCAAAGGCCAGCCATCAACTTACATGAATTAACTAATTCTTCTTGATTCCAATAAGAATCTATTTACTATAGAGTTTTGATGTTGCCAGTGATGCATCTCAGTTTTTAAATAAGAATTCCACGTGAAAGTCAAAAAGAAAGTAAAAGCATCCCATGATTTTACTGTCTTTGACCTTTTTTCCTGCTGCAATAAAAATGTAGCCTTCCATGTAAATTCTCATGATGTTTAAATGTTTCTTGGTAATATCTAATTCTATAGTGTCATTTTTTCTGAAACTTGTGCTACTTGGGCTGTGAATTTGAATTCAGGGGGGCATAACTGAAGAACAAATGTTGAAGTTTATGGGAGCGAATACAAGCTTATCCCCATTGCATGCAAAAGATCTTCTTGAGGTCTCTGTAATTTGCATTTTGCATTCCATTGGGACATTTTTTCTCTTTTTTTTTTTTTTTTTTAACTTTGTTATTATTATTTCAGGATGAGGAGGTTGGTTTTGCTTACGTAAGTCAACGTGAAGCTCACACATCTCTGTATGAAAATCTAACCAAATAGTACTATTCCAAGCCTTTTTATTTTTTTTGGTGGCAAAACGTATCCCATTAATCCCCTTATTTCTGTGAAGGAATATTTGTTTTCAGTGCACCGAAAAGAGAAAAAGTAAAAACTGAATTTAGTTGGATTTGTTTTTGAAAATTAAATGATTAAGTCCTTTATATTAAAGATAACATTATTTTGCCGTCTCAGTTTGAAAATGTTTCCCCTGACTTTATGTTAAACTAGTTACTTTAAGGAGCTAAGATTATGAGATTTTCATTAACCATCTGAATCTTTAATTTACTTCCTGCTAACATGGATAGAGTGTTACAGATGCTTTTTCCCTATTAGTCTCTGATAAAACCAAAGTGCATCAAGGTTCAAGTCAAGTTTGTCATAGAAAGCACTTGCTTGTATCATCTCATATGAGAAATCAACTAAAGATGCTTTTTACTCGTCTTAATGGATCACCTTTATTGAATGAATGCATTTTTAATTTTTGTCAAGATAATTGTGTCTTCTTTGAAATTTTACACTAGGTTGAAGATACACAAAATCCTATATTGTTCATTCCTTTTCCGGTCTAATGCATTCAACATGATAACTAAAAGAGATTTAAATAAAAATAGAAGTGATTTTCCAATTACATCTTTCTTAGGCTCTAGTTCTAACATTTTCTTTTTCTTCCTCTCATTTGATTTTCAAATGAAATTATGGATGCACTCAATCGCTTGGTGCTCTGTTATTTAAGTTATGGATTTCATCTTCTAAAGTATATTGATATTGAGATTCCTTGATTCCTTATATTATGCTTTAAAAGAAAATTCAGGGGTAGGAGGAAGCCCCTAGAAAATTATACATCTTTTGGCATACCTTGCGTGTGCTCTAGGTTTAACATGTCATATTTACTGACACTAAACAGGTTGAAGCTAATAACAAGATTTTTGTGATTTCAGCTGATGCTCATACTTATAAAAAGATTATTATTGCAGATATTCATTGATTGGTTTGAGGGAGCATATAAAAAAGCGCCCCCCTCTGGCAACAGCTGAAAAGGTTCAGCAATTTGTGAAGGTGAGACCCGTCATTATTTAACTACTGTATTGTTACCTTTTACTGTTGGTCATTGCTGCTTCTTGATGAATACTTCATGGAGTGAAAAAGCTCAAATGGCCTTTTAGTATATAAAAATCTAGATTCTTCCATACATCGGAATCTACAGCAAGTTAAAATGTTTCTAAATTTTTTTTATTTACTTAATCTGCAATTGATGTACCTACTTTAAAGTCAATTATCAGTCCTGAACATCACATGCATGTTTATGTGTGTGTACATAAAAATTTTTTTTAGGATGAAAATTTGTCAACCACCCTTGTAAGTCTGAGGAGCTCGTTGTCCAGAATGTAAAAAGTTTCATTTTCTGAACAGGCTCGAGGGAAGGAAGCAATGGTTGCTGGATTTTATCATGATGGTTATGAGGAACCACTGTTGATGCTTATGAAGAGAAGAGGTGTTCATTCTGGCTTGGTAGTGAAGGTCAGAACTTTGCTTTTATAAATTCTATTGCCATGTTGGATTTTAATAAATTTAACTTTCAACAACTTTGCATTGAAAGGGGATCTGCTAATTAAGAAAAAGGGGTGTGCTTGCTCTCATTTAATGTCAAGATGGTCTGGTATAATGTCATTCAGTAATTCAAGTATCCACAAGGTATTCCAAGTTAACCACTTGATATAATCTGATTATGCTGTTAATGTAGGGTGAGGAAGGTGCCCTCTCAATGACAACAAGATTGCGGTCAGCTAGCATTTCAAAAGGATTTCCTGTAAACTACTGCTCAGGTTTTCGTTCACTAAGTATGGTGTCTGCTTTCGAAGTTGATGGTTTGTATCATTTTGCTACCTTATCTTCATTGTGTTCCCTTGTATTCATGTATTTATCTATGTATTTAGTTGAGAGTATGTACTTCACTTTTGTCGATCAGTTCAGTTGATTGAGATTCTGGCACCATTCTTTTATCATTAATACTGAAACCTTACAATTTACTGTTGCAGGTGTATCACGTCAGAATTTCAATCTCGAGGTCAATGCCATGGACTATGGTTTTGAACCTACTAATACTCCAAGAACTGATAGATCGGTAGAGTTTCTGAGTTCTCTTCTATTCTCTTTTCTGCATGGACTATCATCTGACCTTTCTTTTGATGAAAATACACTCGGCAGTTGGCAGCCACATTACTGATAATAAATTATCTAAATGTTGTCTTCTACCTCCTAAGTATTTCCATGAAGTTGTCATTTGGGCAGTCAAGGAAAAGGAATTCAGTTGCAGTGGCACTAAGGCAGAGGGAGGGGGGAGGGGAGGCCCCTGATTTTTAAAATTCCTCCCTCCTATTACCAAAAGTTTATATTGCCTCCTTCTAACGTGATCTTAGATTGAGACCACGAATTTCAGCCATTAAGATTTTTAAAACAAAACTTCAAAACAACATGAAAAATGGATTTTTGAGTGTTTAACTATGTTTGTAGAAGGAGAGATTGCCAGGAAATTTGGTATCGAATCATTTACAAATGATTTTAGAATAATTAAAGAACGTAGAGCACAAAAGCACAAATTTGTAAGTAAAAGCTAATTTATGAAAGAAAATGTATGTTTTGAGCATTGGAAAAATTATTTTGATATAACTTTTACTATATAAAACAATAACACACGTCATATTAAAAGGCATACTTGATAGTTGATACATATACTCACACAAGTATTAGCAATTTTTTGTGCAACCTATGCGAGAAAAATTTCTGGCTTTGGTATTGTGCAGGTGTAACCTAGTTAGCATTGAATCCATTTTTGTAGTTCTACTTAAATTCATTTGTTACCTTCGGCATTTTTAACTTTTTATGACAAGTAATTATATTTTCTGCAAGTACAGGTCTCAAAGAATATAGAATTGGGTCTAGCAGCTCTTCATGGTGAAAAAGGGCCTGCTTATGATCGGATCGTCTTAAATGCCGGAATTGTAGATCACTTGCTGGGATGTGATGGTGCAGAGGACATATCCGCGGCCCTAGATAGAGCCAGAGAAGCCATTGACAGTGGCAAGGCTTTAAAAAGGCTTTTAAATTACATTAAAATCTCTCACAAATTGAGCTAAATTAGGTCCAACCGGTGCTTGCATTTTTTGGCTTGTCTTTTGTAGGTTAGAATTGTTATTTTGTATTTTTTACACGTTAGTGGATATTGATAAAGAAAGAAAGAGAACTAGAGCCTTTCTTCCTTTGTTTTCCCCTTTATTTGTAAAATTAGCTCAGCTGCCAGCCTGATAGTTTCATTTATTTCTCCCCAGTTATCATTCTTCGTCTGTCATTGTGTCAACAGACAACAGTACAAGAGTATCCCCAAATATTAAAATAGCAGTGTCAAAAAGGTTGATTTTGGAGTTTCTTTATTGAGTTTACATGTCTTTTTATACGTATCTATTTTGATGATTGTTAGTTATTACACATATATTTCTTATTTATTGAATTTTGATATAGATGACGTGGTATTATTTTAATACAAAATTTGAGTTATTTATTATTTTTTCTCTAGTACAATTGTGCTATAATCATATGCAAGCGCATATGCAAGCGCACACACAGCCAAAACTTACTGGATTCTAATTTCAAATTAAAGCTACATATACAATATTAACAGGCATGCTGGATAAACCTAATGCAGATATTAGGATACGAAATGATATTAGAAATACAAATAAGCTTTTAACATATGTGAGAGATTGACCCCAGCAAAGCAAGGTAATGGATTAATTGTTATTTATACCCAAAATTAGCAGTTTAACATAGGACACAACCACAGTAATAATCACCACAATCCAAAGCAATAAAAATAAAAGTTAAAAAGAACATATAAAGCAATAAAAATTAAAATTAAAAAGAATATAGGAATACTGACGATGAAGTGGAAAACTTTAGAAAAACTCTTTTAAGAGAAAAAATACTCAAGGGTAACCAACCCCACAAGAACTTTCTGATGATGAAGTGGAAAACTTTAGAAAGAAATTTTTAAGAGAAAAAATACTTAAGGATAACCAACTCCACAAGAACTTTTCAATCCAGAAGAAACAGTTGTTACCTTAAATTCATACAACAACAACAAAAACTTGGTCCCAAAATTTAGGATTAGCCACATATATTCTTCCCTCCATTTTATTTTATCTGAAGTCATACTCTCTGTTACTTCTTTAAATGATATGTCTTTTTTTATTACTTCTACTAATGTAATTTTTGGTCCTCTACATTTTTTCCCCCTTAACTTGGTCACTCTTTCTTATAATGCATCAATCTTTCTCCTTGAACATGGCCAAATCATCTCAAGCATTCAGTCTTATCAAATTTTCCTTTTTAACTTAATAGGCATTTTACTATCACACAAAACTCCTAGTGACGGAGCCACATTGGGGCCGAAGGGGGCCTTGGCCCCCAAAATATTTGAAAAACAATTAGTAGATAATATTAATATATGAATTACTCAGACTAATTTAACAATTTACAAGGATTAGATATGCTTCTGCCCCCTCAAATCATGGATAAATATTCTAAAAATGTTATTTTCACAACATTTTTACAACAAATCTTCGCTTTCACAAAAAATCCTAAATGACGGGTTGTTATTCACTGTTATAAGTAGACAAAAAAATAATTTGTTGTAAACAACCAATTTGCAATACAAAAATCTAAATATTATTACATATATATATATATATATATAAATTTTTGTATTGCAAATTGGTTGTTTCTTATTAGAATTTTATTGAAATTTGAGTGATTGTTTATCTAATTTATTTTTAAAATAGAGGTCTATAGGAAAATTAAAAACTATTGACTCATTCTTTTTTCTCAAATTTGTTTCTTGATTTTAATAAATACATATTTTTAGCACAAATTGAGCTATAAAATATTTAATTAATATATTGAATTGTATTTACATTACCATCTGAAACTATTATACATAATAGGAATATAATTGATATATACAAAGAAAAAATTATTTATTATTTGACTCCTCAAAGATAAATTTTTGGCTCTGTTGCTGAAAACGTCAGGTGCTTTTCCATTTTACAAGCATTGTGCTATATCTCCTTTTCCTGATTAGATGAGTGTTGCTCAACTTCATTTTTCAAGGTTGGTGACATTTGAGGATTATAAGTTTCAAGAGAAGTCATAAGATTCAAGTTCTCAAAAGCTCTGCATACACAGCAAGCTCTGATCACACGCGCAGAAGAGAGGCGAGAGAGATGGAGGCTGGAAGCTTCTAGTTTCAGGGAATATAAGTGGGTTGGGCTGGGTTGAGCCTGATCCATTGTGTGAGGTCCGACTCGGTCCCTTAAGCCCAGATCCAAGTTGTAGTCAGCCTTGGTCCTGGACCAAAATCCATTAGGCCCATTCGCACGTAAACTAGAGAGCCCTTAGGCCCAATCCTAGGGTAATATGAGGCTTAGCCGCGGGCTCAGTCCCTTGGACCAGATAAAAATCTGAAACCTTTTTTGTTTTTTTTTTTGATAAAATGATCTGAAACTTTTTTGTTCAGCCCACATTCAAAACAGAGAAATGATATGGACATAATATTTTCACAATATTTTCATAACAAATTTTATGTGACAAGTTGTTATAAGTTGTTATTGGTGAGATAGAAAAATAATTTCAATGATAGGTTCAAATTAGAATTAATAACAACAAATCACCTATAATTTGTTGTGAAAATGTAGTGAAAATATTATGGACCTAACATTTCTCTTCTAAATAGGTTTCCAACACTCACTTTTCTTTTTACTGATAACAGCACTATCACTTTTTAAAATAAAGCCCAATCCCTTTCAATGCTTAGCTTAAGAGTCTATTTAGGATCCGCTTATTTTGCTGAAACTGAAAACTTTTTGCTGAAAGTACTATAAATAAAGGTAAAAGTTAGCTGAAATAGTATGGTGGGACTCATGAATAGTATCAAAAGTACAGTGAGGTCCATAAATAATACAAAAAATAAGTTAAATAATAAAATAAGTTGACAAAAATAATTTTTGCCAAACACACACTAAAGCCTTATACTTCAGATTTAAACCCACCTCCCTTTTAAATAAACAGTCGGCCCACACACTTGAAATAAAAAGGGTCCACTAGCATGCCATCATATTGTCCATTTTTAGTTCTCAGTAATAATAATGATAATAATAATAATAATAATAATAATAATATTGTCCATTTTTACATGTTAGTCCTTACTTTCTCATATTTGCATTATGCCATCATGCTTTGTCATATTCAGCTTTTAACCTAAAATTTCCTACATTCATATTTTGACCAAACACTTTTTGATATTCATATTTTGACCCGAATTTTTCCCAAAATTGCATTTTGACCCATAAATTTATTTTGGACCCCAAATCTTTCTAAAATTGCAAAAAAGCCCACCAACTTTTCAATAATTACAAAGAGGCCCCTCAACTCTTTGGAAAGTTGTTTGAAAGCACTTAAACAACTTCCAAGATCTTTTAATCATCTTTAAATCCATATTTTTTCTTGCCTTTGTTTAAGATAATTGCTTGGAAACTTGTTTGATGTTTATACTTGTAGCTTTGTGTTTGCCTTTTGATGATTAAGAGCATCCACGTTGTTGGAGCAATAAATTTAGCAATTTGGCACTACAAATAGTTATTTTATCTATTTTACCTTTTCATTTTACAAAACACTCAACATCAGTGGTTTTATTTTAGTTTTCAACATAATAAAATAATATAAACAACACAATACAATAATATATTCACTACAATAAACAACAATCACAACTGCCACCACCACTGCCATCGCAACTGTCGCCACCGCCACCGCAACTGTCACATAATAGCAAATAATTTGAACACACTACCGAAATTATTTTTTTCTCACCAATATTAGCTAGTAATAATCTACTATTTAAGATTTATTGTGAAAATATTGTGGTAGTATTTCTTAATTTTAATTTCTTATTATTCTTTATTTGATTTTTCCCTTTATCTCTTTATTTGTTTTCATCCATACACATTTCTTTCTTTTATTTTTTCTTCTTTTTTCTCCTCCACACACGTATACTTCCTCTTCACTCTATCTTCATTTTCATTTCTCTCTCTCTCTCTCTCTCTCATACACACATAGAGATCGGCGGATAACAAAGGCTAGAGAGAGTTAGCCTTTAAAATCGATGTTCACGAATTGTGCCACGTTCGCTCCACTGTCGCTTGTCCTCCCCCTACCACAACTTAGATGGATTAGTTTTGCTGTCTCTTTTTTTTTTTTTTTTTTTTTTTTTTTTCCGTTTTGATTTGATTATTTTTAAGATTGTGATTTGAGTTTGTGTTTTGATTGTAATTGAGTTTAGATAGGGATGTTTGAAAGAGAAAAGATCTGGAATGGTTGAGTGGAGGGGAAAAAAAAATGAAGGGGAGAAGAGAGATCTACGAGATTGGAGAATGAGGTGAGGTGGAGGAAGAGAAAAAATATAAGTGTAGGATAGAAAGAGTGGAGAAGTGAAGAGTGAGGAAAGAGGAGCAACAAGTAGAAATAAGAAAGGAGGAGAAAAAAGAAAAGAAAAGAAAGTATTAAAATATTTTGACCAATGTGAACACAACATAATTATTATTTTTTATTTTATTTTATTATTTTATTTTTTACCTTTGAGCTATAGTGCACAACCATTTTTGGTCATGCACTGTTGCTGAGAAGCCAAAATTTTTTGTTTTAGCTCCACCAATGCAGCCTTAGTTTGTAATTGGTGGTGCTAAAAATAGCCATATGGCTTTTTAGCATCACCAATAATAATTCTCTCAGATGCTATGCTTGAGTGCCTTTTGCTTTGATATTTTTGACCCCACATTTTCCCCAAAATTGCATTTTGACCCAAAAATTCCCAAAATTCCAATTTGGCCAAAAATATTTCTAAAATTGCAAGAAAGCCCTCCAACTTTTCAAAAATTACAAAGAGGCCCTTGACCCTCGGAAAGTTATTTGAAAGCATTCAAAAAACTTACAAGTAGGGATGGTAATGGGGTAGGGCGCGTCCAAAGGATGGGATCTTTGCGCAAACATGGTTTTGTCTTACCCTATCCTTGGCCCACCCCGCATTACGGGGAAAATTCTCCAGTTGTTACTACTTCTTGGGATGGTGAGTGTTTTGCAAATGGAAGAGCATTGTTGAATCAATTCATTGATCATTATGATACAAAGACTGCATTTCTAGCAAGGATGAGTTGACGTTGCCCAGCAAACATCCAAAAAATGAATGAGAGGATGCATGAAGATGCAAAAGATGAATTTCTTGTTTCAATCTCTCAATTTGTCAGATGGTGTGCTATAATAGCTTCTTATCCTAGAGAACCAAATCAAATAATTTTGGAGATGATTGATGTCATTGATGCAAACCTCATAATCAATGTGCACAAACTTTTCCCACCCACGAAAATTAAGTGGTATGCTCTGAGTTTTGATCTGTTCAGAGAGATTGATTTAATTTCTTATTCTTTTACAACTTACAAGTAATTCATTTATTTTCTAACTTTTCGTTATCTCCACACTACAAGAAAATAGTGTTATTGCAACGAAATTTTTTGTTGCAATAAGTTTCATTTTGTTGCAATAAACCTCTATTGCAACAATTTTTTTTCATTGCCCATAAAGTTTGTGGCAATAGAATATTGCAACAAAAATTTCGTTGCAATAGAGTTTTGTTGCAATAAAAGATTTTTATTATTATTATTAAAAATACTTTATTGCAAAAAAAAAAAAATTGTTGCTATAATTTATTGCAACAAATTTTTTGCTATGATAGGTTACTGCAATAGTAATTTTTGTCGCAATAAAGTAACTCTGGAAACGTATTGCAACAAAATTTTTGTTGCAATATCTTCAAGAAATTCATGAAACAATTGGTAAGTTTCTTTAACATTTTTTGATTTAATTTATTTTTTTATCTGTTGTTACTAGTTCATTTTAATTATAGTATTTTATCTCCATTCTATAGTTATCACAACTCTCTGGAGTGATCGAATTTTTGAAGATGGAAGGCGATCTTTTAATCAAATGATCGATAACTATAATGCAAAGAGGGCTGCTCTAGTTAGGATGAGCGAACGTCATGAATCACACACTCGAAAATTGAATGTGAAATTGCATGAAGCAACCAAGGAAGATTTTCTGGTTGCAATCTCTCACTTTGTAAAAAGGAGCGCAACAATTGCTGCTTATCTCAGAGATGCAAACGACATTATTTTGGAGATGGAAGATGTCAAAGATGCAGAAATTATAATCAATGTCCATAAACTCTTCCCACTCACCAGGGGAATTATTTTGCGCACTACAAGTGTTCTTCTATCCTTGGAGATCGCAGAACTTCTTGAAGAGGTGGACATTCCTTTTGCAGAGATCTGAGATCATATGATAATTTCTCGAGTAGTTAATGAATCAAAAAAGGACAAACATGTAGATCCACTCCTTTCTATCTTTACTTTTTGTCAAGGAAATGCACTTATGATGGATCATAGAACCATGATGGATAATAGTTAGTTTCGTTTTGGTAAATTGTTGTGACCAACAGATTGTAGATAACTAACTAGGATATTTGTATCCAAATTGAATTTCAAAAAATGTCTTTCCTGTTCTTGTTCTTGTTCTTGTTCTTGCTCTTGTTTTTATTTCAAGAAAATAGTGTTATTGCAACGAAATTTTTTGTTGCAATAAGTTTCATTTTGTTGTAATAAACCTCTATTGTAACAAAATTTTTTCGTTGCCCATAAAGTTTGTGGCAATGGAATATTGCAACAAAAATTTCGTTGCAATAGAGTTTTGTTGCAATTAGTTTGTTGCAATAAAAAAAATTGTTGCTATAATTTATTGCAACAAATTTTTTGTTATGATAGGTTACTGCAATAGTAATTTTTGTTGCAATAAAGTACCTCTAGAAACGTATTGCAACAAAATTTTTGTTGCGATAGATTACTGCAATAGTTTTTTTTATGCTTGTTTATACTTGATTTTCAAATGCTTTAACCGTATTTGGCACACCTCATCTCTCTTTTCCCGCTTAAAACATATAGTCCATGGCCTATAAATGATTTAATTTCTTTTTTTATTAGTTGTAACAAGTAGTTCATTTAATTATAGTAGTTAATTTATTTTATAATCTTTTTTTTCTCCATTCTCTAGTTGTTACTATTTGTTGGAGTGATGAAATTTTTGAAGATGGAAGACAACTTTTTAATCAAGTGATTAATAACTACGATGCAAAGACGGCTCTTCTTGTTAGGAGATGAAGCAGCCATTGGAGTTGAAGCACTACTTGAAGCTCATTTTGGTAATAGGAACAAGTTTCACAGGTATTTTACTGAACTAGTCCAACAAATTTTTTATTGCAATAAGTTTCATTTTGTTGCAATAAACCTCTATTGCAACAAAATTTTTTCGTTGTCCATTGATGTGATTAAGTCTATGGCAATAGACTATTGCAATAAAATTTCGTTGCAATAGTTTGTTGCAATAAAATATTTTTATGAATAAAAATATTTTATTGCAACAAAAAATATTGTGACTATAAGTGTTCTCACTTTGTAAAATGGAGCGCAACGATTGCTGCTTATCTCAGAAATACAAACGACATCGTGTTGGAGATGGAAGATGTCAAAGATGCAGAAATTATAATCAATGTCCATAAACTCTTCCCACTCACCAGGGGAATTATTTTGCGCACTACAAGTGTTCTTCTATCCTTGGAGATCGCAGAACTTCGTGAAGAGGTGGACATTCCTTTTGCAAAGATCTGAGATCATATGATAATTTCTCGAGTAGTTAATGAATCAAAAAAGGACAAACATGTAGATCCACTCCTTTCTATCTTTACTTTTTGTCAAGGAAATGCACTTATGATGGATCATAGAACCATGATGGATAATAGTTAGTTTCGTTTTGGTAAATTGTTGTGACCAACAGATTGTTGATAACTAACTAGGATATTTGTATCCAAATTGAATTTCAAAAAATGTCTTTCCTGTTCTTCTTCTTCTTCTTGTTCTTGTTCTTGTTCTTGTTCTTGCTCTTGTTTTTATTTCTATTGATATGGATATAGATTGAATTCTTATGTCATGTGTATAAGTTATGTTATTAATTTCAACTTAAACGAAGTATAAAGGAAAGAATAGAGAGAGAAAAGAATTGAGGAAAAAAAGTAGTAGAACAGGGTAACACAACACCCACCCATACCCATTTCTTCTTGAAATAGAAATAAATACTAGTAAAAAATTAAAAATTAATTGAATTTCAATTTTGAGATACATGGGTTCAAGGCTTCACCCGGTCATGACACGTTGACGTGCAGGGCGAGTCAGTGTTTTTTTTTGGAGAGAGAGAGAGTGAGTGAGTGAGTTGATTTTGTTTTTTGTCCTAGTATTAATTTTGGACTATTTGTTAAAAAAAAGAAAAATGAAAAAGGCAATTCGGATTGATTTATTTTATATTTTATATATTTTTTTATCATTTGGGTTTTGTGCTAATTAAAGAAATTGAGAGTGATTGCAATATAATTGGTTTAGGGACTAAAAGTGATAAAATTAAAATGTAAGGACCAAAATGAAAAAAAGTCAAAATATAAGAACTAAAAGTGCATTTACGCCCAATATATATAATAAATAGAGATCCCACCAGAGAAAGACTAAAAGTGCATTTACGATGGGAAATTCTGTAACCGTCGTCCTCAAGGCTCTTGGATTTCTTCTTCCGCCTCCTCAACAATCCTTCCAACTCCGACGTCATCCTCACCGTCTCTTTCAGAGCCAAGATCCTTGAAACTCCTCTCCTCTCTTCTACAACTTTCTTCTTCTGTTTCAATTTTCAACTTCTTGTTCTTTGTTTTCGATTGCTGAGCAAAATTAGAGCATGTTGAAAACTATACCTATAGTGTGAAACTTAACGTTTTAATATAATCTCTATTGATTTGCAATTTCACGTTAATATTATTTAATTAGCTCCTGCAAGCTTCGTTTAAATTCTACCTATGACTTCTGCTCCAATTTTTTTTTTAATTAATTACTAAATTTAATTAGATCATCCATACTTCGTTTAATCCTGATCTCGTTTTACGAGTTTTTGCTGTGATTGCTTATACGATTTAACATTTCACGAATTTCACACTACCTATAAGTTGTAATGTTATGGTTGCCTCTTCTTTTTTTTCTTTTTTTTTTTTTTAAATTTTAAATTAATTATTTATTTATTTTTTAAGGTTTGGTGTCTAAGTCTACTGGTTTAAGCTTCTAAGGCTTTTATGAATTGGAAATGTATTTATTTATTTATTTTTCTCTCTCTCTCTCTCTCTCTCTCTCTCTTTATTTTATTTATATATAATATATGAGAAAATTATTGGGTAGTTCCGGATTACAAGGTTAGCATGCTTACCTTGTAGTCCGGACCAATAAGAAGAAGACAAGTATTAAAAATTTGATAACATAAGTTTATTGCCATGTTACCTCACTACTAACATACTAGTCTACTAACGTTCCTAAGAGCATTCCCATTAAGGATGCTAAAAGGGGTATATGCTAAATTTTAGCATCAAAACACCAAAAAAGCAACTCCATCAAAGCTTTCAAATTGTAAAGTTTTTGGCATATGGCTACAGTGGGCTTGTATTAATAAAAGCTCACTGTAGCTTGAATTGTAAAAAAAAAATAGTTTTTTATTCACGTTGGCTGAGGTGGTTGGCTGGGTGTTTGTGTTAAGTTGTTTTATTATTATTTTAATGAGTAGTTTATATTATTTAAATGAAATGGTAAAAAATATAGAAGTTTTGATGTTTGATGTATCTTAAAATGAGATGGTATAATAAATAAAGTAGATTTTTGAAGTGTTAAATGCTAAAAATTTTAAAACTCTTGATGAGAATGCTCTAACGTCCCTGTTAATCTGTC
This sequence comes from Quercus ilex subsp. ballota, assembly GCA_032727855.1. Taxonomy (NCBI): domain Eukaryota; kingdom Viridiplantae; phylum Streptophyta; class Magnoliopsida; order Fagales; family Fagaceae; genus Quercus; species Quercus ilex. Next base: position 58,532,458 of record CM064910.1, read on the forward strand.
ACTTCTGACTCTTGAGAGGAGATTCAACTCCTCACTCGCCAGCAATGGAGACTTCAACACTACCCCGCTCATTGCCAAAGGCCACCACCACGTTTCCTCCCTTGCAATCCCTCGCCTTCACATCATGGATAAACAAATAGCAATCCAATTATCCAAACCTTCTAGACCTGAGAGGTATGTTGTTCCTCCAACAAGGATAAAATTGCTTGCTCCAAGATTCAAGCAATGAATGGGTGAGTCCACTTTCTCTTTTTGTTGGTCAAATGAAATTTCTAGATTTTCTTCTTCCACAAAATTTTCTTCCATAGGTATTCTTAATTGTTTATTATTTAAATTTTTATTTGTGTTTGCTTTTCTTTGATTTCCTTTGATACTCATGTTGATCTCTTTGATGATTATAGTTAGTATTTGATGGACTGATGTGTCTTAAATTATTTTTGTACTAGGTATTTTAGAATTCATGGCCAATTGATTTTACAACTCTGGCTTATTCCTTCTGTACTCTGATTATTTGATAAAATTCTCCAATGAAAAGATTGTCATTTTTAAAGAATTTTGGTATAGACCTCATGAAACTTGCTTATTACCATCAGAAAAGCTTGATGTAATTATCATAACTCATTCTTGGACATGTTATTGATAGTGCTTAGACATATTGGAGTTCACTTGTGATGTTTATTAATAACTGTAAGTTTCACTTATGCTATTTTGTATTAATCGTGTGATAACTAAAGGGACATTTGAATTTTGAGCAGCAACATGATCTTTAGAAAGTGGCTTGGAATTATCTTCAGCCATATCTAAACCCGTAGTAAATTTATCCTATCAATAAACACATACATTGGTTGGATTGTAAAATTTTTAGTTTCTTTGAGTGAAGTATTTGCTGGCTTTCAGTGAATCTATAATTGCTTTAGTAGCTTCTTTTTATTTCAAGCCTTTCTGTACTTGTGAGATTATTTTGGAATTAGCAAGTTAATATTCCACACACGTAAAACATCAAAAGGAGTTGTCATGTTAGGATGATCTTAATCAAAAACAAATTTCAGTAATCCTTATTTTTGGCTGAATAAAAGATGCAGTAATTCTTGAAGAGCACTGCAGTTAGGTATACAAGCTGTAACTTAGTCTAAACTTCTTGTGACTTTTGTATTCATGTTAATGTGATGCTGAAATAAGTTGATGGAATTTAATATCCTATATTATGTCAATTAAACATTATTTTTCACTTTTCTTTTGTCAATTCTGTTTGGATTGTGTTTTATACTATCAATCTTTGTAGAGACTAGTCTATACTCTTTAATGCTATTGCAACCCATTTGATGTAATAATACCTCCTTGGTTATACAAATTTGTGAAAGTGCAGCTTATCTTTGTTTTGAGGTTTTGATAGCGCCCTATATTCATACCTAACCAATTAAGTGCACTAAGTGCAGAAGTGCAGTAATGACACAGTATTTTTCTTAAACAACTGACTGAAAAGTTGAATATTGAGGAGCTTGCAATTTGGGCGATATTGGCAAGGGCAATTTGGAATGACAGAAATAAATTCTACTTTGAGAAGACCCAAATTCAGCCGAGAAATATTCTGGATGGAGCAACTAGTTTTTTGGGGGAATACCAAAGACTCATGGCTTCCCACAAACATTCATAAGCTGCTTCCTTGATGTAGTTTTCTGGTTATTGGTTCTTTTGGCTGTATTTCCAAAGTTGTATCTTTTTCTATTTCTCCCTGGCTAGGTGTTTGCTATGCCAGGGGTCATACTTTGTTTATGTTTTCTTTGTTAGATATTCAAAACAATTCTATCTTTTCTCTCAAAAAAACAATGAGATTTGAATTCTTGTAATTTCAAAATACACATGTAATGTGAGTTTGTGTTTTCATTGCCCACTACTATTGAATTCATTGGATGTGGTTGTCAATTTAAATTACATAGTAATTCCCTTGGTCATGACTATGAGGCAAGACCATTAACCATAATAAAAAGTTGAGGTAGGTTAACTTTAAGATAATTTTGCTACAATGCAATACTCACATTTGCTTTCTATACCATTATTTTTTTTAAATGCTTTATATATCATTGTTGGAAAGAAAAAAAAAATTAAGGAATTCAACAAATCTTGTATATGTGTTTGAAGTTTATCACACTAACCATTTTACATTGGAAAAGTCTAGGACCACATAATTTTTTACAATTTTTTTCCACAATTGTGACGGGATAGAGTATGATTGGTAAAAAAAAAAATTGTGGGTTCATGTGTAAGTGATAGTTAACCACTCACAATCTGTCATGTTAGAGTTGTGGCAAAAAAGTTGTGGAATAATTTATGGTCCTAGAACTACTCTTTTACATCAAATGTTACCATAATATGCACTTCCACTAAATGCTTTCAAATTCCAAGAAACTAAATTAAGATAAGGCATCTTTCTTTTAGTTCAAAAAACATATACATTACAAGATCATTAAAGCTTTTCTTTGGAATGTAAGCAACTAAGCATATAAAATTAGCACGTAACTTTCCATGGGCTCCAACTCAAATTTGAGTAAATCTGTAAGTACAAAAAGAAGTTTCTTTCAAACTAAAGCAATCTAAAAACAAATTCACTTTGGTAGATGACAACCGAAAAGTAAAAACAAAGGATTCCTAAAAGAAAGCTAGGCAGCAAGGCTTCAATGTAGAAAGTATAATTGTTTCCACAAATGAAAGCATCATCAGACTTATTTTTCAGCTATCCATTGAAATATCCTTCTAGATTTTTATAGTTGTGAAACCTTTCTCTCCACCTCTACTCATTTTGCTTCTCTAAGGTTTGAACTTCTTCTGCATAATGATTGAATATCAAAACTAAATAATGTATGAATATAATATATATATATATATATATATATATATATATATTCATCATGCAATTAATACAAAATAGCATATGTGAAATTTACAGTTATTAAACATCACAAGTGAACTCCAATATGTCTAAGCACTATCAATAACATGTCCAAAAATGAGTTATGATAATTACATCAAGCTTTTCTGACGGTAATAAGCTAGTTTCATGAAGGTCTATACCAAAATTCTTTAAAAATGACAGTCTTTTCATTGAGGAATTTTATCAAACAATCAGAGTACAGAAGGAATGAGCCATAGTTGTAAAATCAATTGGCCATGAATTCTAAAATACCCAGTACAAAAATAATTCAAGACACATCAGTCCATCAAATACTGACTATAATCATCAAAGAGATCAGCATGAGTACAAAAAAAAAAAAAAAAAAAAAAGAAAAAAGCAAACACAAATAAAAATTTAAATAATAAACAATTAAGAATACCTATGGCAGAAAATTTTGTGGAAGAAGAAAATCTAGGAATTTCATTTGACCAATAGAAAGAGAAAGTGGACTCACCCATTCATTGCTTGAATCTTGTAGCAAGCAATATCATCCTTGTTGGAGGAACAACATACCTCTCAGGTCTAGAAGGTTTGGATAATTGGATTTCTGTTTGTCTATCCATGATATGGAGGCGATGGATTGCAGGGGAGTAAACGTGGAGGTGGCCTGCAGCAATGAGTGGGGCAATGTTGAAGTCTCCATCGCTATTGAGTGAGGAGTTGAATCTCCTCTCAAGAGTCAGAACTGACGGATTAAAGGGACGTTAGTAGACTAGTATGTTAGTAGTGAGGTGACGTGGCAATAAACTTATGTCATCAAATTTTTAATACTTGTCTTCTTCTTATTGATCCGGACTACAAGGTAAGCATGTTGACCTTGTAGTCCGGGACTACCCAATAATTTCCCATATGTATGAACATTCAATTCTTGGTTTATGAATTCCTTTCCCTTAGAATTCATGAGAATTTGAGACACCTTTCCTTCAATTCTAATAAGATATATTTCAATTTCAGGTGTCTAAGAATAGCATTCTGTGTTTTAAGCATTATTTCTTTATTTAGATTTCAACTTCTCAAGATTTTAGGGCATGTGCTGATTAGTTGATTACCGCAAAGTAATGACAAAGATTATTTCACAACAGCCAAACAGATTTTTATTATTTATTTTTTGTAATTATAAATTCCACTCTGTTCATTTTTGTAGGAACTACAAATGATATGTTTGAACAGAACTCGAGTTACATGGTTAAAACATGTTGCAGGAACAGCACTATGTGTCCAAGCTGCACTTCTCATGGCCTCCAGTCTTGTGCGTTGCTGGATTTCCTGCCAGGGTATCAAGGCTGTTTTTGTGAGCTACAGAGATCAAGTAGGCGACGCAACTTGCTTACTTGCTCCACTTGTGTATCATAGTCTCTCAATTTTGAATATAAAAGTTAGTTTTTGTGCGTCTTAAGTTGGAAAGGTGTGACTGACTCTACGATGGATTTATGATTGATTCTTTAATCTTTATGACCACACTAAAAAATATTTTGACTGACATAGCTTTGTAGCTGTTACTGGTAATATGTATACTTCTCTTTCCTCTGGCATTACTACTTATAATCAAGTGGTTTTGCAGATGTAATGAGTTTATTAGAAAACATTGTAGTATTTTAGAGTATATCTTCATATCTCCAGAGCGCATTTAATTATTTTCCGCGTCTTTGCAGATCCAGAAGTTTGCTTTGTGATTTTCACAATTTACGAAACAGATGTATTCATAAATGCTTTGAAGGTGAAACCAATGGGTCTTTATAATATAGATAATCATCAAAACTTCATGAAGCCTCTGGCCAAACTAAGGTTTAAAATACTTTACTCCATTCTCATGCACTGATGGTGTCATGCTTTTTTTCCTCTTTCAGGAGATCTTGAAGGATATGAAGGATATTCCATCTCTGAATAGTACTATGGCTCTGAAATTGTATCGCAATCTGAGTTTTTGCCTTCAAATAGACACCCGGATAGGTAAAAAAGAAGACTGCTGTCGATTAATTAGGTCATTCCAGTATATGTATATATTGAGTGTATGCCAATATATAAATGTGAGAAAATACTGAACAAGGTTTTCTGTGTATGCAGAGCTTTTGTGAACTTGAATCTTATGACTTCTCTTGAAACTGATACTCCTCAAATGTCACCAAGCTTGAAAAATGAAGTTGACCAACACTCATCTACCCAGGAAAAGGAAACTGCATTCACTCGCAAGTTTGAAGGAATTCAAGCATCATTGCCACCCAGCTTCACAGCATTACTGACCGACTGTTGCGCTGAGGTCTACCAAGGTAGATATGTTGCTCCAGTTAAACCGGAGAAACTTCTGATTCTGCATGATGACTCAATTTCCTTGATTGAAATCTGTAGGTTCAGGTTCAGCCCAATCAAATCTCTGTGAGGAAGTTGATGTCAAATCCCAAATTGTGGTATTCTTCTGAATTTTTGGTTTGATGTTATTGACAGGTGTTTGATAACCAGCAAAATAAGCAGTAACATGTTGCCTATTATTACATGGGTGGCTTGGAAATCAAAGGCCACTTTCGAGATTGTACTTTTCCTACTATGCAAGATTTATGCTCAATTGTACTTGTGATTTATTGACATATTTTGATGTTTGTTGCAGAGATACATGGAAGATTCTTCCTTCCAAGGTAAGTCTATTTTAAACTTAATCCTTAATTAATCACAAACATTTTAGCCTGATGTACCGAAGGGAGCTTGATCTGAGCATAACCGGCAAGACTATTCGCTTTGAAGCTATGTGGAGTTATTCATAGAGGATACTGCTCATCGCTTTATATAAACCCTGTCTTGAACTTAGTTTTTAGTTATATACATGCAATTCAAAGGGAACACAGAAGCTGCTAAAATATGACTATTAAGCACTGCTGTCAATGGAAAATTTTGTTTCATCAACTTTGTTATTCAAGATGATCATTTGCTAAGGGTTTTTATTTTTCCTGTTTTTACCAGACATGTTGATTAAAGTGGAGAAAGTCATCAGCGAAATTGGTGGTGATTTGACACTGTAGTTGTACATGGCTTTGCAAATGAAGTCTGGAGCAGAATACATTTTCATTCAGTCCCCTGCAATGGAAGTTGTATATGGCATTTGATACATACAGGCTAAACCATGTTCATATTCTCCCCTACATAGCGCCCCCACCCCCTTGTTATAATTTCTAAAAGATATTTGTAGATAATGAAGTTGCTTGTTGAAAGTGGGTTTCACAAATAATTGAAAATCTTGGTAACTATGGTATTTTTTCTCTCTGAAAGTTTGTTTGCATTTTTTTTTCTTTGACTGCAAATATCTTCCATATCATTTCTGTGTTCTATACTCACAAAGTTCACCATATCATCATTTCAATGGAGTAATAAAAATATGACGAGACAAATATGATGGTAGCTTATTAGACAAATATGATGAGACAAAAGATACAATATTTGGCAGCTTTCATAATAAATATAAGAAAAAAAAAGTTAATTTTCAAAAAAATCTAGTTTTGTTATAATTAAAAAAAAAAGAAAAAAGAGAGAGACAAAAAGCTTTATAAAAACAGATTCACTAGCGTGAGTGATTGATGGACATGGAGGGTTTTTCTGACTCTTTGCTTCTTTTTTTGTTATTTGAGGAACGGGAAGAAATGCAGAGACTAAAAGGAACAAGAAATAGAAATCTGATGTTAGATTAGTGATGTTGGTCAGTGTGACAGTGAATATGTTCTAGAAAAATTTTGGTGCCACGTCCTAGTTTACAACTTTGCCCACAACTCGTCCATGTAGTGAGTTGTGGTTGGTGGAGGGGTATTGGTGGGTCCATGTGAGAACACCCCTCCACCAACCACAATTCACCTATGTGGCGAGTTGTGGGCAATGTTGTGCAATAGTGTGTGGCGCCAGAACTTCTCTATGTTCTAGGTTGAATTTTTTCCCCTAAATTGTTGTAACCTCTAAATTTTTATCTTAAATTTTAGCAATTTGAGACATCAATTTATTGGTATTTCCCATCCACTACACTGTATTTTGATTTATTTCCCTTCTAAGAGAGTGGGATTGGAAGTATAAATGATTTGCATTTGTAATATAAAAAATTCAATTTTTGATCTAATATAAAAATATCAAAAGGAAAATACTAAATATAATATCAAAAGCAAAATGAATAATGGGCATTACTACTACCTTTTAAACTTTCATCTTCACTTTACTGTATTTTGATGTCTTTCCCTTCTAGGAGAGTGGAAGATGGAGGTGTAAATGATATGCATTAGGCAGAATTTTTGTACCGATGAATAGCATGTTTAGAATTTTAAAAAAAAAAAAAACCAAAAAAAAAAAAATTACTAAACTCGAAAAAAATTAATACTAAACCATAGTGTTTCCCATAGAGATGTTTGATGTTCAAATCCCACTCACTTAAAAAATGTATTAAAAATACCACAAAAAGAAGAAGGAAATACTACCAAGATGACAAGGGCCACAAAAAATTCAATTTGTTATCATTTTTTTCTTACAAACTGACTTAGTAATTTATGATATTGATGCCACATTTTGACAGCAAAATAAATAACTACTACTAATTATTATTATTATTATTATATGTTTAAAAGTTACACATTAGTTTGTAAACACATCAATGATCCTTCCAACTCCGACGTCATCCTTACCATCTCTTCCAGAGCCAAGATCTTTGTAACTTCTCTCCTCTCTTCTACAACTTTCTTCTTCTGCTTCAATTTTCAACTTCTTGTTTTTTGTTTTTGATTGCTGAGAAAATTAGAGCATGTTCAAAACTAATTGTTTGAAACTTCAAGTTTTAGTTTAATTTCTATTGATTTGCATTTTCACATTAATATTATTTAATTAGCTCCCCCAATCTTCGTTTAAATTCTTATCTGAGTTTGAGAGTTTGTGCTTTGTCTGTTTATCTGTTTATACTCCGCAAGTATAAGTGCTTGTAGGGTGTAGGGGAAAAGGGCCGGAGTTTAAATCTTTAGGAGGAAGCTTTACACACATATATACTTAAATTAGGTTAGAGTAGAAATTCTATCTTGTATAAAATATATATATATATATATATATTAGATTTTTGTTTTACTAATTTTGAAATATTTTATGATTTATATCACTTTCAATTACCAAAATGGTGCACATTGCTTTTAAGTTCATAATTCTCTTCACTTCCTGCTCTGTTCAATTTAGTTAAAATGAAGTTAAATATTGTCACTCATAGGTTAGCCGTGTTCTACATATCCAAATTGTCTTTTAAGTTATATTACCTTCGTCCCACTTTGTTTGTTTTCTATTTCATTTTAGGATGTCCAAAAATATTGTCTTGTTTCTAAAAATAAAAGTAATTAATTTACTAATGTTCTTATTATACCCTTATTTTATTAATAATTCAATTTTTTGATAAATTTATTTAAAGATAGTTTTAGAAATTTATACATTTTTAAAAAGTGGACAAGACAATAAATGATGTTCTCTTAAAAAATTTAATTTTTCAAACAAGACAAATAAAGTGAGACAGAGGGAGTAATAATCTTTTCACGTAGTTGTATGGGATGCATGGAAGGAGTTTTGTTCTTTTGTCAATGTTTCAACATAATGCATCTGATGTTATTAAAATAAATAAAGCCTCTAAGGTTCCTACCAAAATCCCAAACATATAAATCTCATATTCTTGGAAATTTTAGTAGAATTAAGTCAAACATAGAAATAGTTACATTTCTAAAACACTCACATAAGTCTTTGTAAATAGAATAAGCCCTACATTTTGCCCAATCAATTCATGAAACCTCCCACATTAGTCTATTTATAATTGGGTATATTTATCCATCAAGTAAATTTATACCAGCACAATTCATTTTACATTTACTTTTTTATTCTTTCTTTACGCATGCCAAAGATGAAGAGAGTAGATAATAATTGCAATGGGTAAAAAGAGAAACAACTAAAAAATCAAGAAAATTTGATATTTTAATAAGATAAAGTTGATGAAATAAAGTTTAGAATAGATAATCTAATGCAAGTGTTTTTGAAAAGTTGATGTGTAAAATTTAAAAAAAAAAAAAAAAATCTTATGCTAAAATGCAAATCACGTTCCATAGAATTTAGATGTCATTATCCGGGTAACATCAATTCCCTAAACCAAATACTACCTAAATTTGGGTACAAATAAATAAACAAACCATACAAACAAACGTAATTCCAAATTCCAATCTAGTATTTTACCCAAAAAAAAAAAAAAAAAAAAAAAAAAAGAATTTTGAATCTTGTAATGTTTACCATACGAAAACGAAAAAAAGGATCCCTTATAGTATCACCAATGCCACCCCCGGGGCTAATCTTGTGCCTAACTCTTTCGCATTATTTATAGCTGTTGCTGTTAAATTCTTCTGAGCACATTCAGAAAATATTCTTCTAAGACTTAGCGTTTTCGTATGAATAATTATCTTCTCCAATGAGGTAGCTTTATTGATTACATACAAGGCAAGCTGCATTTCAGCAAAACAGCCAACAAAATCAATCAACTCAACCACCTTGAGGCATTGGTGTGTATATGTATCCTGCGTATCCTGTGTATATGTATCCCCCTGCGCCTTCATTCTTTCAACATCTATCTCAAACTGTCACAAGGAAGAAATAACGGTGTTATGCTAGTTAAAAGTCAGAGATACCATTCTTATTAACAATGTCATCAACCAAAAGATTAAAAGGTGAGAATTATTGTGTAGCCACAAGTAATATCTTTATTATATTTCCATATTTGTTGAACATATGTACATCATCACCCATGCAATGCCAACTGAGACCATTGTAGGTTCCATAAGGCTTGTAATCGGGTTTATTTGCGAATGAACATCAAAATATCATTACAACAGAAGGAAAACATAAGCATACTTGAGCTATTTATGTGAACAAGGGTAGCTTACCTAATCTATGAGCTAGAAACAATACCACATTCAACGAAACAAAAGTTACAAAAAACTAAAAACAAAACAACACTTCAAACAGGCTTATCATTTTTATCCTACGCATTGGATGCTATCCATTTTGGACTGATCTTATTTGCAATGGTCACTGGGTCACTAAAAAAAATCTTGAGAGAGAAAGATCCACAACTTGCAAGTTCTTTGTGTGCTGTTAAGGTTTTCAAAAAACATTAAAACATGATATTTGCTTTCAAAAAAGGAATGAAAAAATCTCACACAATAAACCCGTTGAGTGAGAGCCTCAAAAATTCCACAACTTGAGTTAGATAGTTGTACTTCCACAAGACATGGCTCACAATACATGATAAGGGTGGAGCACACTCACTCACACACACACACACCTATATATATAAATGGTTAGAACGAAGTTACATAGAATGTATCTCTTTATCAATGTTATGCATGTCATGTTAATAATCTTTTATCTATTATCTAATCCATAAACACACGTTTTACGCTTTTTTTTTTTTGATAGTTAGGGAAGGGGAGATTTAAACCTTGGACATTACCGTTGGAAATATCAAAAGGTACTAATTGAGCTACAATGCACTTGGTATGTTCTAAGCATAATTTTATAGTTAGTTAACTCTAATTACTTTGATATTGCAAGCATGGATGATTTAATCAAATATTATCTAACCATGGATTTGTCACTTTTTAGAAAAATGATGAATTTGTCAATAAACATATTCAATTTAAATGTTAGTGATATTACAATGTTAAATGTTACACTAGGTGTGACTTGAACCAAGCCAATAACCTCTATAGACAGCCAAAAACACATAATAAAAATGACATGGTAAGGGTTGTACAAGTGAACAACAAAAGGAGTTTTATAAAAATAATTTCATAATGATTTTTTTTTTCAAAACAATTGAGACAACAATTAAACATCACGTGTGAGTTATCTACAGTTGATACTTGATAGCAAAGCAAATCTTTGGTGACATAATACATATGCATACTTTTTTTTTTTTGGAGAAGAATACATATGCATACTAAGTTAATAGAATATACGACTTAACTGAAGATGAAGATAATAAAATTTCTGCACAATAAATCCCACAACTCTAAATTTATAAGAGTTACCTTGAGCCCAAATGTATGCAACATAGGGGATGCCTTTAGAAAGGAAGTGCAATTAAAGAAGCCATTCGTGAAATGGTATATACTCAATTTCAGTTGTCTAAGATTTCTTAACTCTGGAATTCTTTTGAACCGGATTCCCTGAACAATTGAACCAAGATATAAGAGCACATTCATAAACAAACATTGATGTATGGGAAAGAAAAATAAAATGCAGTTAAGATTTAATAATCATCAAATTTATGACTTACCAAAATGAAGCTTATATCAAGTGTCTCCAGCTGAGAGAGAGATCGTGAAATTGAGCAATCACTATCAAATAAATATCGAGCATAGCCACCCAACACACTCAGAGAAACAAAATTGGGAACATCACCGAGAACTGCCTTCAATATTGTCATCTTCACTAAATATTTGAAAGAAACAAGATTTATAGCATGAATCTCAATCTGTTGGAAATAGTCGCAGTATAATATCTCTAAATGCTTTAGCTTGGGCAAAGGGGCAGAAGTCTTTAAATTCTTCAGAGACCACGTGTCTTGCACATGTAAGCTTTCAATGAATGGGCAATTAGATAAAACAAACTCGAGAACTTCCCCAGTCACATCCACAGAAGCCAAAGAGAGGTCTGTTAAGGATTCAAGACTGTAACTCTGCAGAAGCTGAGTAGTAAGAGTATATTTAGTACCCCCAAGAGTACCCAAATGCAATGAAAGCTTTTTAACTTTTTTCCTCAGTGAAAGGCTTATCCAATTGTCAATAACTGACGTGTATGTCGCGTTCAAGCTAAACTCAACTTTAAACTGATCTATAATATCATCTGGATTCAATTTCAATAATGCCCTATTCACCCGGCTAATAAACTTAGATCTTTCAGAAGACAGTGTCATTATATAGCGATCTTCAGAAATCTCTCCAAAGTTATATTTCTTCCGCAAAGTTACCAAAATGGAATTATTAAAAACCAAGTTACGAAACAAATATCTCCACCTTTTAGAGAGGACACTTGTTCTCTGCCTTTCTTTCAAATTCGATAGTGATGACAGAATGCAGACAAGAATTTCATCTGGCAGTTCACTTAACCGATCTTGGGGTAAATTGGTTCTCTGGTAAACAATGCATATTAGCAAAGAATACAGCATCTTTTTGTAACTTTTAATCAAATTAAAAATAAAATTAAAAAACTTTTGAGAATGAAATTTATTACCTTTTGAAGTTTTATTTTAGAGTTAGGATGAACTGTCTTTAGCAGCTTAGTCCGATCCTTCTCCATCTTGTATGACTCAAATAAATATAATAAAAACTGTAGCACAAAGAAAAGATCAAAACTTAAGTCGATATTGGCTGAGAATAGAGAAAAGAAAAAGGCAGGATTTTTAAGAATTACGAAAGTTATGAGAAGAACAAACTATCTGTACCCTGAACTTGCGTATAGCATTGGCGGTGGAAGAGTGCGAGAGAGACTATCGGCCCTAGTGTTTGGTAGGTAGGTATTTATTATTCCTGAACTTGCGTTGAGTATACGTGGTGGACTGGACACGATATGTGAAGATGGGCTTTTGTTATGAGCCATTTTAACTGTTACTCTCTCTCCCAGCCCTGTTGTAGTTTACTCCTCCCCCCAAAACACGCACTCAACATTTGACTTGTAGCGTGCACATCATCAAAGGATAGGATTTACAAACTAGAGCTTAGAATAAAAAACCGATAGTTGTTGTGGAAGCAATATGAAATAAAATTGGGTCACGTTAACCGGGGAATTTAAGGCAATTGTTATTAATAAACTATTTTAAGGAAGTTTTTATACAACTTTTATGAAAAATTGAAAAAACTATAAAAATATTAGGGTACGTTTGGTAGCTGTTTTTTCCCATTATTTTCTGTTTCCTAAAATAATTTTATATTTTTGAGACTAAAAAACTTGTTAGGCAATCCAAAATAGACAGAAACAAAAACTGTTCTCAAAACTAAATTTGTAAAGAAAACTGAAAACATGTAAAATGCTGTTTTCAGTTTCTAATTTTCAAAAGTCAATGAAAATACACATTTAATTTTATGATCTATCTCATTTAATGAGTTAGTATTAGAGTTCAAATCCTAGTAACAACATATTTTAATATTTCCCAGTTTTTGCTTCATTTTTTTTTTTTTTTAAATTTCAACTAACCAAACATGTTTTTGATTTAAAAAATAAAAGAAATTGTTTTTTCTTTATGTTCCCAAAAACAAGTTTTTCAAAATAAAAAACAAAAACAGTTACCAAACATAACTTTAATTTTTTCTTTTTCCATAAATATTTCCTAAAATGGTTTACTAATAAATGTCATTAGGGCACTCGTTAACTTTTCCAAATCAAAAGTTATATTTTTCATTCAAAGATGATTATACCACGCAACCATGGATTTTTAATAAAACAAAATTGTGTATCTTTCTTAGCAACTCAAGAGTGTTGCCTCCAAATGTATTCATGTTTCTCTCTCTTTTTCTTTTTGGGTTTTCAGATGACTACAATATAGTGGTTCTGATGGTCAACTATAGATGTGAAAATTAAAAATCTTATTTATTTAAAGACTTTTGTAAAACCCAAAAGAGAGAGAGGACGTGGGATCATTAAGGATCCTAATCTTCAGTGGTAGGATCAATTAATAGTTTTTTAAATGTTACTGACTTAACTTAAAACTCTTTTTCTTCTCAAAAAAAATTAAAAAACATGAAACTCTTTCAAAAATTATTCCTTGATTTTGTCAACCATATCAAGAAAATATTTGAACTTCTACAGATTGCAATAATGTCCAACACACTGCAATTGACTCCTGAAGATTAGAAAATTACATATGAGGTTCTATTACTTACAATTTAATATATTTGTCTGTCCACCACACCATATTCCCGTAAGCCACTGGAATTGGATTAATATGATTATCATGTCTCTAGCTTAGGGACTGTTTGGTAAGAGTATTTAAATATAGTTTTTTGTTTTGCAATCCATAAAATGGTGGGTCCCACACTTGAATTTATTATTTGGCTAATATTTTCTAAATACAATTTTCAAAAAATTGTATCCTATTTTCCTAATTTAAAACAGGATTTTGAAAACAGCTTAGGGGTGGTTTTAGGATACAAAAAATGTTTTTAATGACATAATTGTAAATAAATTGAAAACAATAGACCCACTTATTTGTCCAAACTCTTTTGTCTCTTAAATTTAGGAGTTTATCTTTATCACAAAAAAAAATCTCATATTTCAAATTTGAAACTTATCATTAAAAATAAAATAAAAAACATGATGAGCTATATTCCATTATCATTAATCACAAAAAAGTAATCTACAAATTTTACATGTTATTTTTGTAAATATATATATATATATATATTTTTTTTTTTTAAATCTCAAAAATAAAAATGGTCTCCCAAACAATTATTTTTGTTTTTAGTATTTTGAAAATTGTTCTTAAAAGTGGGAGCCAAATCTGTAAAATATAAAAATTATTATCTGAAAACTAGTTTTAAGTTCATTTTTTGAAAATTGTTTTTATACTGTTTTGAAAACAAAAACATTTTCAAAAAAAAAAAAAAACAAAAAAAAAAAATTCTCATACCAAACAGGCTTAATGTAACCCTATTTCCAACTTATTTAAGCTATGTACAACTTTTTAATAAAACTTTGCTTAGCCAAATTATTATTTTTTCAAAGAGAAAAAAAGAAAAAAAGAAAAAAAAAAAAAAGAAGGAGCTCATGTGTGTAGTCACCGCCCTACGTCTAAGCTACAGGTTGGGTAAACCCAAAGGCCACCAACGTACAACTAGACATACCACTACCCACGCCCACTTTTAGTCAGATTATTTATTAAGCCCAATAAGCCATTAAAAAAAAAAAAAAAAAAATCCTCCCAAATGTGAAAAAACTTTTGGGCTGAATAGACCTAAAGAGGTGAGTCAAATTGGCTAGGTTGATTAGCATTTAGTGTAAAATTCACTGCTAAAAGAAAGACTACAAAATGCTGCAATTGGAATAATCTCTCTCCAAGTTCAGAAGTTGAATAAGTATACAGATTCAGAATCATAATCTCAAAAAAATGAACTATTGAAATAGAAGCTTCCCATACTTCATATCAAGATTCGATATGTCTCTCTTAATATCCTCATATCAAATGTTAAGAAGTTTAAGTGACCTAATCAGACCCAGGGCCGGCTCAACAGGTGATGCAACTGATGCAATTGCCTAAGGCCCCAAATAAAAGAAGGCTCTACTTGTAAAAAAAAAAAAAAATTATATATATATATATATAATTTATTTATATATTTTAATTAAAAAAAAAATTTAAGCACTTCTATTGGCCAATAAAATGCATTAAAAATGCCCCATTATATCTTAAAATGCAAAAGATTAAAATGAAAAAAAAATAAAAATAGTCAAACTTCAGCTAACCAAATTAAATTTTAGGAGATAAATTTATTAATTCATTCTTGAAATATGCTAAAATCAAAATTAATAGCAGACAAATTCATTAATAATACAACAGAATTGTCTTGAAATATGCTAAAATAGAGATTATAAATTTCAAAAACAAAAGAAAAACCTTTCATCTCTCTATCTCTCTGCCTCTCCATCTATATTCTTACGGTCTCACTTTTCTTTTCTTCATCTTCATCTTGATTCTTGATCTTTTTCCATAAACTTAGTCAATCAGTCTGGCTTGAAAGTTTTCTTTGTTGATTCAGCATACCAGTGGGCAAGAGGTATTCTTCTTCACTCTTCAGTTCTTCCCCTCTTTCTTTTTGTCTTTCCGAAAATGAAGACTCAAAGTCTTCTATTTATTTAACTTAAATTATATATATATATATATATATATTCAGTTTGTTTCACGCTTTCACTGGGACACGTTTTCACTTTTTTGCTATGATAACTATTAACTTTTCTGCCCAGCCCCTGTTTGGACCCTTCTCTACCATGACAAATTGACAATTGATAGAATGATTGGACACATTTTTTCTTTAAAGCTTAGCCATAGGATGTGGAGTACAGGCTGGACGGTTACTCACCTTTTTTTTTTTTTTTTTTTTGACACAGTAACACTTTATATATTATTATAAATTACTGTACCAATTAATAATTTGATGTGTATCATATCAATTCATTTGTATTATAGTGACATTAATTTATTAAACCACGTATTAAATTAATTTTTATTTGTGCAGGTTTAAGTTTTAAAGTGGTCACGGCTTTAGAAAAATTGGAATAACTAGGTTCTATTGTTCTATACTTTAAATTTTACTTTTACTTGAATTATTATTTTTAATTATAAAATTGTGTTTTATTTATTTGTAAATATTTTCTTATTATAAATGTCTACTAGAAAATATTTATCCGGATATGAAAAACTTCAAAACAAGAGAAAAATTGAACAACAAATTGAATCTCAAAAAGGATCTATGGATAAATTTGTTACTAGTGTTAAAAAAAACACAATAGAAAGTTTGGGTGAAAATATTACAAATGAACGAGAAACTTGTGAAAAGACATGCATATTGATGATGCCATAGATCAACTAAAAGGTCTCATATCTTTTTTAAAAAAATATAGAGAAGATGGATTTACATCTGCTATTATTTCATCTAAAGAGATTGCAATCAAAATGGAAATAGAGCCTATATTTCATGAAAAACGTATAATTCGTAGAAAGAAACAATTTGATGAGAATGTCAATGATGAGATAACACAATCTACTGAAGAATCTTTTAGAATTAATTATTTTTTATATATAGTAGATCAAGCTATTTCCTCAATTGAAAGTAGGTTTGAACAATTTCAAATATATGAGGATATTTTTGGTTTTTTATTTAATTTTGAAAAACTAAAAGCACTAGATGATAATAGTTTGAAAAAATATTGTCTTAATCTTGAAAGTTTTCTCAAACATGATATTTATTATGATATTGATGGCTTAGATTTATTTTCAGAACTAAAAATTTTAAAAGAAGTTGTGCAAATAGATGAAAATACTCCAATTAATGTACTTAATTATTTAAAAAGACTAGATTCTTTTCCAAATGCATATATTGCTTATAGAATATTACTAACAATACCTGTTACGGTTGCATCTGCAGGAAGAAGTTTTTCAAAATTAAAATTAATAAAATCTTATTTAAGATCTACTATGTCACAAGAAAGATTAAGTGGATTAGCTATATTATCAATTGGAAAAAAAATGTTAGAGGAACTTAAATACAAAAACTTAATTAGTAATTTTGCATCTCAAAAAGCAAGAAAAATAGATTTTAAATAAAAGAAAAATTCAATATATATATATATATATATATTATTTGATTAATATTTAATTATAAAATGATCCCATTTAAAATTTTCGCCTAAGACCCCAAAAGTTGTTAAGTCGGCCCTGATCAGACCCAAAAGTTGTGCTGAAGATAAGTCATGTTACCCTAGACCGTAGTGTTAAATGTGAGCAATATACACATCCACCTTTACAACATTAATCTTACCTCTATAATATCCTCAGGTAACAAGAAAATGGAGCACCCCATCTGCTGTGCGACGTTGATTATATATGTTGCCTTCAACTTCATATCTTTCTTTTCAATCAATATAATAATTTCTTAATATTGAAGCATAGTATTTATTATTACTATACTTATGTTGAGTCACATTAATATAGCATTTTGGTCCACTTTGATTCATTCCATCTACTTCAGTTCATTTGGTCCACTTTGGTGATGCTTTGGGAGGAGATGTTTGTGTAGAAAAAAGAGTCACTTCATTGACAATTATATAATACTCACGTGATGCGTGATAATTGATGGTTATATTATAATTATGGAATAATGTATAATTTGTTCTAGGAACGGAGCCAGGATTTCTATCGGGGGGGGGGGGGGGGCAAGTATAAAAACATTTTTTTTCTTGAAAATTCAAACTAGCATCCATTTAGTATAACAAATGGAAAGACACAAATAACTATTTTTTAATAAATTACGAAACAATTATATATCAAAAAGGAATATAGCATATTTTTAAATCTCAAAAATCATCATATCTAAAATAATTATTTCAATCCAAGTATGACAATTGTTAACCATAAATTTATAATTTAGAATAGTTTGAGCAAAGTATCAAACACCACTTCCTTGTACATAAAAAATCTCATTAGAAACTTAAGTAATTGTGTTTGTGTGCATCAACCATTGAACAATGTGTAATGTGTCATAACTCGTGACTCACTTGGGTGTGGCATTTTTAATCTTACTATCTACTAATTGCTAAACATAACAGTAACCATTCCACTAAACAAAAAGACAAAACATCTCAATTGAATTAATTGTTCAGTGGCAACAGATGAACTCCCAAAACACATTATACACCACTTTATAACTATTAAAAAAAACCAACTCATTTCAAAGTCAAATAAAGTGAAGCCGTAATAATGCCATTTAGAGAAAGAGATTAGACAATAAGAAATTAAACGACACAAAAAGAAAGAGAGAGCAACTCAGCCAAAAAAAAAAAAAAGAAAAAAAAAGAAAAAAAAAAGGGAAGAAGATAAAAACTAGAGTCAGAGCAACTTAGCAGATAGGAGATTAGACAGAGTCTCACTAATGAAGTAGAAACAGCGGCAATGTCATGAGTGGATCAAAGAGGGCAAAATCACACACACACTCTCTTTGTTTGACTGGTATTTGTATTATCTTTTTTAGGAAATTTTTTTCTTTAAAATTAAGAAGGCTGAAATTGAATTGTTGATTCGACGATCTGATCAATTTAGATCTAATAAAATTATTAAGGGTTTTTTTCTTGTTTATTTGGGCTTTACTTTTTATGTTGTTTGGGCTACTTTTTCTTGAACGTTGTTTGGGTTAATTTTTTTGGTTAAAGTGATCAAGGTTATATTTTGAGTAGGTAGAGGGGGGCAAGAACAATTTTCTTAAGCCCAAATTCAAAAAACTCATAAAATATTATATACTTCTCTTTTGTTTTATAAATTCTTCCTGGGGGTCTCCTTAAAAATTAAATAATTTTTAAATTTATTTTTCATCGATCAATCTCTAAAAATATATCACTTTCTTATTTTGGGTGTGATTGATTGATATTATTCCTTTTTTAGGTGGTTCATATATTTTTCAAAATTATGT
The DNA here is from genome assembly GCA_032727855.1 of Quercus ilex subsp. ballota. NCBI lineage: Eukaryota > Viridiplantae > Streptophyta > Magnoliopsida > Fagales > Fagaceae > Quercus > Quercus ilex. The sequence goes on from CM064910.1 coordinate 58,551,613, forward strand.
TATAGTGAGTTATTGTGGGGATAAAAGAACTGAGTGGGAGTATTGGGCCGTGGGCCATGCCCGAAGATGCCAAAGAGCCCGATGATGGTCAAGCAGTAAGAAGGTCATGTGGTTTGATGGGCCGAGGACAAGGGCCAATAACAATGAGCAAGTGATGTCTCCCGAGGAGCCAAACTTCCTTGGGAGGCGACGTGAGAGTCTGGAGCCCGACCACCCAGCAAATATCGTGCAGGAGGCAACCATGCTTCGGAAGATAAGTTTCAAAGAGAGGAGTCAATAGTGAACTAAGAAATTTTTTAGAAGAAGGCTGCTACCACCACATTAAATGCTCTACACCTAAACAAATGGCCGCATTTATGTGGAAATGATCCCTGAACAATGATATTCAACCTTATAGCTACACACAGAGGCTCTAGGAAAGTTCTAATGGGACAAGCATCCAAAATATCATCTACCTAATCAACAAGTGGAAGGCTAGGATGAAAGGAGAGGGAAAGACTATATTAGGGGAGGACATCCGCGAAGGAGGGGGATCAAATTTGCGAAAGAAAAACAAAATACATGGAAAAAACTCTTTGTACTTAGAAACCGTTGGAATATATATAAGAACATAGCTTCCTCGGATTTAACTGAGGAGTGTTTTTCTCTTCAAAGTATATTTCTCAATCTTTTTGGCACTAAACAATCTACTGTGGCCCATACTTGATTCATTAAGTCTTCACCTATAAATCAACTACAGAACTTGTCTAGCCCATAACCCATTTGAAACATCCAAAACTATATTAATATTAGTTAACAGCTTGGCAGTTTTTCCTTATCTCCCCTTGTTACCCAGTGAGCACATCCAACCTCCCAAGCTGAATCATAATATACAGTATATAGATTACTAAACATGGTATTACTCATTGCAATCATGTGATGTGGAGTCGATAAATTCGAGGTGAAAACTTGCTCATTGTTGTCACGTGTTGTGGGATTGATAAATCCATGCCAAAAACTTTCTTTTTATAAAAATATTATGTGCACAAGATTTTTACAAATGCTATGGAATAATAACATTTACTTTTTCTCATCCATCTATATTTTAAAAAGAGAAATGATATGTCTAAAATATTTTTATAATAAATCTTAAGTGGCAGGTTGTTAATGGTTGTTATTGTTAGGGCAAAAACGTAATCTTAGAGTTAAGTTCAAATTTGAACCAATAACAACTAACCACTTGTGATTTGTTATAAAAATATTATAGATGTAGCCCTTTAAAAAAATTCAAACAACATTACTCAAACAATGTTACTCAAATTCCTCCGCAAGCGGCCCTGACAGTTCAGTGGAACAATCAAAGCAAAGAAAAAGGAATGGCGGGATCTTCAACAATGGCAATGATCCCTATACCGAGCGAACAAGTAGAGATCCCCGTTAGAGAAAAGTCTGAGCAGTGGCAATGGGAGATTCAGTTCTCTCGCTTCTTCAACTACCCTCCTCTCTCCTCCACCTCTCCCGATCTCACTCCTCTCCCTCCCAAAGTCCGTAACCGTCGTCCTCAAGGCGCTTGGATCTCTTTCTCTTCCTCTTCCTCTTCCTCCTCCGCCTTCCTCCGCCTCCTCAAAGATCCTTCCAACTCCGACGTCATCCTCACCGTCTCTTTCAGAGCCAAGATCCCTGTAACTCCTTTCCTCTCTTCCATTGCTTCAATTTTCAACTTATTGTTTTGCTTTTAATCGCTGAGAAAAAATAGAGCATGTTGGACGCTAGACCTATTGTTCGAAACTTCACCTTTTAGTTTAATCTCTATTGATTTACATTTATATTAAAGATAACATTATTTTGCCGTCTCAGTTTGAATGTGTTTCCCCTGACTTTATGTTAAACTAGTGACTTTAAGGAGCTAAGATTATGATTCTAGATTTTCATTAACCATCTGAATCTTTAATTTACTTCCTGCTAACATGGATAGAGAGTTACAGATGCTTTTTCCCTATTAGTCTCTGATAAAACCAAAGTGCATCAAGGTTCAAGTCAAGTTTGTCATAGAAAGCACTTGCTTCTATCAAATTATATGAGAAATCAACTAAAAATTCTTTTTACTCGTCTTAATGGATCACCTTTATTGAATGAATGCTTTTTTATTTTTTGTCCAGATAATTGTGTCTTCTTTGAAATTTTACACTAGTTTGAAGATGAGAATACACAAACACCTATGTTGTTCATCTGTTTTCCGGTCTAATGCATTTGACATGATAACTAAAAGAGATTAAAATAAAAAAAGAAGTGATTTTCCAATTACATCTTTCTTAGGCTCTAGTTCTAACATTTTCTTTTTCTTCCTCTCGTTTGATTTTCAAATGAAATTATGGATGCACGCAATCGCTTGGTGCTCTGTTATTTAAGTTATGGATTTCATCTTCTAAAGTATATTGGTACTGAGATTCCTTGATTCCTTAGTTGGGGTGATTTTAGGGGGATGGAAAACATAGAGCGGAAAACTGAGTGGAAAACAGTATTTTCCACTGTTTGGGAAAGAGAGGAAACCCGGGAGAAAATTTTCTCTCTCGGGCCCACAAATTTCGTCTCCCCAAATCGGGAGGAAAAGCCTGAGTGGAAAACTGATGAAGAACACTTTTACACAAATGCCCTCTCGTTCCCAACTGTCACAGCAACTCAGCAAAGAAGAAAGAAGACAATTTTCCAACCATCAACTCAGCACAACCAACTATTGCCACCGCAACCCAAAAATAACTCAAAATCAACCCAAAACAACTTAAAATCAAACCCAAAATCCACAGAAAATTAACTCAAAATCAAACCCTTATGTTTCAATCATCTTCATCTTCTTCATCATCATTATCATCTTCTCTCTTCCTTGTAGCTTTTGAACTGTCAAAAAAAAAAAAAAAAAAAAGAGATGCAGAGACTTAAGGGATGAGAGAGTTGTAGCTTTCAAACTGTCAAAAAAAAAAAAAAAGATGCAGAGACTTGAGGGATGAGAGAGTTGCAGCTTTCAAACTGTCCAAAAAAAAAAGAGCTATAGAGAAGTAAAGAAAAAAGAAAAAAGAAAAGTGAAGAGAGCACCAGTGGAGTTGACGAAGAGAAGAAAAGAAAAAAAAAAAAAAGTGAAGAGAGCACCAGTGGAGTAGACGAAGAGAAGAAGAGAAGAAAAGGAAAAAGAAAAAAGAAAAAAGAAAAAAGAAAAAAGAAAAGTGGAGAGTACCAGTGGAGTAGACGAAGAGAAGAGAAGAAAAAAAAAAGAGTAAAGTGAAGAGAGCTTAGACCAAGTGCCAGAGAACAAAAGAAAAAAGAAAAGTGAAGATAGAGATAAAGGAAATGTGTGGATGAGAAAAAAAGAGAAAAAAAGAAAAAGAAGAGAAACAGATAAAAGGGAAAAAAATAAAATTGAGAAATGTCACTACAATATTTTTTGAGTTGTTACTAACTAATACTGATAAAAAAAATATTTAAGTGACGTGTTCAAATTAAAATCAGTAATAACTTATCACATATTATTTATTGTGAAAATATTGTAAAATGTTAAGGACGTAGCACTTCTTTTTTTTTCTTTTTCTTTTTCAATGTGATTTGATCAAGTTGTACATTATTGTAATTTCTATATTATAATAATAAAAATAATAATAAAAATTTATATATATGATGTGATAAATTTTATATTATGTAATGAGGACAAATAAATCTATTTCTTATATATTATGTAATAAGGGTATAATAGTCAATTTATATAAATTATATTTTTCATCTTTCCCTTTTTCTCTCCAACCAAACAAAAAAGTTTTTCACCATTCCACTTTTTCACCCGTCCAACCAAACACACAAGAGGGAAAATTAAATATTTTCCATCCTCCCACAATTTTCCATCCTCCCACTTTTCCACTCCTCCATCCAAATGGACCCTAAAAGAAAAATCAGTAAGAGGAAGCCCCTAGAAAATTATACACCTATTGGCATACCTTGTGTGTGCTCTAGGTTTAACATGTCATATTTACTGACACTAAACAGTTTGAAGCTAATAACAAGATTTTTGTGATTTCAGCTGATGCTCATACTTATAAAAAGATTATTATTGCAGATATTCATTGATTGGTGTGAGGGAGCATATAAAAAAGCGCCCCCCTGTGGCAACAGCTGAAAAGGTTCAGCAATTTGTGAAGGTGAGACCCGTCATTATTTAACTACTGTATTATTACCTTTTACTGTTGGTCATTGCTGCTTCTTGATGAATACTTAATGGAGTGAAAAAGCTCAAATGGCCTTTTAGTATATAAAAATCTAGATTCTTCCATACATCAGAATCTACAGCAAGTTAAAATGTTTCTAAATTGTTTTTATTTACTTAATCTGCAATTGATGTACCTACTTTAAAGTAAATTATCAGTCATGAACATCAAATGCATGTTTATTTGTGTGTACATAAAACTTTTTTTAGGATGAAAATTTGTCAACCACAATTGTAAGTCTGAGGAGCTTGGTTGTCCAGAATGTAAAAAGTTTCATTTTCTGAACAGGCTCGAGGGAAGGAAGCAATGGTTGCTGGATTTTATCATGATGGTTATGAGGAACCACTGTTGATGCTTATGAAGAGAAGAGGTGTTCATTCTGGCTTGGTAGTGAAGGTCAGAACTTTGCTTTTATAAATTATATTGCTATGACGGATTTTTATAAATTTGACTTTCAACGACTTTGCATTGAAGGGGATCTGCTAATTAAGAAAAAGGGGTGTGCTTGCTCTCATTTAATGTCAAGATGGTCTGGTATAATGTCATTCAGTAATTCAAGTATCCACAAGGTATTCCAAGCTAACCACTTGATATAATCTGATTATGCTGTTAATGTAGGGTGAGGAAGGGGCCCTCTCGATGACAACAAGATTGCGGTCAGCTAGCATTTCAAAAGGATTTCCTGTAAACTACTGCTCAGGTTTCCGTTCACTAAGTATGGTGTCTGCTTTCGAAGTTGATGGTTTGTATCATTTTGCTACCTTATCTTCATTGTGTTCCCTTGTATTCATGTATTTATCTATGTATTTAGTTGAGAGTATGTACTTCACTTTTGTCGATCAGTTCAGTTGATTGAGATTCTGGCACCATTCTTTTATCATTAATAGTGAAACCTTACAATTTACTGTTGCAGGTGTATCACATCAGAATTTCAATCTCGAGGTCAATGCCATGGACTATGGTTTTGAACCTACTAATACTCCAAGAACTGATAGATCGGTAGAGTTTCTGAGTTCTCTTCTATTCTCTTTTCTGCATGGATTATCATCTAACCTTTCTTTTGATGAAAATACACTCGGCAGTTGGCAGCCACATTCCTGATAATAAATTATCTAAATGTTGAAGTATTTCCATGAAGTTGTCATTTGGGCAGTCAAGCAAAAGGAATTCAGTTGCAGTGGCACTAAGGAAGAGGGAGGGTGGAGGGGAGGCCCTTGATTTTTAAAATTCCTCCCTCCTATTACCAAAAGATTATATTGCCTCCTTCTAACGTGATCTTAGATTGAGACCACGAATTTCAGCCATTAAGATTTTTAAAACAAAACTTCAAAACAACATGAAAAAATGGATTTTTGAGTGTTTGTTTAACTATGTTTGTAGAAGGAGAGATTCCCAGGAAATTTGGTATAGAATCATTTACAAATGATTTTAGAATAATTAAAGAATGTAGAGCACAAAAGCACAAATTTGTAAGTAAAAGCTAATTTATGAAAGAAAATGTTTGTTTTGAGCATTGGAAAAATTATTTTGATATAACTTTTACTATATAAAACAATAACACATGTCATATTAAAAGGCATACTTGATAGTTGATACATATACTAACACAAGTATTAGCAATTTTTTGTGCAACCTGTGCAAGAAAAATTTCTGGCTTTGGTATTGTGCAGGTGTAACCTAGTTAGCATTGAATCCATTTTTGTAGTTCTACTTGTGGTCCGTTTGGATCGATGGGGAGGAAGGGAAAGTAAAGTAGATTTAACACAAAATTAGCTTATTTTTAGTCAATTCTATTCTACTCTACTCCCTTCAACTCTCTCTCATTTCTCCCCTCCATCAAAACAGGCCATTAAATTTATTTGTTACCTTCGGCATTTTTAACTTTTTATGACAAGTAATTATATTTTCTGCAAGTACAGATCTCAAAGAATATAGAATTGGGTCTAGCAGCTCTTCATGGTGAAAAAGGGCCTGCTTATGATCGGATCGTCTTAAATGCCGGAATAGTAGATCACTTGCTGGGATGTGATGGTGCAGAGGACATATCCGCGGCCCTAGATAGAGCCAGAGAAGCCATTGACAATGGTAAGGCTTTAAAAAGGCTTTTAAATTACATTAAAATCTCTCACAAATTGAGCTAAATTAGGTCCAACCGGTGCTTGCATTTTTTTGGCTTGTCTTTTGTAGGTTAGAATTGTAATTTTGTACTATTTACACGTTAGTGGATATTGATAAAGAAAGAAAGAGAACTAGAGCCCTTCTTCCTTTTTTTTTTTTTCCCCTTTATTTGTAAAATTAGCTCAGCTGCCACCTGCCAGCCTCATAGTTTCATTTATTTCTCCCCAGTTATCATTCTTCATCTGTCATTGGGTCAACAGTACAAGAGTATCCCCAAATATTAAAATAGCATTGTCAAAAAGGTTGATTTTGGAGTTTCTTTATTGAGTTTACATGTCTTTTTGCATGTATCTTTTTTGATGATTGTTACATAGTTCTTTTACAAATATATTTCTTATTTATTAAATTTTGGTATAGATGACATGGTATTATTTTGATACAAAATTTGAGCTACTTGTTATTTTTTCTTTAATACAATTGTGCTATAATCATATGCAAGTGCACACACAGTCAAAACCCTACTGGATTCTAATTTCAAATTAAAGCTACATATACAATATTAACAGGCATGCTGGATAAATCTAATGTAGATATTAGGATACAAAATGATATTAGAAATACAAATATGATTTTAACATATTTGAGAGATTGACCTTGGCAAAGCAAGGTAATGGATTAATTGTTATTTATACCCAAAATTAGCAGTTTAACAAAGGACACAACCACAGTAATAATCACCACAATCCAAAGCAATAAAAATAAAAGTTAAAAAGAACATACAAAGCAATAAAAATTAAATTTAAAAAGAATATACACATTCTGGCGATGAAGTGGAAAACTTTAGAAAAACTCTTTAAGAGAAAATACTCAAGGGTAACCAACCCCACAAGAACTTTCTGATGATGGAGTGGAAAACTTTAGAAAAAAATTTTAAGAGAAAAAATACTCAAGGATAACCAACTCCACAAGAACTTTTCACTTCAGAAGAAACAGTTGTTACCAAAAATTCAAACAACAACAACAAAAATTTGGTCCCAAAATTTAGGGTTGGTTATTGATCCTCAACAGATTAGCTAAGATTAGCCACATATTTTCTTTCTTCCATTTTATTTTATCTGAAGTCATACTCTCTGTTACTTCTTTAAATGATGTCTATTTTTGTTACTTCTACCAATGTAATTTTTGGCCCTCTACATTTTTTCCCCCTTAACTTGGTCACTCTTTCTTACAATGCATTAATCTTTCTCCTTGAACATGGCCAAATCATCTCAAGCATTCAGTCTTATAAAATTTTCCTTTTTAACTTAATAGCCATTTTACTATCACACAAAACTCCTAGTGACAGAGCCGCATTGGGGCCGAAAGGGGCCTTAGCCCCCAAAATATTTGAAAAACAATTAGTAGATAATATCAATATATGAATTACTCAGACTGATTTAACAATTTACAAGGATTAGATATGCTTCTGGCCCCTCAAATCATAGATAAATATTCTAAAAATGTTATTTTCATAACATTTTTACAACAAATCTTTGCTTTCACAACAAATCCTAAATGACGAGTTGTTATTCACTGTTATAAGTAGACAAAAAAGTAATTTGTTGTAAACAACCAATTTGCAATACAAAAAGTATTGCAAATTGGTTGTTTCTTATTAGAATTTTATTGAAATTTGAGTGATTGTTTATCTAATTTATTTTTAAAATAGAGGTCTATAGGAAAATTAAAAATTATTGACTCATTTTTTTTTCTCAAATTTGTTTCTTGATTTTAATAAATACATTACCATTTGAAACCATTATACATAATAGGAATATAATTGATATATACAAGGAAAAAAATATTTATTTTTTGACTCCTCAAAGATAAATTCATGGCTCTGTCGCTGAAAACTCTAGGTGCTTTTCCATTTTACAAGCATTGTGCTATAATTTCCTTTTCCTAATTAGATGAGTGTTGCTCAACTTCATTTTTCAAGCTTGGTGACATTTGAGGATTATAAGTTTCAAGAGAAGTCATAAGATTCAAGTTCTCAAAAGCTTTGCATACACAACAAGCTCTGATCACACAAGCAGAAGAGAGGCGAGAGAGATGGAGGCTGGAAGCTACTAGTTTTAGGGAAAATAAGTGGGTTGGGTTGGGTTGAGCTTGATCCATTGTGTGAGGTCCGACTCGGTCCCTTAAGCCCAGATCCAGGTTGTAGTCAGCCTTGGTTCCAGACCAAAATCTATTAGGCCCATTCGCACGTAAACTAGAGAGCCCTTAGGCCCAATCCTAGGGTAATATGAGGCTTAGCCGCGGGCTCACTCCCTTGGACGAGATAAAAATCTGAAACCTTTTTTCTTCTTTTTTTTTTTTTTTTTTGATAAAAAGATCTAAAACTTTTTTGTTCAACCCACGTTCAAAAGAGAGGAATGATATGTCCATAATATTTTCACAATATTTTCATAACAAATCTTATGTGGCATGTTATTACAAGTTGTCATTGGTAGGGTAAAAAAGTAATTTCAATGATAAGTTCAAATTAGAACCAATAACAACAAATCACTTATAATTTGTTGTGAAAATGTAGTGAAAATATTGTGAACCTAACATTTCTCTTCTAAATAAGTTTCCAACACTATCACTTTTTTTTTCTTGATAACAACACTCTCACTTTTTAAAATAAAGCCCAATCCCTTTTCAATGCTTAGCCTAAGGGTCAGTATAGAATCCGCTTATTTTGTTGAAACTGAAAACTTTTTGCTAAAAATATTGTAGGTAAAGGTAAAAGTTAACTGAAATAGTACGGTGAGACCCATGAATAGTATTAAAAGTGCAGTGGAGCCTATTCATGGGTCCCATAAATAATACAAAAAATAAACTGAATAGTAAAATAAGTTGGCAAAAATAATTTTTGCCAAACCCACACTAAGCCCTTATACTTCAGATTTAAACCCACCTCCCTTTTAAATAAACTTTTGGCCCACACTCTTTAAATTAAAAGGGTCCACAAGCATGCCATCATATTGTCCATTTTTAGTTCTCAATAATAATAACTAGTCACTAGCCCGTGCGATGCACGAGATTATTTTAAATCAAATGTTAACATGTTTAGGTTTAAACATTTCTCTAATTTTAATTATTGAAAGCTAAAAAGTCCCCAATATAAGATCATCTCCAAATCATCAAATTATTGTAGCAATATCACTATTTATACCGAAAAAAAAAAAATCAACAATACAAAAAAAAAAAAATCGCTCAGCTAAATCAAAAACTTTCATCCAACCAAATCAAGGCATTCCTCCATTTTCATACACAGCCAAGTCTACCTTAGGCTTGAACTCAAAATGATTATATTTCTTTAAGTGTTGCACAAATTTGTTTGTCTCAATATTGTTTTACAATATAAAATTATTATGATAGATGATTAAAATAAAATCAAATGTTTGGGAAATTTTTTGAAATAGAATTTTAAATGTCTTAAAACTTAGTTAATAGAGTTTCTATTTTACCTAAAAGTGAAGATAGTCACAGGTCCAATTTTTATTTTATAGTATAGGATGTTTTTTGAGAAAGTATAGTATAGGTAGTATAGGATGTTTTCTGAGAAAGTATAGTATAGGATGTTACAGTTAGCTTTGTACCATGTATAATACGTTAGTTCATTATGATAGTTCCAAATAATATCCTAACACCTATCTATATGAGTTTTCTTTTTTAATGATACCATAAAGCCAAAAAATAAGTGGGAAGGTGTGGGAAATGGCTCTAAAGTTGAATATGAGTAAGGTTTATGATCAGGTGGATTGCGAATGTTTGGAAAAAATCATGATTAAAATGGGTTTTCATGCAAAATGAGTGAATATTATGATGAGGTGTGTTACACCAAGGTGACCCACTATCCTCGTATTTGTTTCTAAATTGTGCAGAGGGGCTTATTTGTTTCTAATAATAATAATAATAAATTTAGTATGAAAAGGTCTATGTATATATTAATTAATACACATTAATGAAGTAAAAGCTTAATTCATGATTTTCAAATTAATTCTTTAACTGTATCTTTTTCCCACTTAAAACCCGTAGTTAATGTACTATAAATATGAGCAGTGGCTACTAGTACTACCCACACACAAAAGCAAAATTAGCCAAACAACTCAAAAAGAAAAAATGTTGCCTAAGAGTGTGGAAATGGTGGAAATGAACCTTCACTGGGTTTTCAAAGAAGTCAATAAGTTGAGGGCTAATCCAACACCCCCCCCCCCCCCCTCTGCCGCCGGCGTAGTTGAAGAAGTAGCGCTTGGAGCTCGTTTTGCTCAATTTTCACTTGGAGACACTACTGAGCAAATGGAGCAATATCTTCAAGAAATTCGAGAAACAACTGGTATTTTTGATTTAATCTTTTTTTTTTTTTAATCAGTTGTTACTAGTTCATTTTAATTATAATAGTTTATCTTCATTTTCTAGTTATCACTACTCTCTGGAGTGATCGAGTTTTTGAAGAAGTAAGACGATCTTTTAATCTAATGATGGATAACTACACTGCAAAGAGGATTGCTCTGGTTAGGATGAGCGAACGTCACAAAGCGCACACACGAAAACTAAATGTGAAATTGCATGAAGATGCCAAGAAAGATTTTTTGGTTGCGGTCTCTCACTTTGTAAAATGGAGCACAACGATTGCTACTTATCTCAAAGATGCAAACGACATCGTGTCAGAGATGGAAGATGTCGAAGTTGCAGAAATTATAATCAACGTCCATAACCTCTTCCCACTCACCAGGACAATTAATTGGCGCATTATAAGTGATCGTCTATCCCGGGAGATCAAAAAACTTCTTGAAGGCGCGAACATTGCTTTTGCAGAGATCATATGATAATTTCACGAGTAGTTAATGAATTAAGAAAGGACAACCATGTAGATCCACTCCTTTCTATCTTTACTTTTTGTCAAGGAAATGCACTTATGATGGATCATAGAATAGAACCATGATGGATAATAGTTAGTTTCATTTTGGTAAATTGTTGGTGGTAAATTGTTATGACCAACAGATTGTTGACTACTCTTTGGAGTGATCGAATTTTTGAAGATGGAAGGCGATCTTTTAATCAAATTATGGATAACTATAATGCAAAGAGGCCTGTTCTGGTTAGGATGAGCAAATGTCATGAATCACACACTTGAAAATTGAATGTGAAATTGCATGAAGCAACCAAAGAAGATTTTCTGGTTACAAATGGAGCGCAACGATTGCTGCTTATCTCAGAGATGCAAACGACGTCATTTTGGAGATGGAAGATGTCAAAGATGCAGAAATTATTGCAACGAAATATTTATAGTCACAATATTTTTTGTTGCAATAAAGTATTTTTAATGATAATAAAAATCTTTTATTGCAACAAACTATTGCAACGAAAATTTTATTGCAATAGTATATTGCCATAGACTTTATCGCATCAGTGGGCAACGAAAAAATTTCGTTGCAATAGAGGTTTATTGCAACAAAATGAAACTTATTGCAATAAAAAATTTGTTGGGATAGTTTAGTAAAATACCTGTGAAACTTGTTCCTATTACCAAAACGAGCTTCAAGTGGTGTTTCAACTCCAGTGGCTGCTTCATCTCCTAATGAGAAGAGCCGTCTTTGCATCGTAGTTATTAATCACTTGATTAAAAAGTTGTCTTCCATCTTCAAAAATTTCATCACTCCAGCAAATAGTAACAACTGGAGAATGGAGATTAAAAAGATTATAAAATAAATTAACTACTATAATTAGATGAACTACTTGTTACAACTGATAAAAAAAGAAATTAAATCAAAACATGTTAAAGAAACTTAGCAATTGTTTCACGAATTTCCCCAAGATATTGCTCCATTTGTTCTGTATTATCTCCCAATGGACATTGTGCTAAAAAGTTAAAAAGAAAATCAATTTAGTTAATAAAAACAAGAAAAAATTTGTTGCAATAGTCTATTGCCATAGACTTTATCGCATCAGTGGGCAATGAAAAATTCGTTGCAATAGAGGTTTGTTGCAATAAAAAATTTCGTTGCGATAGGTCATACTATTGCAATAAGAGTGGTGTAATAATTTGATCATACTATGAGTTTACAAATTTGAAAATTGCATGATATTGTGATTGATATAGGTAAGCAAGTTTTATGCTTGCTAAAAAAAATACAAACATCATTTTGATAAATAAAAATAAAAATAAAATTAAAAATAGCCTTCAATAATTGTTTTTAAAAGTATGTTTTATTGGAGAGTAGCCTTTTTTTTTCTTTTTTTTTTTACCATAAGGGTGTCAATGTTGGACCCAACCCGTGAACACGACATGAGTTTTTGAGGGTTAAGGTTGGGTTTTAGTGGGTTTGAGCCATAAACAGGTTGACCTGAAAACAACACGATAAGAAATAGGTTATAAGAGGGTCAACCCGCATGACTTGCAATAAACACGTTTGACATGTCAGTTTATTTGTGTCAATCTAAAATGACCCATTTAACACAATTAATTTAACTTGTATAATAAATATTACAGTTTACTCAAAAAAAAAAAAGTTTAACTTTTTTTCTTTTTGAGAAAGAACACTGCAAACTTTATTAATAAAATTAGCCATGGTTAGCGAGAAATATAGAATTCAGGTGTGGAGGAACATTTTCAGTCCACACTGTAAAACCTCTAACATGTCTAGCATGTTTAGCATGTTTAACTTGTATAATAAACATATATTCATTTTATTTTAGATTTGTTAAATACCTTTTATATTCAACCTATATTTTAAACTTAAAATGAAAAGTGAGTAATAACAAAAAACTTACAAGTATAATTGAAAATTGAAACTTTACAAATTTTACATATCCTAATATATATAATTGGAAATTGAACTATACTATTTGAGTACGCGTTTGGATTGCGTCTACGTCTTGCGTCTTGCGTCTTGCGTCTGCACTTCAACTTTTTTTTTTTTTTTGAAGCGTGTTTCTGTGGTTTTATGTCAAACCAGTGGGTCTCGTGCACTGTTCACGGGACTCACAAACCTTTTTTTTTCCATCAACTTTTAAATTGAAAATGGGTCTCACGACACTATTCACACATTTAAAAATTATTTTGCTACAGTATTTTCAGTTTTCAGTTTTTAGTGGTATCTAAAGGGACCCTGAATGTGAGCATTTTCTGTTTTCACTAATTGTGTTTTTTTTCCATGTACCTGTTTTTAAAATTTGGTTTGTTTCCATGTACTTGTTTTTAAAATACATGTAAATTTGGTCAAATATTAATTTTTATGCCTTATAGGGCTTTGAGGAGTACATAAATTTGATTTTGGAAGATGTTGGAAAAGTCAACATCAAGAGGGAGTGCAAAAAACTTTAGGTGGATTCATTTTCTTATTTTCCTTTACTTTTAATTTCACAAATGTGCATACTCTAAATGTGGTACATTTATTTTGTTATTTGTCAATTACATATCAAAAAAAATGTATAGGGTAGATTCTTCTTAAGAGATGCAACACAACAACCACCCCTCTCTCTCTCTCTCTATCTCTCAATAGTGGAAATAATGATTTTAGAAATTGTGCAAATTGGCATTATGTTGCCTTTTCAATCCCATTGAGGTCTAGCATCTTTGTTTACTAGCAATGTTAGAATTTAGATACATCCTGGACATCAAGAACGATTAATGTAATTTATGAAAGATATTTGATTGAATGGGTATGGAATTAACTATATTTGTGTAATTAATTGTATTGGAGTTTACTTATATCAGTATATATTTTCTAAATATGATCTCATGATATCTCATTGTATGTGATAGATTTTATTACTTTGTAAGTGATAGATTTTATTGGTTTGGTATATAATTTATACCATGATATTTGATAATGTTGTAAAAATCAGTAGGCTGGATGCTCCAGATCTTGATGATTTTAAAGACCTGAAAGATTAAAACAAGGAATCAAAGGAGACCAAGGTTGACCGACCACAAACCTCCGATGATGAAGTCAGTTTCTCTCTTTCAGAATATAGAATTCCAAATTTTCTGGGAGTTGTGTACAGTGGCGAAGCCACTTGAGGACTGAGGAGGGCCTTGGCCCCCCCAAAATTTTTCCGCTTGGCCCCCCCAAAATTTTTGAAAAAATTTATAAATTTTTTTAATTTTAAATATCTTAAATAATTTGAAGATTCTTAAATAATTTTGTTATTTTGGCCCCCCCATCCCTGATAATATACCTATATAAAGTCTAAAAATAAATACAATTTTCATTTAAATAAAATACAATCCACAAATACATGCCAACAAATTACAATAATTACACCTTTAGCATCTTTGAAATAAATACAGGTATTTTAACAATTACCTCAACAAATAAAAGAGAAAAAAAAAAATTTCAACCCAATACATTTAGGGCTTACTTGTACACACGGCAAAATATTGAAAAGTCTGAAACTTTGTCTCTCCCACATGGCCACACAGTTGCAGCAGTCTTGTAAAATAGAAAAAAATATTTCTTACAGGCTTACACAGGTGACTATCTCTCTCTCGCTCTCTCTGTCTCTGTTGAGGACCTGGGCTTTGCATTCTTCTTCTTTTTCTTCTTTCAGTTCTTTCTCTTTGCCTTCAGCCTCCTTCGGTCCTTCTTGCTGCAACACTGCCTTTGCCCTCTTCTTCTTCTTTTTTATTTATTTTTTATTTTTTATGTTTTCAAATTTTAGTTCATTGCTTTTCTTCCCTTTGTTTAAAAGTAAAAGTTTTGTCTCTTTGTTTAAAAGTAAAGGTTTTGCACTTTCCAGAATGGCAATAGTGTAATGTATGTACTATGTGTTCAATTTTTCCTTGGTAAACGTACTGTGTTGAATTTAGACAATAGAGAGTGACTAATTTTGTCCCTTTCTCATTATCATTGTCAGTAACCTATTGCTGTGGGCCCCTCAATTTGTGACTCAATTTTGTGAAGCTTCTGTGCTTGTGCTTGACAGCTTGTGTTTGTGCTGTGTGCTCCAGGTATTTGTATTTTCTTTGTTTAGTTTTTTTTATTCTTCTTTTCATTGCTTTCTTTTTTAAATTTCTTATAATATATTATTTATTATTATAATAATCAATATATTATAAATAATATATATTCATGTATTTAGTAGTTGTTTATTATATATATATATATATATATATATATTTTTTTTTATGTATTGACATTTAAATTATTGTTTGTCTTTTATTTAATAAGTGATAATTTAATTTGATAATCTAGGTCATGGGCAAGTTTAGGACTATTGACTCATTCTTCAAAAAAAAATGAAGATGGTAATTCAGAAAATAGTACACTTTCAGGTTCTAATGTTGAAGCGTCAACTTCCAATGAGCGTCCTTCCAAATCTCCAAGAATTGATCTTGAAAAACATCCTTCTAGACCGTTAGTGGTGAAAGTGGAACTTGAAGAAATTCATTTAAAATTTTCACCACTTAGTTCCAATGAAGTTGACGTTAGAATTTTAAAACAAGATCTAGGGGAGCGCATTGAAATGTGTAACTATCCAGCCAATATATGTGATGAAGTTAGACGTGCTTATTTAAAAGCTAAACCATATCAAATTCATCTTTCAAACTATCCATTTTCTAGAGAAAAGCATCCTCGTCGCTTTCAAGCTTCTTGGTTCACTCAATTTTCTTCTTGGCTAGAGTATTCTCATACTAAAGATGCTGCATACTGTCTGCCATGTTATCTCTCTACCATGGAAAGAAGTAGACGCCCTGGTTGTGATGCATTTACTTTAACAGGATTTAGAAATTGGAAAAAAGTCAATAATGGAAAGAATTGTACATTTTTTAATCATGTTGGAGAAGATCCTTGCTCACCCCACAACAATGCTGTGAAATATTGTGATGATCTATTGAATGAATCAGTGCATATAGATAAAGTGATGAATGTGCAAAGTTCTGAACAAATTCTAAATAATCGACTGCGGGTGAAAACTTCTATTGATATTGTTCGGTGGCTCACCTTTCAAGGGTGTCCTTTTAGAGGTCATGATGAAACCCTTCAATCAAAAAACCGAGAAAATTTCTTTGAGATGATTAGAATTTTGGCATCTTATAATGATAAGGTTGCACATGTTGTTTTGGAAAATGCTCCTAAATCTGCTAAGTACACTTCACCTACAATTCAGAAGGAGATTCTGCATGTTATTGCAAGTAAAGTGCGAAGTAAGATTCGTGAAGATAGTGGGGATTCGAAATTTTGTATTATTGTTGATGAGTCACGTGATGAGTCAAAGAGAGAGCAACTGGCTCTTGTTTTGAGATTTGTTGACAATGATGGCTTTATACAAGAACACTTCTTTGATCTTTGTCATGTTAAAGACACTGCTGCATTGACCCTGAAGAACGAAATATATGCTATTCTTTCTCGTCACTGTCTTGACATTCAAAATATTCGTGGACAAGGATATGACGTTGCTAGCAACATGTGTGGTGAATGGAAAGGATTGCAAGCCTTAGTTCTTAATGATTATCCTTATGCATACTATGTGCATTGCTTTGCTCATCGGTTACAATTAGCATTAGTTGCTGCATCAAGAGAGGTAATCCCTATCCATGAATTCTTCTTGAATTTTAATTTCATTATCATTACAGTTGGCTCTTCATGTAAACGTAACGATGAACTAAGAGCTGCTCAAGCTGCAAAAATTGCTAGAATGTTAGCTATTGATGAACTTGAAACAGGAACAGGAGCAAACCAAATTGGGACTCTAAAACGGGCTAGAGATTCTCGTTGGGGGTCTCATTTTAATTCTATTGGTAGCCTAATAAGGATGTTTGGTCCAACTTGTTTGGTGCTTGAAAATATAAAGGAAGGCGGGTCCACCTACTTGCAAAGTGGAGATGCAAATGTAGCTCTTAAAATGATTAATTCATTTGAGTTTATATTTAGTTTACATCTAATGAACGAAATCATGGGTATTACTGATGTTCTTTGTCAAGCTTTACAGCAGAAATCTCAAGACATCTCAAATGCCCAAAATTTAGTTTCAGCAACAAAGGCACTCATCCAAAATTTGAGAGTAGATGGCTGGGATAATTTTCTTAAGAATGTCATAGGGATTCTCCAAAATATTTGAAATTGATATTCCAGATCTAAGTGCTCAATTTGCTGAAGGTAGAAGTCGTAAGAAAAGGGATCTTGTTACAGTGGAGCACCATTATCATTTTGATATATTTAATGCTACAATAGATGTTCAATTGCAAGAGCTTGACAATAGGTTTGGTGAAAAACCAATAGAACTCTTGACACTTTGCTTTGCTTTGGATCCAAAGGATGCTTACAAATCCTTTAATGTGAATGATATATGTAGTCTTGTTGAGAAATATTATCCTCTTGATTTTTCTGAGCGTGATAGGATTGGTTTGAAAATTCAATTGAAGCTATTTGAGCATGATGTGCAAAATCATTTGAAGTTTCAAAATTTGTCATCTATGGCAGAATTATGTCGAAGGTTAGTAGAGACAGAAAAGTCACAGGTATATCCTCTTATTGATCGATTGATTCGCCTTGTTTTGACTCTTCCAATGTCCACAGCAACTGGTGAGTGAGCCTTTTCAGCTATGAAAATTGTTAAAACAAGACTGCACAACAAAATGGAGGACGAGTTTCTCTCAGATAACTTAGTTGTCTACATTGAAAAGGAAATTGCTAAGAACTTCACCACTGACTCAATACTTGGTGACTTTAGATCTCTTAAAGAGCGTAGATTACAGTTTTGAACAAAGATGTTTAGCTTTTATGTTATTGTATGTTTTGCGACTTTGCCCATTTTATAGTTGATTAAAGATATTAAATCATTTTTTCAATTTTGTCTCATGATTGTTTAATTTTAATTAAATATACTTTGGTTTATACATATTTAGTTATGAAGTATTGTATATTACTATTTTACATTTCATACACACACACAAAAAAAAAAAAAAAAAAAAAATTATACATGGCCCCCCCAAATATAAATTCCTGGTTCCGCCACTGGTTGTGCAAAGGAAAAACCCTACATTTATTTTGTCGGGGATGAGTATATATATAGTGCTATAGAGGCAGTTACTTGTCTGGTAACTTCCCCCACATTTGTGGATATCAGAGGATAACTGTCATCGGAAGTTAAATATTCAATAAGAAGTTATAATGATACATTAAGATCTCATTGCGTGGTTCGATTCATCTGTTCATGTAGACGGAACCTATATTGAGGGTTGTCCATGTCTGGATGACCTCACTAGGTCTGGACGAGGTTCTCTTAAGGATCCACATCTGAGGTGAGGAAGCGGCATAATTACCATGGTATTTCACATCCCCTGATCCACTGTTCCAGGACGAGTTCACATTCTGTGGACAACTATGC
The DNA here is from genome assembly GCA_032727855.1 of Quercus ilex subsp. ballota. Taxonomy (NCBI): domain Eukaryota; kingdom Viridiplantae; phylum Streptophyta; class Magnoliopsida; order Fagales; family Fagaceae; genus Quercus; species Quercus ilex. The sequence goes on from CM064910.1 coordinate 58,570,320, forward strand.
AAGGACGAGCTACACTTAAAAGTCTTACCCATTAATATTGATTTTTATTTTTTCATATTAAGGAAGTTATTAATAGTTTTGCCGTGCATCGTACAAGTTAGCAACTAATATATATATATATATATATATATATAAAACCGAAACTTTTGAAGTTACATATGTGGAGATCAGAGGATAACTGCCATCGGAAGTTAAACTTTTGAAGTTACTTGTCTGGTTACTTCCCCCACATTTGTGGAGATCAGAGGATAACTGCCATCGGAAGTTAAATATTCAATAAGAAGTTACAATGATACATCAAGATCTCATTGCGTGGTTCGATTCATCTGTTCATGTAGACGAAACCTATATTGAGGGTCGTCCATGTCTAGATGACCTCACTAGGTTTGGACGAGGTTCTCTTAAGGATCCACATCTGAGGTGAGGAAGCGGCATAATTACCATGGTATTTCACATACCATGATCCACTATTCCAGGACAAGTTCACATTCTGTGGACGACCATGCAAGGACGAGCTACACTTAAAAGTCTTACCCATTAATATTGATTTTTATTTTTGCATATTAAGGAAGTTATTAATAGTTTTGCTGTGCATCATATGGGTTAGCGACTAATCTATATATATATATATAAAACCAAAAATTTTGAAGTTACATATGTGGAGATCAGAGGATAACTGCCATCGGAAGTTAAACTTTTGAAGTTATTTGTCTGGTAACTTCCCCCACATTTATGGAGATCAGAGGATAACTGCCATCGGAAGTTAAATATTCAATAAGAAGTTACAATGATACATCAAGATCTCATTGCGTGGTTCGATCATCTGTTCATGTAGATGAAACCTATATTGAGGGTTGTCCATGTCTGGATGACCTCACTAGGTCTGGACGAGGTTCTCTTAAGGATCCATATTTGAGGTGAGGAAGTGGCATAATTACCATGGTATTTCACATCCCATGATCCACTATTCCAGGACAAGTTCACATTCTGTGGACGACCATGCAAGGACGAGCTACACTTAAAAGTCTTACCCATTAATATTGATTTTTATTTTTGCATATTAAGGAAGTTATTAATAGTTTTGCCGTGCATCGTATGGGTTAGCGACTAATCTATATATATATATATATATATAACTGAAACTTTTGAAGTTACATATGTGGAGATCAGAGGATAACTGCCATCGAAAGTTAAACTTTTGAAGTTACTTGTCTGGTAACTTCCCCCACATTTGTGGAGATCAGAGGATAACTGCTATTGGAAGTTAAATATTCAATAAGAAGTTACAATGATACATCAAGATCTCATTGTGTGGTTCGATTCGTCTGTTCATGTAGACGGAACCTATATTGAGGGTCATCCATGTCTGGATGACCTCACTAGGTCTGGATGAGGTTCTCTTAAGGATCCACATCTGAGGTGAGGAAGCGGCATAATTACCATGGTATTTCACATCCCATGATCCACTATTCCAGGACGAGTTCACATTCTGTGGACGACTATGCAAGGACGAGCTACACTTAAAAGTCTTATCCATTAATATTAATTTTTATTTTCTCATATAAAGGAAGTTATTAATAGTTTTGTCGTGCATCGTACAGGTTAGCGACTAATCTATATATATATATATATATATAAAACCGAAACTTTTGAAGCTCCCACAATTATCCACGTCATCATTTATTATTTTTTTTCTACCTTTTAAATTTGATTTATATGTTTTGATTTTTTTTCCAACCCATTTACTCACGTTAGCATTATTAAAAATAAAAAATAAATCTCATTTTTCCTCCCACCAAATGCACGTTACAAAACCTGATACCTCTTTAAAACCAAAAGACCTAAAACTCACCCTTTCCTTCCTCCAAAATCAAAACCCAAAACTCAGATTCTAAGAGTGAAAGTCATTGGGTAAAGAGTGATCGAGAGAAGCAAGTTCGTAAGGCAGAGAGCCATCACCCATTGTCAGGCATGCATTTTGCCACTGTCAGACCGCTGCTGGTAATTATTTTGTTCTTTAAAAATTTGGACATTAAGATTTAGGTTTTGGGTTTTTCTTGAGATTTGTTTTTATTCAGCCGTTCATGGTTGGTAGTGTTGGAGAATTGGAATTAGGGGTGTGCATGGGTCGGGTTGAGGCAATTTTTTGACCTAACCCACCATGGTAGGTAAAAAAAAATTCAACCCAACCCAACCCATCACATAAGTCCAACCCAACCCACATGGGTTGGGTTGGGTCGGGTTGAACCCATGGGTTTGACAAATTTCTATTATTTTTATTATTATTAAATTTATTAAATATATTATTATTAGTATATATTATATATTTTTTAAAATATATAATAATATTATTAGTATATATTATATATAAGCACTTATAGTATATAATATTATTATTAGTATATATTAAATTTACAACTGATTTAAAAAAAATTATTAAATATATAATATATTTTAAATATATATTAAATATGGGTGGGTCAGGTCAGGTTTGGCAGGTTTGTAATTTTATGACCCACACCCAACCCGACCCGCTATAAAAAAATTTTTTTGTGACCCAACCCAACCCACTAAGCCTTAAAAACCGACCCAACCTGGCAGGTCGGGTTGGGTCGGGTCGTGGGTTTTCTGCACACCCCTAATTGGAATTATTGGATGAGAGGAAAGGAGGATGGTTTAACCCCAAAAACCAAATTTTCTTTTTGTGGGTATTGCTACATATTGCTATATGACTAAAATATTTGTGTTTTTGTGGGAATTTTGTTTTTGTTTTGAATGTTGGGGTTGGTTCCTATAATTGTTTGAGATTCCTAACAGGTGTTTGATAAAATGCCTAGGAGAGCTATACTCTCAGATGTTTGTTCTCTGTTAGTGTTGGCAATCATAGTTTTAAATACATGCATTTTTTGTTCATGGAATCTTTTAACCTCATAATCAAACTTTTAATGCATGCATTGTACTTCTTTTAACCTCATAACCTCATAAACTGAAGTACAATCTCTTGATTAAACTTTTAAAGAATTTATTGCTTATGCAGTTTTATGTTGTAAAATCACCATAACCATGAATCACCCGAAAGTTTTGACGAATTTGCTGGTGGAATCTTTTGACTTTCCTGTAGATTGTTATACAGAATGTTGTGGCCCTTGTGGGAAGCAATGCCTTCACTTGTCTGCACTTTTTTTTTTGTCCCCCACCCTCCTTTCTTTTAAAGAAAGATAAAGATTACATCTTTTTTAGGTTGTCTTGAGTTTTCTTATTTGTATTTATTTATTCAAATTTCTAATTCTAATTTCTTTTATGCCTTATGTGAATGATCTGATTTATTAAAAAAGAAGAGCATTTTGTGCATATTGTTGGATTATATATATATATATATATATATATATATTTTGCCCTTGGGAACCAATATTGTTGCGTAGTTGCTAAATGTGTGGAACATTGAGGTGCTCTTACTGACATCAGGTTTTAATAATCTTGAGGATTGCTTTTATTTGGACATAATATACTTTTTGTTTTTTGTTTTTGTTTTGCTTGGTATTAAAGGAAAAATGATTTGGTTAGGAATGAGATCCTTCTACTGAAATGTAGATTTGAGGGAGAATGTGGTGTGTTGACTGAGACAACTTTTATGTCCCTAATAGGAACAAGATAAGTTTTGGTATTGGAACAGTTTAGTAGTGACCCGTTAGCTTTTACTAATAATACAATTTTGGTCCTTTTGTCTATTGTAAATTGTATATTGATGATAGTTACTGCCTTTTCCAAGTAGCTACTTTTTCCAATTTAAATGATGAAATTTGCATAGCTATTCATTTGATGAAATGATAGTTACTGATATGGGTTAAAATTCATATTGAAATTGTTTTAAATGGGACAGAGGCTCAAAGTTGAGTTTTAATTATATTTCAATTAGGTTTTCTGTCAATTTAGGAATTTCAATTCCTATCTTTTTGTAAGAAAATATTGTGGATATGGATAGGTTTCGTAGTGAAGATAGTATTAAAGAGCCTCCCAACCCTCAAAATTTGATACCAACCCATTTCACCCAATATGATTTTCTTGACAAACGTCAAGATAAGGAAGGCACATAGTTCGTTCCTCACCTAAAAAAAGATCCACATTATCGAGAGATGGACTTTTTGTTTGAACGAAGTTGCTTGCTTCAGACTCCCAGTTCTGAGATTTGAGTTTCACTGTTATCAATAATGGTGATTTTGATACATTTGAGGTTAGTTTACATTTGGGGTAGTCTTATTTTTCTTGAAATCCCATTTGGGTTGCTTTAAATATTGTTTCTTTTATGTGTCTGATATGGTGATTTCTTATGCATGTGTCTATGAGGAAAGCTACTCTAAAAATTGAGCTATGGTGGTCTTTATTTCTTATTTAATTATTTTGAAGTTGATTCTCATATTGGTTGTCCTTAACTATCCTAAATTGTATTTGGGTAGAGCTTTGGATTATGGTCCTTTTGCCTATGGTAGGTGAAAAACAATTTTTTTTTCCCCTTAAGACAAGAGAGAAGAAGTTGACAGAATTGCTTGTTAATGATACTTTTTGAGTTTAAAGAATTGGTTTTATTTAGTAATGGTGTTTTCACATGTTATTTGTTATATATGCAAATAACACCAATATGTCGTGGTTATTGCACTTTCTCAGATACTATAACTCTTTTTCTGTTCTCAAAGCCTCTAACTTGGGTAAAGCAGCTGTTTTCTAGATACTATTTCAAGGCAAAGCAAAAGGGTTTAACATGAAGAAGGCTTTGACATCAGGTTTTAATAATCTTGAGGATTGCTTTTATCTGGACATAATATACCTTTAGGTTTTTGTTTTTGTTTTGCTTGGTATTAAAGGAAAAATGATTTGGCTAGGAATGAGATCCTTCTACTAAAATGTAGATTTGAGGGAGAATGTGGTGTGTTGACTGAAACCATGTTTTATGTCCCTAATAGGAACAAGATAAGTTTTGGTGTTGGAATAGTGTAGTAGTGACCCGTTAGATTTTACTAATAATACAATTATGAATGCTAAAATACAAATATATTCGTAATAGATTAATGGTGAAATATGAAGTATATATAAATCATTAAACAAACTTTTTTTTTTTAAAATCAATGACATAGATAACAAATACTCCAAAGCCTTGGCAGCACTTGCACACACACAAAAAGTTTTCACCTTTTATTAATTTTCATAAATGTACATGTATTTATATTCTCTTATCTCACTCTTTCCTCAAAAAGATACTTAACTATATCCACACACCTAAAACTCACTGAGAAGCTTATGTTAAAGGTAAAAGTGATTTAATTCCTTAGCTAAATTTAGCTGAACTTTTTTACAAAACCGACAAATCTGATACCGACCCATTTCACCTAATATGGTTTTCTTGATAAATGTCAAGAAGGAAGGCACATAGTTTGTTCCTCACCAAAAAAAAAAATCCACATTATTGAGAGATGTACTTTTTGTCTGAATGAAGTTGCTTGCTTTAGACTCCCAGTTCTGAGAGTTGAGTTTCATTGTTATCAATAATGGTGATTTTGATACATTTGAGGTTAGTTTACATTTGGGGTAGTCTTATTTTTCTTGAAATCCCATTTGGGTTGCTTTAAATGTTGTTTCTTTATGTGTCTGATATGGTAATTTCTTATGCATGTGTCTATGAGGAAAGCTACTTTAAAAATTGAGCTATGGTGGTCTTTATTTCTTATTTAATTATTTTGAAGTTGATTCTCATATTGGTTGTCCTTAACTATCCTAAATTGTTTTTGGGTAGAGCTTTGGATTATGGTCCTTTTGCCTATGGTAGGTGAAAAGCTATTTTTTTTTTCCCTTAAGAAAAAAGAGAAGAAGTTGACAGAATTTCCTGTTAATGATACTTTCTGAGTTTAAAGAACATGTTTTGTTTACTAATGGTGTTTTCACATTTCGTTATCTGTTATATATGAAAATAACACCAATATGTTGTGGTTATCGCACTTTCTTAGATACTATAACTCTTCTTCTATTCTCAAAGCCCCTAACTTGGGTAAAGCAGCTGTTTTCTAGGAACTATTTCAAGGCAAAGCAAAAGGTTTTGACATGGATAAGGCTTTATGGAAAAGTCTATTCATGAATTTGAAAAAGCAATATCTATGGTATCTTAGCACAAGAGATGTAGTTGGGAATGTGAGCAAGCAAAGAAGATTTATAAAACTCAATGTTTTATGTTGAATAAATATATGATGTACTCTTCTATATAATGCAGATTTGTTGTATTATGTTCTTTCTCTACTCTTTTTGAGTCATAGCAAAAGAATTTGACACTGGTAAATATATTCTATTTATTTATTATGAAAATAAGATTGCAATCATTATTACAATTTGTTTATTTGTTTATTCACAGTATATATGTAACTATGAAAATAACTTCATTGCCAATGGACCTATGGTAGTGGTATTAATCTTTTTGGCATGTATGTATTTTTATGGAGACGATATACAAGACTTCTTTATCCCTTATTTGTTTTTATAATTTTTTATTGGGAATAAGCACATTGTGTACTAGGTTTGACAATGTTTAATATTTGAATTAGTGAAGATTTTATGTTATGCTTGGGTTTTCTCTATTTAGTTGTATTATTTGATTAGTGAGTCTTGAGACATTTTGATTTAGTGCTCGTTTGGCCAGCGCGTTGCGTCTGGCATTTACGTTTTCAGCTTTTTTTTTTTTTTTTTTTCCACGCGTTTTCAGCTTTTCAGAGACAAATTTTTATTGTACCAGCACTGTAGCGGCTACTGTTCAATGAACAGTAGCCACAATAGTTGATTTTTCAGCACAAATTTTACTGTTTATGGACCCACAAATTTCACTTTTCAGCAACTTTTTCATTAAAAATAGGTCCCACGGTACTATTTACACATTTAAAAATTATTTGTTACAGTGTTTTTCAGTTTTCAGTTTTCAACTTTTAGCTGTATCTAAACGGACCCTTAGTGCAGTAAATGATAATTGCAATATTATTTTTTTCTTTTTAAAGAATCTCATACATTGCACATATTAGCGACTAATTATAAAAAATACTCTAGGTCTCTGAGCACACGTGTTAGTGCGTGCATGCTCAGACGCTAGTGTTTTTTACTGAGCTCCTATTCGTATTCGTGTATAATTACCGTTACAAAGGTTTAAAATAAGTTACCAAACACCCTCCATGTTTTCCAAACAAGCTCCACCTGTTGAAATCCACTGATATAAGTTTGGGAGTGATGCAGAGGAACAAAAATGGCGCGGTATTTGGCGGGCGGAGCATTGCGTATGCGTAGGCTTCAGAAGTCCTCTCTTTCTTCTTCTTCCTTCTATCTCGCTCGCTCCATCTTCAATCCCCAATCTTCTCCTCCTCCTACTACTACTACTACCTTTTACCAAATCCCAATCCCTAACCCTAATTATTCCAACACCTTCACTCCCACCTCTGAAATTTTCAGACTCGGTTGCGATTTTCGATCCTTTGCCCACATTTCAACAAGCAGCGTCAAGGAAAAGAACAATGATGATGATGATGATGGTGATCGATCCAAGGCGGCGGCGGCAGGGGCGGTGGTGTCTACTTCTTGGATTGACTTGTATTTGCCGAAACATGTTCAACCTTATGCTCGTCTCGCTCGCCTCGATAAGCCCATTGGGACTTGGCTCCTTGCTTGGCCTTGTATGTGGTAAGTAACCAAAAAAAAAAAAAATGCTTGATTGCTTTCAATTCAATGAATTGGATAAATATGCATTCGTTTCATGTGTAATTGGTTCGGTTCAGGTCGATTAGCTTGGCGGCAATTCCGGGACATTTGCCTGATTTTAAGATGATGTTGCTGTTTGGTTGTGGATCTTTGCTTCTCAGGGGTGCTGGATGTACCATAAATGACCTCATCGATCGGGACATTGATACAAAGGTAGTATCATATGATGCATTTTTTTCATTTTATGTTTGTGGTGGTTGGTTCTGAGCTTGAGCTTTAAGTATTGTCATTTTGTAAGCACATGTACAAGTAATGTAGAGAAAACCCACATAACATGTAGACCAAAGAGAGAGCAATAGAGATCAAAAAAATCATCAGGGCTAGATAGCTAGCGAAATGACTGAAATACAGAGGCACACTTTTATTATATGAAAGCACTAATTAGAATTAAATTTAGCCTTTTGGGGAATAAAAATTCCAGTCATCCAAAACAACACAACTGGGAGAGGGTTTCTTGGCATGAGATAGAGTGAATTCTTTCACCATTGGATGGCTTCCAGATGGTATCAATGGGTTCTTGGTATGAGAGTGAGTTTAACGGAGGGTTAAATGATCTTTTGAACTCGATCTTCGTTTTCCTAATTAATTTATAATTTTAATTTGTGTGCATTCTATATTCAGTAGTTGGCCTATGTTCATGTACCATTGATGCTACTTGATGTATACGGTATACCATAGCACTCAATTTCATGAATCAACAAATATTTTCTCTAGGATTACTAGATCTTTAGGATGCCTTTGACTATGTTATCAATGGTTTTAACATCAATGACCTACCTTAAAATTTTTTAATACTTACCTAGTCAAAGTACTCGAGATCTATTTAACATTGGAGTACTTGTAGAACTTGTGCTCTTTCATTACTTATTTATTTTTTGTGCACATGATTCAGTGCCTTGAAAATTCAAACCACATGATTGGATTTTAGAAAAATATTAGGTTTTGACATTTTATTTTAGGGTCCAGTTAACGGGTGTCCTAAGGAAATTTGTTAATAGACCATTTTAGGAAAATTTTGAAACTTTTATGGGAAACATAAAAAGTTATTAAAAATTAAAAAAATCAATTACTTTTTTCTTTTCCCATTAAAATTTTCTAAATTTATTTCCTAAATCAATGCACCTAGAGCATTTGTTAAAATTTCCCTTTATTTTATAGTTCTCTAGTCCTTGTTAATTTCATTTAGTTTTAAAGTTAAATTGCAGCATCAGACTCTCCCATCCATACAACTGTTCTTTATCTTTATATGATTGATAACAAAATGAAACCTAAGGATATTTTGATCTGAATCTTGATAGATGATTCTTCCTTCAACTAGAGCATTTTTATAAAAGAACTCTCTGTAATGCAGGTGGAACGTACAAAGTTGCGACCAGTTGCAAGTGGTCTTTTGTCACCATTTCAAGGGCTTTGTTTTCTTGGGTTTCAGTTGCTTTTGGGTCTTGGGATTCTCCTTCAATTGAATGATTATAGGTTAGTGTTGTTTTAATCTGCCTTACTTGAGTTACTCTGATGAATCACCAACTTTTGCAACATTTGTGCCTATTTTGTTTTCTGAATTGAGAGCTATCAAGTCATCATTTGAGCAGGATCCCACAAAAACAATCAGTGGGATTTGTTGCTTCATTTCAACAAATGTTCCTAAAAATGAATTTATATTTTAACCTTTTAGACTTATTTCTGTTGAGCGACAATTGATAGCATGGTTAGGCAAGTCAAATTCAAAAGTTAGAACAAGATTTAACTTGGTTTACTAAGCATGTACAACCTGCCATGCGAACTTTTAGCTTGCTTGCATGTAAATACTTTCTTTTTTGTTTTGATAATGCATGTAAATACAATTTGATCTATGACATTAAATTTCTATTTCAACAATCTAATGTAGTTTTCGGACCATGTGAGCCATTAGTGTTCAGCACCATATGGGAGATAGGTTTGCACTACTAGAATTATACTTTGTTTTGGTAAGTTCTAAATTTATTCAAAAGAGTAGATTGTTCAAATATATTGTGTGTGTACCAAACCACTCCCCAAAATTTACAATCTCAGATTCAATAAATCTAAGAATTCTAAAACAGAACACAGTTGAATGCACACTCCACAGTGTGTTCAATGGTGAACTATCAAATTCCAGAAAAAAGGGGTGTTCTCGTTGCATTTTGTGAAGGAAGAGAGCATTGATGCAATTTTAAAGCTTAATCACTTAGTGAAATAAATCAAAATCATTGCAATGATAATTTACTCTGACCATTGATCTGGGTGGAAGCTAGCAATGAGTTTATCAGCTTTATAAACTGAATGATTTCAAGTTTGTTTTCAAGGTCTTGATTCTACTATTTTACTCTCTTTGTGAAACCTAGTTAAACAATGCTGCAAAGGGACAACAGTTTTGTTGTGTAATTTGTGAATTTTCTTCTTGTTCTCATTTTTCTTTGTAAATCTAATCAAATTAATGTGGCTCATCTATTTCTTCCAGTCGCATTTTGGGAGCTTCATCCTTGTTGCTAGTATTCTCCTATCCTCTTATGAAGAGGTTTACATTTTGGGTAATGATGTTTACATGTCTGTTTCTGCTAACATATGCAAGTATAACTTTGTTTCTTTCTTTCATTTGACGATCAATTTCATGAAGTTTAACTAATATTCTGATTAAGTACAACTTTGCCACTGCAGCCTCAAGCCTATCTAGGTTTGACCTTTAACTGGGGTGCTCTGTTAGGCTGGGCTGCGGTTAAAGGAAGTCTGGATCCAGCTATAGTGCTCCCATTGTACATTTCTGGAGTATTTTGGACTCTTGTGTATGATACGATATATGCACATCAGGTACTATTATATTCTTTTTGAGGTTGTAATCTCATTTCCTTTTGCCTCATTCTCTCCAATTGTTCGATGTAACTGTATTGACTTGTAGGAGCCATTTAGAACAAGATTTCTTAGGACAAAGTCTTTTCTCATGGTTTTTGTCAGTTGTAGTCTATTTTACTTTATGTTTTGCTCTTTTCTTTGACAGATAAATTGGTATCTTGGTGTTCCCTTAATCTCATCTAGGCTGAAGAAAGTGGACTATTTTAGTTTGCATATTTGCATAAGAGCCATTATTATTTTGATTTCATCTAGCATTCAGCACTTCCAAATTTTTTATTATTATGAAGTAGAAAGTTTTTATGTATTGTTGGGGGTTCCATTGTTAGTTTTTGGTTAATGCATATGCACCTTTTTTGTTGCTCTGGTTGTATCTACTATACATCCTCAGCTAATAATATTTTTAGTTATATAACCTTTAAACATTAAAAAGAGAAAGGCATTGAAAAAAGTAGATTCTTTTTTTTAGTTTTGAAAAAACTTGTTTGAATTATAAATTTTTGGTTAAATAACGAATTTGGTGTCAGTTGTAGTTTATTTTACTTATGTTTTGCTCTTTTCTTTGACAGATAAATTGGTATCTGGGTGTTCCCTTAATCTCATCTAGGCTGAAGAAAGTGGACTATTTTAGTTTGCATATTTTCATAAGAGCCATTATTATTTTGATTTCATCTAGTATTCAGCACTTCCATATTTTTTATTATTATGAAGTAGAAAGTTTTTATGTATTGTTGGGGGTTCCATTGTTAGTTTTTGGTTAATGCATATGCACCTTTTTTGTTGCTCTGGTTGTATCTACTATACATCCTCAGCTAATAATACTTTTAGTTATATAACCTTTAAACATTAAAAAGAGAAAGGCATTGAAAAAACTAGATTCTTTTTTTTAGTTTTGAAAAAACTTGTTTGAATTATAAATTTTTGGTTAAATAACGAATTTGGTGTCAGTTGTAGTTTATTTTACTTTATGTTTTGCACTTTTCTTTGACAGATAAATTGGTATCTTGGTGTTCCCTTAATCTCATCTAGGCTGAAGAAAGTGGACTATTTTAGTTTGCATATTTTCATAAGAGCCATTATTATTTTGATTTCATCTAGTATTCAGCACTTCCATATTTTTTATTATTATGAAGTTGAAAGTTTTTAGGTATTGTTGGAGGTTCTATTGTTAGTTTTTGGTTAATGCATATGCACCTTTTTTGTTGCTCTGGTTGTATCTACTATACATCCTCAGCTAATAATACTTTTAGTTATATAACCTTTAAACATTAAAAAGAGAAAGGCATTGAAAAAACTAGATTCTTTTTTTTAGTTTTGAAAAAACTTGTTTGAATTATAAATTTTTGGTTAAATAACGAATTTGGTCCTCCGAACTATAGGGTAAGGTTCAATTTGATCCCTCAACCATTGATTGTTTCAAATTGGCCTCTCAGATTATGCCAATTTAATCCTCAAACTTTCAAAACTAAGTCAATTTCATCCTTGATTTTACTATCCTTTAAAATGTTAATGAATATAGTTAATGTGAAAAATGGAGCACAAGTTAAAAGGTTATTATAGAAAGTGTAAAAATTTTGAACTCCAATCAATTTCAACTATTATTTCATTAAAATTTAAACTGATAGGAGATCGAAGGATGAAATTGACTTGATTTTGAAAGTTGAGGGACCAAATTTCTCTTTACCCAATAGTTGGAGGACCAAATTAATTATTAAATCTAAATTTTTTATTCATTGTTTTTTATCTTATGGTGGTGTAATTTATTGGTAGTAAGAAACTAAATCTGTTGTGTCTTTCTTGATCAGAAATAATTATAATTTAAGGGTTTGTGGTTTCCAAGATCTGCTGGGTTGAGTAATAGCACTTCTCCTTACGTGCTAATAAATAATGCTGTTAACATGCATTCAGGATAAAGAAGATGATTTGAAAGTGGGTGTTAAATCTACAGCTTTGAGATTTGGGGATTCGACTAAGGAGTGGATTAATGGGTTTGGAATAGCATCCATCAGTAGTCTTGCCCTCTGTGGATATAATGCTGGGATTGGTATGTGCTCTATTTTCTGTACCTGCAACTCTGTTAACAATTGGGCTTATAATGGATTTAATTTTGGGATTGGTATTTCTATTTTTCTGTATTTGCAATTTCCTCTTAAATGTACTGGGCTTATAGTCTTTTTCATTTTGGGGAAAAAATTGTGGAGCAGGGTGGCCATATTATGCATTTCTGACAGCTGCATCTGGACAATTAGCTTGGCAGATATGGACAGTTGACCTATCATCACGTGCTGATTGCAATAGGAAGTGCGTAATTTTATTTTAAGACAATTTACTTATAAAAATAATTAATAATGAGTCTCAATTTAGTTTGTTTTAAGAAGTTCTCTTTCTTCTTTGTTGATCTTTGACCACTACCAGCTCATCTTTTTTATTGAATTGCCTTTGCTTGTTTTCAGATTTGTTTCCAACAAGTGGTTTGGTGCAATTATTTTCAGTGGGATCTTATTTGGAAGAATTTCATTGTAGTGGTATGGTTACCTTCTCTATAAAAGATGATACCTGATATAAACTTCAAATCTAAGTCTTCCTTGCTCATGTCACCTTAATTACATGATGATTCCATTGATAAATATCCCATTTGGGCACTTGTGTATGCATCTCTGGTTTTTTTTTTTTTTTTTTGCCTCATCCTGCATAAAACAGCACGGATGTTTGAATATGCTAAATTTCAAATGATTCATAGGGACACTGTATATTGGATTTGCAGGGAATGAAGGCTTCAAATTGAATAAATGGTTGAACAGTTTAAGTTCATTTAAAACAATAGTAGGCTTCTCTCTCTCTCTCTCTCTCTCTCCAAGACATGAATATACACTGAATTGATAGATTGAATGGGTGTTCGTGGGTCAGTTCAGGTTGGTCGCATATTGACCCACTACAGACCCACGGGTATGGTGAAACCACCCACCCAATGGGATCATTGGGTTGGGTTGCATGTTAGAAAAAACCAATCTTGATTCTTGTTTGGACGGTGTTCAGAATTATCTTCCATTGAGATGCATGGTTTAGGTGGACTTTTTAGTACAAAATTACTTGAGGTTTAAACCAGACCGGATGGATCAACTGGGAACTAGGCCCTAAACCAGTCTGGTAAAAACCAGGAACTGATCCCTTTTCAGGTTCTTTTACCATTCTTGTATTTAAAACCATGGTTTTTTTTGTTTTTTTTTTTAGGATGAGATTTCAAAGTAGTCAGTTTACAAGAAATTTGAAAAGTTTAAACATTGTCGAATATTTGGACCACTTAGCTATGTCAAAGATGGAAGAGAGTGCTGCAACGTACCTTCTGTTAGTACAAGTGATTGGATCTGAGTCCATTATATTTCAGATTCATTATTGATTATTATTTTTATTTTTATTTTTATTTGAATCAGCTGTGGGCTGCTTTTTCAGACATTTGGTGTTGATGATAAATGGTTGGGGGGTGGATCTTTGGGAAAGTTTAGCGGAAAATTGAGAGAGAGAAGAGGAGTGGTATGTATGTAAAGCCCAATTGCTTTTAATTAGAAATCGGGGGAGATTCTAAAGTGGACCTTTTAAAAGTCCAGCTTTGGAAATTTTGTGGTCATTGTAAAATTATATTTTAGAGAGTTGTATGGAATCTATGGATACTGTTGTAAGATTCATTTCTTTTCCTTTTTTATTTTTTTACTTAATATCTTTTAGAGAGCTGTATGTGTACTGCTGTAAGATTCATTTTTATGGATGCTGTATTTGTTTTTTTGTTTTTTTTTAGAGAGCTGTATGCATACTGATGTAAGATTCATTTTTATGAAGAAATGTAGATGGGATGAAAATGGTATACTCTAACATTATTTTTTCTAATATATGGTTAAAAGTAATGTGACTTGCCTTTAGGAGGGTTATATCCCAATACAACAAGCCGGAATTTAAAAAAGTGCATACGTTTAGAATGTATCACTATGATTATAAAAAAAATAAAAAGACTATCACGAATGCAGTAGAAGTTGTCAAGGGCACACAATTATGAGAGGCACATTTGGTAGTCATCTCTTTTTTTCAAAGGTCACATTCCAATAAATTGCGGAAATTTGATAACCAGATTGAAGATTGTGGACTTGCAATACTAGAGCCGACTCTATTTCTCTGGTGCAAGAAACTAATGTGGAAATGCAATTAACCGGTATTCGAGTTTAGATTTCCATAATAAATGTGTCCATCTATTTGTTGGTTTTGGGTATAAATACAGTTCATTGGATGGTGATTAGATTGATAACATCTAAAGGTTCTTTCTGGAGATTATATAATCAAATAACATTTTCCTAGCTTTGCATATTCTAGATTCTAGTATCTGCCTAACATGTTTGAGCCGAAAATTTCTATCATCCAGTTCCAAAGTTGGGAAAATCATTCCCCCTCTTTTTGTTAGGGGAAGTGACCCAAATCTAATATTGTTTTAATGCAGCCCAAATAGTCCCATTCATTATAAATGTATTTTTATGAAAAATTTCACCTCTATATATTAAGAGGATTTAGAAAGCTAGTTATTGTTTTTTTGACTTCCAAAAATACTCCTAATTTAATTAACTTATTCTTAAAATAAAAAATGAGGTTAAAACTATAAATTGACAAAAATTAAAAACAAAAACTCTACTCATGTCTATAAAACTACCCCATGTTCTATAAAACTTCCCACTACCCCATCTACACAACCAAAACTACCGCATGTTCCTAAAAAAAAAAAAAAAAAAAACTATCTAAAAAAAAGAGCCACGTACGAAGTGCGTGTGATGAAGCTAATATATTTTAATGGTCTGTCTTATTCTGATAATTATATGTTGTTTTGTCATTTTTTCTCTTTTACATCTTATTTTTTAAGATATCTAAATAAAGTGGAGCAGTATTTATTCATCTTCTTTGGAAAGAAGGGTAAAGGAAAGATATGCTTATGAATCACCCATTTCACTGGGTCAAAAAAGAAAGAAAGACACAAAGCAGGGTAAAAAGCGCATTTCATATTTGGGAAATGAATACAAATTGCATTACATATTTGACAGTTAAATAATTACATGGTATGAGATACATAATTTACATGTATACGTGAAATGACACACTAGTCAACCAATGATTGAATGTGCTACAATTGGAGACATGGTCATATTATTCGGGCAAAAGGGGCAGCCTAGTAACACTTGTACCTCTGCCACTGCGAGTTAATGGTGTAGAATCTGCTTCTTTTCGAAAACTTGAATGAGATTTAGGGGATTTGGGTAAATTTTTCTTGCTTAACCTTTGAGGGAGAATCTGCAGCCTTGGATTAAGCTCGGTACCTGAGTTCTCAGCAGCCAACTGATAGCTTTCCACAAGCTCAAGCTGCCGGGCAATAATTTCAGAGCGTCTAGGAAGAAGCTCCACTGGTTCTCCACCAGGAATCACAATATACTCAATTGCAAGTCGAACCTCCTGTCAGAAAAGAATGAGAGAGTACTAACAATTAAACATTTGCAAGCTATTACAATTTACATATGGTAAGATTACTTTAAAAGTTAAAGGTGGAATTGTTGTTTTTAGTGACCATGTAAGTGAAGAGTGTATCTCATGTATTGGATATATACATACATCTTCACTCTAAGATTATGTATTTTGACCAACAAACAGTTACTCCATTAAGACTTTAAAAGGATCAGCTAAATTGAAACGTTTCTGAACAGATGAAAACCGAAATGGAAAATATGCAATGAGAAAGGATTTGCACCTCCAATGCATCAATCTCTTCTAGGGATGGTTTTCTTTTTGGGGCATCATCTTCAATTTCAATGTCAAACAAATTATTGAATGGTTGCTTTGATACTGAGGAAAATGATTCCATTTTGAAGATCATGCGAACTGCCTTGACCAGTTGTGCCATGGTATTTGACTGCAACAACAAATGTTAAATTATCTGCTAGGTGGAACTTTAATCTAATTTATTTGCAAAATAGATAAAGCAAAAGAGTTACCTTGATAACAAATACGGGCAACTGATGGAATTTTGCCATACCACGGATCCATGGGTTCTGCTTCATTTCAGAACTGGATGCCAAAATTGCATCTGCGGTTCCAATGTCATCAGTTACATCTATTTCATCCTCAAGCCCCATTACTGTTGCTACTTGTAGAAGATCAGCATCAAGGATCTGAAGACATCCATAGCAACCAAAAATAAAATGAGAAGTTTCATAACAAGTCTTCTGCCTCAGATAGTTTTTCAAGTATAAAAAATTATGCAGCTTCAAAATGGCTTTATGACATCTTAAGTCCCAAATGATATCAAACATTTTTACTAAGCATAGGCAGCTTCTGAAACAAGGAATAAACCAATAACTTCTAAATTGGGAATTATTTTTACAACAATCTCATCTTCAATGAATGTAGATTCAATATTCCTCCATGTATTATTGACTGAAATTTATAGTGGGAGAACCAGGAGAAAAATGAATGCAGATGTAAACTTGAGGAATTTACCTTGGAAGTATAGACACACACTGGTGAGCTCCGCTTCTTCACATATATACTAGTGCTCTGTTTTTTAGACCAACTGGGTGGATGACCTACTTCTTCCTCATCAGACTCTATGTCAGAACTTACATCTTTACCATCATTCATATTTGATTCTTCTATATGGCTTTTTTCAGGTAACAGAGTAAACTTCAGAGAATCATTATCATCAGCATCCATGTGACGGATTTCGAAGAGAGGAGATTTTCCTATCACCCAATAAAAATTCAACTTCAGATTAACTGTTGGCCTAAAAACTTCAACCCTCATACAAGTATGTGAACATTATATTACACAAGAATCAATTCAAATATTCCATAGAAAAAGCACAACACCTGCTAAGATGGCATCTACTGTGGCATCCAATCTGTGATGAACACGACACTCAGTTTTAGATATCATCTCAACAGCACATGTAAATGTTGGAGGCCCCTTCCTTTCAAGAATTGTCTTCTGCACTTTCCTCTTCCTCGCTTCCTCATCTCCAAGAGTTACACTCTGTGTTTAGATGAAGAACTAGTTTTGATCAATCAAAATTCCTTACTCAGCAAGGCTTAAAGTTGGTAAGATTCCCACACAAAGTAAATTGTGGCGGAAATTTCTAATTTTATGGATTCCCATTCAGATATGATACCACAGTCTGGATCAACTTGCACTTTATGAGACTAACAGACGGGTTAACCTTACTAATTATAAATCCATATGAATGAATGTAGATTAAAACAAAAGGAATCACTTTGCACCTCTATGCCACCAACAAGGATCTGCAGAGAGGGGTTTTTTATTATGTTGTCTATAGTCATTCCATGTGCAGTTCCAACTAGTTGGACTCCTCTTTGAGCAATAGTACTGGCTGCCAGTGCTTCAAGCTCATTTCCAATTTCATCAATTATAATGGTTTGAGGCATATGATTTTCAACTGCTTCAATCATAACCTGCATAGAAGTCAACCAGGAAAATAACATCGCTGAAAAGGAGAACTTGTCAAAGCTATACCATTTGGAAAAAACACAGACCATACGATTGAGTTCAAAGCTTACGTTATGCTGCATATGAACATTAGGAACTTGCATCCTTCTTGCACGACCTATTCCTGCATGAGGAACATCTCCGTCACCTCCAATCTCATTAGATGTGTCCACAATAACAACACGCTTCCTGTGTTCATCTGCCAACATTCTAGCAGTTTCTCTGCACAAGCAAAGTGTCTTCAGATATTAAACAAGTGTATTCTTGATGCTTGTAGCCACAATAAAAGAAACGTGATAGAATAAAGCGTCAATTTCAAATGCTCATTAAAGTTTGAATTCATCCTTTTTGTGTTCTTCTTACAATGGAAGAACTTGAACACTATATAGTAGAGATCATTATCATGAAAAAGTATGCACCAACTAATTATAATAGGATATGAAGAAACACAATGATGGCAAGCCAATGGCAGGAAATTATTCTTCAAAAGTATTAAAAAGAACAAAATGTAAAAAAAAAAAAAAAAAAAAAAAAAAAAATTTAAAAAAGCACTGTAGTTGACAAGAAGTATAAACACGGACAGGATATAGAGTGCATTGTTGGTAAGGATAAAAAATGGATCAACCAAAATTGCACACAAAAAGTTTGACATTAAAAATCAATTCTTTAAACGGTTACCAAAATGATCATCAACTCAATAGCTTCATTTTACACATCAGAAATGTAAGTACCTGATCAAGGTTGTCTTGCCGACCCCAGGAGGCCCTATGACTAAGATGGAACCTCCGCCCTCAACCAAGTCACGTATCATCCCAGCACTTCCGGATACAGCTCGACCAACCCGGCAAGTGAGGCCAATGATTTGCATTTTCCGATTCCGAATAGCACTTATACGATGTAAAGAATTGTTAATACCCGAACGGTTGTCATCCGAAAAATCACCAACCTAATAGAATCAAGTAACTTTACATTAAACTCTCTAAACATCCACCTCTCTACAAATATCCTAACTAACTAATACACCATTCTCATGCAATTCAAATAATATTTTATTATAAGAAGTTATTCATCAATAATCAGTACAGCCAATCACATTAGGAAAATGCCAAAGTTACTATCAATTTTATTATATAAAAAAACCTATAATCTGACATGTCAAAGGACATAATTAATGTCACATCAATAAAATAAAGAAAAAGTTGACGGAGTATTAGTTTGAGAAATATTTTTAGAAATTTAATAACTTTTTTTTTTTTTTTTATGAAAGTGGTATAAAAACTTTCTTAGTCCATTAACAAATGTCTTAATAGCACATGTTAACAGGACCCATAAAATAAATAAATAAATATTTTAATTACCACTTTTCTAGATTTGTTTTTAAAAGTTGACACATCACATTAATTTAATGTAATAAAAGTTGTAGGGATTCATATGTTTTAGATTTCCTAAAGTACTCTACCAATAGATTTCCTTAAATCCTAACCACTATTTTATGATTTAAGAGTTTAGATTTCGCTATGTTAACATTCTACTAACAATATTTTTAAAATAATAAAATAATGTTGCAAACAAAATGATTAAGTTTATTGTTAGTAAGATGCTGATATAGCAAAATCTAGACTATTAAATCATTAAAAAATTGTTAAGATTTAAGAAAATCTATTTAGTAAAGTACGAAATCTAGAAGATCTAAATCTATATATAACATAAGTTTCTCCCCCCAAAAAATAATAAATATAACATAAAAAGTGCTCCAAGTATAATATTAGGAGTAATGCTACAGTCACAAATTATTTTACAACATTTTTACAAAATATTGATGTGACAAATTTTTATTAGTTCTAATGTGGGTCACTACTAACATCACATTTATGTTTGCCAATAATTATTTAAAAATTACTAAAGCCACATCAACAACAATTTGTAAAAATATTGTAAAATAGCTTGTGTTTGTAACATTATGGACAAAGTTTGGCTATAAAATTGGTTGTAATTTAAGGTTATAAACTTACTCAATAAAATAAATATTACTACATATTTTAAAAATATAACCGTTAAATTGCATTTTATTTACATTCTTAATATATATGTCAAATTTTGTGTCAATTGGATATTATTTACTATATGGTTTATAAGCTTATATTTTATGTATAATTTTAAATTATAAAAAAGATGATATAACTATTGATCTTTAATATTTTTGAAATTTTGCAAGAATGATACAAGAAGAAGATGTAATTTAATTATAAATTTATCAAAATTTACACATATTAAAAAAATATTAAGTAAAATTGTAGTATTAACCTAGAATTAATTTTGTAGCTAAGTCACCATCTCTCTAAAAGTCTAAAATGCAGAAGCACTTAATGAAACACGTTACAAATGAAGTAGTTTTTATTGCCATGCAAGAATTCCAGTGAACTCAAATCTCCAATAGCAATGAAACAATTCAACAATGGAAATGACCATATGACATTGATCACCTTAGATATCGCGTGCTTTAAATCTTCATGCTTGACAGGTTGCTCCGAGATGACCCAATCACCCGAAGGAAACCTCGCAAGAGGCTGCCTTCCCAAATCCATAACAACCTCAATAAGCTCCCCAATCTCCTCGTGCTGAAACAGCTCCCTCATCCTCAGAGGCAGCAACTCGAGAAACAGCTCGAGCTCCGACGATCGCGACGTCGAGGCCGAATTCGGCGAAATCGACGGTGACCCATTTCCGGGAAAGAAACGATCGGACGGTCTACGGATCTCCGGGGCCGCCGATCTGGACGACGAAGCGATTCCGGGACGCGCGCGACGTGTTCGACGAAATGACGAAGAGAGAGCAGAGATGAAGTTTGAAGAGTTCTTGAGGTACGTGAGAGTCGAAGTTGGGATTTGGTTCGCTGAGTGCCATGATGTGTGCAGATCAATCAGCACCAAATGTGAATTCAAAGCTCTCATTCCTTTAAAAAAATTTGTGTAATTGTTTTTTTTGTTTTTGTTTTTTTTGTTTTTCTGGTTAGTTTGGATTGAACTGTTGGGCAATAGAATATAATAAAAAGAAGAAGGAACCGTACAGAGAATTTGGATGAAGAGAAGATTCGAAAGGATCTCCTCTGGGATTGGAGGGAAGGTGGGGGCCAATAGAGAGAGGGAAGACAAGTTAACCAACAGTTTAGTTTGGGCAATAAATGGTTGAGCGTTGAAGTTGAAGTGTTGAAGCTAAGGAGGTTGAACCACGTGGGGCAGGGGCTGCGAACCACACATGTTTGAAGAGGAAGAGCCGTGTTGGCTACTTCCCTGCGTGGCGTATAATTTTCTTTAAATTTTTTCAGAAAGAGAATCGCAATTTCCTACTTTTTCAAAAAAAAAGTAAGAACACATAAAAATATACAATTTTGTATTACAATTTATTACGTGACGAGTTGTGAGTGTGTTCGTGGGCCATGTGGGAACACACCTAACACCTCATCACTCATAACTTATCACGTGGCGAATTGTGGCACAAAATTGTGCATTTTTATGTGTTCGAACATTATTCAAATAATATTCTTCTTCTTTTTTCCCAATTTTTTCTCTTTTAATAATTCAATAAAATAAATAAACTCTGAAAAACAAATTTTATTGGCTCCCCCAATTCCTTTCTTCTATGTTTGCCTTTTATTTTTTGGTAATGAAACAGGAAGCTTTATTAATTGATACTAATTAATTACAACATAAACAAGTACATGTCAGGTTTATTGATTGGGCTTAATGGTTTTCCAACCCACTCGAACTATGACAGTAATATAAAGGTTTGGAATTTTTAAGCTGGGTTTAGAAATGGTTTGGAAAAGATTGGATTTTACATGTAAGCTGGGATCAACACTAATGGCCATGTGTTGAAATGGAAAGGATCTCTTCATTTATTTTGAAATAAAAATTTTATGGTAAAAATCTACTTTTTCATAAAAAGTGTATAATACTCGCATTTAAAGTCTCACTCCATAAATAAATAATTAAATAACATAACACCATATTCAATTCAAAATTTCACTATCAAATAGTTCTTGTGGGGGGAGTCAGGGGACGAGGATCCAAGACAGTTGATAAAAGGGATAAGGGCATTTCCGAGGAGGTAAACCTCAGAAAATATTGGCAAGATGTCCTCGGAAAGTACTCACCTAACTCATGTAGAGGTTGAATGGCCACAATTTGCGAAGGCACCGAGGACACCTATCTAACCTCGGAAAGTCGAGAGTCAGAGTTAAAGGGAGCACGACGCAACCTGATGGTGGAAAAAGGGTAATTTAGTGTTGAACAAGAAAGAGAAGGAAAAAAAAAAGATAAAGCAGCCATCCCCTCCACATTAAATGCATTGCAACCACTTAGCTGGCCGCATTAATGGAGAAATGACCATGAACAATACCCACACAGCTCACATCTTCTAGCAAGGCCTTGATGAGACAAGTATCAAGCAAGTCTGATCTTAATCCTCCAAATGTAGAGTCCAAATGCATTTCAACTAACTATATAAAGCCAAGAAGCACCTGGATCAAAGGAGTTCTTTTTTGAATTTTAAGAAAAAAGGAGAGAAATTATCCACTTGTAACCTCTTTCTCGAACTAAACCCGAGGACGAACACTTAGCTATTTCAAGGTTTTTTCTAACTGAATACATTAATATCACACTAGAGAATGATCTAACTATTGTGATTTATCTTATAACGGGTATTTAAAAGTTGACCTTGCATCTCCCCTCTAACAATTAATTTTGTAAGTAGAAAGTAGCACGTTAAAAATCCATTTAATTTGTTAGTTATACTTTTTGCCCGCCACAGTTCTCGATTATGAAAACAAATGGAGAGGATCCTAATTCGTATTGGAAGGATTTTACTATTTGTAAAAGCCTCTTACTTATGACCCCAAAAAATGTCTAATTCTGTCTGAACCCCTTTGTTTTTACATCAAAAGGATCGAGAGTTCAAGTATTTTGGGCATTAAGTTTTTTTGGTAAGTCTCGATAGCATGGAACTTTTGGACAAACAATGGACGGTACATCCATTTCATCGCGCTCTGAGAAACTAATGGAACGGTAAAAGTCCTAACAAAGAAGGGCAGAGAACAAAGTAGTAGAATAATGAAATATAATCACTACCCTCATTTTGTTTATTAAGCATATATATCGTTAATTTAGTAATAAATCAGCGTCAATCGACACACACATATGAGAAAAATAAGATTTATACCGACATTAAGTTTATTCCATTGCAGAATAGTATTGGGGTGGTCTCACTCTCAGCTAGAATGCTCTTTGCTGGGAGATGCCAATTTATTATTATCACCTTTTATTTTCTCTTGGATCAAAACAAAAACATTGAAAATTAAACAAACCCAAATTCACTTTAGTTGCCAGTCACTATCTTGTGTGTTGCACCGAACAGTTAATATAAATAAATAAATATTTGCTTGAAAGTATAATCAACTTCAAGCAATTCATTTAAAAGTAATAGCGTTAAAACAAATGAGTAACTGCCCTAAAGATTTCATTTGTATATTCATAACCTTTATGTTTAGAAAGACTTTTACTCAAATTTAAGCGGGCCTAAATGCTATGTTAACGTGACTTAACAGGAGCGTAGTAACAATAACTATTATGCTTAAGATTTTAGATATTACAAATTTGAGACCTATATATATATTTTATAAATTTGAATTTAGAATAAGTCCTCTCAACCTAAACCTATATTTTTCCCACTATGTAAGTGCACAAAAATGGATTGAATGCAACAAAGTTGTCCAAATAGACTAAATAGGAGCAAAGTGGACCGAACAGAACCAAAGTGGACGAAATAGGACCTAAGTGGACATAATGGACCGAAGTGGACCAAATAGAACCAAAATAGATAGAATGGACGGAATCAGACCGACTAAGGCCAAAGGGGACCGAATAAGACCGAATGGACCAAAGGGGGCCAAATATGACCAAAGTGGACTGACTAGGACCAAAGTGGACCGAATAGGATAGAATAGGACTAGAGTGGACTGAATAGGACCAAAGTAGACAAAATGAACCGAAGTGGACTGAATGGATAGAATAGGACCAAAGTGGAAATAAGGACCAAAATGGACTAAATAGGACCAAATTAGACAGAATAGAAAAATAGGACTAGAGTGGACTGAGTTAGACCAAAGTTAACCAAGTATGACTAAAGTGGACCTAATGGACCAAATAGGACCAAAGTGGTCACAATGGACCGAATTGGACCAAAGTGGACCAAATAGAACTATATCGAATACAACCAAATAGAACTAACTTGTACTGAATAGGACCAAATAGAGGTGGGTGCTTTAAATCATATGGCATGATTCATTATCAAATTTTGAAAGGAAAGTGAAGTAGTGTCCAAACAGGGGGAGAGAAATCTAGGTTAATACTATCGTGGGGAAGAGAAAGAGAAGCCTTGATACATTAGGGTTTGTGGAGTTTCACATGTATATATACACTTATATTAAAATTCTATCTCAGACAAAAAAAAGTCTCATTCCATCAAAAAATAAAATAATAAATTATTTTAAACAACATGACACCATATTCAACTTAAAATTTGTGAAATACTAAATTTTTACCATAAAAAAGATCTCTCCATTTTGAAACCAAATGGAGAGGATCTTAATCCATGTTGGAAGGACTTTGCTATTTGTAAAAGGTTCTAATTTTGTTTTAACCCGTTCCTTCATTTTTACATCAAAAGGGTCGGGAGTTCAAGGTTTTTATTTACTTTTTTTTTTTTTTTTATGGAAGTCTTGATCAGTTGATTGCAGGGTACTCTTGGACAAACCATGGACGATACATCCACTTCATGTGCTCTGAGAAACTAATGGGAACAGTAAACATCCTAACAAAGAAAGGCAGAGAACAAAGTGGTAGAATAATGGAATATGATTGCTACCCTTATTTTGTTTATGAAGCATCTATATCGGATTATTTGGTTATTACTTATTAGAACTATGCGTCTATGCCCAGATCAGTATATAAGTAATGTATGAACTTCTGATTTTTAGTTTAGTTTAACGCATTACTTAAAAAAAATTTATAAAAGAAATCCATAATTTATGATCATATCAATACATAAAAACAACAACAACAACAACAACAACAACAACAATAAAAGGAGAATAAATTTAAAATATTATCCAAAAGATATTAAAATAATGTACTGAAGCTAAAAAAAATATTGCATGGGCTAAGGTTCATCAACCCAGGCCTGAGTTAACAGATCGATTTTGTATACCAACCAAGTTCTGTAGGTCTATGGATAATCCAACTTAGGCAGACATGGGCCTACAGGACTTTTTTTTTTTTTTTTTTTTGAGAAAAACCTACATGACTAATAACTTATAAGCCGAAGAGGAATTGATTTTTTTTTTAAGAGAGATGCTACATCTATAACAATTTTATAACAAATCACAGGTGGTTAGTTGTTATTGGTTCAAAATTGAAAATAATACTAAGATTACTTTTTTGCCCCAACAATAACAACTAGTAACAACCTGTCACTTAGGATTTGTTGTAAAAATGTTGTAAACATATCATTTCTCTTTTTTTAATAACGAAGAGTACAAATTACTTAGAGTGGAGCAAATTGAGTTTTTTGGCTGAATATTGTAAAAAATGAAGTTTATTTGTGATATGAGTACTGTTCAAATATATTTGGGAAAATGAGGAGAGAAGCGAATTTCGGCAATACCATTGCCCAAATTCTATGAAAAAGCAAGAGAGATGAGAGAGAAATGATGTGACGGATATGGGAGAGAGAAAAAGGAATTTTGGGCAATGATATTGCCAAAATATTTAAAAAAAAAAAAAAAAAACTAAATTGTGGCAATTGAATTGCCGAAATTGGAGGATTAAAAAAAAAAAAAAAAAAAAAAACTTAACTAAGGCAAAAATAATGCAATAGCCACAAACTATTTTACCATATTTTTACAAACTGTTGTTATGACCAATTTCTTATTGGTACTCATTAGGGCCCAACAATAACATCACTTTTTTATTTATCAATAATCACTCATCACATCAACAGTTTATGAAAGTTTTTGTAAAAAAGTTTGTATCTCTAGCATTTTGTCAAAAGTGGATAATTAAAAAAAAAAAAAAAAAAAACTCAATTGTGGCAATTGAATTGCCGAAATTCAGGTTGCATTATTACTCCTCCAATTGTGGCAATTCAATTGCCACAATTGAGCTTTATTTATTTATTTATTTATTATTATTATTATTTTATCCTTTTGATAAAGACCCTGGCTTAGTTAAGAACCAAATGGCAGTAAGTGATACATTAGCATCAGTGACATCACACATGAGAAAAATAAAAGAGGGTTATTTTATTAAGCGAATTTCAGTTAGAATAAAAGAGTATTATTTTATTAAGCGAATTTCAGTTAGCTTAACTAGTAAAGTTTCTAATCGTTGAATAAAATATTTGATATTTTATCCTCTTCTACACCAATTCTTTTGATAATAAAAAATATTATAGATTGATACTATCTCTAAAATAAAATTAAAAAAATAAAAATCCTCTGATAATAAAGAACACCATAGATTGAAACTATCTCTATAACAAAAAATGAAAATTCATTCCATTGCCGAATACTATTAGGCGTAAATGCACTTTTAATCCCTACATTTTGCAACTTTTCCATTTTGGTCCCTACATTTTCATTTCACTACTTTTAGTCCCTAAATCAATTAGCGCATTCCATTTTGGTTCTTACCATTACTCACTTAACAAAAATTGCTGATGTGGCAAACAAAGTGCATTGTTGGTACATTAAATGCTAACGTGTCCAGTAAAATAATATTAAAAATGCCACATAGCATAAAATAATGATTAAAAAAGACACATAAGCATCCACATCGACTTTTGATTTTGAAAATTAATTTATCTATTTTAACAAAATAAAAAATGAAAAAAAACAAAATTAGAACCTAAAATACATGCATTTAGATCTGCCATCGTCTTCATAAAAAAGACAAAAGAGCACAAACCCAAAAAAAATCATACAAACCCAGAAAATCAAACATAAGAACACAAGAAAATCAAACCCAGAAAAATCATAAATGAATATTGTACAAACAAAATCAGTCCATTTATGTATATATACATAAACCAAATTATCCAAAACAAAATCAATCCACATATACAACACGAACCCAGCTCAACCATACCAACACAAAGAAAAATTAAAATTAAAATAAGAACACAAACCCAGATTAAACATAAGAACACAAACTCAGATTTTCTAGGATTTTCTTACCCTTTCTTGTCAACCAAACACAAACACAAACTGATCTCCAACAAGAACGCCAAAACATCTCAAACCTAGCAATCAACGATCAACAAACCCACCCCAACAACAAACCCACCCTTTGACCCACCACTGAACCCAATTGACCACTACTTCACAACCATCGACCACCACCACCGATTTTTGTTTCACAACTACCACCACACCGATCTCAACCTCTCTCTAAACCTAGATCAAAACTATGGAAGGTTGTGGAGAGGGGAGGAAACAAGGAGAGGTGAGCAGAAAGGGGAATCGGGGAGGGAAAGACACTAGTATGAGACAGAGAGACCCACTGAGAGAGAAAGACATTGATTTGAGCCACAGAGAGAGAGCAAAGCATCGATCTGAGTGAGGAGCTTGAGGCATTTGGGTTTGGGTTTGAGCAAAATCAAGAGATAAAGAAAATGGGCTAGTCAGAGAAAGAAAAAAAAAAGCACCACAACCAGTTGTGGTGGTGGCGGTGACAATGAGCAAGGAGGTAGAGCTCGAAGCTTTTGGCCATGAACGTGTTTTGGAAGAGAGAGATCTCTGTTTTTTGGAAGAGAGAGAGGAAACTTTGAGTTTTGGAAGAGAGAGGAAGGTTGGAGAAAGTTTTAGAAGGGTTGGGGGAACTGGTTTTTGATAAGGAAGTTTTGGGTTGAAGTTTTTTTTGGGTTTGTGTTCATGTGATTGAATATTTTGGTTTTGTGTTCTTTCTTGTTCATGTTTAAGATGAGACCAGATCTAAATTCATGTGTATTTTAGGTTCTAATTTAGTTTTTTTTTTTTCATTTTTGATTTTGTTAAAATAGATAAATTAATTTTCAAAATCAAAAGTTGATGTGGATTCTTATGTGTCTTTTTTAATCATTATTTTATGTTGACGTGACATTTTTAATATTATTTTATTGGCCACGTTAGCATTTAATGTGTCACAGTGCACTCTGTTTGCCATATCAGTAATTTCTATTAAGTGAGTAATGGTAAACACCAAAATGGAACGCGTTAATTGATTTAGGAACTAAAAGTGGTGAAATAAAAATGTAGGGACCAAAATAAAAAATATGTAAAATGTAGGGACTAAAAGTGCATTTACGCCTTTTATTTTTTTTTTTTTCGATAACAACACCCTTACTTTTTAAAATAAAGCCCAATCCCTTTCAATGCTTAGCATAAGCCCTTATACTTCAGATTTAAACTCCTCCTTTTTAAATAAACTTTCGGCCCCCACACTTTAAATAAAAAGGGTCCACTAGCATGCCATAATATTGTCCTTTTTTGCATTTTAGTCCTCACTTTCTCATATTTGCATTTTGCCATCATGCTTTGTCATATTTTCCTTTTGGTCCATAAACTTGTCATATTTGCATTTTAACATGAAATTTTCCTACATTCATATTTTGACCCCAAATTTTCTCCAAATTTTCATTTTGACCAAACACTTTTTGATATTCATTTTTTGACCCTGATTTTTTCCCCAAAATTGCATTGACCCAAAAATTCTCAAAATTTTATTTTGGACCTCAAATCTTTCTAAAATTGCAAGAAAGCCCACCAACTTTTCAAAAATTACAAAGAGGCTCCTCAACCCTTGGAAAGTTGTTTGAAAGCACTTAAACAACTTCCAAGGTCTTTTAATTATCTTTAAATCCACATATTTGCTTGCCTTTGTTTAAGATAATTGCTTGGAAACTTGTTTGATGTTTATACTTGTAGCTTTGTGTTTACCTTTTGATGATTAAGAGCATCCACATTGGTGGAGCCATAAATTTAGCAATTTGGCACCACAAACAGCTACTTTATCTATTTTACCTTCTCACTTTACAAAACACCCAACATCAGTGACTTTATTTTAGCTTTCAACATAATAAAATAATATAAACAACACAATACAATAATATATTTACTATAATAAAATAATATATTCACTACAATAAATAACAATCACAACCACTGCCATCGCAACTGCCACCACCGCTTCCACCACAACTGCCATCACCGCCACCGCAACCGCTACATAATAGTATATAATTTGAACATACTATTGAAATTATTTTTTTTCTCTTTCTCAAAAAAATTATTTTTTTCTCACCAATATTAGCCAGTAATAACCTACCACTTAAGATTTATTGTGAAAATATTGAGGTAACATTTCTTAATTTTAATTTCTTATTGTTCTTTATTTGATTTTTCCCTTTATCTCTTTATTTGTTTTAATCCATACACATTTCTTTCTTTTCTTTTTTCCTCTTTTTTTCTCCTCCACACCCATATACTTCCTCTTCACTCTATCTTCATTTTCATTTTTGTTTTTTCTACTTTAGCTCTCTCTCTCTCTTTCTCTCTCACTCTCACACACACACATAGAGATTGGTGGATAACAAAGGCTAGAGAGAGTTAGCCTTTTAAATTGACGTTCATGAATTCCACCACGTCCTCTCCACCACTACTTGTCCTCCCCCTACTGTGGCTCAGATGAGTCAGATTTGCTGTCTTTTCTTTTTCTTTTTTCTTTTTTTATCATTCTGATTTGATTAGTTTTAAGATTGTGATTTGAGTTTGTGTTTTAATTGTGATTAAGTTTAGATAGAGATGTTTCAGAGAGAAAAGATATAGAATGGATGAGTGGAGGAAGAAAGAAAAAAATGAAAGGGAGAAGAGAGATCGATGAGGTCGGCGCTGGGTAGGCGAGATCGGCGAATGAGGCGAGGTGGAAGAAGAGAAAAAATTTGAGTGCAGGACACAAAGAGTGGAGAAGTGAAGAGTGAGGAGAGAGGAGCAACAGACAGAAATGAGAAAGAAGGAGAAAAAGAAAAGAAAAGAAAATATTAATATATTTAGACTAGTGTGAACACAACAATTTTTTTTTAATACCTTTGAGCTATAGTGCACAATCATCTTTGGCTGTGCACTGTAGTTGAGAAGCCAAAATTTTTGGTTTTAACTCAACCAATGCAATCTTAGTTTTGTAATTGGTGGTGCTAAAAAAAACAATATGGCTTTTTAGCACCATCAATAATAATGCTTTCACATGCTATGCTTGAGTGCCTTTTGCTTTGATATTTTGACCCAACATTTTCCCCAAAATCGCATTTTGACTCAAAATTTTATCATATTCATGTTTTGACCCTAGTTTTTCCTAAAATTGCACTTTGACCACAAATCTTTCTTGCAAGAAAGCCCTCCAACTTTTCAAAACTTAACAAAAGGCCCTCAACCCTTGGAAAGTTATTTGAAAGCATTCAAACAACTTCCAAGTAGAGATGGTAATGGGGCGGGGCGGGGCGGGTTCAAGGGATGGGGTCTTCGTCCCCCTACCCCCCCCACCCCCTTCAGCATGGTTTTGTCTTACCTTATAATCGCCCCGCCCTGCATGACGGGGAAAATTCTCCAGTTGTTACTACTCCTTGGGATGGTGTGTGTTTTGCAAATGAAAGAGCATTGTTGAATCAATTCATTGATCATTACGATACTAAGATTGTGTTTCTGCCAAGGATGAGTTGATGTTGCCTAGCAAACATCCAAAAAATGAATGAGAGGATGCATGAAGATGCAAAATATGAATTTCTTGTTTCAGTCTCTCAATTCAAATGGTGTGCTATTGTGAGAGACCGCGCCCCCGGCCCGTTTTTATAAAGGAATGTTGGGCCAAACCCACGTGAATGGGTGGAGTCATGTTATTGCCTCTCAAAATGGAGGTTCGGCTAATTATATTTTCCCCTTTAGATTAAGGGTTTTATAATGGAGTCGCCACTTATTTAATTGTTGGAATAAATAAGAAAACCATAATTGAAAAACTCATCATTTCATTAATTTGAAATTGAATTTACATTGAACATAAGAAATTACATGGCTTTGGTCGTAGATACAATCTAAGATAAAGTACATGGCTTTGTTTCCTAGTTACAATCTAGAAATTGAAAATTACAAGGATAAGCATTTGATCTACTAACCCTTGATCTAAGTTCGGAAGCTATGTTATAAGGTGGGAAGGTGTTAGGCACCCACCTTGCCCGGTGAAACCAGTCTTCTAGACTATGGTGGCCAACATTCATATCATATCATTCAATATGTCAATCAATTTGCATGTTGAATTTGAAGTGTGTGCATGTGATAAACCCTAATTCAATTTATTGAGCACTTAATTTGGATTGAAAAATAAAATTCTAGTGAATGTGAGTGGATGGTGATAACCTAGATTTAAGAATTTGAAAGAATTATGAAACAAACATGTTTTTCATATTTTTGATGTAGATTTAAGATTAAAACTAGTGATATGCATGAACATGTGATGAGCAACCAAGAACATGTGAAGAACATATAAGAACATTTAAGAACATTCAAACATATTCAAGAGAATTTAAATAATTACTATCATGTTTTAATCCTAAATTCTCATCATGAAAACACAAGAAACAAGTTAGGGAAATGGATTATACCTTCATGTAAGATCCATACGGTGGAGGAGGAGACTCTTGAGGGAGATCCTAAGGGTGGAGGAAAAGAAGAACTAGGAGAGGGAGAGTGAGTCTCACTCAATACCTTAAGTCTCAGGAAGACCAAGATATGACAAGACTACTCAACTTCACTAGAATTCAAGAGAGGAGAAGAGAGGGGGTTTTTGTGTCCCTTGGAATGAAGGAGAGGGAGGGTTTATATAGTAGTAGTGGAGGAGATATGAATGGAAAGCCATTTAATGAGGGTTGACAAGGATTATGAATCTAGACCTCATTTTAGCATTAGGGAAAATCTGGTGCATTAAAGGGAGAGATTGGTGGGAGTGGGGAGCAAGCCAAAATTCGGTTTTCTCGTAGCTTCTGTAACAGCTTGTAGAGCTAATTTCGAAAAATCATATCTGACCAAATTCTGATCGAAATTGTCTCGTTCTTGTGCTCAAATTGAAGCCCCAGATGTCTAGTTTCTGGGAAAAATAACCTCATTCACAGATTCAAAATATTCTGAGAGATATTGATGAAATAGTGAGCAGAGGTCATTTGTTAGAAAATGGTTTCAGCACAATTAACATTAATAGGTTCCAAATTAGCTCCCAATTAACATTAAATGGCTCCAATCTCTCACATTTCAGAATTAATTGCTTCCAAATTTACTCTAATTAAAAGATAATTACACAAATTACTCATTGAATAATTAACGTTTAACTACCTAATTAATTAGGTATATGCAACCTCACCATAAAATGTAGTCCTAACCAATCAAATTATGACACGTCATTAATCTCAAATTGATTACACTTATAACCAATTGAAATCAATTGTTCATAATCACATATAGACTCAATTTGTGATAGTACATCTTAGCCATTAAAACTTGATTTGATGATAACTTTCAATCTGATGGTCCAATTAGGGCTTATGACCAGTCGATTTGATCGTTACAACATTAAGATCATTTTAGTGAAATGAGATTAAGGATCTAATGGCTAGAATCAAGATGCATATTTTCAAGGAAAAATTACCCTTTTACCCTCCATGTGAGGTTAAATACAGGTTGCAAAATGGGGTGTCAACAGAATGCCCCTCATTGGCAGAGTTTGAAAAGCGAATGTCAATGTATGAAAAAGACACCTAACTTTGCAATCAGTATTTAACCGTGGTGAATGTATGATGCATGTAGATAAAAATGAAGATGATCATGTTATGGATCAAAATGTGGACCGAATCTTGAGGGAGATTGCCTACGTACCTCTTACTGGGAGGATCAGGTCCAAACGTAGTTCATGCATGCAAAATTTTTTTTTTTTGGTGTAAAAAAAAAATGAGTACAAGACATGCTTACCAATGGTTATGACGAAATGAGGATTTTAGACATGCTTCCTTCGATGGATTTGAAGTTTGGACGTGCTTCCTAGAGGTCCGATGGATTTGAACTTGGACGTGCTTCCCAGAGGTCCGTGGATTTGAATTTTGGACGTGCTTCCCAGAGGTCCAATGGTTTGAAATTTGGACGTGTTTTCTAGAGGTCCGATGGAATTAGATTTTGGACGTGCTTCCCAGAGGTCCGGTGATATTGGATTTTGGACGTGCTTCCCAGAGGTCCGTTGGTTTGAATTTTGGACGTGCTTCCCAGAGGTCCGATGGATTTGAGTTTGGACGTGCTTCCCAGAGGTCCGATGGAATTGGATTTGGACGTGCTTCCCAAAGGTCCGATGGATTTGAATTTGGACGTGCTTCCCAGAGGTCCGATGGATTTGAGTTTGGACGTGCTTCCCAGAGGTCCGATGGATTTGAGTTTGGACGTGTTTCCCAGAGGTCCGATGGATTTGAATTTGGACGTGCTTCCCAGAGGTCCGATGGTATTGGATTTGGACGTGCTTCTCAGAGGTCCCATGGATTTGAGTTTGGACGTGCTTCCCAGAGGTCCGATGGATTTGAGTTTGGACGTGCTTCCCAGAGGTCCGAAGGATTGAAGTTTGGATGTGCTTCCCAGAGGTCCGAAGGATTTAAGTTTGGATGTGCTTCCCAGAGGTCCAATGGATTTGAAGTTTGGACATGCTTCCTAGAGATCTGATGGATTTGAAGTTTGGACGTGCTTCCCAGAGGTCCGATGGTTTGAAGTTTGGACGTGCTTCCTAGAGGTCCGATGGATTGAGAGGCATTATTCATGCCGATGTTTGTGGGCCTTTTTACCCTAATACCTGCAAGATAGATATTTTCTATTAGTAACGGAGTCATTCATTGAAAAGAATTCAACATACCTGGCAAATGCCCCTAGTTTAGGACATATTCCATGCTTCGATGAATGCTGAGGGTAGACAGTCGACTTGATGTTGCACCACTGGAGAATGTGGAAGAGGGTCATAGCTTTTTGTTTCTGAAGAAGAATTTAATGATTTTTTTTTTTTTGAAAAATTTGGAAATCCTTAATTTCTTCAAAGAATTGGATTTTTTTTTTTTTTAACAACCTAAGAAGTAGAAGCCCAATGCCCCAAGTCCCCAGGCTTTTTGAAATTCAGAAAGAATTGATTTTTTTTTTTTTTGAAAATTGTCTTTTGTCCTTTTTTTTTTTTGAAATATGAAGATTTGTTCATTGAAAAAGATGAAGATGAAGATGAAGAAAAAGTGATGAAGATTTATTCATGATGATGATTTTTTTTTTTTTTTTTTGGAAAACCTATCCTTTGAATGAGAATAACTTTGGCTGGGAGTTGATGCAGATTGCTATGTCCTTCCTTAATTCCCAATGCCCCTAGTTTGGGGCATATTCCATGCTTAGATTGAAGCTGAAGTCATTTGATACTGTGACCATTGGGGAACATGAAAGAAGATCATGGTCCGCCATCCTTGGTTCCTACAAAAAAGGCTTTCTTTCTCTAGCTGGTTAGAAACCAATTATCGTGAAAACTTGCACACAATATAAATAGGCCAATGCCCCAAGTTTAAACATGCTTAATCCAAATAAATGGACTTAACCTAACATGCACTCAAACAATTTTGTCACATTGTTTTGACTTTGTTCTCCAAGGTTGTTTGGGTGAATGGGACCAGGCCTCTGCAAGGCTGCCTACGTACCTCTCTAATAGAGGATCAGGTCAAGACATAGTTCAAGAGAACTGGATTTTGAAAAAGAATGATTTTTTTTTTTTTTTGAAAAAAACAAATTTCCATTTTTTTTTTTTTTTGGAACAAGATGTGATCTTTTGAACAACCATTTTAGAAAATCATAGTGTTTAAGAACCAAACAAATCTCTTTGATTAGGAAGGATCAAGATCATTAAACTCATATAATCAAATTTGCTTCATCCTTTTGAACATCGTCAGATTGAGTCTCCAAAGGCAATCAAGAAATGAAATGTGATAATATTTATGAATCACATTGTTGGATGTAAACAAGGAAAGTGCTCCAGGTTTGGAAATTCTTTTGAGTCATTTGGAGGATTTGAGAATTTGAGAAATTTTGTCCTCGGACATATCATCCTGTGGGGTTTGACAATTTTAAGCATTTTTCCTTTTTAATTCAAGAGAAAATAATATTAGAGCTTAAGATGTGCCTACAACTAGCAACACTTCAAGGAGGTCTTTACTCATAGGTTGTAATGTAGGCCGGGTTTGGGTTATGAAATGAAAGATATAAAAGGCTCAAAATTCCCTATGTTGTTTCCCCCAAGTATGCATTAATCAAAAATCAAGTATTGGAGGAGTTTTACCATTTCTTCTTTGTCATCTTCTCACTAGTCTTCATTGGTCACTTGTATCAACAATCGTTTTTATGCTCATTCATCTTGAATCATACCTCTAGACTTTCATCTTGTAAAATTCTTCTCTTTTTAGGTTGCATCTTCAAGTTTCCAACTCGGTAGGATTTTCCAATTTTTTCTTTTCTTCCTCTTCATTTCTTTGGCCCTAACTTTTGCCTAGACCGCCCTTTTGGATTTTCAGCCTAGCAGGCTTCCTTTTTTCTTTTTTTGTTTTGGTCTTTCATCTCTTGATTGAATGAACTTTTGCCCTCCTTGTATTTCTCAGCTTAATGATTTTCAGTCATTTTGATGCACTCTCTAGACTTCTTTCTTGCCTCAATGCACTCGTACGTTTCTATGCTTGATGAATCTTTTCCTTTTTTGATGAACTTTCTTTTGAATGAACCTTCTACTCTTCTTGGCATGATGAATTTTAGGTTCTTCAAACTTGATGCACATTTTTTTTTTCTCACATTGATGGAATTTCATTTCTCTTTCCTTGATTGAGTGAAAACTCCTTTTACTTTGATGATCTCTAATCTTTAGCTTAATGAATTCTCTACTTGTCTTTCATGTCCTCTAGGAGAGATTTATCAATTAGCTTCAAAGCTCAAGGTCAACTCCTCCTTAACATGAGATTTAAGCATGCATACTTTGAATTTCCCCACCCTAGGTTTAGATTTTAGTGGGTTCGTGCGAAAAAAGAGGCTAAGTGTTTAAAGGCTCAAATGGGCTAGCAATGGATAATGATCATTCTAGGTATTAAGGTATAATATTGTTTTACCAAAGACGGCCTCCTATCCCTAGCAATGCTTGCTTGTAGGCACAGTGACTTGAACTCTTTTAATAAATTCTTCTTAAAAGAAAAAGTATGAATGCTTTATTAGAGACACAAAAGTTTTCAGAAATTTGGAATGAATGCATGAGCCTTTTGAATTTTTTGATAGATAGATTTTCTTTGATTGCCTTGTAAGACCATTTCTTCTTTTATTCAAAGTAATTCAACAAAAGTGTTTACACGGATCAAATGAAATCAATCATTTCTCAGTACAAGTTGATTGTTCAAGCCTTTAAACATCTTAATTTAAAAAAAGTTTTGTCCAAGGGATCCTCATGTACCTTTTTGAAAAGAGGACTTTAAAGAATCTTGAAATTTTTGAAAAAAAAAATGGGTCTTTTTGAAAAAATCACTAAGAAGTCCAATGCCCCTAGTTCAAAGGAATTTTTTATTTTTTATTTTTTAAATGACTTAAGGGCTCAATGCCCCTAGTCCAAAGACTTTTTTTCATTTGAATTTTTTTTTTTTTTTTTTTTTTTTTGAGAAAGATTTGGAAATCTTGAATTTTTTTTTTTTGAAATTTTTTAAAATATATACATGAACAAAGTACATCAAATGCTACATGGATTTTTAGAATTCAAAGAAACATAGAAACATGGAATAAACAAACAAACTTTAAGCTTAACCATGATGTTACAAACCAAATGTGGAGTGAGGCAAAGTTGGGCCACTTGCTTTTTCGTGGTCCATTTAGGATGCTTGAGGCTTGGTGTGCTTGAACCTTGATTATGATGAAATGGCTTGGGCTTGCACTTGGAAGGCTTGAACCTTAATTATGATCTTTTGATATTTGTTTGAAATAGCTTGGGCTTGCACTTGAAATGCATGCATCTTGTGAGGTTTTGGCCTTTGATGTTGATCATGTCTATACACCTTTGATGGGCTCAAGTGTTGGGCTTAGACTCATTCAAGAAACAATTTTGGGCTTCCATACCAAGTAGAGTTCAATCATGGGCTTTTGGGCTTGAGTTCATTCACATCATACAAGGTTCAAATAATCATGATGGGCTCAAGCGTTGGACTTGAGTCATCATGGTTCAAACAATGGCCAAACAAATGCATAATGAAATGCAACTTACATGGACCAACCTAAAGGTAGGTTCTATGGGTCATTACAACATGGGTAGAAGGTAGGTTAAAGGTTCCCACAAGTTAGGACGTCGTACCTCCCAACTTGTGACGCCAGGAGCGCCGCGTTGGTCCGAACGGTACAGTTTGTCCTTATGAACCACTATGGCATAACCATGATGATTCTTGTCACGGTGGGTGTTAGGTTCACCGCTGGGTATGTGAGTCTCAGGAAGACCACAATCCACGACTAATACTACCGGGCTTCCGGGCTAGCACACAAATAAAATAAATTTCATTCAAGCAAATAATGCATGACATGCAATATAATGACATCTTAGACATATTATATACAAAAAGAAATAAACAAACAATGACATGGTTGGCCACCATAACCTAATTGAAGCTTAGCCCTCAATATCCCCAGTGGAGTCGCTACTGTGAGAGACTGCGCCCCTAGCCCGTTTTTAAAAAGGAATGTTGGGCCAAACCCACGTGAATTGGTGGAGTCGTGTTATTGCCTCTCAAAATGGAGGTTCAACTAGTTATATTTTCCCCTTTAAATTAAGGGTTTTACAATGGAGTCGCCACTTATTTAATTGTTGAAATAAATAAGAAAACCATAATTGAAAAACTCATCATTTCATTAATTTGAAATTGAATTTACATTGAACATAGGAAATTACATGGCTTTGGTCCTAGATACAATCTAAGATAAAGTACATGGTTTTGTTTCCTAGTTACAATCTAGAAATTGAAAATTACAAGGATAAGCATTTGATCTACTAACCCTTGATCTAAGTTCGGAGGCTATGTTATAAGGTGGGAAGGTGTTAGGTACCTACCTTGCCCGGTGAAACCGGTCTTCTAGATTATGGTGGCCAACATTCATATCATATCATTCAATATGTCAATCAATTTGCATGTTGAATTTGAAGTGTGTGCATGTGATAAACCCTAATTCAATTTATTGAGCACTTCATTTGGATTGAAAAATAAAATTCTAGTGAATGTGTGTGGATGGTGATAACCTAGATTCAAGGATTTGAAAGAATTATGAAACAAACATGTTTTTCATATTTTTGATGTAGATTTAAGATTAAAACTAGTGATATGCATGAACATGTGATGAGCAACCAAGAACATGTGAAGAACATATAAGAACATTTAAGAACATTCAAACATATTCAAGAGAATTTAAATAATCACTATCATGTTTTAATCCTAAATTCTCATTATGAAAACACAAGAAACAAGTTAGGGAAAGAGATTATACCTTCATGTAAGATCCATACGGTGGAGGAGGAGACTCTTGAGGGAGATCCTAAGGGTGGAGGAAAAGAAGAACTAGGAGAGGGAGAGTGAGTTTCACTCAATACCTTGAGTCTCAGGAAGACCAAGATATGACAAGACTACTCAACTTCACTAGAATTCAAGAGAGGAGAAGAGAGGGGGTTTTTTTGTCCCTTGGAATGAAGGAGGGGGAAGGTTTATATAGTAGTAGTGGAGGGGATATGAATGGAAGGCCATTTAATGAGGGTTGACAAAGATTATGAACCTAGGCCTCATTTTAGCATTGGGAAAAATCTGGTGCATTAAAGGGAGAGATTGGTGGGAGTGGGGAGCAAGCCAAAATTCGGTTTTCCCGTAACTTCTGTAACAGCTTGTAGAACCAACTTCGAAAAATCATATCTGACCCAATTCTGATCGGAATTGTCTCATTCTTATGCTCAAATTGAAGCCCCGGATGTCTAGTTTCTGGGAAAATTAACCTCATTCACAGATTCAAAATATTCTGAGAGATATTGATGAAATGGTGAGCAGAGGTCATTTGTTAGAAAATGGTTTCAGCACAATTAACATTAATAGGTTCCAAATTAGCTCCCAATTAACATTAAATGGCTCCAATCACTCCCATTTCAGAATTAATTGGTTCCAAATTTACTCTAATTAAAAGATAATTACACAAATTACTCATTGAATAATTAATGTTTAACTATCTAATTAATTAGGTATATGCAACCTCACCATAAAATGTAGTCATAGCCAATCAAATTATGACGCGTCATTAATCTCAAATTGATTACACTTATAACCAATTGAAATCAATTGTTCATAATCACATATAGTCGGACTCAATTTGTGATAGTACATCTTAGCCATTAAAACTTGATTTGATGATAACTTTCAATCTGATGGTCCGATTAGGGCTTATGACCAGTCGATTTGATCGTTACAACATCAAGATCATTTTAGTGAAATGAGATTAAGGATCTAATGGCTAGAATCAAGATGCATATTTTCAAGGTAAAATTACCCTTTTACCCTCCATGTGAGGTTAAATACGGGTTGCAAAATGGGGTGTTAACAGCTATAATAGCTTCTTATCCCAGAGAACCAAAAAAAAAAAAAAATTGGAGATGAAAAATGTCATTGATGCAAACCTCATAATCAATGTGCACAAACTTTTCCCACCCACGAAAATTAAGTGGTATGCTCCAAGTTTTGATATGTTTTGAGAGATTGATTTAATTTCTTATTTTGTTACAACTTACAAGTAGTTCATTTATAGCAGTTCATTTATTTTCTAACTTTTTGTTATCTCTACACTACAAGAAAATTGCCTTATTGCAACAAAAATTTTTGTTGTAATAAGTTTCATTTTGTTGCAATAAACCTCTATTGCAACAAAATTTTTTGTTGCCCGTTGATGCGATAAAGTTTGTGGCAATATAATATACTCTAATGGATTAAAAATATAGTAATTAGAGTAATCATTACTATGCTTAGATTGTAACTTTCTATAATTGATTTATGTATAATTGTACAATTTCCATATATTTTCTATCAAAAAATTATAGTTAATTATAATTGTACAAAATTAGCTATCGCAATATTTCCAAGGCCATATAAGCTACAATTTCCTTATTATAAAGATTTGAAGAAGGCTGAAATGAGGTATGTTATTTTTACTAAATGATAAGTTAACTATCTTACTACGCATCAGCTTGCTTGCAACTTCAAATAGGTATTTTGCTATTCTTTTTCTCACCACTTGTTTTTGTGTCCAACATTATATTTTCGGCATCCAATGATGTATTATTATCTAATGGGATGGTTTCATTTACTCAAAATGTTGCCCTTGCTCATCTAGATCATCTAGTATGATATGATTATTCCTATGAGTCATTTTAAAATTTTGAAAACTAACAAAAATAATGTATACAAATAATGAGGTTGCAAGTATATATAAATAAAAGTTATGAAAAGATGTTACTTAATCAATCAAAATTTGAGACAAATAGCTTCCACAGTTCTACACTTCCACTCCAATATGAAGAAATTGATTTTAGGTTGAAATAAAATAGTAAAATATGAGATTGTGACTAACTATGACTAAAAATAAATGTTTTTGTGAAAATTTTATAACACTTGTTGTTATCACAATATTTTCACAATTGTTGAGGTCTCAGTTTCTTATAGATCTAATAAAAAAAATGCTAAGTCCACAATATTTTCAAATTAATTTCACAACAAATCATAGGTGGTAAGTTACTATTGATGGATAAAAAGTGATATTAGTGGTGGGTTTATTTTAAAATCAGTAACAACTTGCCAACTAGAATTTGTTATAAAAATATTATGGAGATAGTGTTTTTATAAAATAAATAATAAAATATTTGACTGAAACTTACCATGGCTGAAAATAAAAGTATTATGAAAATATTGTAACATTTTGTTGTGTTCTTAGACTTTTTTTTTGGTTTAGTCAAATTTGGTGAGCCAAAATTCACTATTTTACACACAATTTTCTTTTATTGGTTTTTTGTTTGTTGTTTTTTTTAATGCATTGTTTAAAGTGTTTGTCCCTTTTAAAAACCAATAATAATTTACTACCTAGGATTTGTTGTGAAAATATTGTGGACGTAGAATTCCTCAAAAATAAAATAATAAAATATCATAATAAGACCCCCCCCCCCCCCAATAGCTAAAATAAAGGTATTGAGAAAATATTATGACATTTATTGTATTCTTGATTTTTTTTTAGCTAATTTGTTGAACCAAAATTCATAGTTTTATAGTTTTACAAACAGTTTTCTTGGGTTGACTTTTTTTTAACACATTGTTCAAAGTAAAAAAAAATATATATATATATATATATATATATAGTTTTACCAACAAAAAAAGAAAGTACTTTTCTACTCTATGTTTGAGGTAGTTTCATTCCCCCCTCCCCCTCCCCCTCCCCTCAACTTTAAAGTTGAATAATTTCCTCATTTATATTTTGTAGACAAGCATATAGTCTCCACAATTACTCTCTTATTTAAACTCTAACAAAATCTTATGGTTCCTAGAATATTTCATTGTGCAATATCTAAAATATCTCACTAAATTTTAATGTCCCAAAAAATATGCTCGTGTATTTTGAGTTTATGTGTTAGTCATACTTAGAAAGTGAAAAATTGTGATGTATGGTATTCTATTTGTTTCCTAGAGAACACTAATTTATTAGAGGATTAAATCTTCTTGATTTATAATTTTATTTAATAGAAACTTCAATGACATCTGTCTTTTGTTACCTTGTTCTTTTTTTTATTTGCTTACTTTCTTTAGGAGGTGTTCATTAAAAATTAAGTAAGCTAAATGTCGTAGTTAATCTCATAAAATAAGATGATAATGGAGAAAGTATGAATAACAAAATATTCATTGCAAATGGTTGTAGGTATTTAATTTGATGAAAAGTTTCAATTCTAGTATATGTCATCATTTATTGCAAAAATTTAAATATTGTGACAGTGTTTTATCAAAACTTAGTTGTTTATTGTTAGAAGATGACAACATTTGTTATTATTCTTAGTAGAATTTTTTCATGAGTAGATACTATCTTTAATAAAAAGGTTATAAGAAATTAATATAGTAAATAAACAGTCATATGTTAAATAACAATTCTAAATTTAAGTACATGATTTTATACTACTTAAAAAATTTCTATTTTAAAATTTCTCACTCAGGAAGCAGCACAAGTTCACAAGGGAGGTGTTGAAAAGTGAGGTGTTGAAAACTTATTTAGAACGTTGTCCGAACAAAAAAGTTTCAGATCGGTATCTGGTCCAAGGGTCCACAACTTCACAAATCCAACAATTCAACATTACCATATTTGATATTTGTATGTTTCTTTATTTATTATTATTTTTAATAAAAGGGTCTGTGCATCTATTATTAATGGATTTAATTATTATTCAAACATTTAATTGAACAATTAAAATTAACCACTGCGCACTCTTGGCGAAATGGTCGCTCTACAAGTATAAGTATTTGGGGGATGTATGGGACAATGGCTAAAATTCAAGTTTCTAAAAGTGAGTTTCACACACATATATACTTAGATTAGACTAAAGTAGAATTCTATCTATAATAATAATAATAATAAATTTTTAGTATGGAAGGGTCTATGTATATATTAATTAATTCATTGAACTATTATTTTAATATTTAATTGAAAATTAAAATTTATAGTATGGAAAGAAAGAAATTTTAATTTTTTTTTAAAAAAAAGCAAAGAAAATTGATTCAGTACAAGCTGCACAAGGGCCCCATTTGTTCCGGTGCTAGTATGCAACAAATACTAAAGGTCCGTTTGAATACCGTTTATTTGATTGAAAACTGAAACTGAAAACTGAAAATGCTGTAACAAAATAATTTTTAAATGTGTGAATAGTGTCGTGGACTTATTTTTAATGAAAAAATTGCTGGAAAAAGAAGTTTGTGGGTCCTGTAAACAGTGCACGGGACCCACTGGTGTGACATAAAACCACATAAACATGCTTCTCCCCCAAAAAAAAAATTGTAACTTAGACACAATCCAAACGCGTACTAAGTGCCTCACTAAGCTAGACACACACAAGAACTGGTTTTGTCATATTATGCTACAACCTAATATATATATATATATTTTTGAGAAGCTACAACCTAATATATTTAGTACTAGTACATACCAATAC
The DNA here is from genome assembly GCA_032727855.1 of Quercus ilex subsp. ballota. NCBI lineage: Eukaryota > Viridiplantae > Streptophyta > Magnoliopsida > Fagales > Fagaceae > Quercus > Quercus ilex. The sequence continues at coordinate 58,613,888 of CM064910.1, forward strand.
TAATAACTTTGAGGGTCAATAAAATTACGAATGCACTCTTTCTTTAATGTTTCTTTTGACTTTTATTACTTAGCTACTCTTGACAAACACTCACGGAGCAAATGCACTCCTCAATTGGAGTTAATCTTTGATTGAGACCACCAAACCATGCCATTGAAGAATTCGCCACACACGAGAATTCTATCAAGCCATCATCTAATCTTCATGACCAATTAAACTCATATGACTAAAAGAGCATTTAGAGGTCCCCTCTCTCCTACATGGGTATGAAGATTACGTTAAAAATGAAATACCAGAAAATCAAAGGCATATATTGTATTAAAGTAAAAAATAACTAACATGTTAGAGCATTCACAAGAGCATTCACAGCAGTGGAGCTAAAAATTTAGCTATTTAGCTCCACCAAAAGTTACTTTATTTATTTTACCTACACACATGCTGCAGCAGTTGATCTATTTTAGCTTTCAACACAATAAAATAATATAAACATTACAATAAAATAATATATCTATTACAATAAAATAATTCATCTCACTGCAATAAAATAATATATTAACTACACTCATACATCACAGCCACACACAACCACAACCAGCACCAGCACCACCACAGCCCACAACAAAAGAAAAAAAAAATCAACCAACCACCTACCACACCCACAACTACAACCACAACCACCACCACACCACAGCCCACAGCAGGAAAAAAAAAAAAAAAAAAAACAACAACAAAAAACAAAAAGTGCTGATTGGCACCCACAACCCAGCCACCCACCGATGAACCCAACCACCTATTGACACCGATCTACCCACACAACCGCCATCACGAAACCCAAAGATGGGACGATGATGAAGATTGGCGATGAAGGACTGGGCGATGAAGATTGGCGATGAAGGGACGGCGATGAAGATCGGCGATGAAGGACTGGGCGATGAAGATCGGCGATGAAGGACTGGGTAATGAAGATCGGCGATGAAGGGACGGCGATGAAGATCGGCGATGAAGGACTGGGTGATGAAGATCGGCGATAAAGATCGGCAATGAAGGACTGGGCGATGAAGATGAACCCAGAACAGTCGAGAGAGTAGATGAGGGAGAGAAAAAAAAATGAGAAGGAAAAATGAAGAAAGAAGAGAAGCCGGGGAGAGAAACAGTGAAAAAGAAAGAAAGGAAAAATATTTTTTAAATGAAAGAGGAAAGAGAAATTTATTAAAATATATATATATATTTTTTTAGCTTTCATGAACAGTACACATCTATCTATAGATGTGTACTGTAGCAAATCAGCTAAAAAAAAATAAGGATAGCTCCATTGCTGGAGCTTACTTTTTGGGTTTGTGGAGCTAAATTTTAGCATTATAGCAATATACCTCCACTGCTGTGAATGCTCTAATGCACGTACCTAAATCTACAATATTGTTGATTATAAGAATAATTTTTTTTTTTAAATCTATAGAATTGAATCGTTTTGTTTTGCAGGAATGGTTTATATGCTAAGTATGTAACAAACTTCTCTAATAATGACACATCCATCATCCCACTTTAAATCAAACAAACCCTCATTATATTCTAGTAAAACCATAACACATGTTTTTGTTTCTAGGATAAACTTTATTAACCTACCATTAGTGTTTTTAGTTGAATTCATATTATATTTAAGTTACTTTTACATGATTTTCCATTTTAATGCATCACTTCTCTCTCAATAAATTATTATTTGGTAAACTTACTTGTGTTCAAGAACTAAGCTTTTACTTCATTACATGTAAATGTGCAATTTATAATTTTTATTTTAGATTAAAATGCTTTTTATTTGACAAATTACCAAACACAAATGCTTGATTTTCAAATTCTTTAACTGTATCTGGCATCACACCTTACCTCTTTTTCCTGCTTAAAACCTATAGCTCATGTCCTATAAATATGAGCAGTGGCCACTACCCACACACAAAAGCAAAATTCATAGCCAAACAACTCAAAAAAAAATGGTGCCTAAGAGAGTGAGAATGTTGAAAAGGAACATTCATTGGAGTTTTAATGAAATCAACAAGTTGATCGCTGATGCACCCCATGCAGTTGAAGAAGAAGATGAAACAATATTTGTAGTGCTACGAGCTCGTGTTGGTAAGTTTTATAGTTTTCTTCTTTTCTCGTTTTTCATATACTGAATTGTTTTTCTTTTTAAATTTTTAGCTCAATGTCCACTGGGAGACAATATTGAGTAGATGGAGCAATATCTCCAAGAAATTCGTGAAACAATTGGGAAGTTTCTTTAACATTTTTTTATTTAATTTCTTTTTTTATCAGTTGTTACAAGTAGTTCATTTAATTATAGTTGTTAATTTATTTTATAATCTTTTTTTATCTCCATTCTGGGAGGAGTAACAATTGGAGAATGGAGATAAAAAAAGATTATAAAATTAATTAACTACTATAATTAAATGAAATACTTATAACAACTGATAAAAAAAAATTAAATAAAAAAATGTTAAAGAAACTTACCAATTGTTTCACGAATTTCCCGAACATATTGCTCCATCTGCTCAGTATTGTCTTCCAGTGGACATTAAGCTAAAAATTTAAAAAGAAAAACAATTCAATAAATAAAAAACGAGAAGAAGAAAACTATAAAACTTACCAACACGAGCTCGAAGCACTACAGGTACTACCTCATCTTCATCTTCAATTGCATGGGGTGCATCAGCTATCAACTTATTGATTTCATTAAAAATCTAATGAATGTTCCTTTTCAACTTTCCCACTCTTAGGCACCATTTTCTTGAGTTGTTTGGCTATGGATTTTGCTTTTGTGTGTGAGTAGTGGTCACTGCTCATATTTGTAGGACATGAGCTATAGGTTTTAAGGGGGAAAAAGAGGTGATTTTGCTTTTGTGTGTGAGTAGTGGCCATTGCTCATATTTATAGGACATGAGCTCTAGGTTTTAAGAGGGAAAAAGAGGTGATGTGTGGTGCTAGATACGGTTAAAGAATTTGAAAATCAAGCAACAAAATAAGAGTGGTGTAATAATTTGATCATACTATATGTGTTTACAAATTTGAAAATTGCATGATATTATGATTGATATAGGTAAGCAAGTTTTATGCCTGCTAAAAAAAATACAAACATCATTTTGGTAAATAAAAATATCATTCAATAATTGTTTTTAAAAGTATGTTTTATTAGAGAGTAGCATTTTTCCCCCCCATTTATATAGACTAATAAACATGGTATCACCCTAGGGGTGTTAATGTTGGACCCAACCCGTGAACACGACATGAACCCGACACGGGTTTTTGTGGGTTAAGGTTAGGTCTTAGTAGGTTTGGGTTATAAACGGGTTAACCCGAAAGTAACATGATAAAAAACGGGTCATAAGAGGGTCAACCCGCATGACTTGCAATAGACACGTTTGACATGCCAATTTATTTGTGTCATCCTAAAATGACCCATTTAACACAACCTATTAACTTATATAATAAGCAAATATTCATTTTATTTTAGATTTGTCAAATACATTTTATATCCAACTTATATTTTAAACTTAAAATGAAAAGTGAGCAATAACAAAAAACTTACAAGTATAATTGGAAATTGAACTATATTATTTTGAATGTGAGTTGAAAACTTGAAGTGTATGCACTACTTTTGGAATGCAAAAAATATTTATTTCTAGATGGATATTATATTTAATACTAAATAAGTTAAAATGAGTTATGTCATATTCTTGTCAACCCAACATGACCTGTTTATCAAGCGTGTCAAGTGGGTTGGTTCAGGTTAGCCTGCCTCATTAACAGGTCAGGTTAAGATTGAATGATTATGACATGATATTAAATGGGTTGGGTTAATTTAGTTGAATACCCCTACTTTGACATGACACGAACCCGACATACTAACTCGAGTTGACGCCCTTAACCACCACCGGGTCAATGAATCCATGCTAAAAACCTATATATATATATATATATATATATGCTATGTCAATAATATTTTTACAATAAATCTCAACTGATAAGTTGTTATTGTCTGTCATAAATGGGCAAAAAAAGTAAAATTTAAACTGTGAATTTAAATTAGAACTAATAACCATGTATAATTTATTGTGAAAGTGTTGTGAAAATTGAACTTATATTTTTTTATTCATAAAAAAAAAAAAAAAAAAAAAAAAAAAAAAAAAAAAAAAGAAGACTTGTGGAAACAAAAATTGGCGCGCAAATGTAATGCTGAAAACGGGCTGGACCAGGCCACTCTCCATTAGCCAGTAATTAGTCTATGACTTGAGGGGGAGGTTAAATCAGTAAATTACCATATTCTATAAATATCTCTCGGACCTGTAAACCATTCCCAAAATTCAAAATTTCGAAGTCCAAACAGTTTCCACAAGTAGAACGAGTTAGGATCTCTAACAATGGCAATGATCCCTGTACCGAGCGAACAAGTAGAGATCCCCATTAGAGAAAGGTCTGAGCAGTGGCAATGGGAGATTCAGTTCTCTCGCTTCTTCAACTACCCTCCTCTCTCCTCCACCTCTCCCGATCTCATTCCTCTCCCTCCCAAACTCCGTAACCGTCGTCCTCAAGGCACTTGGATCTCTACCTCTTCCTCTTCCTCCTCCGCCTTCCTCCGCCTCCTCAACGATCCTTCCAACTCCGACTTTATCCTCACCGTCTCTTTCAGAGCCAAGATCCTTGTAACTCCTCCCTTCTCTTCTTCTACAACTTTCTTCTGCTCCAACTTTCAAAATTAAACCTAGTTTATTTTGAAACCTCGCGTTTTAGTTTAATCTCTATTGATTTGCATTTGCACGCTAATAATCACACTCAATCAGCGGATTGTCAATTCAATTCATTATTTAATTAGCTCGTATAACTTCCGCTCCATTTTTTTTTCAATTAATTCTGATTTGATTTTTTTCAGGAATTTCCCGCGCTTTTGGATGATCTACCTCTAACTTCTGCTCCATTTTTTTTTTCAATTAATTACGAAATTCAAATAATTATTTAATTAGATCATCCAAACTTCGTTTAAATCTAGGGGATTATGCTGTGTTTGTTTATACGATTTAACATTTCACGAATTTCCTGCGTTATTTGAAGCACTACCTATAAGAACTTATACGATTGCGGTTTTTGTTTAGGCTTCAGATACTTTTATGAATTGTTATCTCTCTCTCTGTTTTTTTTTAATATAATATATGGATATTCAATTCTTGGTTTATGAATTCCTTTCCCATATAATTCATGAGAATTCGAGATGCCTTCTTTTCAATTCTAATCTAATATCTTTCAAATTCAGGTGTCTAAGAATAGTAGCATTCTGTGTTTTAAGCTTTATTTCTTTATTTACATTGCAACTTTTCAAGATTCTTTAGGGCATGTATGGATTAGTTGATTACCGCAAAGTAATGACATGGATTATATCGCAACAGCCAAACAGATTTTCGTTTTTTTGTAATTGTAAATTCCATTTTGTTCATTTTTTTATAAAGCGCATATGATATGTTTGAACAAAACTCAAGTTACGTGGTTAAAACATGTTGCAGGAACAGCACTATGTGTCCAAGCTGCACTTCACATGGCCTCAGGTCTCGTGCGTTGCTGGATTTCCTGCCAGGGGTATAAGGGCAGTTTTTGTGAGCTACAGGGATCAAGTAGGCGAGGCAAGTTGCTTAATTACTCTATTTGTGTACCATAGTCACTCAATTTTGAATATGTTAGATTTTGTGGGTGCTAAGTTGTAAAGGCGTGATAGACTGACTGTATGATGGATTTATGATTGATTCTTTATGACTTCAATAAGAAATGTTCAAGTTGTTTTGCAGACGTAATTAGTTTATTAGAAAACATTGTATTTTAGAGTAGTTCTTCATTTCTCCAAGCCCATTTAATTATTTTCCGCGTCTTTGCAGATCCAGAAGTTTGCTTTGCGATTTTCAACAATTTATGAAGCAGATGGATTCATAAATGCTTTGAAGGTGAAACCAATGGGTCTTTATAATATAGATAATCATCATAACTTCTTGAAGCCAATGGCCACACTAGGTTTACAATACTTTTCCTCATTCTCATGCACTGATGGTGTCATGCTTTTTTTCCTCTTTCAGGAGATCTTGAAGGATATGAGGGATATTCCACCTCTGAATAGTGACTATGGCTCTGAAATTGTATCGCAATCTGAGTTTATGTCTTCAAATACACACCCGGATAGGTAAAATAGAAGACTGCTGTTGATTAATTAGGTCATTCCTATAGATATATATGAGTGTATGTCAATATATAAATGTGAGAGAATACTGAGCAAGGTTTGCTGTGTATGCAGTGCTTTTGAGAACTTGAATCTTATGACTTCTCCTGAAACTTATACTCCTCAAATGTCACCAAGCTTGAAAAATGAAATTGAGCAACACTCATCTAACCAGGAAAAGGAAACTACATACACTCACAAGTTTGAAGGAATTCAAGCATCATTGCCACCCAGCTTCACAGCATTACTGACCGACTGTTGCGCTGAGGTCTACCAAGGTAGATATGTTGCTCCAGTTAAACTGGAGAAACTTCTGATTCTGCATGATGACTCAATTTCCTTGATTGAAATCTGTAGGTTCAGGTTCAGCCCAATCAAATCTCTGTGAGGAAGTTGATCTCAAATCCCAAATTGTGGTATCCTTCTGAATTTTTGGTTTGATGTTATTGACAGATGTGTTTGATAACCAGCAAAATAAGCAGTAACATGTTGCCTATTATTACATGGGTGGCTTGGAAATTAAAGACCACTTTCGAGATTGCACTTTTCCTACTACGCAAGATTTATGATCAATTGTACTTGTGATTTATTGACGTATTTTGATGTTTGTTGCAGAGATACATGGAAGATTCTTCCTTCCAGGGTAAGTCTATTTTAAACTTAATCCTTAATTAATCACAAACTTTTTAGCCTGATGTACTGAAGGGAGCTTGATCTGAGCATAACCGGCAAGACCATTTGCTTTGAAGCTATGTGGAGTCATTCATAGAGGATACTGCTCATTGCTTTATATAAACCCTGTCTTGAACTTAGTTTTTAGTCTTTATATACATGCAATTCAAAAGGAAACGCACAAGCTGCTAAAATATGACAATTAAGCAGTGCTGTCAATGGAAAATTTTGTTTCATCAACTTTGTTATTCAAGATGATCATTTGTTAAGGGTTTCTATTTTTCCTGTTTTTGCCAGACATGTTGATTAGAGTGGAGAAAGTTATCAGCGAAATTGGCGGTGATTTGACACTGTAGTTGTACATGGCTTTGCAAATGAAGTCTGGAGCAGAATGCATTTTCATTCATTCCCCTGCAATGGAAGTTGTATATGGCATTTGATACATACAGGCTAAACCATGTTCATATTCTCCCCTACACCCACCCCCCGCACGGTTGTTATAATTTCTCAAAGATATTTGCAGATTATGAATTTGCTTGTTGAAAGTGGGTTTCACAAATAATTGAAAGTCTTGGTAACTAGGGTATTTTTGCTTTCTGAAAGTTTGTTTGCATATTTTTTCTTTGACTGCAAATACCTTCCCTATCATTTCTCGTTTTTCTACACTCACAACGTTCAGCCTATTATCATTTCAATGGAGTAATAAAATCCAACCAGAAAAGGGGAAAAAAAAAAACCACTGTAAAATCAACTACAGAACCTGTCCAGGCCAGAATCCATATGAAACATCCAAAACTATATTAATATTAGTTAAAAGCTCGGCAGTTTTTCCTTATCTCCCCTTGTTCCCCAGTGAGTACATCCACCCTCCCAAGCTGATTCATAGCCATTGTGAACTTTTTAGACCATTCTCTTTGATCAACAGCCATTCTCTTCACAATCTCACTGGTCCTAGGATGAAAAGCCATTGCCTGATCTGATTGAAGCAGTGACCTCCGATGTAACAGGTTGATATAGAATGCATTGTCCAGAATGACTGGTGTTACCTGATCAAGGTCCACCAAGTTACCTAACTCATCAACAAAAAAGCCACCTAGGCCTATTTTACCTAAGAATTCTGCAAGTAATGAGCCTCGGGCTGGGCATTTGCGTGATAGATAATTAGCATGTGCGTCGTCCAAGTTAGGGTCTTTGGTGTTAGTTGAGCTGTGATTATAGAGCCTTTCTTGAAAGAATTTGCAGTGGGACTTTCCAATTGAGTGTGCACCGGTTAGGACAACCATTTCTTCTACTGTCAAGCCTTTCCTGATGAAGCCTTCTGTTATTTCATCAACAGATGATTTTGGACCAAAGATGTTACCCAAAACATCAGCAGAACGGGAAGAGAGACCATCACGGCGGCCAGCAGGGACAGGATAGTTGGATAGACCAGAATGCACTGCAGCATCCCGGGTTGCAAATGCTAATATATCGGCACAAGATACAGTTTCAGGGCATTGCTCCTCAATCTGGTCCTTGATCTCATCAATTATTTCTAGGCCCCGGATAGTTTTACCATTGGCTGGTGATTCTTTCTCAACAGGTTCACCAGATGGTGTTGAGTCCAACAGAATTGAGGCATCGCAGCCCTGTTCCATACATATGTAACCAAAATCATGTTAAAACTCAAACCAATAAACATGAATGCATGTCAGGGAGGCTACCATTCTTCGTTAATACACAAAAAACAGTTCATGATAAATTGATAATTGATAAAGAATGCTGGAAATTCTTACATTCACAAAGCAGTCATGGAAAAAGAGGCGGATGAGACCAGCAGCGAGGCCTCTATCTTCACTGATGGCATTGTCAACAACATCAGCCACAATTTTCTCCACTTGAGGGCATGTGTTATCATAGAATCCAACATGTAAGCTGTTTCCGCCAACAATAGTTGCCTCCGAGGCATGGAGCATGGAGCAAAAGATGAAGATTGTCACGATAGTAACACAGCCCAATGCCATGTTAATGTTAGATTGTGGTTGTTTAGAAAATGCCCCAGAAATTTTCAAGTTGAAGCTCTTTTTTAAATATTATAACCAAACCCGCGTTGTCCTGAGCATTTTCACAGGCTTTAATGCTGGAAGATGGTTATAGTTGTTGCACGTCTTTATATAGAAGTAAGGTGTGAATAAACAATTGGTTCCCTTATATTTTTGTGTTTGATTTTTTTTTTTTAATTTCTAAAATAATTTTGAATTGTCCCTTTAAAACTAGAATTTCAGGTACTAAATATATATTTTTTATATTTTCCTAGAAATAATCAGATTTTAATAGTCTTTGAAAAAACCGTAGGGCCTCTTCATTTTTGGTCATTGCCAAACGAAACACAAAGAGGCAATGGCCAACAGTAGCTGGTAACTGGATTTTGTTAGGCTGTTGTTTGAATGAACTATGCCGGATGAGAAAGGTGAGGTCCTCCATAGCAAGCTTGAGGTTTGAATTATTCCTATAACAGAAAGTTAGAAATACAAAAGGGTGCAGGTATTGTTTAAAGTTGAACAAAGTTTAAATTAAATTTGGAATTTTCTCAAAAATAAATAAATTTGGAAGAGTCTAACCAAAATTACGTTTTTTCTCCCTCAATAGTTACAATGAATTTGGGGATTTGAACCATACTGGTCTCCATTAGAAACACTTCAAAAGCAAAAAGGTGTTAGAGCTTTTGGTTACTTTTATGTTTTTGTTTTGTGTTGGTTGGTTGTTAGTTGTTACAAGAGACATGAAGAGACTGGCAATTGGCAAGGACGCTGGAGCTTTTCATTGAGCTCAACCCACGGCTTGAGTTAATATGTAGGCCCAAATAGTTTCGGGCCAAGTGTGGCAATTGGGCCCAATTCATAGTCCTAGTACCCATTTTGTAGTACTCTAGGAGCCGTTCGGTATGGTATTTTAAAGAACAGTTTTCAGTTTTTAAACAATATTACATATATTTTTATACATATTTTCACCATGTATTTCCAAAAAATACAAACTACGTTACTAGAACAACGTTACCAAACGGGCCCCTAGTTTCTAGTAGCTTATTAGAGAAATATGATAAGACAAAAGATCCAATTTTAGCTTTCATATTAAATAGGAGTATATGAAAAAAAATATAAATATTAGATAATTTTCAAAAAAACCTAGTTTTGTTATAATTAAGAAAAAAATAGAGAAAATGCTTACCAAACCGACACTAGCATGATTTGATAGACAAGGGGTTTTGGATACTTTTGAGTAGGGATGGCCATACCCATTGGGTAATGGATATCCAACTCTACCCGATCCAAATGTTTTGGGTAATATCCGATTCTTTATGGGTAGAGCTTAATCGGGTAGGGTATGGATATTACCCGAATTGTTCGGGTAGCGTATGGATATTATCCAAACCCGACCCGTAAAAAAAAAAAAAAAAACCACTATGTCCTCAAAAGAAAAAAGTACTCGTTGTCAAATGTCAAAGTCCTTCTTATTGCCTTTGGTAAAAAAAAAAAAAAAAAAAAAAAAAAAAAGTCAAGTCCTTCAAGCCATCCGATCTGTCTTCCCTATACCAAATCCAAGCCTTCAAATCCCAACTTAGCCACAATGGTGAAGAAGTTCATGGAAAAGAAGTCGTCGTTTTCTTCGTGGAAGGCGGTGAAGATGGTGATTTCGTCAGATATGAATGCAGAGGAATGAAATCACCGTTTTTTCGACGAAGAGGATTCTTCCTGTTATCGGGAAAGATTCGCCGGCTTCGGCAACAGCGTCAGAGGATGTTCATCAAGAAGAACGAAATCACACTACTCCACCTTGGTCAGACCAGCTAATCTCTCTCTCATCTCCACTATGTCTCCACACTGCAATGGTATCCCTCCCGACGTCATCGTTTCTGCCCATGGTCTCTCTCTCTCCGATCACGTTTACGACCTTCTCCATGGTCTCTCTCTCTCTTATAGTCTTTGTTTGCTTGCTCAGAAAATTTTGTGTTTTGATTTTACTTTTGGATTTTGTTTTAACGATTGAGGTGGAGCTAAGTTTTTGTTTGGTTGAGGAGATAATATATATATATATATATATAGTAACAGATCAAAGAGTGGGAAAAAACACACGTGGAGGGGCGATAAAACTATTGGTTAGTTTAAAAAAAATAAAAAATAAATGGGTTTCAGGTAGGGTATGAATATGCATGGATAATATATTCGGGTAAGATTTGGGTATGGATATTAATGGGTATTGGTATTCGGGCATTTATGGGTAAACTTTTTGGGTAGGGTATGGGTATACCCGATCCATACCCTACCCATGGCCATCTCTACTTTTGAGTAGGGATGACCATGAGTAGGGTATGGATCGACTTGCTATGCAAATAGTCAATTTCAGAGTCTAAAACAGACTTGCTATGTTGATAAAGTTTAAAAAATAATATTATTTCAATACTGGTTTTCTTCTATAGGAGCAACTAATTGAATTGGAGGACATTATTTTGTAATATGTTTACACATTATTTTGTAATGTGTGCGACTTCTAGCTATGCAAATAGTCAATATATTGTCCGTTTCACTCGGTGAATGGCCATTTGGGCAGACCAATATTGCTGCTAGCTAGCTAGGCCATCAGTCATTCTCAATATTTTTTACATTTTCAATATTTTTTAAACCTATGTGATGTTTCTTGCCAGTAATTTTAATTTCAAAGATAACACTCATCAGTATTTTTCAACACTAACTAATTTTTAATAATTTAAGTCAAGTTGAAGTGAAGTAGAAAAGTAGGACAAGACATAAATTAACATGGGAAAAAGTAGTGAAAGAATTCGATCAAAAAACAAAAGTAGAGAATTATTATATTATGATGTTGAATAAATAACAAAGTAGTGAGAAGAAATTTGTGACGTTCATTAAAAAAAAAAAAAAAAAAAAGAAGAAGAAATTTGTGACTGATGATCATACTTTTTTTTCTTCGAGAAGAAGATAATACTCTAATCAAGTGGGATTATTTGTAAAAAAAAAAAAAAAAAGATGGGTTTCACTTTGTTTTTCTCCCCTTTTGTTGCTTCATTTTTCTGTCGGTATCCATAAAAAACAAATGTAATGAGAATTAATATGGTATGATTTTTGATATATAAAAAAATAGAGAAAAATTACGTGACAGATCCCAATTAGTTGATTAGGATCCACAAAACATACTCTAATTAAGTGAGATCAAGGTTTGGTTAAGCAGAGCTATAGTACCCTAAACTAGCTGAATTCCACTCCCACTTAAAAAAAACAAAGGTTAGGATTTCACTATATTTTTGTCCCCTTTGTTCCTTTATTTATGTCAGTATCTATATGATTATATGACTCTGAGTGTGTTTGGTATAAACTTATAACCTCAGCTTTTAACTTTTAGTTTTTTTTTTTAGTTTTTATATACAACTTTTTAAATCTCAATTTTTCCCGCTTTTTCTCATATTTTAAAATTTTTTTCAAGGTACAAGCATACTTTAGCACACTTTCAATAAAAAGTTTTCAGTTTCAGCTAAATAAGCTGTTCCCAAATAGAGCCTCTAATTCTTCCATATGTTTCCCCGATTATCAAAGATATTTACTTTGATCAATCGTCTTTATACTAGGATGATACTTTCCGCTCCTAATGTATAAATTGCTTGAGGGTTTAAGGAAAAGAGATTCGAGTTGTAGGGTCAACCATATATTAATGTACATATATAATTCTAACCATCTCCAAAAAAAAAAAAATAAATAAAAAAATCATTTGCATAATTATATTATAAAGAATATTGCGAACACTACAGATTTAAACTCTCTAAAAAAAAAATATTATGGACACTATAGATTTAAACTCTCTGAAAATATATATTATAAAGGATATCGTACACACCATAACTATTGAAATGCCAAAAGTTGTGCTACCAAACTCGTACCAAAAACACCCAACAAACCACATTTATAAGAAATGTGTTAGGGTAGCACAGCATTCTGGCTCACGGCCCTTTGTTTCTATAGGCCAATGTTTTATCTTGCAGGGCTGCCAAGATTTTTTTCCCCCTATGTAGCAAACAATGTGGTGGATTTTTTTTTAATAACTTTCCAAAAATATTGTACGGGTAATTGAAATTTCAACGTGCGATGAGACTAGGACATGTGTGGTGTTTGTGGTTTGGGGCACATTGATACCAAACAAAACATTGATTCACATGCTTTCATATGTACAAGAGCCAAGTGGGATCCTATGCATTACTTCCACCTATGACATCAAGTTTATCTCTTTTTGCAATAATCCCTCAAATCCCTAGCTGGCTAATGTGTTTTCTACCAAAAACCAAAAAAAAGAAGATATTAGTACTCAGAAATCCAATGAACCTAAATCAAACCCAACACCCATACATGTCTTACCTACCTTTATAAAAAATAAAAATATACTTGTCATTCAAATGGATATGCCTTAACTACATGACCATTTGGAATTAAAAAACAATATTGAATTTTCATACAAATTGAACTGATGGTGTCTGGTGTATACTTTTAAGTAGAGGAGAGTCCAATAGGTTGTTTGTGTTTTTCGTCTTTGGATGGAAGTTTATATAAGTAGAAATAGTTTATAAATAATAGATATAAAGCTTAGATTGAAAATTTGAAATTACTAATGTAAATTTGCCTGATGTAATTCACATGCAGCTTGGTATTCAGAAAGGGAATTTCTAGCTAATAGGACTTCATTTGCGATTGAAACCTTAAAAGAGATAGAGAAGAAATTAATCTGTGATTGAAACTTTTTTTTTTTTTTTTTTTTTTGAGAAACCTGAGAATTTTTTGTTTTTTGAAGACGGAGAAACCTGAGATTGAAACTTGATAATAATATATATACTTTATTAACCCTATTGATCTGTATGTATTGCACAAGCAGGGTTGATTGCAATATGCGGAAATTAATAAAACTTTGTAAAAGGACAAAAACAGTGAGTTCCATCCCTAGTGAATAGTGACCAATTAGGTAACGAGTTGAGATCGATTGTGTTGTGTTCTAAATGAAATTAAATAAATAAGTTTAAACTTTTGATACTAGCTTCATCTCACCTCAGTTTGTGATGAGATGTAAGTTATTGATTTTCACATGCCTACAACATTACTTTAATATCAATAAATATAAAGTTGTCACTTCAACATTAGTGAAATATGTCTCTAGACTTACTGATCCTAACTCCTATGCAATTGTAGGTGATTGTTGAGTATATGAATCTGGGCTTTCGGTTTTTACCCACATGGAAATGCAACACTTGCGCTCTAGATTGTGTGCAATTCTAGCAAAGATTGTTCTACATAACGAAGTGAAATTATTCAAATTATTAAGCATTGTACTACAAGTCTACAACTTCCTTTTACAAAAATATAAATCTCATATTTGGGTTCGTACATAAGATCCACATTTATGTGAAAGAAATATATATATATATATATATATAAAATACATTGAGTGTATTGAATAATTTATCCTAGAGTAGAGGGCCCAAATGGAATTGCATTATTGATAGTATAGATTGTGTGCAACTCCTGCAATGCTTGTTCTACCTACTTTAGTGAAATAATTCAAATTAACATGTCATCAAAATTCGACTCTCTTAAACATTGAAACTGGAAAATGTGTTTGCCGATATCTAGATAAGTTTGAATATCGTGAAAGAGGTTAGGCTGTTCCTGTACACTCTATTTATTGGCTAGAGCCTACAATACCCATGGAGTGGGCCCAGGCCCAACATTGGAAGACCCAAACCCAACACTATTAATTGTGCTTTAGGAGTTGGGCACCAATGCAATGATTAGGATGCACAAGCATGTAAAGAAGGTTTCGAGCTCAAGAAAGACTTGATTAGCGTCGCCCTTGGTACTCATCCAAGAAGAATCCAAACAAGAAAATATATTTTCAAAATAGAGCAGACACATTAACAAATTTGAAGCATAGTCGATTGCCTAATTTTATGTTTATTGGTATATAATACAATAGAAAGAGGTCATCACGTAAACTATAAATCAAATACCTTAAAAGTTTTATCCAAATCATCAAAAAAAAAAAAAAAAATCAAATACCTTTAGTTCCAAATCTTCTGTTTATCAAATATGCATGATTCCATCATTTCTTTTAAATAAACCAGAAAAAGAGGTGCTCGATTCCATCATTAATTTCTTGTAAATAAATCAAAAACAATTTTTTTCGGGTAAAATTTGGCAGTCTATAAAATTCCTAAACTATAAAATTTTGATATTACGTATATGTTCTAGTATATAAACTAAATATTACATATATGTTGATAAGAAAAAGAGAGACTAAATTGCTATCTGATCACTATAGTCAGATAGGTTTGATATTTTCACCATGCAAACACACGTTAGAAGATCGCTGGTCTCCCACAACTATATGAATTAACCAAGATTCTATGGAAAAAAAAAAGAATTAACAAACTAATATTTAGTTTGAAGGTTAAAGTGCAAAATACACCTTTGAAGTTTGGAATCATTTTGATTTTGTCTTCTAAGGTTTAAAAGTTTTAATCCGCTTCTCTAATGTTAGGGGTCATTTTGATTGAAAGCACTTTGGTTAATGGCTATGTTTTTTTTTTTTTTTGGGTGAGAATCTCGTTAATGGCTATGCTTATTCGTTTGTTAAGTACCAATTAAGCTTGTCATGTATACAAGTTGGCCCAATGTAACTAAGCCTGACATTTATGCAAGTTGGCCCACACATGTGCACACACATACACACACAAACTATTGAGGTAAAAAAAGATCAATGTTCTCCATGCTTGCATTTCTATGTTCTATTGTATTTATATATTCTCCATGCTTGCAAGATATTAAAATAATAAAAGATCAATAACTATTTTAAATTATAATTAGAACTCGAGTTTGCTAATTAGATAGTAAATAATATCTGATTAACACATAATTTTCCATATATGTTTAGGACAATGAAAACATGTAATCCGGCATTATGATTTTGAATATACGTATTCAATAAAAAATTATTAAGGGGCATAATATTAACAAAAACAGAAATTTCCACAAATTTCAAAGTATTAAAAAATTGTGAATTTTATCATTTAATTAGTATTTTAACTCCTTTTCCAAGCGTGGAGTGTGGACCCAAAATCTTCCTTACTAAATGTAATTTAAAACATGATATTTTCAACTTTTAAATAGAAGGAAGAATGGAGACAAAGTTGAATACAAAATCACCTACTATGATATTATGATAAATTACTGATTTTCCAAAAAATTAAAATATTGGAAAATAATGAATTTAATATTCTCACAATAATCAATCTTTTTATTTTTTATAAGAAATTAGAAAAACAATAACCGATCTTGGAATAAAAAACTAATTCAATAGTAAAGTTATTTTCGTGTGTATATATATATATATATATATATATCTAGACCATTCATAATTGTGTCTCATTATTTTTATAAAAATATGAATATGCATGTTTTTAAAAATCTAACCATTAGATTACATGTTTTTTGAAAGTTCGGATCCAAAAATTTGACTCTCTTAAAAATTGAAATTGTTTGTCAATCTCAAGAAATGTTGAGTATCGTGAAGTGAGGGGGAGAGAGGAGCCGATAGATCCTCCAATTTGCCATGGTTTATATTAAGTGTCCGTTTAAGAACAACTTATCAAACTTTTTATTGAAAAACTTTAGATAAATGCGAAAAGCTATATAAAATAAGCTAATTGATGTTTTGGTGAAAGTATTGTAGAAAAAAAGGGGTAAAAGTGAGCATATAATCTAATCCTAAATGCACGCTAAATACACTATATTTGTATTGTATCTCCCATGTGATAATTTCTAATTAAAACATAATAAAAGCATTATATATACTGATATACATAGATAGATAAGGAAAAGCTTCAAACAAAGAGGTTGCATTTCATTTATCGACTGCAATAGTGCAATGAATACCCATGGAGAGGGTCAAGGCCCAACCTTGGAGGACCCAAACCCAACACCATGGGCCCCCGGTCGAGGACTGAGGGGCAGCCCCGTAAACCAAACAAGAAAATTTAGTGGGAAAATTTTGAAAGAATTTCTTTGAAAATATTCAACGGTATGTATTCACTTTAATATTTTAGTATAACAATGCCACACTAGTCCTCACATATGATATGAGTACATTTTATGTCCCAACTAATAGTTTTATTCAAACATAGTTTATGCATATACTATGATCAGAATCTGAAGCCTTAATAATATCTTATTTAGGCATCAGACATAACATAGCATTAGCATGCATATACAAATACAATATCTGATGATTTGTCTTCAAATAGTAAATAGCATAAATCTTTTGCCTCTAATTTGTTCAAGATTCAAGAACCAGATGATCAGTCTCTATACTCTCTCAGCAATTATGGGTGCGTTGGGGCAACATAGCCTCCTCCTCCAACTGGTTGATAGGTAGGCATAGGCATGTTATAATCGGCAAGAAGTCTTCGTCCTGCAACATATAAACCATGCATCTATAATCTGCTCTGTAAGATATATAATTACAACATGCTTTTGATCAAGCTTAGTTCTTACTAACCACACACATATGTATTCAAAGAGTTCATGAATTAAATCATGCACTCTTATTATGAGAAAAAAGTAAAAAAATTGTTTTGGAAAAATCAGATTTCATATAAAGTTCAATGAGAGAGCAAAGAAGAAGAAATATTCAAAGTGATAATATAGTCTTAGATAGCAAATGAAGTACATTTTTGCACAACAGAAAAATTATTTATAACAACATATCCAAGAAAGGTTTCTACAGACCGAGTTTGAAATTTGTTGTTGCATCATCATGGATTATTGCACCACAGGACACGAGCAACACCAGTGCTAAAATAATGGTCATTGCCAACACTCTGAAGGCGGTGGAGGACATGGTTTTGTTTACTGATATTATTATAAGATCGATGAAGGGAGGAGAAACTCAAGTCAAGGTTATTAGAAGCTGAGTGAGGATGAGAATGGATCGTTTTAGAAAGATCATTATATCTACTTATAGAGAAAGCTTTTGGAACTAATTTTTCCTCTAGCTATGAATTTTGGACTAGTCAAACAAGGAAGAACGTTACATCAGAAAAGAAAACACCTAATATATATGAATTTTCTTAATTTTAGATTCCCTTCGACTCAAACTGCTTGACGGAGTCAAAAGGCTTCCGCCGTGATCGAGGGGAATTGTAATTTGTCAAACATATATATTCAATGGATTCCTGTGATTTCATTTCTACCTCATTTACTTCATGTGATTTTATTTCTATTTGAAGGAGTGCGAGTTGATAAATTTCTACTTCATGTGATTTCATTTCTCTTTGAGCATTTTAATAAAGAAAAAAAAAATCTTTTTATCATATGTAATAACGTGAGATTCAATGACAAGCTCTTTATTCCATAACAAAATATACATATATATATATATACACACACACACACATGCACTTGTTGAATGTGAACAAACTCGAGCATGTTCAACCAAAAAAAAAACTAAACTTGAACACATAATCTTTTTTGGCGATAAGCTTGAGATTGACTTGTACTCAAAATTAAATAAAATGAGTAAGCTTGAAATTTTACTATTAAACTCAGTTTGACTTGTTTACAATTCTATAAAGATTTGGATGCCACTTGACTTATAGAGTATCGGCAAGTATATAAAAGACGGGTTCGGTTAATGTGTGCCCTTAGAACATTTATTATTATACTATTTTAGGAAAGTTTTGTGATTTTTTTTTCTCTTTGGCATTGTTATGTGACAAGTTTGCAAGCTAATTAGTTAAGTAGCATCTCAAGTCTCTAAAACTCAATTTCACGAATGGAAATCAAGTCTCTAAGGCTTGAGTTCTAAAAAATGGCAAAAGTTGATGTGGAAAAAAATCCCAAGCGCAACTCGAGTCTTCCTTAAATAAAGAAATACATAGGAGGACTGTTTATTCTTTTGGGTAGTCTTGTGATACTTGTCCTTGATCCAATGAAAGCCCAAGGTAGTCTCTTCCTTCATCTTCTTCACGTCTGTTGAAGCCACACCTTTGGTCTTTCCAAGTCCTTCTCCAACCTTATGCTTGTACTTTGCAGTACTAGTTCCGTTTTTACAAGAAAAGGACTTAAGTTTAACGTGTGATTTTTTTCACATCAGATTTTGCTATCTCCTAAAACTTAGGTCTTAGAGACTTGATTTCCATCAATAAAATTGAGTCTTACACACTTGAGATGATACTTAACCAATTAGTTTGCAAACTTGTCACACAATAAAATTGTTTGGAAAAGCAGCTCAAAGAATAAAAAAATTTAAAGTTTTGATACCACTTTCATTGAAAAATATAAAAACTGAAAAAAAAAATCAATTATTTATTTATTTTTTTCTCTTCTTATAAAAATTTCTAAAAATAAATTTTAAACAAATGCCCATTAATTAACTTTTATCATAAAAGAATTATAACAACATACAACCACAATAAAGGAAGCTTATTTAATTAATTCAACATTACCAGCGGCAGCATATGACCGCCATGGCGCCATCTATACTTTTTTACTCATCGAGTCAAAGCAGGGACAAGAAGTTGCACCGCGTAGAGACATAAGACATTTTAATGTCAAAAGCTTCAAAGCCTTGACCGTCACCTATTTTATTTTATTTTTTTTTCAACTCATATATGAAAAATTCAAAAGTCCAAATGCTAATGCGGTATGCCTAATTCTAAGTTATGACCTCTTTCCTACGCAATGGTATTCATCTAAAAATCATGATAAGCTTTTTTTTTTTTTTGAGAAGGTCATGATGAGCTATTAAACTATTACTTCTAAAAAGTTGGAATCCTAATAGCTTTCCATTTTGTGCTAGATGGCTCCGCCAATCACAGTACTAATACATCTCGCCTAATGTACTTGACGACTAGACTCTGACATTGATTTTATTTTTATCGGTGTTAAAAATTGAGATAAACTGTTAAGATATTAAACTGCTAGAGCATTTGCAGCAGTAGTGGTATAAATTAATAATGCTATATTTTAGCTTCACTTTCATTAAAATGATGCTCCAGCAGTGGAGCAAAAGCAAAAAAATTTAGCTAATTCGCTACAGTGCACATCTATCTTTAGATGTGCCCTGTAGCTCACAGGTAAAAAAAAAAAAAAAAAAAAATTTATTACACTCTCTCTCTTCTCTCATTAAATATACATTTGCCATTCTCTTTCTCTCTCCGACTTCTCTCCTTTCTTCTTTCTTCCTCCACTTTCCTCATCTTCTCTCTTCTTCCTCCACCGCCAGCTCGATCTCATAGCCCAGCCACCAGCCCAGCTTCGACCCATCACCAGCGCCGACCCATCTCGCTGATCTCCCCACCTATTCCGCCAACAAACCCATCTCGCCGATCAGACCCAAGCTCTGGATTTCGTGGGTTTCATTCATCGATCCAAGCTCTGGGTTTCATCATTGAAGCCGCCACTGCCTTCCTTTGCCCATTGCTTTGGTTTTCCGTCGATCCAAGCTTTGGGTTTTTTTTTTTTTTTTTTTTTTTGCATTGCGTGAATTTGATTGCCGTGGTGTGGGTTTTGCCTGGTGAGTCAGGTGGGTATGGGCTTGGTTGATTTTTTTTTTCTTTGTTATGAGCTGTGGTGGTGGTGGTTGTGGGTGTGGCTGATGGTAGAATGGGTTTGTTTTGTAGTGCTGTGTTGGCTGTGGTTGTACCGTGTTTTGTGGTACTGTGGGTTTTTTTTTTTTTTTTTTTTCTTGCTGTGGACTGGTGGTGGTGGTGGTGGTGGTGGTGGTGGTTGTGGGTGTGGGTGTGGGTGTGGGTGGGGTTGATGGTAGAGTGGTTGTGGTTGGGGCTGTGGTTGTATTTTTGGTAGTAGGATATATTATTTTATTGTAATGGTTATATTATTTTATTGTGATGTGTATATTATTTTATTGTGTTGAAAGCTAAAATAGATCCACTGCTGTAGCATGTGTGTAAGTAAAATAGATAAAGTAACTTTTTGTGTAGCTAAATAGCTAAAATTTTGCCTTCACTGCTGTGAATGCTCTAACAAGATATTAAACTCCTAATGACTACGTTTGGAAGTTCAACGTACAATCACATGCGAATTATTTTCTTCTCTTTGTGAGCATGGACTTGGATGAGGCTTATACGCGTTACTTTCAAGGCCGCTTGAAAAAGAATATTCTAACGGTAACTTCCAAAGTTGCATAGACTCCGACACTAATAAACACCAACCTTGACTCAAATACAATGTTTATTGTTTACCGTTTACTTATGTGTAACAAATGATATCCATCTAATATATCATGACTCGTGAGTTATGACTAGTCCTAATAACCCTTTCCAAAATCCAAAGTCAAATGTGAGCTGCAGTTTGAAAATTCAATTTTTGTTAGGGAGAAAAATATCAATAATCATAACAAAGTTATGTCTACTTGCTTCTGCTTTTTATGAAAAATATATAAAGGGACTGCGCTTACCAATGGTTGAACAGACATTGCCTTCCATTTGTGCACAAATATTATTTTCTACATTTTTAGTCCCTATGTTCTGAGAGGGAACACATTGTTCTTTCATACATTAAAATATGAAGCATTTCCGTTTCTTATTGCTTCTTCTTTCCCTCTTTCAAATCATTGCAAGTTATAGCATGAAAATGGTGGGAGGCGTTGACTCCAGCACTGACAGAGAAGCCCTTCTAGCTTTCAAATCCTTAGTTTCTGATCCTCAGAATGCTCTCTCTGGATGGAACATTAGTTCATCTCATTGTACTTGGTTTGGTGTGAACTGCACCAGCAATGGAACACAAGTCCAATCACTAAGCCTTACAAATCTTGCGCTCTTTGGTAATATTCCTTCTCAGCTCTCCAATCTCACTTCACTTAAGACTCTAAACCTTTATAACAACTCTTTTTCTGGTCAAATTCCTTCTGAGCTTTCCCGTCTTACTAGCCTTCAGCGTATAATTCTCGCAACAAACAACATCAGTGGCACCATTCCTGTTAGTCTATCTGATTGTTTTATGCTTGAACAGATGAGTTTTGAGAACAACAAACTTACCGGTCTCCTTCCTAGTGAACTAGGCCAACTTCCTAGACTGAAAATCCTTGATGTGTCCATGAACAATCTTACTGGTGCAATCCCCTCTACTTTTGGCAATCTCTCCACTATCACCAATCTCAGCATAGCAAGAACCAACATATCTGGTAAAATTCCAAATGAGTTGGGTCGTCTACATAATCTTGTCATGCTTCAACTCTCGGAGAATCAATTAAGTGGTGAGATACCCTTTTCGATTTTCAACATATCCTCATTAGAGTACTTATCCCTTACACAAAACAGGCTTGTTGGAAAGCTGCCCTCCAATATAGGTCTTACCCTTCCCAACATAAGGGAACTCTACTTGGGGCGCAATGGTCTGGAAGGACCAATACCAACTTCTTTATCCAATGCTTCACATATTGAATTCCTAGATCTCTCTTCAAATAATTTCACAGGGCCTATTCCTTTACTTGGTAACTTGAAAAATCTTGTAAAATTATTCCTTGGCTCAAACAAATTATCTTCTACAACAGAGCTGAATTTTCAAGTATTTGATTCCCTCACTAACTGTACCCAGTTAGAAGATATCTTTCTCAATTCCAACCAATTATCTGGTGAACTTCCCAGTTCTGCTGCAAATCTCTCAGTCAAACTCCAAGAATTTTGTATTGATGATAATTTGTTGACCGGTAGCTTCCCTCAAGGATTTGAGAGGTACCAAAACCTTGTAGCCTTATCAATTCAACAAAACTCATTCAAGGGCCAAATACCAAAGTCCATTGGAAAGCTTCAGAATCTACAAAGACTTATGGTACATGAAAACTTCTTCTCTGGAGAAATTCCTGATATCTTTAGCAATCTTACACAACTATATCTGCTCAATATGGGAAACAACCAGTTATCTGGTAGAATTCCTATGAGTTTAGCAACTTGCCAGCAATTAAAGATACTTTATCTAGCACAGACTGGGCTCAATGGGAGCATTCCAAACCAAATTTTCGAGCTTCCTGATTTGAACTTTTTGCAATTGGCAAATAACTCTTTGTTCGGTTCTCTACCTGACAAATTTGGCGATTTGAGACGGCTTGAAGTCATGGATGTTTCTGGAAACCAGTTGTCCGGAAATATTCCACCATTAACCCAAAGATACTCAAGTTTGCACAGTCTCAACATTGCAAGAAATAAGATAACTGGCTCAATACCGAAGTCACTGGAAAATCTAGCAGCACTGGAGAGCTTGGATCTTTCTTCCAACAATCTTTCAGGCCTAATCCCCGAAGAGTTGCAGAACCTTCAAGTTTTGCAGATGTTAAATTTGTCTTTCAACAGCTTCGAAGGAGAAGTACCAACAAATGGTATCTTTGCAAACATCAGCTGGGATTCTCTCCAGGGAAACTCCAGGCTCTGTGCATTTGACCATGATGCTGCAGAAAAGCTAAGAGTCACTAGTTGTGTCACAAAAAAGAAGTCAAATTCTCATTTAGTACTCAAAGTCACTATTCCAATTTCTGCTATCATTGTGCTTGTCTGTGCATTGTGTTTAGTGTGGGCACTAGTCACCAAAAAGAAGAGCAAGATAAGAAACAATGGAACTTCAACTGAAGTCAAGGGTTTACCCCCAAGGCTATCTTATTCAGAAATCCAGCTTGGTACAAATGGTTTTGCCACTGAAAATTTGTTAGGGAAGGGAGCGTTTGGGTCTGTTTATAGAGCTGTTTTAAGTACTGGTGAGAATGGAACCCAGACCACAGTTGCAGTGAAGGTTCTAGACTTGACACAAAGTAAAGCTTCCAAGAGTTTTGATGCGGAATGTAAAGCTCTAAGAAACATCCGGCATCGGAACCTTGTTAAGGTGTTCACTTCTTGCTCTAGCATTGATCATACAGGAGCTGCATTCAAGGGTTTGGTTATGGAATTCATGTCTAATGGTAACTTGGATAAGTGGTTGTATCCAGAGGATGTTGAGTGTGGTTCAACTCTGACTTTAACCCAGAGACTGAATATTGCCATTGATGTAGCTACTGCCTTAGATTACCTACATCATGACTGTGATCCACCAGTAGTACATTGTGATTTGAAACCAGGAAATGTGCTTTTGGACGAAGATATGACTGCTCATGTTGGAGATTTTGGGTTAGCAAGGTTTCTCTCTCATGATTCATTGCGGAATGAGAGTAGCACAATTGGACTAAAAGGCTCAATTGGTTACATTGCCCCAGGTATGTAAATCTTATTGTATGAAACTTGAAAGGAATTGATGATTGAATTCACCATTTCCTAATAGATTAAGCTTTTAGGACAAATTATAATTTATCATTGTATCAGCCCAACTGGTTTCAAGTTCCGACCATGTTTTTACCCTACCTCTCTTGCTACATTCGACCCCAAAGAACGTATTAGAAAGGAAAACTATGGAAAATTTAACATTGTTTCCTACATTGTTTCTTTAGGCTTTCATAATTTCTTGATCCTAATATCCTGAATTCTTTTGTAGAGTATGGCTTGGGTGGAAAGGCTTCAACTAGTGGGGATGTCTATAGTTTTGGAATACTGCTGCTTGAGATGATAATTGCGAAGAAGCCCACAGATAGGATGTTCCAGGAAGGTTTAAGCCTAAACAAGTTCGTATCTGAAGTGCACCAGAGTAAAATCTTGGATATTACTGATCCAAGGCTTTTCAAGGATATTGAATCTTTAACTCGAAGCAGCAGTGCTAGTTATTCTATTAGTGGAGAAGGCAGCAGCAGCAGCAGCAACAACAGTGCTTTCAGAGGTGAGGAGTGTGTGGCTGCAATGGTGAGAGTTGGATTGTCTTGTGCTGCTCATTCATCAAAAGAACGTTTTACCATGAGAGAATCCTTATCCAAGTTGCTAGAGATTAAAAGGAGTTTTATTGGATTTTGAAGCATTACCTTAACACTTTTGTACAGAGTTTATGTGATCATATGTCAAATTGTATTGCATTTTCTTTGTCAAACCCCAAATTGAGACAGTTCAGAAATTTCTCATGTGTATATTTGCTAAAATAAGATAAGATAAAAGCTTAGACCACCTTTAGTGAATGCAAATTGAGCTATCTTGTTTTCATTTTCCTTTAACCTTACTGCTTCACATGCTCTAGGAAACATTTTCTCTGGTTTTTGTAAGAAATCAATCGATGTCTTTCCTATTCCCTGTTCAATCTGATTCAGCTTATCTCCTGTTTTTTCTACATTAGCATAACCCAAAGTGTAACATTTTATGCCATAGAAGTTTCCTGCTTCCCTTACTGCTCTATTTCCATCCATCAAGAACATACTCTCGTATAAATACTTGCCTAAGATCCCATGGTAGAGTCAAATCCCCAAGGCAAGCCTTCATATTCATAAATGGGTTAGCAAGTATTTTCAGATGATGAATTTCACTATGCTATAATATATATATATAGTGCTCGATTCCATCATTCTTTGGAATAAATAAAAAACAATATTATTCTGGAAAATTTTGGCATTCTATAACATATGAGATACCATTGCTATCTGATCCTTGAAAAGCACCAAACCTACTTTAGAAGATCAGCACTCCCTTAAAATTATTTAACTATATGAATTCAATAAGACCGATAAGTACTTATTCTACCGAGATCGACAAGTGCTCTATCACTCATAGCAAACTGAATCATTGGAACATGTTTTGGGTGCCAAGATCACACCGCATCATACAAGAATTTTGTGGACTGAGTCTCAGTCATACTAGAATTTCAAGATTCATGTGATGTGATGTAGAACAGACGGCTATGGCCTTTCTAGACTCTTAGGCGTGATTGAAATCATCGTGCAAGGCAAAAAGGCATTAATAGAAATTATCATGGGCCCTAGAGTTGGAATTAAAAAGAATCTTACTAAGGTTGAAAAGATTCTACAATGGTGTTCACACTATGAAACACTCTGTGAGAAGCAAATGAAAAACAGAGAGCACACGAGAAAGTTTAGAGAGAAAGAGAAAGAGACGAAGAGAGAAAAGAAATATCTGGAAAAATGAATGCTGTACTGTGTATTACATTTGATGTACAGTATATATAGATTACAGAGGCTCAGTAACTGCCAGATCAAATCCCTTGAATCACGGAACTGATCCGCATATTATGGAGGGAAATTAGGAACTAACTAACCACCACTTAACTGCTCAACAGACTGGTTTAATAACCTACAAAACGCAGCCTATCACTTGAACTAAATGCACTAGGACTAAACGCAGTGTTTCAACTAATAACATGAGTCCTAAACGCTGCGTATCATTAAATACATTTACACCACAATATAAGTAGAACGACACCGTTGTATATGCAGACTAGCCGTTTGAGAAACTAGCTGTTGGGCATTCCATTGGACATTTGAACCTTTTGATCAAAACATTGATTGTTCTGGTGGTTGTTTCTGTGTGTACTCTTAATAGGAATTGCATGAAATTTGGCCGGCGGAGCAAAACGGCTTTTTGAGCAATAGTTGTTGCTTTGTTATGAGGTGCCTTCTAAAATTGACGAATTCCTCCATTTAGGCCCTGAAAACTGTGATTCTGCTATTTATAGTAATTTTTGTTTCCTTAATAACTTTTTACTCAAAAGTCAGAATAAGCACCTGTTTGTTTTAGGACGAACTTTAAAGCCAATAGTTTATGATTTTGCATTTAACTTAGTTTTGCCATTTTTGGTAAATTTCGTTATTTTTTCACCTAATCACATAATTAGTGCTAATTAGGGTTTTAGACGTTTTCCTAATTGTCCTAGGGTTTTACTTTCTTAGTATTTGTATGTTTTGTAGCCGTCAAAGGCAAGGGTGATTATTAATAAAATACAGGCTTTTTTCAAATTCATTCTCTGGTAGATTCCAGTTTATCATCTTGTGGATTCAAGGAATCCCTCGTGGATTCGAGATTTACTACCCAGAAACTAACAGTTTAGTTTCTATCCATCAAAGAGAGCATCATGTGGGCTTTCTTTAGGCTTCCACAACATTAGTTGGTATCAGAGTCTTGACATACCCTGGTTTGATGGCTAATTGGTGAGATGGTGACCACCACAACAATGACGGCGGTGATGACGTCAACAACCCAACCCTCACTTAGGCTGAGTTCTACCAGTTTCGTGAAGAGACTCAAAAATTTTGAGAAAACAATCAATAGTTTCGCGAAGAGACCCAACAAGAACTGTGTGGGATTCAGGATTCATTCGCTGCCCTTCTTGCCCGAAACCCTAATCGTGATGATGAAAAGCAACATGATAACCAAGCATGTGGCCCTCCCCATCATGGTCCAAATCGGAATATGCAGTAATACCATAATAAGGGATAATGGTCTTGTGGGGACGAAGAGTATCCAGAAGGAGTCCTTGGGAATCATCATGGTCCTACAAGGGATAATGGTCGAGATTATCAGGAGCAGAGGGACTATCGTATGAAGGTATAATTATCATCCCTTATTGATAATGTCTCGATTGAAGAGTATCTGGATTGGGTCAGTGAGGTTGAGAAGTTTTTTGATTATATGGATACTCCAGATGACAAGCAGGTGTGTTCATTGGCATACAAGTTAATAGGTAAAGCATCTGCATACAAGTGGATGGGTAGAGCATCTATCTAGTGGGATCATGTTCAATTAAACCGTACCCATGAGAGAAAGCTTCATATACAATCATGGAAAAGGATGAAGAGGCTAATGACCTAGAGGTTCTTGCTGCCAAATTACCAGCAGGAGTTGTTCGGATAGTACTAGGATTGCAGGCAGGGTACCCGAACAGTTAATGAGTACATGAAAGAGTTTGACTAGTTTACAAATCACAATGATCTGAAAGAGACTAAAGATCAACTAATATCCAAATTCGTACACGGGTTGCGGGTGCCCATATGAGATCAGACACCCTTATAATATCAGCATCTCAGGGTAGGTTTGAAGTTTTCTAACTGCAGTTCAGAGTCATCCAGTTCCACAGCCAATTAAGGAAAACAACCCATGTTTACACCATGATCACAACCTGTGGTTAAGGAGAATAGTGGTGTTAGCTAGTCCAAGGTTGCAATAGTAGGTTCCACTATACAGTTGATAGCAAACAACAACCCCTATGCTAAGCCATCTGGAAATAAGTGCTATAGGTGTGGGGAACTAAGGCATCAATCTAGTACTTGCCCTAAGTGAGCCGCAGTGAATCTGGTGGTTACTGAAGAGGGCGAGGCGAAGGATGAACAAGAGGGTGAAGAAGAGTATAGTGATGCTGATCCATATGCTTATGACCCCAATGAGATCCAAGAAGATGAAGAAGGTATGCCATTAGGGAGATCCCTAGTGATCCAAAGGTTATTGCTTACACCAAGGATAAAATACTTTGATTAGCAGAACAAGATCATTTGAGCACGTTGCCCCATTAGTAAGAGAATTTGTGATTTGATCATTAACAATGGCAGTATAAAGAATATTGCATCGAAGAGTTTGGTTGCCAAGTTAGGGCTGAAGATAGAGAAACACCCTTCTCTATACAAAATAGGTTGGATTAAGAAAGGTACGGAAACTCTTGTCACTCAACAATGTCATGTTACTTTTTCTATGAGTAAATGTTATGTAGATAAAGTAGTTTGTAATGTTGAAATGGATGCATGCCATTTAATATTAGGTAGATCCTAGTAGTATGATGTAGATGTTACTTATCGGTGTAAGGATAATGTATATGTGTTCTTTAAAAATGGCATAAAAATTGTCCTTGGTCCTATTAAGAAAAGTAGTGTACCCAAAGCTTCTAAAGTGGAGGGGAAGCCATTCATTCTCATAGTCAATAATGAGGATGAGTTTGGCAAAGAGTGTAGGGAGTTGAAACAAGTTTATGTAGTAGTGGTCACTGATGGGGAGTCAAAGAAGGTTGCTGAGATACCTAATGCATTACAACCACTGATCAAGGAGTTTAAGGAGCTTTTTTTAGAGGAGCTGCCTGTAGGTTTACCACCAACATGAGATATCTAGCGTTGCATTGATATAGTTCCTGAAGCTAGTCTAATAAGTTTTCTGCACTATAGGATGAATCCTTAAGAGTGTCAGATTTTACAGGGGCAGATGGATAAGCTTTTGAGCAAGGGGTAGATTAGGAGAGTATGAGTCCATGTGCAGTACTGACATTACTAAAACCGAAGAAGGATGGGAGGTGGCGTATGTGTGTGGATAGTTGAGTCATCAACAAGATCATAGTCAAGTATTGATTCCCTATTCCCCGACTAGATGACATGTTAGATATGTTGAGTGGGTCCAAGTGTTATACTAAGCTGGATCTTAGAGTGGGTATCACCAGATTCGGCTATGACCTAAAGATAAGTGGAAGACATCTTTCAAGAAAAATGAGAGGTTGTATAAGTGGATGGTAATGCCTTTTGGACTGTCCAATCCTCTCAGCACTTTCATAAGGCTTATGAATCAGGTATTGAAACCACTTGGAATTTTATGGTAGTTTATTTTGATGATATCCTGATTTACAGTAAGATAGAAGCAACCTACTATAATCATGTGCAATAAGTAATGACGATGTTGCAAGCCAATAAGTTGTATATCAACTTGAAGAAGTGCAACTTCATGACTGATAAGTTGTTGTTCTTAGGGTATGTGGTTAGCATGGATGGTATTCATGTTGATGAAGACAAGGTCCGTGCAATTAGAGAACGGTTAACCCTAAAGACAGTAAATGATGTGTGAAGCTTCCATGGCTTGGCAACCTTCTATCAAAGGTTTGATGGAGATTTCAATAGCATAGTAGCCCCCATTACTGAGTGTCTAAAGAAGGGGAGGTACTCGTGGGGAAAGGAGGCAAAGAAAATTTTTGCATTGATCAAGAAGAAGTTGAGCACCACTCCAGTTTTGGCACTAACCAACTTTGAGAAGGTGCTTCAGGTTGAATGTGATGCATCTGTGGTTGGGATAGGTGCTGTTACTTCATAAGACAACAGACCAGTAGCATTCTTTGGTGAGAAAGTTTGTGAAGCTCGGAGTAAATGGTCGGCCTATGAATTGGAGTTTATTTCTGTAGTATGAACTCTTAAGCATTGGGAGCATTACCTGTTTGTGTTGCATACAGATCACTAACCGGATGCATGCTAGGTGGGTAGCTTATATATAGCGCTTCCATTTCACATTGAAGCACAAGTTTGGTTTCACTAGTAAGGTGGCAGATGCGCTTAGTAGGCGAGCATCTTTGTTGACCACACTACGTACTAAAGTCATAGGATTTGATTGCCTCAAGGAGTTGTACAAGGATGATAAGGATTTTTGAGATATTTGGGGTAAGTGTTAAGAAACTCATATTGCTGTCAACAGTTTGTACATCCAAAATGGTTTCCTTTTTCTGGGGTAATCAACTGTGTATCCCTCAAAATTCATTATGGGAGTAGATTATTAGGGAGCTACATGGTGGATGTTTGGGTGGACATATGGGCAGAAACAAGACGATAGCACTGATGGAGTAGAGGCATTATTAGTCACAACTCAAGAGGGATGTTAGCAATCATGTGAGGAAGTGTCCAATCTGCCAAATTGCCAAAGGTTTATTTTTGAATACTAGTTTATACATGCCATTACTAGTTCCATAAGTACCATGGGAGGATCTGGTTATGAATTTTATACTGGGCCTTCCTTGAACCCAGCGAGGTATGAATTCTGTTTTTGTTGTGGTTGACAGGTACTTGAAGATATCCCATTTCATAGCATGCAAGAAGACCTCAAAGGCTACTCGAGTGGCCAATCTGTTCTTTAAAGAAGTTATGCGTTTGCATGGAGTGCCAAAATCCACTACCTCTGACCGGGATACTAAGTTCATCAGTCACTTTTGGCGGACCTTGTGGAAGCATTTTCACACTTTTCTAAGCCAGATAGGATTAGTTAACCGCACTTTAGGGAATTTGATTTGGTGTATCTCAAGAGCGAAGCCCAAGCAGTGGGATCTTGCACTGTCCCAAGTAGAGTTTGCTTACAATAGCTCATTTAGCAAAAGCACTGGTAAGTCTTCATTTGCCATCGTTTACTGCGTGCCTCTAAAACACGCTTTGGGCTTGGTACCTTTACTTAAACTTCCAAGAGTGAGTCAAGCTGCAGAGAATATGGTTGACCGTATTCAGGCCATGCAAGAGGAGGTGAAGCAAAAACTTGAAACTACAAATGCCAAGTATAAGGAAGTCGCTGATAAGAAGAGACGTGAGAAGATCTTCAATGTTGGGGATTTAGTGCTGGTTTACCTTAGAAAGGAGAGGTTTCCCATTGGTACCTACAACAAGTTGAAGGACAATAAATATGGGTCATTCCAAATTACAAAGAAGATCAACAACAATTTTTATGTGATTGCTCTTCCAATAGACATGAAGATTTCTTCTACCTTCAATGTTGCTGACTTGTATGACTATCATCCTCCTAATGCACCATATAGTGGAAACTCAAGGTTGAGTTCTTTTCAAGTTGGGGAGACAAATTTAGAACAGATTGCCATGAACTTTCTAGACTCTCTTATGCGATTGAAATCATTGCGCAAGGCACAAAAACATTAGTAGAAATTATAGGCCCTGAAGTTGGAATCACACGAAATTTGGCAGGCTGAAGTAAAACGACCTTCTGAGAAATAGTCTTAGCCTTACTACGAGGTACCCCTTGAAATTGGCAAATTTCTCCATTTAGGCCCCGAAAACTACAATTTTATCGTTTATAGTAATTTTTGTTTCCTTAATAACATTTTACTCAAAAGTCAGAATAAGGTCTTGCTTGTTTTAGGTAATTTTTGTTTCCTTAATAACTTTTTACTCAAAAGTCAGAATAAGGTCTCGCTTGTTTTGAGACGACCATTAAGGTCAGTAGTTTATGATTTTGCATTTAACTCATTTTTTTCATTTTTAGTAAATTTCGGTATTTTGTCACCTAATCACGTAATTAGTAAGAATTAAGACTTCAGACGTTTTCCCAATCATCCTAGGGCTTTACTTTCTTAGTATTTATATGTTTTGTAACAGTTAAAGGCAAGAGTGATTATTAATAAAATATAGACTTTGTCTAATTCTTTCTCTGGTGGATTTTAGTTTATTGCCTTATAAATTTAAGGAACCCCTCATAGATTCGAGATTTAGTACCCAAAAACTAACAGTTTAATTTATATCTATTTAAGAGAGCATCATATGTGCTTTCTTCAGGCTTCACCGACATCATGATGTGGGGTAGCCATCTTGTTAGTTCTTGTGCAAGAATTCTATGCTAACTTCATATGTAATACAGAAGAAAAGCACATATTTCTCTCAACTTCTATTTCTATGGATTTAGAGATGGATGACAGTCAATATTAGAAGTGGACAAACCCTGCTCTTAATAATGCTCTCACTTAGCTCAATGGCGAGCATTGTGAATGGTCCTTTTCTTTCTCTTATCATCAAGCTTTTTCTCTTTCAACATGTCTCCTTTCCCAATTGAATTGTTTATTTTAAACTCCATGCCACCATTGATGCTAGCTTGCACCTATAACTAGAGTTATGGTTGCTAGCACCATGCTTTTGTTCCATTCCCCATTTACTGTAAAGGATGCCTTGGATCGATAGATCAATGATGTAGCTGCTATAGTAGTTGCTGAGGATGCTTAAGCTGATGTTCTTCTACTTCCTTATCAAATTTTATAGTGCGTTGATCACATTAAGCAGCAGCAAGAGAGGAATACACCCTCATTTCACATAAATATGTGTGAAAACCTAATGAAGGATCTACTTTTAATATTTCAAACAGGTTGGGTAGGGTAAAAAAGGGGTTGTCCTTAATGGGTTAGAGGGTTGCCGTGGTGGGTTTGTGTGTGTGTGTGTGTTTTGCTTGCTGGTTTGATTGGCAATGGTGGATTGGGATGTGGGTTTGCTGTATGTTTTTTGCTTGGTGGGTTTGCTCTGTGTGTGTGTGTTTTGCTTGGTGGGTTTGCTCTGTGTGTGTGTGTTTTGCTTGGTGGGTTTGCTGGTGGTGGCGATGGTGGAGGTTTTTTTTTTTTTTTGGTTGTGGTTTATGGTGGTGGGTGGATGTGGTGGTTGCGGGGTGGATGTGGTTTCTTTTTTATTTTTCTTTTTTTTTTTGTTAGTTGTGGCATGGGTGGTAGGTTTATGGTGGTTGTGGTATGGGTGGTGGGTGGTGGGTTTTGTGGTGACTGTTGGTAGTGTGGTGGTAGGCAGTGCTAAGAATAGTTGAGTTAAGAAAGAGAGAGACAAAGGAGAGAGAGATCGGGAGAGAGAGGAAGAATAAAAAATGAATCTATATCTATATTTATATATTACTAAAAACTGAAGCGTAGCATTTAATGTTGCTACACTCATATTGAGCTACGTCAACAGCCATGTCATTCCCATCCTATTTTTTGAATTTTTAATTCAATTTTAAAATACTAATAAAATTAAAATTATTTTCATCCCTATCTCTACTTTAAAGTTCACTTCTTATACATTTAAATCCACTATATAGCCCAAGCCCACTCCCAACGCCTTTTCAACTTTCTCCCTTTGTCAAACCTTATTGCTTTTCACAGTTACAACTTATGCTATTCCTTTCTGTTACATGGATTCAAGTTCCTGTCTCCCACGTTTTGTTTTATCGTTTCAGGTTTAGTTCCTTCCCCTTCTCCACCTTTTGATTATCACGATTTTAGCTTCTATTCTACTGTTTCACTCACAGTTTCATCTTCTTGTTCTACGGTTTCAGCTTCTGTTTTGGCTTCTAATGGCAGCCTCTCTGTCTTCTTTCTTCTCCTCACATCTATATAAATACTGATGTAAGATGGGTTGTTCAATTGAGGTATCCCTACATCCCAATTTCTTTTGTACTCTATTCTTTTGCTTGATGGTTTTTTTTCCCTTTCTACGCTTGTTTCTGCCTATTTCTTGCTGTGGTGTGGATGGTTGTTAGGGTGTTGAATTTGTTGCTGCTGAGTATTTAATTGGAGCATTGCTTTTTTGGGTATGTTCATTTGGAGTTCTTTTGGGGATTTTTTAGGTTGGGAAAACCCAAAAATAGTGTGACAATCATGTAGCAAAGCAAGGTTGACAACAGCTCAAGGTGTGACAATTTGTGGCAATCACATTGCCTTTGTTTTGTTCATAGATTTAAATCTATCACCTTTTAGTTAATGAGACAAAAGCTCATCAAATGGTTGTTCTATGTATGTGTCAAATGGGGGAGTTTTTATGTAGTGGCTCTGCTGATAAGAGTATTGGTATATGTAAAAGAGAGGCTTATGGTAAGCTTAGTAAAGTTGGAGTCATAAGTGGCCATGAAGGTCTAGTCAAATGCTTACAAGCATCACCGGGTAATTTTGGTAGTGGGTTCTTGCTCTATAGTGGAAGCCTTGATAGTTTTTGGTCCACTAATTTTTTTCTAATTATTGTGCATTGGGTTATTCTTATTGCTGATTTTCCAAGTTTAAGAAGTCCACGGTAGGTTAGTACTAGAGAAATCTGAAAATTATTCATACAGTTTGAGTTCTTTAATGTATATGAGTTCTTTAATCTGAAAATTACAACGTCCAACAAAAGGGATATATATATATATATATATATATATATATATGTATATGAGTTCAAGCTAGTAAAGTTACACCTGGTGTAATTTTACAAAAATTACACATTTTGTTCACCGTAGATCTCTAAGCAATCTAATGGTTTAAAAACACTATCCTACTTAATTAATATAATTAATATGACATGTTTTAGTGTTCTCTCTTATTTATTACAATAAATTATGAAATTATATTCTATTTTATTATTTTCTCACTCTTGTTGAACTACTATAAAAAAATAAAAAATCTCAAGTTTTCTCCATATCTAAAAGAAGAATAATGCTATAGACACAAATAATTTTACAAAATTTTTACAAAGTGTTGATGTGGCATGGTTCACATTAGCTTTTAAAAAACAATTATTGAAGGATATGTCTTTATTTTTATTTATCAAAATGATATTTGTATAGTTCTAAAAAAATGATATTTGTATTTTTTTTTAATAGGCATGAAACTGGCTTATCTATATCAGTCACAATATCATGCAATTTTTAAATTTGTAAACACATATAGTATGATTAAATTATTACACCACTCTTATTGTCTTTCTAATTTGTTATAAAATAGAACACTAATTATTACAATTTGTTAGAAGTAAAATTATTGAAGTATTGGAGGAAACTAACAAAATACACTATACATTGTGCAGTAAGTCGGCTAATTAAAAAAAAGAGAAAAAACTATAACAAGAACATTACCAAATTCTTGATGAACCTCATCTAAAAAATTCTCTTGTGGTGTTCCATATTCTTGATGAACCCCATTCAAATACTGCTCCATTTCTTACCGTGAAGATTTTTGTGTCAACACACATAGAATTCTAAAGCAAGGAATTATCTAAGGACTTGTTTGATGTATAACAAAGAGATTAAGGAAAAGAAAATATAGAGAGAAATAGTGAGAAAATGAGAGAGAAACAGAAAAGAAGAACTGAAAAACAGAGAGTAATTATTGCTTAATAATCAATGGAGGAGTGCATCAGTATTTATAGTACAAAGCATTGGGCATAACTGTGTAATAACAGATTCCACATTATATGGAACTAATCCATGATTTTAGGGGAGAGAGAGAAATTCAGTTACAACTGAATTTCGTGCCCAACGAGACTCAAAACTGAACTAACATAAACAACACCATTTGATGACTTAAACAGTGCATGTGATCTAAACAAAATGGTGAGTTGCGTTCTAATAAATACTTTTTAACCAACACGGTGCGTTTTGACTGTGCATTCAAATCCTAACAGTAACTCCCAAATCATTGTCTTCAACTTCCAGCGTTGCAATCAAACCCTAAATCAGAATCATTGGAATGTTTATGCTTTGCTTTGGAGCTTGGTCTAGACCACGGATCATTAAGATCATCAACATCCCCCCTCAAACTACAGGAGGAATCTACCAAGTGTTTGCAACGCTGAAGAATAAAAGAGGGAATAGCTAAAGGCTTAGTAAACAAATCAGCAAAATTGTCTTTACCAAAGACAAAATGAATGCTTAAATCACATTGTAGAACTTTCTCACGAACAAGTGATAGTCCACCTCAATGTGTTTGGAACGAGAATGAAACACAAGGTTGGCAGAGAGAGCAATTGCAGACACATTGTCGCACCACAAAACATGAATATAAGGAAGAAAAATATGCAAATCCTTGAATAACATGCGTAGCCAGGACAATTCAATAGTAGTAGTGGCCAAAGCTCGGTACTTAGCTTCATTGGAGGAGCGAGAAATAGTAGGCTACTTCTTGGAAGACCAAGAGATAGGGTAGGGACCAAGAAAAACAAGGAGACCTGTAGTGGAACGATGATCTAAGGGATCCCCAACCTAGTCAGCATCTGAAAAGGTAGTGAGAGAGAGCAATTGCAAACACATTGTCGCACCTCAATTCAATCAGTTCTCACCTTTTTAGCAAAGTCAGTCCAATT
The DNA here is from genome assembly GCA_032727855.1 of Quercus ilex subsp. ballota. NCBI lineage: Eukaryota > Viridiplantae > Streptophyta > Magnoliopsida > Fagales > Fagaceae > Quercus > Quercus ilex. The sequence continues at coordinate 58,650,354 of CM064910.1, forward strand.
TCACTTCTGCCAGTCCTAGGTCAGAAAGACCAATTTGACAAATTTGTGGGACAAGTGGTCATCTAGCTTAGATTGCTATCATAGGATGGATTATGCCTACCAAGGCAAAGATCCTCCTTCTAAGCAAGCTGCTATGCCTACTGCCTCTAATGCTTGTCTTGCCTCAGATCAACCATGGCTAGCTAATAGTGCAGCCATTGACCATGTTACTTCTAGCTTGAATCAACTCAGTTTTCCTAAGCCTTACACTAGATCAGACCATCTCACAGTTGATAATGGTCAAAATCTCCCAATCACTCATACAGGTACCATTCATATTCCATCTTCCTATTCTACTTTACATCTTAAGAATGTACTTAGAGTTCCTTCCATTTCACAGAATCTTGCTTCAGTTCACAAGATTTGTCATGATAATCAATGTTGGTGTTATTTTGATGAAAATGTTCTTTTCATTCAGGCTTTAGCCACGAGGAAAGTTCTCTATCAGGGAAAGAGTGAAGATGGAGTTTATCCCATCTATCCTCACAAAGCCAATCATCTTGCTTTGTCTGTTTTATCTTCTCAAACCTGTGATCATGTTGCTGCATCTTCTTGTAAATCTAGTAGTTTCAATAAAACTTAATGGCACATGAGACTTGGTCATCCAAATGATCAAACTCTTGGTTTTCTTTTTCCTTGTTTCAAATCTGTTGTGAATAATTGTGCTGATGTAACTAACTCTTGTATTCCTTGTTTACATGGGAAAATGCATAGACTTCCTTTTATAGTTTCTCATAACACAAGAAAAAATATATTTCTTATGCTACTTACTTTCCTGCTATAACTACTTGCTTTCCTATTAGAACATCCACATGGGTGGAGCCAAAAATTTGGCTCTTTAGCACCTATAAAAATCACTTTATTTATTTTACCTCTTCACTTTACAATGCCCTAGCATCAATGGATCTATATTTTTAGCTATTTGATTAAAATAAGGGTGTGACCGGTGGCGGCAAGGCGTGACCTAACCTGAGATGAGAGAGAGGGATGAGAAAGAGAGAAGCTATGGCACCACTAATGTAGCACAATATTTTGTAGTTTAAGGAGACAAAATAGCATTATAGCAATAGACTTCCACCAATAATGATGCTCTTAGCCACTGCAAGCTTAATCTGAACCTTGTATAAGAGCATCCACAGCCGGATCCTATATCCTATCTTATTTTACCATCTCAAAAAGTCACTTTATCAATTATACAATAAAATTTTACAATTCTCCAACATCCCAACTTTTATTTCCCAATTCTACTCATTAAAATAATATTTTTACACAATAAAATAATATAACTCACAACTACCATTATATAATACAACACATTATTTATACATTATTTATTCTTTCTCTCTCTTTCCTTCTGTTGAGGAACCACAATCACCACCACCGCTGCACACCTCCACCACCACCGGCAACCCATAAACTACCGTCAACACCAAAAAGAAAAAAAAAAAACCCAGAGAAAAGACCAAAGCCACGCTGCTGCACCTACTGCCCTCCGACCATCAACACAACCACCACCACCCTATAAAAAATCTCTCTCTCTTCTCTCTTCACCATGAAAAAACCTCCTCTGCCCAGCAACAATCACTTACCCAGTCCTCTGCCCAGCAACAATCATTCACAACACGGACCCAAATCGCTACTACACCACCAGCCACCCCAGCAAATCACAACAACAATCCCAAAACAAAAATTTGAAGAAAAACCCACCATCAACAATCCATGCCGATCTTTAAAGTGATCGGATTTGCCACTGCCGCCGAACCCCAACAAACCACCAGTCACCACCACCACGCCACACGCCCACCGGAAAAATCCATTAAACCATAAACCAACAAACCCATTAAATCAGAAAACCAACAAACCCATTATTTCGGTACCCATGCGATCAAAATCCGATCTCCACAGAACCCACGCGATTAAAACCCCATCGGAACGGAACCCATGCAATCTCGTTCCACCGATCAAAACCCCATCTGAACCCACCCAAAATCAAAACCCACCTCACCAAACCGATCTCCACGCACGACTCGGTCACCATGTCAACACCACCAAACGCCGATCTCCACCGCGCTAACCTCTGGCCATCACGCCCATCTCAGCCGCGCCACCAGCCTCGCCACCACGCCGATCTAGAAATTCGATCCAGCGTGAGCTCCGATCTGGCTTGGTGATTCGGCGAGAGAGAGAGGGGATGAGAAAGAGAGAAGGAAGAGAGAGAAAAGAAAGAGAAAAAATGAGAGAGGAGAGAAAAATTTGCCAGGTAAAAAGCATTAAAAAATTATTTTTTTTTATAACATTTAACTACAGTACCATCTTACATTTAAGATGGTACTGTAGCTAAATCTCAAAATTTTTTTGGCATATGCAATATGCCCTTCCCATTGTGGAGCAGTTTTGGGGCTTAAATGCCAAATGTTAGTAACATTTGGCATATACAAGCTGGGCTGCGGATGCTCTAAGCCAGATGGCCTACTTTTGTACTATGTCTTAATTATACTTGGTTCCTTACCAACTCTTTCAAGTCTTTCATGCAGATTTGAGATTTGGATCCTGTGGAAAATCCAATCAACATTATTCATAATGATTGGAACAATTTTACGCATTATCTTGGCTTGGTTTCTTTGGATTTCGCTTGAGAGTTTATCTAGGTTTGTGTTGTATTTGCATGGGTGTGAATATTTGTATGGGTACTGAGATCCTTTATAGGCTGAGAAGGATGTAGAGAAGATTTTTAGGTGTAAATAAAAAAGAAAAAAAATACAACAATTTTCTTGTTATTGATGAAAAGATGAGAAAGATTGACTTGAAATAATTTGTTCATTGTTAAGAGGAGAATGATTAATATATCGATAAAAATAATATATTGAGTTATGTTGAGGGAATTAAAAAAGATAGAGGTGATCAAAAAGTAATATTAGTAGTAAAAATGACATATTAATTAGAAAATTAACATAAACTTCAGATAGAATAATATATTGAGTTATGTTAAGGGAATTAAAAAAAAATAGAGATAATCAAAAAGTAATGTTAGTAGTAAAATTGACATATTAATTAGAAAATTAACAAATAACTAAACTTTGGATAGATTAGAATGAGAAAAATAATACATGTAACCGATCTAGCTATTTGTTGAGGAGTTACGTGGAGTTTGAAAACATTAAGGCACTTGCAAGTATAATACAAATAGTACCACATTTTAGTTAACCAAGCTTAAAACTCACCTACATCAAACTATGTAAAATTGTGTAAAAATACATGATTGGTATAATAACCATATGAATTTACATTGACACTATTCATTCGAGGATTAAGAAAGAGAGTAGATGATGGTTATTGTGTGTAAAAAAAGAGAAATAATTAAAAAAAAATTAAAAATTGATATTTTAATGAAATATAGTGTTTTTTTTTTAGAAAGTTCAACTTATAGTATCTGCTTATGATAATACCTCTTTATCATCAAACTAAGACATCAATTGACATCCATTCCTAAAAATAGTTTTTTATCATCACACCAAGACATCAATCGACGTCAACTCCTGATAATAATTTTTTATTATCAAACCAAGATACTAATAAGTTTTTGGTGTAAGTAGAAATTGAATTTTAGATCTCTTTATAATCATCTATATAAGGTGTTTTGATAAATGAGAATCTAAAATAAATTTTTTTTTTAAAAAAATTGTTAATGTCTAAAGTAGCTAGCTAGAGCTAAAAACGACGCCGTGTAAAAAGTAGAGTTCTCTTCTAAACGATGTCGTACGCATAAGAAACTCACATGTCGCTTACACTGGAAGCGAAACTTAACCAGTTGACACCAAAAATGGAGCTCCATTTACATTTCTACACAGATTTACACGATGAGAGAGAGAGAAAAAGATGAGTAATAGCAACACACGGCTTTCTTCAATTAAATTCTGACAGATCGTTCAAAAACAAAAAAAAACCGCTACAAAGTCCAAACAAAAATGGTTCAACATCGCAGAGCAACAAGTAGATTGTGCTTCAACCACACCATTTAGATCTCTACCTATCTTCTCCTTCTCAATTAGCTCTGGTAATTAAGTTCCAGATCTCTTTCACCTTATATAGCTCTTCGCTTCTCTCCAAATCCAAGCACTAATCTCTCATCAATTTTGATCGGATCCAATCCGATCTGATCCTCGAAAGCCTAAAAATGGCAGGGGCAGTGTCGGCCCTGTTTCTCCTAGATATCAAAGGCCGCGTTCTCATTTGTCGTGACTATCGCGGCGATGTCTCCGCCGTTCAGGCCGAGAAATTCTTCGCCAAGCTCATCGAGAAAGAGGTAATTTTGCTCATTCTCCTGTGATTTCAACTTAGCAAAAGTGTTAAACTTAGACTTCTTAGTTAAATTGAAGGCAACAGAACTGTTACGTGGAAACTAAGGTTTAGTTGTTGGCTAATTGAGTATTTTGGTATGGTATCAGGGTGATCCGGAGACGCAAGATCCGGTTGTGTATGATAATGGTGTAACCTACATGTTTATACAGCACAACAATGTGTTCCTGATGGCGGCGTCGAGGCAGAATTGCAATGCTGCCAGCCTTCTTTTCTTTCTACACCGCTTAGTTGATGTAAGCTTCGATTGGTAATTAGGCACTAATGCATTCGTGTCGCTTGTAACGGATCCAGATTGTTCGTTATGGTTGATTTCTATTTGGCAGGTCTTTAAGCATTATTTTGAAGAGTTAGAAGAGGAATCGCTTCGAGACAACTTTGTTGTAGTGGTAGGATAAATTTTGTTAACTTTGATTGAATTTGATTGCGCCTTGTGCTTAACTAGACTTGCCTTTATGCTAATTACCTTGTGTTCTTGGCAGTACGAGTTGCTCGATGAGATTATGGACTTTGGTTACCCTCAGTATACAGAGGCGAAGATTCTTAGCGAATTCATCAAGACCGATGCTTATAGGATGGAGGTTACGCAGAGGCCTCCCATGGCCGTAACAAACGCAGTTTCTTGGCGTAGTGAAGGGATACAATACAAGAAGAATGAGGTACTACTAGTTTTACTACAAAATGCTTACAAACTGACATGCCAATGATTGTAATCGGAGACACATCAACCACAGTTTAAATAAATTTCTTGATTACTTTTTTGTCATGCGTATGAAATTTGACACATTAGCTTGTAATGATAATGTAGTAAAATTAGTAGTAGTGCTAACATCACTCTTGATATTGTTTGTCAGGTTTTCTTGGATGTGGTGGAGAGTGTTAATATACTTGTCAACAGCAATGGACAAATAATTAGGTCTGACGTGGTTGGGGCATTGAAGATGAGAACTTATTTAAGGTGTGTTGTCAATTAAAGTTTTGAGATTTGAGTTTCAACTAGACATTGTAGCTGCTGTTAGTTTCATTCAACTTCATTAATGTTTTAATGGTTTATCTCATAATTTCCTCACCAAATTTGTACCTGAGGATTGACATGCGGAGTGAGTGAATGCAAATATTGCTATATTGGAGTGTCAGTTTAGGATGCCTTTGCAATAGACAACTCCATTTGTAATGAAAAATTTGTTCTCAAGGTTAATAGTGTAAGACCTACTAAATTCTGTTGTTTCTTAAATTTGCATCTAAATGACATTTACACTCTCTTTGTTTACAGTGTTTCGTAGAGTAGAAAACAATAGTCAACAGACAGCATAATTTGTGGTCGATGGAAAACAATCCCAATAGATTGGAAAACGTTATCTGTGAACATTTCCCACTTTTTAAAAGTAGTTTTGGGACATTATATACTCAACAAAATACCACAAATAAAATTTATACCATAAAAATCTTTCTCAATGATAGGATTCAAGTGATAGCCCAATGCTAGTGGTTATGACATCCTTTATGGTGTCTCATGTCTAAGTTTTCACTTGCAAACCTTTCTCTTTTCCAACTTAATTATATGTGTAGATTTTGAATTTGGGGTCTATTCTTCCATTTGCGGCTTCCAAATGACCTAAAAATAGTAAATATTTTTCTATTTGGGATCTATTTTTGTGAATGAAAATTTATGTTCTAATAATTATTTGGAATCACAAAAGATATAAATGATTTTCTGTGCTAGCAAAATGATAATGTTTTGTTGGCTCATTTTTAGGTTTGCAACCAAGCACAGGTAAATGAGTCAAATTTATAAAAAAAAATGAGTCATTTTCTAGAAATCCGTCGTAACAAATGGGTAAAGATTGTTGTAATATGCACCAAATTTTTGGGTTAACATGCAAACAAATGGTGCTGATTGGTATGGTAGAATTACTTCATGGACATCTAGTCATGGATTCCACAAGTTCGTTTCCCTGTCCGAATTGTTAGCTTTTAGGACATGCTTTTTTATTTTTATTTTTAACAAGTGTAGACTACCTTGTGATCAGATTGACTTATCAGAAAGTCCGATAAAAATGTTTGTACATTCAAGTGATCCACGCGCTTGCTTAATGCTTCATCCCTTTTATGGTTCTGTGGGCTTTACTTCTAAAGCTTATGCTAATTGTGATGTTTTTATACGTACATCTCCAGTCTCCAGCCTATCCTATAATGTAGGCAATTTAATCCAAGCTTTAAACACTTGGACTAGCACTTGATAGTTTAGTGTAATATTGCTTGCAGAAATATATTTCTTATCTAGCTTTCTCTACATCTGAGCTTGTTACTCATCCTTATGTTCTGATCAGTTTTAGCAGGATACTATAAAATATTCATCAATTTGTCTGTTGCAGTGGCATGCCCGAGTGTAAGCTTGGCCTAAATGATAGAGTATTATTGGAGGCACAAGGTCGAGCAACCAAGGGAAAGGCTATTGATTTGGAAGACATCAAATTTCATCAGTATGTAGCTTAAGTCTTTGGTTAGTAATAAGTGCAAAATTGCTATCATTGCTGCAGGTTCTAAACTAAATGCCATTTTTGGTCTAGGTGTGTGCGTTTGGCCCGGTTTGAAAATGATCGGACCATATCCTTCATACCGCCTGATGGAGCTTTCGATCTCATGACATATAGACTCAGCACTCAGGTTTACCTTTTACTTTACAAATGCTGTCCTTTTCTGTTTTTAGTTGCTTATTCCATGGCATTTCATAGTTAAATTATAATAATTCTGTTAGCAGGTAAAGCCTTTGATATGGGTGGAAGCTCAAGTTGAAAGGCATTCTAAAAGTCGTATTGAGATTATGGTAAAGGCTCGGAGCCAGTTCAAGGAGCGCAGGTAAGGCTATTGCTTAACATGTCTCTATTTAAGGCTATTGCTCTGAGTGTTTCACAGCCTGATGTTTTTCTTTAATACTAATGAAAATTTAATTGTGCAGCACTGCCACAAATGTTGAGATTGAGTTGCCTGTGCCATCAGACGCTACAAATCCAGATGTTCGTACATCAATGGGGTCTGCATCGTATGCACCTGAAAAGGATGCAATGGTCTGGAAAATAAAATCTTTTCCAGGTGGCAAGGTATGAGTCCACTTTAAAATATCTTTTTCAGCCCAATTTGTGTCATTGATAGCCATGACATGAAGGGGTGATTATGTTGCCCATGATTATTAAAAAAGTTTTTTTTGTTAATACTATTTTCAAATATAAATTGTTTAGGAGTATATGTTGAGAGCAGAGTTTCGTCTTCCAAGTATAACAGCAGAAGAGGCAGCTCCTGAAAGAAAAGCTCCTATACGTGTGAAGTTTGAGATACCATATTTTACTGTGTCCGGGATACAGGTACGTGTCTATATGGAACATTATTGCATGCTATATATATTCTTTTAAGTAATGAAAATTTTTATTAGAAATAAAACAAGGGTCCTGTTAAAGGATGCCCTTAGGCACTTGTTAATGGGCCATTCTAGGAAAATTTTATTATCACTTTTATGGGAAATATAAAAGGCTGTCAAAAAAGTCAATTGCTTTTTTCTTTTCTCATAAAAGGTTTCTAAAAGTATTCCCTAAACCAATGCCCTTAGGGCATCCTATAACTTTTCCCATAAAACAAACCTAGTACATTGGTGGTGTACTAAGAGAGAAGTACAATCAATTCAAAATAAAATGATCAAACAAATGTAAGAGAGAAAAACAAGGCGGAGAGAGAAAAGCAGCACTCCAATCCAACAAAGTACGGAGGAAGAAGGCTTTAATGTCTAGGATATTCTGTTCACATCCCTCAAAACTTCTAGAATTTAGTTCTTGCCAAAGACACCACATAATGCAATGTGGCACAGCCTTCCAAAAAGTGATATTTCTATGTTTGTCGAAATACCTCTGCCAAGATGCAAACATATCAATGACTCTCATTGGCATAACCCAATGGAAGCCAAATAAACAGAAGAGTGAAAGCACCAATCTCCAAAGCTATAGGACAATGAAGGAGCAGGTGATCCACAGTCTCCCCACATTAGTTGAGGATAGGGAATAGTAATAACCATCCACCTCAAACCCCCAACTAGGTTTCCAGCAAAGTCTATCCATTCCCTCACCCTTAACAAACTTGGAATAGATAAGATCTATAAATGATACTAGTGACTCCAACTCCCAATCTTGGACCGGTCTAGAGAAGCGAATATCCCAATGGCGCACCCTAGTAGAGAGTTGTAAAACATCAGCAATTAAGGACTCTTTAACATTACTGAAGCTAAATAACTCCGGAAGAGTATTCTTGAGTGGACAATCACCACACCATACATCATGCCAAAATTTCACTCTAGTGCCATTACCCACCTCAAACTAAAGGTTTTTGGAAAAAGGTCTCCCATTCCTGTCTAATCAATCTCCAAAGACTCAGACCATAGGGACCCAAAACAGCTTTGGTGCACCATTCTCTCCATTCATTCCCGTATTTTGTCTCTATAACCTTTCTCCATAGGGACCCTTTCCGTCCCACATCTCCAAAGCCATTTCCCTAATAAAGCTTGATTAAATCTTCTCATGTTCCTTATACCTAACCCTCCATAACGAACCGGTTCACAAACCATATCCCATTTAACCAGTTTGTGTGCTATATTATATAGGACAGCTTGATGATGTTCTCTTGTTTATCTTCAGTTATTCATGCTTTCGGTAAATGACATCCCCCCCTCCCTCCCCCCAAATTTCTCCTTTCTCAGATTGAGAAGCATACTCTTAACAATGCAAAGGTTAAAATCAATTACAGTACTGGTACTTTTCTTTTAGTGGGTACCGCTTGATGGTCATCCAGTATTTGTTTGATCCACTATATAAATAATTTTTTGTTGGTAGTATAGCACATGTGACTTCATTAGCTTAACCTGTTTGTTTTGTAACTAAATTCACATCTAGTAAGTTTCAAGGAATCTAGACTCATAGGACTGATGTGATAGTCAAGAAATAGACTGGAAAAGGAAGAGTAAGAAAGGAAAAGAAATAACTTTTGCATTTTGACTCAGTTTTTTATTATTTAAAAATGAACAAAAATAGATTTAAAAAAAAAAAAAAAAAAAAGAAGCCGACTCTTATTTTTTTGTTACACATTTTAGTATAAAAAGTTACCAAACACTATATATCTTTTTTCTTATATTTAGCAAAAAACAAAAGGCTTTTTGTTCTGTTGACAAACGGATATTTATGGATCAGACTGAAAAGAGAGTTTTTATTATTATTATTGCTAAATTCCATTATCCACAATAACAAACTCGACCACTGTGTTCTTTCTTCATTTCCATGTTTTGAGTATTGTGTGAATCTGAAATTATATATGTAGTAAGACTCAATATGCCATAGGGACCACTAAAGAGATGAACATTTTTTGGGTTTACTATATATTAAGACTGTTTTTAAATTAACATGAATCATGACAGATCGAAGCAAGATGAGATTAGTATAAATTACATTACATAAATCTGGTGATTTTGTAGGTTCGATACTTGAAGATTATTGAGAAAAGTGGATACCAAGCTCTTCCATGGGTGCGGTACATAACAATGGCTGGCGAATATGAACTAAGGCTTATATGATGGTTGCTTCACATGTTGTTTCTATCCACCATGTGTATTTCTCCGCGATTTAGTACTCAAATTGGATATATATCAAGGAGCCTTTTGAAAGTCCGTTGCCATGTATTGATGATTATCGAGAATAATCATTTTTGGTTCTCTGGCATTATTTTGGTTGGTTTGTGCATCATGAATTATTTTAACAGGATTTTTAGGTGGTGGTTGTCCAGAAATTACATTTTGTTATCCTTTTCTTCTGTTCGGAATAACATAGCATATCTTGTAATTTCAATATTTTCCTGTGATCTTTGTATTCAAATTAGTATTCCTTGAGAAATTTCTTGATCTATGCTATCTGGCTTGTAAATCGTAATAGTGTCACAAAAAAGCCTGCAGCCTGGCCTGGTCCAGAACTATCAAGGCCTGTGGGTTAGATTGTAGGCTAGGTTTTTTTCCCAAAGGGCCGGCCGACTAGTGCAGCCCAAGTGGTTGTGTTAAATTATGAAAGCGTATGAAGAGAGGTCCTAGTGGATACCAAACAGTCCACCACCTAAAAATTACAATTAGTTGGAAAGTTTATGTAATAAGTGATATTTCATTTTTTTTTTTTTTTTTGTTATATAAAGTTATATGATATTTACAAATGGATTTAGAATAATTGACACACGAATGTAATGATATGCAAACACGTCTCAAAGAATGCTCAAGTTTTGTGTAATTTTTGTTTTAAGAATATACTAGAACTCAAAGGATTGTAGTTTTCTTTAGATTGTGGCTAAGAGCATAACTCAGCATAAGCCATGTATTCTTATTTTTTATCTTAAAAAAAAAAAAAAAAAAATCTTGAAGATAATGTAATCTTATTCATCTGAATAAGGATGTATTTTTTTTTCATTATTTTTTAGTTTTCTTGATTTTATCCTTAAATAATCAAGTGGCAACTCCAAATTCTAGAAGCCTCAATCTCGGGGGCCTATACGGCTATACTCACCATAAGTTTTCGGTGAGCTTTGGGTTCGTGGGTAGCCATGGACTATGTGGGCTGAGCCAAACGGGCTGTTGACCATTTAATGGGCTGAGTAGAGAGAAAAATCTTAGCTCTTGTCATGGCCTAGCTCATGGATAATTCCCAGTAGGGCCTTTAGTGGGCTTGGTAGGTGGGTCGAGTTTAATGGGCTACTCATGAGATTTTAATGTGCCTTTATTAGGATTTTAATAGACCTGTATTGAGATTATAAAATTTAATATTCTCCCGTCCTTCCTCCTTTTTCTCAAAAAATAATTTAATAAAAATTATAATTATGTTAAACATCACAAAACACAAATTGTCAAATTGAACAATTTAGAGGTTTAAATAAGTGTATTGTCAAGAGTTTTGTAACTCAATTGGTTGACATCTCTTAATGTTTTCAACAGAAACATCTAAGGTTTATATCTCTCTTCCCTTATTGTAACTATCGAATTCTAATATAAAAAATAATAAAAAATAAGTATATTGATATTTTTATTATTCTTATCAAGGTAAGAGTAGTTATATCACCGCAAAATGTGTAGATCTTAACTAGATTGGTTACTACGCACAAATCTTTCATTAGTAATTCAATAGACAACATGTAACGCATAGAGTTAAGCTTAGAGGTTCTTATTATTTATGAAACTCTCTTTTAAGAATTTTACAAATTTCATATCAAACTCCCATGACTCCCAAGATATAAATTAATGTCCATTGCTAATCCCCTTGGTTGCAACCACCAATCGCTCTATAAATTGGTTAAACTCGTCTTCCCTGCTTAACATACTAACTCTTGCGAATATTGGATTGACACCGAAAGCCTTGCCCCCTCTTCCAACAATCTTTAATCCTCTTAAAAATTCATTACAATCCTCTATGCCTTCTTTGCACTTCAACCATGCATAAGCTGTTAGGGAAACAATAAAGTAATTATGTTAGAACATGTTTTTTCCAATATTTTTATTAAATGAGAGAAATTAAGAAATGGGATATTCCATGCTATAGTTTTGTATTTATTGAACACGTACCTGGCAATGTTATAGTGAACTCGCCAGTGAAGTGGCAATGCTCTCTTGGATGCTTGAACAAAGTGAAACACTCGCTATGTTTAAGAGCTTCTCTTAATTTCTGCCATCTTGTAGCCATGAGATTTCGAGAAAATTCAAAAAAGTTCTCTGATTCTGCAAGCCCAACATTTTCGCAGCCATCACAAAGCACTCCTATGACTATTGCTGCTCTGACCTGTGATTCTTTTGATACACCAATTGAGCTGATTGCTATGTAATCAGTCATCTTTTCAGCAATGTCTTTATCCTTAACAAGAGCCCATCTTCCATACAAAACAAAGGCAAATCATTAGTTTATAATTAGGTTTACAAAACAAAGGCAAAGCTCATGATTGCCTCTCTTGTCTCATTGTTTTAACTATATAATTTGTTATTTTTGTTTATAGGTAGACAATGGGGAAGAGAGGAAGTGAGATTCGAACCACAGACATAAAGTACTACAAAAGATACCATTACCATTAGGCTATAACTTCAACATCATAAAATTTGTTAATTATATGATAGTGTAAATAGAGGATTTTACAAGTAATTGTTAATAATTTTGTAGTTTAGTGGTATTAATTGGTCCATGGGCGGTGCCATGAGGGTGGAAAGGGGGCAATTGCTTCACTGACCCTACCCAAAAATCCTAGATACTATTATTTTGTAGTTTCACTATAAGTTAACCATACCGGGCTGTTTCACACTAGTTGAAAATTTACATAATGATAATGGAGTAATACAATTTTTAATACAGTATTGAAGTATTAAACATAGTAAAGTAACTAGTGTAATACAATAACGTATTCCGGTTTTCCAACTAGATACCGGTACTTTCCTTTTTTTCGGTAAAAGGGAAATATTGTACCCTAGGCACCAGTACTTCAGGGAGTAATACAATATAATGATATTAATTGATTTGTCTTCTTTTCTTGGGTGATTTTTTTTTTTGGATATAACTAACAAAATGTTCTCTTTTATATGTCTTTGAATATTCGAAATCTATAAAAGTAAAACAATTGTAGGAAAAACAAAGGTTAACAAATAGAAGAATAATTACACATATATAAGCTCCAAAATTTGATATTATTTTTATAGAGTTTGTTTGATTATTTTCATTGGCCTATTTTTTTTATTATAAAAAATTAATTACAAAGTACAAATGAATCTAGAAAAATTTATTTATATTAAAAAAAAAACTATACGTTAGTTTCATTTTTGTTAAATCTATAAATAGAACTACACTATAGCTTTACCAAAATAATGGAAATTTAGATAAGTTATACTTAATGTCTATCTAAGAAGCTAAAACCTTTTCATTTATAAGTAGAATTACGACTTTGAAAAAAAATAAATTAAAAGGACTTAAATTTTTTATGTATATATCTATTGCAAGTTGTAAATTTTGCCTTCTCTCAAGTCAAATCTTGACTCTGTCACTAAACTGGTATATTTTATAAGGAGAATTGAGGCTTCGATGCTCCTCCCCCACATCTCTTATAATTTTTTAGAAATCTACTTTCTTTGGTCAATTATATTTTTCTACAAACTACTCTACATAACCATGGAATAAGATACTAACCCAATGCGGGAACCAGCATGTCCTGTGCATTTGGACAATGTAAAGAGCATAATTTCATGATCAGCTGCAGAGGTAATGGCTGTGTATTGTGGCCAGTAGTAAGCAAAGTCATAGATAACCTTTCCTTTACCACCGTTCACCACCGCTTCTCTATGAGTACCATCTGGGTTGTTTGGTGAATTCACCACCTCTATGTAGGGTCGTCCATCCTCGTTAAAGGTATATGCATCACCTGCCCACTTGTATAGCCCCGAGTGTAGGATTTCTATCATTTCAGGATATAACTGCAAGCAATAAGCATTATTATTTAGCAACAAAAATAGTGGGTTCTAGTGGGTTCTAATTAACTCAACTAGAGATATGAAATTCGAACTCTGTCTACACTGAAAGCTGATTTGTGTTTTAGCTTAATGATAAGTGGACAGCATAACTTGAAATTTTATCGTATTTAACAAAAAATTGATTGAATCTTTTAAAAAAAATAGCACCTAAAATATTTAAAGTACATGCATGCATGGATGTAGAATTTGTGGAAAAATTAAGTGACTATGCTAGTACCATGGTAATTTCTAGTTTATCCTAGTAAAAGTACCGAAATATGCAACAAATCTAGTTCAAATTCCTTCTCAAATAAAAAGAAAAAAGAAAAAAGAAGCTAGAAGATCTAGTTCAAATTAAACATGATCAGAACCAAATCAACAATAAATAGATTTAGTTCAAATTCCTTCTCACCCAAAAAAGAAGAAGATCTAGTTCAAATTAAACATGGTTAGAATCAAATCAATAAGAAGAGATCTAGTTCAAATTCTTTCTAAAAAAAAAAGGAAAAAAAGTTATCTAGTTCAAACTTCAAATAAAACATGCTTAGAATCAAACTTGTAAGATCCGATTCCTAAGGTGAAATTGATTGAATCTTCGAAATTTATTTTGAAAGAAATAGATTGCAACGTAAAATATTTAAAATACATGCATGAATGTAGAATTTGAGGATAAATTGTGTGACTATGCTAGTATATCTGTATATGCCATCGTAATTTCTGGTTTTTTTTTTTTTTTTTTTTTTGGGGAGCAAATCGTAATTTCTAGATTAAACTAGTAAAAGCACCGAAATATTCAACAAAGATATCTAGTTCCAATTAAACACATGCTTAGATTCAAATAAATAAGATCCAATTCTTAAGGTGAAGAATATGAGTCGTATCTGTTTTCCAAACCTTTTATATATTTCGAAATACTAGGCCTGTCCTCGGGTCGTTATGGGTCGGGTTTGAGCCCAACCCGAAACTGACCCGACCAGATCGGGTCTCCTAAACCTGGACCCTCCGAAGGTAGCGGTTCGGGTGGTCGAATGTCATCAGTTTTCGGTCGGTTTCTAATTGTGTGAATCGTCGCTGGATTTTGCCGAAATCTTTGGTTTTTGCTGGATCTAACCCGATCTCAAAGAGATCTTGGCGAATCTCAACAAAATTAGGCCAGATCTTGAAGAGATCTCGGCAGATCTCAACAAGATCAGGCCAGATCTCAAAGAGATCTCGGCAGATCTCAACAAGATCAGGCCAGATCTCGAAGAGATCTAGTGAGTTCTTAATGTAACTTAAAGAGATCGGATAATATCTGACCGACTAACCACTCCACTTGGCGTTGGATAGAAATTCCGATGTGTTTTCCGGTCAGGTAGGTTGAAAATCATTTTTTCATGCTCAAACCCGTCAACCGACCTGCCAATCTCGGGTTTTATGGGCGGAGACCCGTTGTTGACCATCGTCGGCATCGAGTCGGCTGGGTTGGGTGGGTTGGTTGGGTTTCGGGTCTGCTTGGACACCCCTACGAAATACTTATCTAAGTTATCTTATTAGTTATATTGTGAGGTCTAGTTAATTCAATTGGTAAAATATTTTATGGTTATATAAGAGATTTGGGGTTCAATCTCTGCCTACATTAAAAACTGATTGGTGTCTTGGTCTGATAATAAAGAACTATCATCAGGAGCGGATGCCATAATTTAAAACTCTCTAAAAAAAAAAAAAATTATCTTATTAGTTTATCCTAATTGCCGTCTAATGCGGCTTGGTCATGTCGAAATTTAAGTTTAGCTCCCTCCAATCGATAAGAGGCAGTCTAATTTATTCACTTGGAATAAACCCAAGAAACATGTTGGTTCTGAATCACACATGCACTTGTCCCCATGTTTTGTAATGGTTCTAAACACAAGTACGTGTATATGTTCGCAGCATGTTCCCAACTTTTTGTATGTTCAAGAAACATGTTCTTAGTTCTTACACAAAAACGATGTATCTATGCTTAAGGGTTGAGTTGGAATTTTAATTATTGTCAACCTTGAGTGAAGTCAAGTTCGGGTTAAGAGTTTTTTCAACCCATTTATATCCTAATCTGGTCCATCATGTATAAAAGCTTATTTCACTACCATTGTTTTAATTTTTTATTATTATTTTATTTTGATTGATTTTGGTTTTTGAGAAATAATTTGAGGAATTTGGAATTCAATTTAAAATAGTATATGAATTGTCATAATTTACTATTAAAAAATTATTTAAATAATTAATAAAAGTTCAATGTTTTATAAGTTGGTTTCTACACATGTGATGGGTCGATTTAGGTCGAAGAAACCCTCCAACTCGACCTAACCCGAACTATGCATGCACATTCTAAGTAAAAGGTAAAGGAGAAATTACAATCAGTTAAGACTCACCGAATAGTAAGGGGCAGAAGAAACAACACTGACTGGTTCAGGTTCAGGAGCAGCAGGAGCAGTGAGAGCATAAAGCAAAGCTTGGAAGAGCTGCGTTGAGCCTGTCCCCAACACAATATGCCTATCGTCTGTTACCGCATTACCGACCACACCATGCAATCTCTTGATGGCATCACCCAGTTCTGGCTCCAAAAACCAGCACACATTGTTTTTATCACTGTAATAGCTCATCAAATCACTGCCCCGGATCAACACGTCACACTTGTCACCCATCTTTTGCCAAAACGGCTCAAACACCGTCGGATCGCCACTGTCATAGAAATGTTAAAAAAAAAAAAAAAAAAACCCCATCATGGTACTTATCAGATATCACTCAATATACCCACCAAAATATTTGTGTCAAATGAGTTTTACTCAATGTCATTGGTACACTACTACTTGAAAAATAGAAAAAGAAAAAAGAGAGAGGTGTGGGACTCTGAATCCAGACTCATTCTTGTAACCTTTTTAAACTACAAAGCTCTTGTATTGAAAATGGTGATATAGGACTTACGTGTTAAAAGCGAGAACAGAGTCTGAAGAGAGAGTAGTAGTAGCTCTTGTGCCATTAGCCGAGGGCAAGGAGGTTTTGTTAAGAGGAGCGCCAACCATTTTCTCGTTTGTAAGAGTTAATGTGTATATACTCTAGGTTTATCTGAGTGTGTAGAGGTAATGTGTGTGCTCCGAGTGTGTAGGGGAAGTTGGATTTATATAGATGAGGATGAGGACCTTATAATTTTATTTATTTATTTTTTTTGGTCTGAGAAAAAACCTATTATTAATTTGAGGGGAAAAAAAAAACAAAAAAATCATATTTAGGGGTGTGAGTATTGCTTTATCTAAGTTGACTAAGTGTCTGTTTGAGAACAGTTTATTTAGCTGAAACTGAAATTTTTTTGCTAAAAGTGTAGAAAATAGGTTAAAAAATAAGCTGAATAATACAATGGAACCCATGAATAGTATAAAAAAAAGCAATAGGACCCATGAATAGTAGTAAAAATAAGCTAAAAGTGTAGATAAGCTGAATTTTTCAGCTTATCCCAAATGGATGCTAAATCTAGGGGATAAAGTTTTTTATTTTATTTTATTATCCCCTCTTAATACACCTTATCCACATTTTGTGTGCTACCTTAAATTCTACTGAGATCATAAATATCTAATAAATTGTAATTAATGAAGCATAAAGTAGGACAAATGTCTTCCTATAAAAAAAAAGTATGATAAATGATAGAGAGCCAGAGATAGATACCAAAATCATACTGTTTTAAAGCTAACCATGGCTGCTTTAAAGTCCAATAAAGACAAAGTTTAGAATAAAAAAAAAGCAGTAGGACCCATGAATAGTAGCAAAAATAAGCTAAAAGTGTAGATAAGCTGAATTTTTCAGCTTATCCCAAATGGATGCTCAATTTGGGGGATAAAGTTTTTTATTTTATTTTATTATCCCCTCTTAATACACCTTATCCACATTTTGTGTCCTGCCTTAAATTCTAATGAGATTATAAATATCTAATAAATTGTGATTAATGAAGCATAAAGTAGGATAAATGTTTTCCTATAAAAAAAAATTAGGATAAATGATAGAAACCAGAGATAGATACCAAAATCATACTGTATTAAAGTTAACCATGTCTGCTTTAAAGTCCAATAATGACAAAGTTTAACTACAAAATTGGTTATAACATTATGTTACAACCTTACAACCTTATTCAAAATCTTTTTATTAGAGGTGAATTTTGACAAATTCACCATTGGATTACGTCTTCTTTTTATATCCTTCATGTTTGTAAAATTTATAGAAAATTAAAGATCAATAGTTATGTCATTAATAAATTGTTTAAATTGCAAGTTTTTGTAGTTTAAAATTATGCATAGTATAAAGCTTATAGATCATATAGTAAATAATATTTGATTGACATAAAATTTGGCATGTGTATTAAGAGCGTAAAAATTATTAAGAATATAAAGTGAGAAAAAGAAAGACTGAATAGTTTGTATATTGATGTATATTCTGTGTAAATAACATTGTACGTTAAAGAGCCTTAAAAAGATATTTTTAGAATTTCTAATCTAAAAGAAAATCAGTTCACTAAAACTTCTCTCTCTCTTTCAGCTCAGTGGAGTCGTGGACTGTAGAAGATAAAAACTCACTGCCTTTTGTTAGGTATACAACTTCTCCAATCTGTGTATCCAGATTGTCGTAGAAGGCTTTGGTTCTCTTCACAATTAATTTTTCTTTTCTTGGTAGTTTATTCATCATGGATGCATCGATGGAAGAACTTTGGAGAAACTTCAAACTTTCAGAATAGGAAAAATGAGTTACAAGAGTGGAAGCTTTTGAAGTTGTAGGCTCCAAATAGCAAGCACAATATAGTATTTTGTTCAAGCTGTAGACCAACAAAGAGTTTAATAAGGAAGCGTTTAAAGCTACTTGTGGTGATCTTTGGCGTCTTAATCAGGGTGTAACCATCAGAGAGGTAGGACAAAATCTCTTTATCGCTATTTTTGGTTCGGAAGATCATTTGATGACAGTAATCGATAAAAGCCCATGGTCCTTTGATAAGAAACTGATTTTGATGAAGCATTTCCTTGATGATTTCAACCCAGCCAACGTCACATTCAGCCATTCTCCTTTCTAGATTCGTATTTTCAATATCCCCGTAAAAAGTTTGAACAAGGCTGTTGGAACTCATATCGGCAATGAAATGGGGGAGCTTAAAATAGTTGATGCACCTAAAAGTGGGCTTGTTTGGGGTCCTTTCCTTCAAATCAAAGTGAACATTGATATTACTAAGCCTATAATGCTAGGGAAGATGATTTAGATTGATGATCTTGAGACTAGTTGGATTGCTTTTAAATATGAAAGGCTCTATATTCTGTTATAGGTGCGGTATTCTTGGTCATCAAGATAGAGAATGTCCTTAGTTGAAGAAGGGATGTTTTTCTATAGATGAGGATGGGTTTCAATTTGGGCCATGGCTTCACTCTTTGGTCCCAAAAGGGAATAGGAAAAAAGATCCAAGGAATTCTTCTTTAGATATTCGGGATGATGAGGAAGATGATACTCAGTCACTTGCAGAGGACGATGAGGTTCTTGTTCAACAACGGCATCTTCAAATGGATCCTCTTTTGTCAGTCTTGGTGGTGAACACAGGGAAACTTGTGCCGTTTGGTACACCCTCAGGAGGAGACAGAGGAGAATTAGCACGGGAAAAAGATTTGGTTCCTAGTTCCATGGGAGGTTTGGAATCTCAAATGGATCAAGCAGTTAAGAATACAAAAGTTTCATCGAACTCAAACTCTGATAAGGGTAACTGTCCTATCCTATCAGATTAGGTTAATCTCAGTTCAGATTCAAATTTGAAGTTGAGGGATAATTTGCATAATTCTCATGAGTCCAAACATTGTGATAAGGTTGAAAATCATGTTATTGAGATAGCTGAGTTATCCTCAACCAATAAGCCCTCACATATCAGTTGTTCGGGTTTGGAGAAAAAAGCTAGGACTTTCGAAATTCCTCTTGAGAAACTGCTCGATATTTATGAGGATGTAGAGATGGAATCCTCATCTGATGTTGTTGTGGAGATTCCAGAACCGAAAACTACATCTTTATGTAGTTGGAAGCGAATTATCAGAGATAAGTCAAATTTGAATCCTAAGGATTCATCCACCTCTATGTCAGTACCTGCAAAGCGACTTGTAGGAGCATTTGATCCTATCATAGACCCTGATATCAGTCACAAATAGAAAAATCTGTCGGTTGAAAAAGAAACTTTTCAATTATCTACTCCCACCACTAGGGTTGGTACTCAGCCCCTTTTCAACCCATGAAAGTTCTAAGCCTAAATTGCCGTGGGCTTGGGATCCCAGATGCGGTAGTTGAACTTCGTTGTTTAGCAATAGAAGAAGCTCCCCAAGTTTTATTCTATGTGAAACTAAACTTGATAAGCGAGGCTTTGCTGAGCTGAAGGAAAATTTAAAAATGACACAGGGTTTAGATGTCCCACGCATTGGTTTAAGTGGTGGATTAGCACTCCTGTGGCACGAAAATATTGATCTTGTAGTTAAAACTTATTCACCTCATCACATTGACTCTCTAGTAACCTTTGAAGGAGTTAAGTGGCGCATTACTGGTGTTTATGGTCATCCAGTGACAGCAAGAAGGGGTGAATCTTAGGAATTGTTACGCCAATTACATTCCAGGATGTCTTATCCTTGGTTATTAATGGGTGATTTCAATGAAATTCTTCATCCTGATGAGTATTGGGGTAGTGGTTCTCATCCTTATACTCAAATAACTAAATTCCAACGCGCGATAGATGACTATTCACTACTGGATTTGGGTTTTGAAAGCCCTAGATTTTCTTGGTGCAACAATAGATTTCAAGGAAAGATTATATATGAAAGATTGGACCGGGGATTATGTAATCAAGAATGGCCGAATTTTTTTCCTCACTCAAAACTATTTTACATTCCCTTTGACTTTTCAAATCACTTAGCCTTGCTAACTAAAATTAAAGCTACACGGTCTGCTCTGCCAAGTGCCAAGGGGACTAAAGCACAAATTTTTCCGATTCGAGGCTTTATGGACTAGGAATCCAGATTGTGATGATGTAATTAGATCCAGTTGGGACACTCCATAATGGGGCACTCCAATGTATCATTTGACACAGAGGATCAAGGCTGTTCGGGTTGCTTTGCTTTAGTGGGGTGGAGGTAATGTCAGAGGACTTGTAAAATCTATTGCAGCTAAAAAGAAATTGCTGTCCAGTTTAGAAATGGAGTGCCACTTTAATCCATTTGATCCTCAAATAATTCAGCTTAGGAATGTAACGAGGGCAGAATTGAACGAACTTATTTGCTAGGAAGAGATGTATTGGCACCTACGATCTCGTGTTTCTTAGATGCAACATGGGGATCACAGTTCAAAATATTTCCATGTTGTGGCCTCTTAGAGAAGAAGAAGTAACAATATTTCAAAGTTAAAAGTTTCTAATGGGAGCTGGATAACACAACAATCAAACTTGGAATTTGTTGCTTCGCAATACTTCTAGGACATTTTCACTTCGGCCTCATCTAACTCTTTTCATCAGGTAATTCAGCATGTGGACAGAGTTGCTACTCTAGATATCAATAGTATTCTACTTGAAGAATTCACAGAGGATGACGTCAGGACAACAATCTTTCAGATGCATCCTACTAAAGCCCCGAGCCCTGACGGTATGTATCCTTTATTTTTTCAACACTTTTGGCATATAGTAGGTCATGATGTTTCTAGTACTGTCATTGATTGCCTTAACTGAGGGAAGATCTTAAGCAGTATCAATCTTACTCACATCACCCTTATTCCTAAGAGGAAAAATCTGGAATCTATGTCTCACTTTCGGCTTATTAGTCTATGTAATGTAATTTTCAAGATTGTTTCGAAGGTCTTAGATAACAGGCTGAAGAAGATCTTGGGGATGATTATCTCTGACTGTCAAAGCGCGTTTGTGCCAGAAAGAGTAATCACTGATAATATCTTGATCTCTTTTGAAATTTTGCATTACATAAAGACCAAAAGATGGGGTACATCTACTCACATGGCTCTTAAACTTGACATAAGCAAGGCATACAATAGAGTTGAATGGGACTATCTTAAAGCTTTGATGTTGAGAATGGGCTTTCATCCTTGGTGGGTTAATCTGGTTATGGCTGGAATTTCTTCAGTTTCTTACTCTGTAATTGTGAATGGTGAGGCATTTGGATTTATCAAACCATCTAGAGGGATCAGACAGGGCGATCCTTTTTCGCCTTATTTATTTTTACTCTACTCTGAGGGGTTTTCAGCACTTATCAGAAACTCAGTTCAAACAAATAGACTTCATGGTGTCAGTATCTCCAGGGGTGCTCCTATGATTACTCATTTACTATTTGCTGATGACAGTCTATTATTTTACATGGCATCTATTGCAGAATGTCAAACCATCAAAGAAATCCTTAGTTCATATGAGTTGGCTTCGGAACAGAAGGTTAACTATGATAAGACTACTATCTTTTTTAGCAAGAATACTCCAATGGACTTGAGGGAGGAGATTAGACTTTACTTAAATGCCACATCTAATGAACCTTTTGAGAAATACCTTGGGCTTCCTCCTATCATTGGAAGAGGTAAGAAGCAAGCTTTTGCTGAAATTAAATTGAGGACTCAGTCTAAACTCAGCAATTGGAAATGTAAGTTTTTATCTCAGGCTAGGAAGGAAGTGTTGATTAAATCTGTAGCTCAAGCAATTCCTACGTATGCCATGAACTATTTTCTGTTTCCTAATGGGCTTTGTAATGAACTTAATTCTATGATGGGATAATTTTGGTAGGGACAAAAGGAAGAGGAGAAGAAGATGCATTGGCTTAGCTGGAAGCATCTTTGTTTCGCCAAGAAGGATGACGGCATGGGATTTCGAGACTTGAAATGTTTTAATCTTACCCTTCTTGCTAAACAAGGGTGGAGATTATTACACTATCAAGATTCTCTATTTTTCAGAGTCTTCAAATCTAAATATTGTCCCAATGGATCCTTTTTAGAGGTAGCCATACCATTTCATGCATCTTATGCATGGTGTAGTATTGCCCAGAACCGAAACCTCTTGATCCAAGGTAGCCGCTAGAGAGTTGGAACTGGATCTTCGATTAATATTTGGCAAGATAAGTGGTTGCCTATGTAATTAAACCAGAAAGTTTTATCACCACAAACTATTCTTCCTTTTGAGGCTAGGGTTTCTGATCTAATAGATGGGTCTAATTTTCAACCAAGGTGGAAAGGAACTCTAATAGACTATATTTTCTTCCCTTTTGAAGCTGATATCATTAAATCCATTTTGCTAAGTGTCAGAAGGCCTATTGATTCTTTGATTTGGACCAAAAATCAAAGAGGTGTTTTCTCTGTTCGGAGTGCATATTTCCTTCAAAGAGAAATTGAGAAGCTGCTAATGGGAATATGGCTTCAACATCTAATGCTGGTAGGTGACATTCTTTTTGGAAACATATTTAGTCTGCGGTGATCCCACCTAAGATTATAAATTTTATTTGGAGAGCTTGCACAGATAGTCTCCCTCTTCGAACAAAACTTTTTGATAGGAAGATCTCGAACTCATTCTCTTGTGTACTATGTTTAGAGGCGGCTAAATCATGTACTCATCTCCTATGGGAATGCTCCTTTACTCAAGTCGTTCGGCTCCAACCACCTTTCTGGAATTCCTTTAGGCTACCTCTGCATATTCAGTTCATGGAAGTCATAGATATGGCTACCCATAAACTTTAAACCCCTGAATTGGAAATATTTTTTATGGCTTTATGGATGATATGGAACTGTCGTAACAACTTATTTTTAAGAATAAGGAACCCAGTCATGCAGGTATATGGAATAGAGCAACTACTTACACGTTGGAATTCATGGAGATTAATAAGATGCACACAGTACCTGCTAGAACCCCCGTTACTAGATGGTCACCTCTGTTGGGGAGATAAACACCTTAAGGAGCTTCCTTGAGTAATTAATAAAACATATAGAGATACACTTTAACCCAAAGGCCTAAGCCCCATGGGTATGTGCTCAATTATGTTATATTAACTACTCATTCTTCTTATCTTTATTCAATGTGGGACTTCACTCACACGTGTAACCCAACAATCTCCCCCTCACGTGTGAGTCTCTGCCACTCTGTGGGCTTCAAGACTTCTCTGTGGGCCATGAATAAGTCCTACTTGCTCCCCCTTGCCTAATGGGTTTTTTCACTTCATCGGCGCGTCATCCATGGGTCTCTCGTACGCCATCCATGGGAACCACATGTCAACCCCGCACGCACATCTATGGGAACTCCGCACGTCCATGTCCATGGGAACCTCGCACCTCATCATTGTTTTGCACCATTTGCAATATTCCTTTGTTGGGTTTTTACTTTTTCTCCAGGATTTTTGTGCTTTCTCTGTCCCCGCTGAGTAGGGACCATGAACACCTCATCACCTTCGCCGCACACCACCATGGGCTCTGATACCACTTGTTGGGGAGATAAACACCTTAGGGAGCTTCCTTGAGTAATTAATATAACATATAGAGACACACTTTAACCCAAAGGCCTAAGCCCCACGGGTATGTGCTCAATTATGTTATATTAACTACTCATTCTTCTCATCTTTATTCAATGGGGGACTTCACTCACACGTGTAACCCAACAATCTCCCCCTCTGGAATCGTCCTTTAAACTGAACATTGCAATTTCTAAGTCCAAAGCATCTTTATCTGTTGGGCTGGGTTTGCTTATCAGGAACTCAAAAGGAGAAGTCATGGTAGCATCATGTGAACATGTTAGAAAGGAACTTCATGCTCTATGGACAACGGCATCAGTGGTTCGTGTTGGCTTACTTTTCTGTCAGAGCACGAGCTTTTCAAACATTATTGTGGAGTGCAATTTTGCTGAGTCGGTGGACCTTTTGAATTCAGATAGAGTATGTTCATTAGAAGTGGCTTGGATTTTTAAGGATATTAAGCTTATCTATGAACAATTTGTTAGTATATCCTTTGTTTCTGTTCCAATGAAATGTAATCATGCTGCCTTAGCTCTTGCTAATGCTACAAAAGAGAATGAGGAGGTCATTGTTTGGATAGAAGAATATCCCTATTTTCTCTTTCCAATTGTACAACATGATATTCAATAAATAAGATCTATTATCATTTCACTTCAAAAAAAAAAAGGGAAAAAAAGAAAAGAAAAGAAGAGAGCCTTAAATAAGTATGTGTGACGTACATGTGATATGAGTATACTACAAGTACAGTATACTAAGCTAAGCCCGATGGGCTAGGCTAGACTAATCTATATGCAAACATCCCCCCTCAAACTCGAGGTGGCAAGGAGGAAGCCAACTGGAGTTTGGATATATGATCTCGAAGATAACCAGGCGGGTGAGTTTTGGTGAAGATATCAGCAGGTTGGTTGGTAAAGAAGATGGAGAACAACTAGAGATTGCCTTTCTTGAGATGCTGGCGAGTGGTGTGGCAGTTGATCTCAATGTGCTTGGTGATCATGCAATTTAATGGTTATATTTTTAAATTATGTAGTAATGTTTATTTTATTGAGTAAAGTTATAGCCTTAGGCTACAATCAGTTTTATAGTTAAATTTTGTCATTAAAGTAAACTAAATCTTCTAGAGTCTTAGCAGATTTTGTTTTATGAATAGGTTATACTATATATGGAAAGTGTGAGATTTTTTAACTCATCTTAAGCTTTAAAAAAAACATACCTAACAAAACAACAATCATTTTTATATTCATAAGTATCAAAGGCATAATTGTGCACTTCATAATATCATGCAAATATTTGAGTTATAAATTAAAGTAAACTATATATTAAAGTTCGCTAATCACCCTAAGGTCATACCATCTATAAATAAATAAATAAGAAGTACACTAATTAGTTAAGGCTGAGTTTGGGTCGAGTCAGGTCAGGTAATTAGGTCTTGAGTTAGGTCTCAAACTCTCAAGTAGGACATTTTTTTTTTTTTCTTAAAAAAAAAAAATCTTAACTGGTTGGCTTGTTTCATGATGTCTCAGCATGGGGGAAAAAAAATCTTGATGTCAAAAAAATAAAGCTTGATTTGGAACAATTATAATTGTTGCCTATATTCTTGCTAACCATACCTAAATTTGGATAGTATCTTTTATAATCAAATTTTATTTGTACTTAGAGGCACATTTTTTTTTTTCATTTTTAGGGGAATCCTTGATACCATTGGAAAGATTACTTCCACAAAAGGGAAATAGAATGTAAAACAATTAATTAGAAGACAAATTCTTATAAGTCAAAGAAATTCTCATCTCATCATCAACCAAGAAAATATATGCTCAGAAAACACATTCACAATTTCACAAGCTATGAACTTTGGCACATAAACACTTAGTTTACATCAAAACTTAGTACTATAATAGTGGGCCAACCAACGTATTATAAATTACAAAGATCAAGAATGCACTCATAGGATGTAAAGCAATGCATGTATGTAATTGATACACTTGAAACATTATCTTAAACAGCCAAAATGAGGTTTTTCCCCTTTCAACAAAAATTTCTAGTGTTTTGCTCTCTTTCTCAAACTATATAGGGATATGTCTCTGTTTTGAAACTCGATAATGTGAGGCTCGATTTTCATATAAAACTTGATTAGCGTATAAGCAAGTTAGTTAGTATGAGCTTTGTGCCACGCTGGCAAAACAGACATGACTTTTTCCAATAAAAGAATGCTCGTGTATACATGCATAACTTGGTAACTAGAAAATCGAGTTTGCCTTAACAATTTGAATGCCTAACATCTCACAACGCCTGTTTACTCTCTCCATCTACACTCTTCATCACTCTCCCCCACTCTCCATCAATCTCACTCTCCTTATCCAGTCTCCCTCACCCTCTTCGATCAGTCGTCGTTGCCGAAACCCTAGTGCTTCCATCGAACCCTCACCGTACCCGCCGCCATTGATTACAAGAATGTTGCTCTGCCATTGATTATTGTTTTGTGCTACATTTGTTTTTTGGGAAATGGATGATTATCAGTTTGACTGCAGATTAATTCTTGGTGCTTGATGTAGACTAATGTGGGTTTTTTGAGTTAATGGTTTTTCCTACTTGAAATTTAGAACAATGTGAAAATTATGAATCCATTATTTCCTTAGCTTGGATTTGTAAATATAATTTTGAATTGATAATTGAAGGGCTATTATTGATTTATTTTGTGCACAATAAAGCATTTTGAACTTCAAGTGAGAACTTGAGTTTAATATTGATCTTCAATAGCTTCTTCTCTTTAATTATTGTCATAATTATGTAATTTATTTTTCTGTTTTTTTAATCTTAATATCATAAAATAGAGTAGCCATTGGGAGAACCCATGGTCTTGAAGAGATAGTGCAAAAATAGAAGAGAGTATATTATACCTTTTTTATACAAGGCATATGCAAATTTGAGTAAGCATTGAGTATATATGTCCACTTATTAAACCTAAAAAAGGGACGTTGTACAAAATCAAAAAATTGTGGAAAAGAACAAAAAACTAATGTAATTCATCAAACAATTTGCATTTTCTTTTAATTTACATATAGGGTTTGAATCAACAACAAATGTAAACCAAAAACCCTGTAGATGATGGGAATAAAGTTGAGGATAATAATGTGTTAAGAGAGTTATAAATTGGATTAATTGAGCAAACAAATTCCAAAAAGAAAAGAGAAGTACATATTAGAATCTGTGCAGGGAAGACTTCCTATTGCAGGCTTTCGTGAGAAGAGACCTATGTTTTTTGAAAACCAAAAAAGAAAGAAATTCTGAAATAAAGAAAACACGGAAAACATATTGGAAGCAAAAAGTACTACTCACAATACCAATTGAGAATACACTTTGATCATATATATAATTATTTAAGACATACAATTAGAGAAAGATTATTAATCAACCTCACGCAATTCATCTAAAAATAAAGAGAATTAACCATACAAGAATACATATTTCACATCAAGATTAGACTCAACTTCTACTTAAAATTGAAACCTAAAACAAATCCTAGTATCAAAATTTTCAGAATCTCATAACGTAAGATCAATACCTAATTAAAGAAACAATTGGATTGTAGAGAACCAAATCTAAGGTGCATAAACTATCCTACAATTGTATTTGACTATTTGATAATCCTTTCAGATTTTTAATGAGGCTCCTAATCCACTATTTTATCAAATATGGGAATGACAGATAAATCTGCTTAAATTCCAATTCAATTTTTCAATCTTTCTATTAATTCACTTGTATAAAGTTTTGTAGACAAACTTCGTAAAAAAAAAAAAAACTGACATAGAACAATGGCTCTAGGAATTTAATTAAATAAAACTGTATCTCACCAAAGTTCAGTCTGTCTCTTGAAAGAAAGAAAACACTCTTTTTAATAAACAAACATAATTTGTCATTAAGACTTGCTATGACAATTTCTCTATACTTTTTTTCATATCAATAAAAAATCTGCCACCCCATTATCTTATGCCACTTTCTTGATTACTAAAAATAATTGCTTTAAAGATTGAAAATAAAAAACTTTCAAGGGAAAGAACTATTAAATTTTAATGTGGTTAAGCATTAGAACACAATAGGGGAAAATAGGACAAAATAAGGATCTGAAATAGTATAGACAAAATAAGGATCTAAAATATTAAAGACAAAATATTATAAAAGAGTTTCTAGAATATGCATCACTTTCTTCTACCTTAAAGCATAAACTTGTAAACAATGATGAGGATCTGGTCAAGCACACTACAACTATGCAAATATTATTGACTTATACTACTGTAAACATAGAAATACAAAGTAACAATGGGAGCATGGGTACTCCCGTTTATGTACCCTTTTTCCAGCCTGTACTAACATGACAAGCCCTGATACTCATATATAAAAAAATTTATGATATTTGGACCATGAGATGAGCTTATAAATGCACCACAATACTGAATGGATTATTTTTATCCCACTAACTTCTTCGACTGACTAAGCTATGAGTCACAACACCTCAAGCTCAAAACGTACGGTGTGAAACAAGTTTGGATCTACTTCAACAAATGCATCATCACAAGTTCTAGCAGAGCAACAACTACAGACATACACAGACCACTACGGAGGGAAATGGGTTGGAAAGAAAAGAGATTTCGTTAATATTCCAGTATACACATACGAGAGTCTAGGAAGCGTCGGACACATCATGGTCAGCAAACCTGCACAACTGAGTACAGATACCACTACAACAAAGTTTACCACAGCAAAATAACTATGGTCAGAGCTATACAAGAAGAGGTGTGAGTTGGAGGTGTACTGTCGATGGCATGGGTTACAAGTTCCTAAGGCACGGTCAGCTGAGTTACCTAGAGACGAACCTACCAACATACTTGCTCATCTTGAACGGGAGAATAATCAAATGCAAAGGTGACTAGACCGTTTTCATGTAGTCCAAATGGTTAGGAAACATCTATCAAGGAAGGGCAAGAGCGAGCCATCATGTCTATTAATGAAATTACTACTTTAGACGATGATAAAGATATTTCAGACTTCTTAGATTCAAGCAATGATGATTTCCAAAAATTCCTACCTACGAAGATTAGATGTTGTTGTTAATGTCTAGACATTTTGTGTAAGACTTAGTGTTGTTGTCAATGTCTGACAATGATGATTATGTATGTTCAACTAAAGTATGGAATGCATTAATGCATGATATGTGAGTCCCACCACTTATGGACGCATATTAACAAATAGTAGATAGGGAGACCAATATACAATTTCGTCTATAGTAACCACTTTTATTGTTTTTGCATTGTTGATTTGTTAATAAAAGCCTTCTAGAGTTATGAACATGACCGTAAATGCTACTTATAATTATGTGTTATCCTTCATTTCACTAAGCATCTTATAACAATCTAAGAAAAATAAGGTATATAGTTGATTACTTCTTGCTATGCTAAAGATTTTCATTCTCTTGTGATTAAAATTTACTACAACAAACAACCAAAATCACACCAATGTACTCACATAACACTCATTCAACCAATTAAAAAAAAAAAATTAGTACAATATCAAATGAAAATACCATTGCCATAAAATTCTGGTATAGGTTTTTTACTTGAGGTGATAGAAATTTCAGTTTAGTCCGAAAGCAGCCGTGGATCTGTGGAGCAGCAGTGGAATTCAATTCAGACTGAAAGCAAGGCATTCTGAATGGGAGCAGATGTAATGGTATAACATAAGCATATCTCGATTCTAGAGATATTGATTTTGCTTTATAACTCTATAATTTTATAATCGAGTATATAACTCGATTTTACAGTAATCGAGCTATGTACAAATTAAAAAAATGAAAATGCCACGCTGGCGAGCCAACGTGGCAAAAATCTCGTAAAAACTCAACCATAAGATCATCGAGTTTCATACAAAACTCGATTATTTTAATGTCGAGTTTTAAAACAGGGGCATATCCCCATATAGTTTGAGAAATGGGGCAAAATACTAGAAAGTTTTGCTAAAAGGGACAAAACCCCATTTTGGCCTACCTTAAACTGCTAAAAATTGCATATCTCCAAAACATTCGTGGGTTCCACAAGAAGAAAGAACATATCACAAACTTCCATCTTGACATGTTTTTCTCATCACGAAAACATATTAGAACTCATAGGAAAAATCCTTTAATAGAATCACTTCTTGCAAATATGCTTTACAACAGTACAACCTCTATTTAGCACAGTAAATGATAAACCCTTAAATCATTGAGAATTATACATACATGATAAATGATAAGTAGTTTTTTTTTTTTTTTTTTTAACCTTAAAAAAGTGAGTGGGTATTGGGTAAGAAACATGACTTAGTGGGATTTTAAAATATAACACAATTTTTTCCAAAAAAAAATATATATATATATATATATATATAACACAATTTTACATATTTATTGTAGTAAGTGAATAGGATATATATATATAGATAGATACTAGCCTTTGAGCATGCGCATAAATCTCTTTTATTTTTTAGTAAATTGAAATAACATTCATTTTAATTTCTAACCCAAAAAAAAGAGGCTCCTATAAAGTTAAAAAAAAAATTAAAAAAAAAAAGTAAAAAACAAACAAACGTATCCTTATCCCATATTTCCATGTAGTTTTTATTTTATTTTTTGTATGAGATTAATAGATTATCCCATGTAGTTAAAAGAATATCCAATTATCTACTACTCCTTTTCAATTATATAAATAAAATTATTAACTTTTAAAATTTTAAATTTTAGGTTACTTATAAAATCTCTCATTTTTTGTTTCTCTCTCACCTTTTTCTTTTTTGAACGTGTTCAACTCTATCAAAAAAAAAACCCAAGTTGATATAATCTCCAAGAAAAAAAAAAGTTAGAAAGTGTATTGGGAGGTGGTGCCTAATTTTATGGGATATGGAGCAACATGATGGGAAAAAAATGTTTATTAAATTTACCTAAATTTTAAGAATTTTATTTAGAGTCCACTGCTTAAATGGTTTGGAAGCCATTTAAGTAGTAGTACAGAAACCATAAAAAATATTTTTTTTTTAATTTAAATTAACAACAATAACTTTTCGTAATTTTAGGAGTTTTTTATGAGAAAAAGAATTTTTTTTTTTTACCAAAGACAAAAACGTGTGTTTGTTTTAATTTTATATATATTGAAAATATAATTTATAAGTGAATAAAGAAATTTAAAAACCAATTGGAGAGTGGTCATGTTTTTTAGACAATATTTTAATGGGAGTTAAAAAGATGTATTTTACCAGATTGTTTTCAAATTTTGTGCTTAAATGTACAGTGTAAGGGTATTTTTAAGCCACAAAAAGTGTGAATAAAATTAAATTTTAGGAATTATCTTTTTGAATTTAAAATGATAGTAGGTGTTGTAGAAATGTGTGTTTTGAAATTAGGTATTTGACATTGTTGACCATATTTCTAAGAGAAGTCGCTGTATTATTGATGAGAGTATTTTTAAATCATATAAAAATCTAGTTCAAGAAAGATAATTTTATGGAGAATCGTGAAACGTTATTGACCCTAATCTTATAACATTTTTAGGAGAATTCATTTGGTTATTGGATGGAGGTATTTTAGACCTTCAAAAAAGTTCATATCAAATAGGGGAATAGTGTTATAAATAGTATAGAAGATAGACGATATTTTCTATAATTGATTTGTAATAATAGTATAAATAAATAAATATATATATATATATATATATTAAGAGAGAAATTTATATAATAATGTAGGTGAGATACATATAATTGGATAGTTTCAAGCTTTAATTTGACTTGATTTTTTAAAACGTTTTAAATTTCAAAGTGTTGCAAGAATACCTTTGCGTCTAATCCATCATGGTCTCCTTTGTGGTATAATTGTTGCTCATATTTTTGTGGTAAAAGTTAAGCTTCTTGCCAAATTCATCCATTGCCTTTGTAATAAAAATTTTCACATACATATATATATACTAGCCTCATCATATACGCTTTGCGCGTGCGGTGAGGCTTTTTTTTTTTTAGGTCTAGGGTCATAATTTCTTTTTTCTTTTTCTTTTTTTAAATTTTGAACAAGTTTGTTTTGAAAACATGAATTAGTAGGAGAGTATCCTATTTTGTAGGCATTTTAAGTGGAGTTAAAGATATATTTTTTCCGATTTATCCTCAAATTTTTTCTCTGTAAACTGTAAGGTTTAGGGGTATTTCTAAACCACAAAAAAATGATAAACTTTAGAGATAAGCAGTAACTGTAATTTCTTTTTTAAACGTGAAAGGACAAAATTCCTAAATTTTAGGGGTTCTCTTTTTTAATTCAAAATTAAATTTGTTATTTGACATTTATGACCCTATTTTTAAATGAAGTTACCTTTCATTAATAAGAGTGTTTTTGAACCACATAAAAGTCCAATTGAAAGAGGGGAATCCTCATTTATATATATAGCGAACACATCATCCAAATTATTCGAAATTCATTATAATTAGTTACATAGAGTATCACCACCACATACCCTTGGCAAGATGGTCACTCTACAAGTATAAGTACTTATAAGGTGTAGAGGGCAAGGGTTAGGGTTCAAGTCTCCAAGAGGTCATTTTAAAATATGACACTCGGGTGGATAGGATTAGCATCAAAATTAAGAAATTAAATTGACACAATAATTCATTTGGTACAAAAATTTAAAAACATAGATGGGACATGTGGTCCAAAATTAAGAATCCAAGTGAGAATCTAAAATTTAAAGTTTTATTATGATTAAAGCCTTAACAAGCATTGGTAGGAAACTTGTTATAAAAAGAGGGAGAATAAAAGTAGGCGAAACTACATTGTTAGTCCATAAAGTTTGCCTGCTGAGCACTTTTGGTCCTTAAAGTTTCTAGTGTGCGTTAATAGTCCCTGAAGTTTTAAATATGAGTGCTATTAGTCCCCCTATTAACTTTCGTTAGTTTGTTTGCCTATGTGTCTAATGGAATAATTATGTGGCATGTATTAAATGATCTAGCAACCAATTTATTATTAAAAAATTATACATTATATTATACACATACCGGGTAAACCCAAATAATGTGGGTCTTCAACACATCAAACCTATGTCTTTCTCCAAATTCAAAGTTCCTAGATTTCTTTATCTTTTCCTCCTTTTTCTCAGAATCCAAACAGGACCAAGGAATATGTTTATGGAGAGAGAGAGAGAGAGAGATTGTAGCCAAGGATGGAGGTATCTACATAATTGCATCTATACATAACCAAGTAGAATTCTCTCAAGCAAAAAATACCCATCTTTCAAAATTAAACACTGAAAATCCTTAGACCATCAACTTAAAAGTTCACAGTATAATAATTCCAATATGTATTTGATCAAATAGTTAACTGCAAATACTCAATAGAATGACCACTTCCATTTCTCACCCAAAGAATTAATGAAACCAAAGAATATAAAGTTTCAGGTTCAACGAATATATGTATCTACATGTAAAATAAGTGTTTATGCACAGTGAGAGATCCAACTAGAGTGTTTGAGATGGGTGGCATAGGCCCTGACAAACTCACCATCTCCATCTTCTTTTAGCACTACTACTGCGGCAATGGAGCTCCGAAGTAGCAAAACCCTTTTAAATATATATATATATATATATATATTAGTTATTTGATTTTGAATTGAACATATTTCTAGACCCAATTTGGATTTCGAGAAAATGAGGGAAAATGAAAAAAATAATCTAGGTTCTTTGAATTTGGAGAAAGATCTAATTTTAATGAGTTTGATGTGTTGAAGATCCACATTAATAATAAGATAATAATTTTTCAATAATAAATAGGTTGCCACATCTTTTGAAACATGCCACATCATTATTCCATTATACATATAGGCAAATAAATTGACGGAAGTTAACAAAGGAACTACTAGCACTCATATTTAAAACTTCAGAGACCAATAATGCTCACTTGAAACTTTGGGAATAAAAAGTGCTCAGCAGTTAAACTATAGATGCTACAGTTAGCATCATAGTTTTGCCATAAAAGTATTCAACAATTTTTGTCATCTAAAAGCATTCTCGCCAAGCTCTCTCTTAATTTAAATTTTGGCTACACTTTAAATGAAGTCATTTTTCTATTTCAAATAACCATTTTTACAAATACACTCCTCGGAAAATTTTATATTTTTCACTACTTCATTTAAGTACTCTTTTTTTTTTTTAGAATTATTTAAATA
This sequence comes from Quercus ilex subsp. ballota, assembly GCA_032727855.1. Lineage (NCBI taxonomy): Eukaryota > Viridiplantae > Streptophyta > Magnoliopsida > Fagales > Fagaceae > Quercus > Quercus ilex. The sequence continues at coordinate 58,685,006 of CM064910.1, forward strand.
CTCCTTTAAATGGGTTAAATGGGTGCAGTTTTAAACAATGTGTCGGTTTAAACCGATCATGTTTCTATCATTTTCTTTTACCCTTATCTCCCATATCTCTCTCCTGTAATTTCTTTTTCTTATGGTTTTCATTTTTTTCAACCCATTTGTAGAGAGAGAAAGTTCCCGACCTATCACAAGCTGACACGTCACACTACCAAGACCACAAAATACAGCCAATTACAAAGCGCCACATACTGCTGCTAGGTTTTACTATTGCCATTCGGAAGCCAACAGAAATTTGCCAAGTGTCATGCAAGAACCAATCATGCATCGGCTCGTGCAAGCGATAACACAAGCAGCCTCGCACGTGCAAGCGATGACACAAGCAACCTCGCACGTGTAAGCGATGACCCAAGCAGCCTCGCACGTGTAAGCGATGACATAAGCGGACCAATCAGACTGTGACATGTGTCACCAATCAGACTCCGCCACGTGTCGCTCATCCACCCTAAACTCCTATAAATAGAAGCCTTCCTAAGGCATTTCAAAGAGATCTGAGGAAGAGATCAGGAGAGCTGGGAGAAAGGGCACCAAGCCATCTGAAGCACAAGCAGCATCAGAGAAGATTCAGGAGTCCAGAAGCTCTGCTGGAATCAAGCCCTGAAGCCTTCAGCAACTTCAAGAACTTCAACCCTCAAACGCGAAGAACATTCGAAGCAGAATCATCCAAACTACCTGCCTAGATCTCAAAGTTCACTGGAATCAAGCTCAAAAGCCTCCAGAAACCTCACAAACCACAAATCAGTGAAGCTCTACGGATTCAAGCCTCTAAAGCCCCGAAGAACTTCCACCACAAATTTTCAAAGACGAAGAACGCACCAAGAACACGAAGAACATCTGAAGAACACGAAGAACAAAGAATTTCTAACAAGCTCATAGCCAGAGATTCATTGTAATTCTGTTACAAAGGTCTTCGATCCATTCTTCAGCCAAATTGAAGAATATTTGGTGTTCAAATCAAAATCACATTACCACAAATCCAAATCAACAAATCTTTCAAGGAGATCGAATCAGAGGATCACACTTTTGTAATCACAGAGAATTGTACCACGCATATCATCAATACAAATTCGCACTTGTGACACTATTTTACTTGTTTGACTTATCCAAATCATCCGCCTAGATCCAAAAGTCTACGGGAATCAAGCCTAAAGTGTCCGAAAAACATCAACAAATCACAAATCAACGAAGCTCTACGGATTCAAGCCTCTAAAGCACCGAAGAACTTCCACCATAAACCTTCGAAGACGAAGACCGCACCAAGAACACACGAAGAACATGAAGAACGTGAAGAACAAAGAATTTCTAACAAGCTCATAGCCAGAGATTCATTGTAATTCTGTTTCAACAATCTTCGATCCATCCCTCAACCAAATTGAAGGATATTTTATGTTTAAATCAAAATCACATTACCATAACTCCAATCAATAAGTCTTGCAAGGAGATTGAATCAGAGGATAACTCTTTTGTAATCACAGAGAATTATACCACAATCATCAATACAAATTCGCATTTGTGAAACTATTTTACTTGTTTGATTTATTTCAAACTAGAAATTTAGTCGTCTACATATTCTGGCACGCCCAGTGGGACCTCTCTGCCTCTTATCTCATTCTCCTTCAAAGAAAGAAATCTTCATCATCTTGCTACCAGCTCAAATGGTCTCTAGCAAGAATATTCAAGCTTCAACAATAGCTACTTCAACTAAACTTGGTACAGCTACCACCGACAACTACATTGGTGTAATCAATTGTAGCCAACCCAAAGCAAACAATCAACTTCAATCTCAATCAACCAAGGAAGCCAAGGTCCAGACAATCATCTCCTTAGACCCTCTTACAATAAACAAGGTCATCAACAAGGACATCTCCACCTTAGAACACCTCAAGTATGGGGGCAAATCCCCTTCTTCCTTCACAAGAAGTTGGTCGCACGATTTCTCTCCCATCAAAGGGAACCCAAAAGATGAGATTTCACGTGCTCACTTCAAATCACTTTCTTCTCCATCATCTTGGGAAGTTGTGTCAGTCATGATGAGTAACACCTCTACCATGGAAGAAAAGATGGCTGAAATGGAACAAAGGGTCGTCCTTCTCACAAAAGCACTTGAAGAAAAGGATGTCAAAATTGCAGCCCTAATGAACAAGCTAGAGGTACAAGATTCGGGTGAATCAAGTCTTGGTCCTGAGCACCCACCTGGCTTTACCTTAAAAGGAGAAAACGCTAAGGTCGATAAAGGAAAAGGAGGTGAAGGCACTTCTCAACACGGACATTCCACCTCAATGGCCTCGATATCTGTCCAACAATTGCAAGACATGATAACGAACACTATTCGAGCACAATATGGAGGTTCTTCTACAAGTTCTCTCACATATTCGAAACCCTACACAAAACACATCAACAACATGAGGATGCCAAATGGGTATCAACCCCCCAAGTTCTTGCAGTTCGATGGCAATGGAAATCCTAAGCAACACATTGCTCATTTTGTAGAAACTTGTGAGAACGCAGGGACTCAAGGAGGCCTCCTTGTAAAGCAATTTGTTCGTTCGCTCAAGGGAAATGCCTTTGATTGGTATACAGACTTAGAACCTGAGTCAATCGACAGTTGGCAACAACTCGAAAGAGAGTTTCTTGACCGATTCTATAGTACACGTCGTACAGAGAGTATGATAGACCTTACTAATACCAAGCAATGGGAAGATGAGCCGGTGGTCGATTATATCAATCGATGGCGTTCTTTGAGTTTAGATTGCAAGGATAGACTTTCTGAAATTTCTGCTGTAGAGATGTGCATCCAAGGCATGCATTGGGGACTTCTTTACATCCTTCAAGGGATAAAGCCTCGAACATTTGAAGAGTTAGCAACTCGTGCACATGACATGGAGTTGAGCATTGCTAGCCGTGGAAATACAAAGCCTCCCATACCTGAGGAAAGCATAAAGGAAGTAAGGAGGAATGATAGGAATGCAAAAGTCAGCCTCAAAGACCTAATGGTTGTTAACACTGCCGAAGTCAAGGTTCCAAGAAGAGAAGCGAAGGCAAATGAAAAACAGCTTAAAGGATGGCAAAGGAACGAAGTGCGTCACCTGACTTTTAAAGAACGTGAGCAAAAAGCATATCCGTTCCTCGATGAAGATGTGCCAAACATCTTAGAACAACTACTGCAATTGAAACTAATCGAATTGCCAGAATGTAAGCGGCCAGAAGACATGGGGAAAGTTGATGACCCTAACTACTGCAAATATCATCGAATCATTGGCCACCCAATCCAAAAATGCTTCGTCTTCAAAGAACAAATCATGAAGCTTGCCAAAGAAAACAAAATTGATCTAGACTTCAATGAAGTTGTCGGGTCAAACCATGTGACCGTTGCTTGTGATGTACTTCCAACTCTCAAGCAGGGGGCAAACACCAACCAAGCGTACAAGTTGATCAACAATGATGATGCAAGGATCGGCCCCATCAATGGGAAGTTCCTTAAACACTTCTACGTTTGAACATCGAGGATTGCTCCTCGGCAAGAGCTTAAACTACCCACTACAGCGCTGCAAGGGTACATGATGTCTTCCCATTACCTTTGAAAGCGTACCAATAAGGAGAAACTAATCCCATTCTATGTCACCAATTGCTAGTGTGGCGTAGTGGTTGGATGCCTAAGTCGCCCTTGAGAGGTCTCGGGTTCGATTAGTGGTGATACCCACTATTACACACTGAGCCCCCTTTTTTGTAAAAAAAAAAAAAAACAAAAAAAAAATATCAAAAAAAAAATCATCAAAAAAATATATCAAAAAAAAAATTTATTTTTAACTACGTAATGACTTGATCCCTCTCTGGGGTACGTAGGCAACTTGGTATCATTTACTAAGTTCAGTCACATGAAAAGAAGAAAGATTGCCAGTCTAGCTTGAAGAGTTTTCCAACGGTCATCCATATGCTTTTGAGATCCCTTTAATTGGCAGGCGTTGCTTAGGATCAGTCAATTCCTTACTACATGATACTCAAAAATCATTGTGGTAGAAAAAGACAACTGCAAAGAATTGGTGTTACTCAGCTTTCCTTGAACTAATGATAAACATAAGTTAGTTCTTGGTTGTGGAGTAAAATAAAATTTTCAACCTCTTTTGCAAAGAATGAAGTCTTCATGGCATTGCCCCTTTTCTGTGGGAATCCTCCATGTCTCTAAAGTATGTTTTGCATCACTTATCTCCTGGGGGCATCTTCTTGTACCTTGCAAGTCTAAGCTACATCGTCCCTCTTCTAGGTTGTATCACTTCACAACTCCAAAATTTGAACCACATCATCTCACTTCTGAGTGATGCCGTTTCACATCATGTCTCTGAAATTTGGACAACGTCACCTTCTTCCAACATCTAAAGATGGTGTTACTTCATCTCGCCTCTAAAAGCATATTCGTGCAATGTCAAATTCTTGGTGGCATGTTCAAAGTCTTGGCCTTTCCTTGCATCTTCAACGTCTTGTTGGCATCTTTGAGATCCTGATGTCTAGCTACAGTGCTATGCACCTCGATGTCTGAGCTATGTTGCCTCTGAAAATTAATGCTGTTGTAGCTTTATTATAAAGGTCAATATTGGTGCAACTTCAATGCAAGTGCAAGTGCTAGTGTGGAGTGTTGTCGTGGCTTCATGACAAAGATAAGCGTTGGCACGGCTTCGATGCGAATAAAGTGTTGACGTGGCTTCATGGCAAAGACGAATCTCGGCACGACTTCGATACAACTGAAGTGTTGACGTGGCTGCATAGCAAAGATGAATGTTGACACGGCTTCAGTGCAAATGGTGGTGTGACTTCATGACATATGTAAGTGCAAATATTGCTTCATGGCAAAGATGAATGTTGGCATGACTTCATTACAAGGACAAATGCTGGCATATCTTCATGGTAAAGACTCTTGATGTGGCTACGTTGCAAAGACTCTTGAGATTGCTGCATTGAAAAGACAAGTGTTGGTGCGGCTTAATTGCCAAAGAAAACTGTGCTGCAAAACAAAAACAAGCAACGAAAAAAAATTTGTCAGGGAAAAGGTCTCATAGCAAAAAAAATAAAATAAAATAAAATAAAATAAAATAAAATCTTGAAAGCTGGAGAAGAAGACTGAAGGCTAGGAATGCCTAAATGAACGAAGCCAATCTCACGTCTTATATAGAGCACTTCTGCTAAACTAGCAGACAAGAAAAATGAAGAAAGTCAGCAAACCATTAAATGGTTCCACCAACCGGCAAGTGGAAAGAACTATATTCACATTTCAGAAATGTGAAAACAATTGAAATTCAAAGTCAAATTTTGCAGACTCAAATGTATTAAAAGTCAGGGAAGTCTGCACCAAATTTTGAAATGAAAGAGGATATTCAGCCATAGAGACAGAAGATGATGGCTCACTTTCTCACAAGTCTGAATCCTGGCACCATCCTGTCAGGGCGGCCACCGCCAAAGCAGACAAAAAAAAAAAAGGCCATAAGTCCAACAAAGACCCGTGGCTTTCTCATTCAGAATTGTGAAAATCCAGACATCATTTCACAAAACTGACCCAACAGAAACCTTAAACGGACTGCGATCTAAAAAACCCAGAAAGGTCATCAACCACAGAGCCACCACGCGCCACCACAAACTCGCGATGACCAACGGTATAATCCTTGAAATCTGTGAAAATCTGCCTACAATTTCAGAAAACAAATCATACCACTAGATTCTACGGCCTCCGATCTACCAAACCTGAAAATTTCAGGCCCAAACGATGAGCCACGCGCCTCCACGCGCCGCCATAAAAGCCGGTGGTCACTGCGTCAACGAGCACGCGCTCCCACGCGCCTCCATCTGTCCACACGCGCTCACACGCGCAGGCGCGTCTCTTACACGCGCTACATCCCTGGCACGCGCCTATATGACGTCATGGATGACGTCATCATCCTTAGCCCGGTCTGACCCGTTTGACCCGGACCGAACCGGAAATCTGACCCGGTCCGAACCGCCAAAAAAATGAAAAAAAAAAGAGGCTTTGACCAAGTTTGACCTTTGACTTGGACCAAAAAGTCAAAATTTTCAAGACGGGCCTGTCCCACTCAGTTTTTCGAGTACATTTCGATTTTGGGATCCGTTTCTTCATTCGAAGCTCAGAAATTGTGCAAACGTCCAATTTCCAAAAAGTTGACTTTTGCGCAAATGTTGACCAAAAGTCAAAATTTTTAAGATGGACCTATTTTACTCAATTTTTCGCGTACATTCCAATTTTGGAGTCCGTTTCATCATTTGAGACTCGGAAATTGCAAAAATAACTCAATTCCAAGATAGTTGTCTTTTGTGTTGAAATCAACCCAAAGTCAAGATTTTCGAGCCAGACTTGTTTTGCATAGTTTTTCGTGACTTGGAAATCACCAATCTAACTCACATTTCCGAAGTGCTGACAATGTCCAAAACTAAAGCTCTCAATATCAAAATTTGAGATTCATCCATTTAGTTTGGATCCCCTCAGGGTTGTTCTCCAAACTTCATCAAGGCTTCCCTTTCAAAAGTACAGATAAACTCTCACAAGTGTGTCTTGAACTTAAAATCACATCGGGTCACCCGTCCAACCTACCACTCCCCTTTCGGTGCCAAACATTCCCACCTACCATTCGGCATCTACTAGTCAAGAATCTACCATTCTCACCAAAAATTTCCATCCGTCATTCTTGACTACTCCATCTACCATTCTTCATCTCTCTGCTATAAATAGAAGGGCCGGATTCACCAAAAACTCATCCAGAAAAACACTGAGTCATGAAATGAAGATTTGCTTCTTTCAAATTTTCAAGTCCTCCTTCTCACAGCCATTTCTCACTATGGCTTCATCATTCTCATCATTCAGCAACCAATATCGCTTCATAATCAGTTTGAAATCAACCATTTCATGGTTCGATAGAAACCCTCTTCACAGCATCATTGTAGTTTTGAGATCCAAACAAATTTTGTTTCTCCACCTAACGACCCCAGTTGTCCATAAAATTACTCATAACAAGGTCTGCATTGTGGTTCCATGCTTCTTCAGATTTGGTTGGCCAGGAGATCCAAGTCCAGCAGAGACACCTGTTCCTAACCTCAGGGCTCTTGTAGTCTCTCTCCAATTGCTTGGTCTTCCAGCAGAGGCAGCGGTTCGGAACAAACAGCAACTTGGCTGGTTTCTAAGACCAGAATCACAAGTTAGCTCCATTTTTCTTTTTTTTTCTTTTTTTGTGCTTTTCCAACAAGAAGCAGTAAAAGAAGATGGTAAAAAGTGTTGGGATATCCTACAAATTGTCTTTCATCCAACACTTGAAACAACCTTCAAGGCACCAGCTCATCAGAGTTCAGCCTTTGGGGCTGGTAAATGGTCACCAGAGCCTTATTCCATGTCCCCACCATTATGGGACTCAAAGGTCATCGTTGCTGGTACCTCAAAACACATTTTCTGAAATTACTCCAACTTAAAGCTAGCTTGAAGTATTTTAGAAGGTACTCTTCTGAAATTACTTCAACTTAATGTCTGTCGGTTTGGTCCCATTACACACGCACATTCGATTACTCACTGTCAGACCCCATGCAACATGCAGGGCCAGCACCGTAGTGGTGTGTGTTTCACCCATTCGCTTTGCTTCATCCCCGTCTTCTTCACCACCAACACCATCATCCCCAGAATCCATAAGCTTCTGAAATTACCTCAACTTAACCTGAGTGAAACGATGACACATGCGCACTCAACCACTTTCCCACATGGCCTAGCCTTAATCCAAAGTATACTCTTCCGATATAACTTCACCAGAAGTTCTCAAAAACACGAGGCTGGCCCCATGGCTCTGCATGTTATACCCAGCCACCATCCTCGCGTCTTCCCCATCTTCTACACCATGTGATCGCTGCCAACGATCCAAAGGTACTCTTCTGAAGTTACTTCAACTTAACCTCTCCTGAGAAGGCTTGGTCACGCAAGTACATTCAAATACTCGCAGACCTCTTTTCGGTCTCATCAAAGCCTTTCATATGGGTGGGTCTACTCTTCGAAAATTATTTCATCCTACTGAAAGCTCCACCACCTTCAATTACTTCATTTGAAGAACCAAGTGCAAAAATCTGTTTTCGAAACTCATTCCCACACCACACTCTGAAACCGTGTGCGTGAACGAGTCTCGAGGGGGCATTTGTAGAGAGAGAAAGTTCCCGACCTATCACAAGCTGACACGTCACACTACCAAGACCACAAAATACAGCCAATTACAAAGCGCCACATACTGCTGCTAGGTTTTACTATTGCCATTCAGAAGCCAACAGAAATTTGCCAAGTGTCATGCAAGAACCAATCATGCATCGGCTCGTGCAAGCGATGACACAAGCAGCCTCGCACGTGTAAGCGATGACCCAAGCAACCTCGCACGTGTAAGCGATGACATAAGCGGACCAATCAGACTGTGACATGTGTCACCAATCAGACTCCGCCACGTGTCGCTCATCCACCCCAAAACTCCTATAAATAGAAGCCTTCCTAAGACATTTAGGAGGATACATCAAGCCATCTGAAGCACAAGCAGCATCAGAGAAGATTCAGAAGTCCAGAAGCTCTGCTGGAACCAAGCTCTAAAGCCTCCAAGAACTTCAAGAACTTCAACTTCGAATACGAAGAACATTCGAAGAGAAATCATCCAAATCATCCGCCTAGATCCAAAAGTCTACGGGAATCAAGCCTAAAGTGTCCGAAAAACATCAACAAATCACAAATCAACGAAGCTCTACGGATTCAAGCCTCTAAAGCACCGAAGAACTTCCACCATAAACCTTCAAAGACGAAGAACGCACCAAGAACACACGAAGAACACGAAAAACGTGAAGAACAAAGAATTTCTAACAAGCTCATAGCCAGAGATTCATTGTAATTCTGTTTCAACAATCTTCGATCCATCCCTCAACCAAATTGAAGGATATTTTGTGTTTAAATCAAAATCACATTACCATAACTCCAATCAATAAGTCTTGCAAGGAGATTGAATCAGAGGATAACTCTTTTGTAATCACAGAGAATTATACCACAATCATCAATACAAATTCGCATTTGTGAAACTATTTTACTTGTTTGATTTATTTCAAACTAGAAATTTAGTCGTCTACACCATTGACCCTTCATCAAGGATATAGCTATGCAATCCTTTTTGTCCACAGCATTTAATCCCCATTTGAACACTTTAGGCCATGTAAATCCACACTGAATTGTTTCTCAAAAAATTTATAATAAAAAATGAAAACAAAAAAAAAAATCCTCAATGATTTGTTTGTCATAGATTTAGTGGATGAGACCAGATAAAATAGTTAGCCTATTTCACAAACCTTAGAGCATCCCCATCAGTATGTGCAAAAATTTTTCTATTTTGCACATCTAAAACCTACTCTTTCTATTTTACACTCTCATTTTTACAAAACACCCACATCAGTTTGTCCATTATACACATTTATTCAAATAAAATATTCAACCCACATCTCTCACAGACCCAACACAACTCACACAGCCACCATCTAGCTCAAGATCGACGCCTCTGTCCTCCCACTGTGCAACAAGACCGACACCGGAATCCACACAAGCCGACCACATCGAAATCCCAAAGAAAACCAGTAAAAGAAAAGAGAAACAATCCCAGTAAAAAAAAAAAACCAAAAAACCCCAAAGATTGATAAGATGAGAGAAAGAGAGAACTGCTCCTCAGTGTCTAAGTCTTCGTCTTCGTCTACGTGGTGGTCTAATTTCTGCTCCTTGGTGCTCAGAACAAAGCCTCAGGTTTCTCCGTCGGAGAACTCCATTCATGTTGTAGGCGACGGACTCGTCCGGCGACTCGGCTTGCTCGACCTTGTTCTCATTGACAGCAGGGGCGATCGATGGAAGCTAGAGCAAGCCAGATTGATGAGATGAGAGAAAGAGAGAGTTATGCGCCTGAGTCTCTAATGAAATGAGAAAAAAACAGGAAGGTGAGAGTCAGGTGAGAGAAAAAATTATTAAGATATTATATGCACATGCTACAGTAACCCTGCATATTTGCACGGTTATTGTAGCAATTTGCATTTATACATAAGTTTACACACATTGATGTGGGTGTTTTTTTACTCAAAATGTGAAAAATTAGTCACTTTTCCATTTTGCACATTTATGCACAAACTAATGGAGATGCTCTTACCCCGGTTATTATTGCATAAAATAGTTAACCAACAAATGATAATGTTTTTAGGGTTAAGCATATGATGCTTGAATTAATTTCATTTAAATTATGTCATGTATTACGTAGATCTAGATTGTACTAATTATATGTCAATGAATTATGAATTATAGAAATATTCTCACTTTGTATAGGTTCCTCTTATTGTTTCCATAGCATATGGTGTGTTGGGTTTTCTTCTCCTTTTGCATTGCCGCTGGGTTAGTGGGGTTGTCATGTTATGTACGTACGTAATTTGCTTCTTTGACTTTGACCACACAATTAAAAAAGAGAGAGAGAGAGAGAGAGAGAGAGACAAGAAAACATGTACACCATCTGAATATTAATTGCATGTTACTGCACTAGTAATATACTGATAATAATATTATACGTCGCTATTTGGTCGGCTGATTTCTTTTTCAAGCTTGGAACATGAAAATATTAATTGCGTGATTATATCATCTAATCATTTCTAATCACACAATTCGGTTTGAAGAACAGTTTAGGTCTTTAACACGTACTGATTCACTTTTGTAGTAATAAATCTGTTCATCATTTGTTTTTCTGTATAAGTAAGATTCGAATCCAAATCTAATATCTCAAAAGGCATATAGGGTTATCATGTTGCTAGTTTTCTTCTTCTTTTTTCTTTTCTTTTTTTTCATTTTTACTTTTTATGGGGATACCAAAAAATTTATTTAGAACAAAGGCAAATGAGTTACATCATGAGCACACGCGTGCTCAATATGAATAGGAGTTTTCTCTAACCAAGCTATGAAGTCAATACAAATAGTATCGAGCCAGTAAATGGGCAAGAACCTGGTGAAGAATCCTGAAGTAGGCCTTGAAGAATTTTGCAGATGATGGGAGAGTCATCTCCAAAGATAATAGCATCCCTTTACACCAACACATGAATTGCTAGTAATTGATTGATAGCCATGGATATACAATTTTTTGGATGTCAGAGCTTGGTCCCCGAACACATGAATTGTGTTGCACCAAGAAACGCACATAATACCTTTTGAGCATTTGGCTCATAATATTGTCTCCTTGAATCTCATGTGCCACCAATGATGATGCATGTGCCGTCCATGCTAGCACATGTGATCGTCTGATGCACTTGAGTAACAAAGATAATAATAAATAAATAAAATAGTAATCTACATTGAAAGAAATTTTTATAGCTTTTTTTCTTATAAATATAGTTGTGTCAGTTGGCTATTTTTTCTTCATGACAATAAGGGTCCATTTAGGATTCGATTATTTTGCTGAAACTGAAAATTTTTTACTAAAAATACTATAAATAAAGGTAAAAATTAGTTAAAATAGTACAGTGAGACTCACGAATAATACCAAAAAGTACAATGAGACTCATAAATAGTAACAAAAATAAGATAAATAGTCAAATAAGTTGGCAAATAATTTTTGCCAAACAAACACTAAGTAGCTAAACTGTCTTTATACTAGTTAACATGTTGTGAATACATTAAAATTACTTATTTTATTTGTTCAAAGTAAAAATTTATTAAAAAATTTTTAAGAAATTCACAATACTAATTACTCTGACTAAAATTAAATTCAAAATTGTAAAGAAAATTGAAATAAGTTTCACTATTTATTTTAATAGTAATAACATATATTATTTTGGATTATTTTTTCTAAATAAAAAAATTGTCTTACAAAATGTGTTTTTCACCACAATACTTGAAGTAGTTTTTGTTTCCTTTTCAATTTTATTATTCAATTATAATTATGTTATTGAAATATTTTCTTCGTTTACCTATAATGTTTTATAAATTTGTGTATCACACATTCATAATATCAATACTATATAATAAAAATTATCTTACATGCTATGCAATTGCTCACATGGTTAATGTCAGTACCATGTATCACAACATAGTTATTGTGATACACTAAAATTTTTAATATATTTTACCCCATGTGAGTGAATCTCTATTACCAAAATTTTAAGAATTAAAAAATACTACTCCATTTAAAATTTCATTACTAAAAGTTTCCGGAAATTTACAAGATATTTGATTATTCATTTTAAATTATTTTAATCACCTAACACCATCTTTTATTTTAATTAAAAAAACAAATTTTATATGATGCTTTTTCATTATATAGCTTATTGTAGTTAATTACAACATGTCACTTCAACAATTATGAATAACATTGTAGAATTTGTTGTAACTTTAGACCCATATTAGATGTGTTACGAATACAATCATCTCCAGCCGGAGGCATTGGGCCAACTTTGACATTGATAGGCTGTTAATATATGGTCTAGTTTTCAGCTTACCTTTTTTTTTTTTTTTTTTTTTTCCTTTTTTTTAAGAGTTTTCAGCTTGCTTCTGTAGGCTAAATAGAGACTATTGTTAGTTGGTCGATGGGCTTCACATAGAATCGTAGGTAGTGGCCCAGATCTTTGGCAATTTTAGATGGGCTTTAAGTTTAACGAACTCATTGAGAGTTCAGCAGATCACTTATTTCAAAAGTCGTATTGGATACCTATATATGTTCACTCTCATTTATGCAAACGAGTATGTAACTCCGTGTATATGCAAGGGTATAATTAAAAATAATCATAATTATACGGTTCAAATTACACATTTTTTTAAGAAGATATTCAAATTATACATGGTATTACTAAAATATGTAATGGTTTCTCATATTTTATATATATATTTATATTTATTTATTTATTTATATGATTTAGAATTTAATTGGTTTTAGGTTCTTCAATTTTTGCACCCAATAATTCACTTGTCACAAAATTAAAAACTTAGATGGACACATGATAGAAAATTGGATTCCAATTGAAATCCAATTTTGAATCTAATTAGATTTGAACTCTTCAATTTTTAAACTCAATTCACTTGGCATAAAATTAAAAATTAAATGAGACACGTGACACAAAATTGAGAATTTAATTCAAATTTAATTAGATTTTCTCTAAACTTTACCTATTATATATATATATATATATATATATATGCTATTACACTAGTCCCCCTTTATATTTTCACTAGAAATGATTTTTAGTTATATGGACATTAGACAAGACAAAGCTTTTCTAAAAAAATAATCATTACTATTTATTATTTAATAAGCCAAGAGAGAAATGGGCCTTGAGCCCACCACATAATGTTGACAATGACATGAAAACTGTGAACCCAATTGTGAAGTAGCAAGATTGGGCCTTAAGCTCATTCCATGAAATGAAGAAAAATAATATGCCATGAGCTCAATTTCTGATTAAAAAATACATATGGGTCATTGTCCAATTCATAAAATTGTGGAATAATTCGGCCATAAGCCCGTTATGTGATATAGAGAAGACAAGGGCTAATAGGGCCATTTCGTGAAGGGAAATCGCTTGTACATCATGAGCCCAACCTGAACAAATATGGGAATTATTGTGCATGATCTAATCTGTGTGATTTATAAACTGTGGGTCCTTTTGGGGCTTGAAATGAATTTGGTCCAAGAACCTCAAAAAGAATGAAATTAATCTTTAATTTAATCAATGGCATAAGAGAACCTTTTTTTTTTTTTTTTTTTAAAAGAGAGTTTCAACCGGCGTCCATTTCTGATGATAACTCTTTATCATCAGACTAAGACACCAATGAGTTTTTGGTGTAGGCGAGAATTGAACCTTAGATCTCTTATACAACCATCAAAGACTTTGCTAGTTGAGTTAACTGGAATCCACTAACATAAGAGAACCTAATTAATTAAACCAATTTGAATTATCTATCTATAATATATATAAGAGGATTCCCCACTTTCAACTGGATTTTTATGTGATTCAAAAATATTTTCATTAATGAAGGGTAACTTCATTTAGAAATAGGGTCGTAAATGTCAAATAACAAATTTCATTCTGCATTCAAAAAGAAAACTCCAAAAATTTAGGATTTTTGTCCCTTCACATTCAAAAAAAAAAATTACAGTTAATGCTTATCTCTAAAGTTTATCCTTTTTATTTGTTTGAAAAATAAAAATATATATTTCTAAATTATAATAGATGCAAATTATCAATCTTTACCCAAAAAAATAGAATAATACTATATATAAAAGGATTCTCCACTTTCAATTGGACTTTTTTGTGGTTCAAAAATACCCTCATTAATGAAGAGTAACTTCATTTAGAATTAGGGTCATAAATGTCAAATAACAAATTTCATTTTGAATTCAAAAAAAGAACTCCTAAAATTTAGGATTTTTTTTCCTTCACGTTCAAAAAAAAAATTATAGTTACTGCTTGATTCTTAAAAAAAAAAAATTATAGTTACTGCTTATTTCTAAAGTTTATCATTTTTATTTGTTTGAAAAATAAATAAAATATATATTTTGTTAAATTATAATATATTCAAATTATTAACTTTTATCCAAAAAAAAATAGAAGAATCTCTGGGAGTGCATGCTCAAAAGCTAGTACTATTTATAAAATGATCCCTCTCTTTCAACTGGACTTTTATTTGGTTCAGAAATACTCCTAAACCTTATATTTAACATAGAAAAAACTTAAAGACAACTCGGTAAAAATATACCTCCAACTCTACCTAAATACTTACAAAATAGGACATTCTCCTACTAATACATATCTTCAAAACAAACTTATCCAAAATTTATTTATTAAAAAAAAAAAAAGCCTCGTCATACACACAATGCGTGTGTGATGAGGCTAGTTTTATATAATTCTCACCCAATTCAATGTCATTCAACTTAGGTTCCATGAGCCCAGAGCTCTATGATTCATTTAGTCGAATAGATGGTATGCCTCAACAACTTAGCCTGAGTTTGGAGATGTTTTAGATGGTTTTGTTCCTTCCAAAAACATGACTTTTGTGGAGTGGATCAATCAGACCAGGTTTGAGTTTGACACCATGGAATAAACTCCAAGGCAGTCAGGATGAAAGCAAAAACCAAAGAATACGGAATGGTATAAAAACAACGTGAAAGTGAGACATTGATTAAGAGAGAGAGAGAGAGAGAGATTAATCTAAAGACTGTAGAATTGCTAAAAGTTGAAGGTAATTGAACTGTTGAAGAGGCAAGGGGGAAAAAAAAAACTAAATGAATTGAGAGCCCAAGCAAATATGTAGTCCCGCATATCTTTCATTCTTGAAATTACAGCTAATGAGATTGGATTTGAAGCCTGAATTTGTGACCCCCCAAATTTCGGCTAAATGTTCCATGTAGAAATTGCAATTTCCTTTGAGAATGTCACCAAACAAAAGGATTTGATAAATTCATTTGTCAAATTCTAGTTTCTTCCCAAATCCCATGTCCAAAGACTCTCCCAAACACATGGTAAATACATACCTTTGTACAGTGGCAGCTCAAGGATTTTCTTTCAGGGGGGTCAATAGTGTCTTGAGCTAGGATTTCGTTGTGGAGATGAAAAAATAAAATGATTAATTTTTTTTATTTTTTTATATACAATTTTCATATTACATACAATAATCTAACATAGTATTCTAAATAGTATACAATACAACTATATATATATATATATATATTGATAGGTAATAAGAGTATTATTAATCAAACTGTAAAACTAAAGAAAGCAAATACAAGGTGTTCATGATGGTGAACACAAGAAAAAGCAACAAACAACAAGGAAAAAACTTAAGGTGCAATACTAAGAGAAGAAAGAAACTCAATGATAGAAGAATAATCCGAGAAGCCTCAACACCTAGACCAATCAAACAAAGACTTCTGGCATAGAACTTGTAACTGAACCAAGGATTTCTCATTGTCCTCAAAAGAGCGTCGATTTCTTTCCGTCTAAACAATCCACATCAAACAGCCAGAAACCAAATTCCAAATGTCTGAATTAAATTTTCCTATCCAATAGGTCCAACAAAACGCCAATCTTTACATAGAGCCTAACATGACCCATTGGATCCCAAAGAACTGAAGCATACGCACCCACAACGAGTGAGCTACTGGACAATGAAGGAGGAGATGATCCATAGTTTTCTCATTACAATAGCAACTATATTGTAAAATAGTCTAAAAAAATTATTAATTGTTTAAAAATCAGTAAGAAAACAACGATAGAATGCATATAAATAAATATAAATAAATAACTAATCATAATATTTGTCAAATTAATAATAATTTATTATAATCATATGTAATATCAATTAAATAATAATATATGATAAAGAAGAATGGTAACACACCTACGAGCAGGTCTGAGAGTAAACGTTAAACTAAGGAAAATAAATAGTAACTTATATAAGATTTTGCTTTTGAAGTATATGGATTTTTAACCACACATGTGGTCATTTTCTTGGAATTGGAGCAAACACTAAAAGACTTTTTGGACTCGAAAAAATGTAGAACACTTATCAAACTACTTGATTAGATAGAAAGAAACTATAGAAGGGAGAAAGAGAGAATGAGAAAAGAATCATAGATGTAAATACAGATTAGTTGATTGTACAAGTGGTGTAATTTTTTGTTGGTGAAGAAGAAAAGTGCAGGAAAAAATAGTTTCATTCTACCATCAACAGTAAAGTAAGCCAAAGTCCAGAGAGAAAGTTTATTTATTTTTTAACAAATGAGCAATTTTAAGAGTAGTGCTACTGACAAAACATTTATGCAATAAAATCTAGATGGCAAGTTGTTAAAAGTATATAAAAAAGTGATGTCAGTTATGGGTTTAGATAAAAAGTCAATTACAACTTGTCACTTAACCTTTATTGTAAAAATATTGTAAAAATAGCACTAATATGATCATATTTCAAGTTTATTTCAATTGGGTTTAAACAAAATTTAGGGTCAGGGTATTTAAAATCAAAATCTTATTTTAAGGGTAAAAAAAAAAATTCTTTTTGGGGCCAAGCCAGGGGGTTCATTTGAACCCCTTGGGCTGGCTGTAGAGCTGCCCCTGCCTTTGTAGTTGTCAAATGGTGCATTTAGTATAGAAGAAGACACTATTAAAAGTTTTGCCTCTTCTCATGTAAAATAACAGAGAATGAAGAAAACTATTTTCTCATTAATCTCAACAACCAAATGTACAGAATGAATTGAATGAATAATCAATATCTATGCTCTTTATATACAATCCCAAAACAGAGCTTCGTCCCCTGGCGCCAAAGCTAACTAACTGTAATTTAACAAACTAACCAATTACATCTTCACAGCTGTTCTTCTCCTCTAACTGAATTTGTGTTCCTTCACACGTGCAGCTCGTGTGCCTTCATTAATCAATACTCTGCGTTTTGCCTTTTTGTCGTTTCACTCTTCAGGTCTTCTTTTCTCCTGTCGTTTTTATGCTTGCCACTTCTGCCGTTTGTAATGCCACTAACTTCAACATCTCACCCAAAACTCACCGTTTTGGTTCAACAAAATAACAAAACTTTACTAAATAAAGGAATCTCTCTCCTTATCAATGTGTGATTACACATTTGACAAAGAAAAATGCAAGAAATAGAAACTTTGACAAACTCCTTATCTTTCATATTGATTTCTACATTTATATATGTGTGTGTGTGTGTGTGTGTGTGTGTGTGTGTGTGTGTGTGTGTGTGTGTGTGGATTTTACTAACGTGTGCCCTAAGGGCACACAATAGTATACCACTTTTAAAAAAAAATTTATTAGAAATTGAAAAAATTTTGACAATTTTTTCAATTTCTGATAAAAATTTTCTAAAAATGAATTATGGGGAATGGAAACTGAGTTATCATATCCAAATATCCAATTTTATAGCTTTTTTTTCTTATATCTTTCTCCAAGCGAAGGTATTGGGCCAACTTTGACATTGATGGGCTGTTAATTGCGGTCTCGTTTTCAGCTAGAGTCTGCGGGCTAAATAGAGATTCTTGTTAGTTGGTTGATGGGCCTCACATAGAATTCTAGGTGTTGGCCCAAAGATTTTGGCATTTTTGAAAGGTCTTTAACAAACTCACCGATCACTTAATTTCAGAAGTCATGTTTAACTTTTATTTGTGCAAATGCAAATAGCCAAATACACTACTAGTCCCTCTTTTTTATTTTCAAACGAAATAAAAATCATTAACTCAGAAAAATTATCATCTACGAGGAAATGAATTCAAGACTCATTAATAAACAAATTCTTACTGTAAATACAGAAAAGTTGGTAAAGAAAATTTTGTTTCATACAAGAGGTACTCATACAATGATAAAATTGATAGTCATAACGCCTGTGGTAGTATGGTCCACTTTTAGTGGAAACAGTAACAGTATGTATAAACTAATTTTCATTTTTGGGGGACACAGCATCTGTTGCATAAATGGGTAAATCCAAGCTGTAACTCGAAACAATAAAAAGGATGGTTCAAAGAATTCAGATTTCAAAATAAAATAGAACAATCTGAACAGCCAATAGGCAAATTTAGAGAAAACAAAGATTATAGAGGATGGGGAAGTTAATAATATACCTGGCCTCTATGGATGCCTAGATGGATTGATGAGACGATAGCATTTTAAGAGTAATGTTACAGACACAAACTATTTTATAATATTTTTACAAACTGTTGATATGTCTTTAGTAAATTTCAAATAATCATTGGTAAACATAAATGTGATGTTAGTAGTGGACCCATATTAGAATTAATAAGAATTTGCCACATCAATAGTTCGTAAAAATGTTATAAAATAGTTTGTGGTTGTAGTATTACTCGCATTTTAAAACATTAATTTTAATTAAATTAGTATTAATTAACAATTTAAACAACTCTGTCCAGTAGAGTATTCTAAGAATTTGTGGAGAATCTGGTTGTTATTTATTTTCAAATTGCTTTTATCTTCTAGTTGAAATTACTTCTACAGGAAGGATGCTTCCTTAAAGTTAGGAACAAATCTACGAATATTTATACACGTGTAATAATAAAATTAAATAGAAAATTTATCTCAAGTTCAATAAACTACCTTAAAAAAAAATTTTAATTTTAAAACATTAATTGATGGGTTGATGAGGCGACAGCATTTTAAAACATTAATTTTAAATTAGTATTAACGATTTAAAAAACTTTATCCAATAGAGTATTCTAAGAACTCGTGGAGAATCTAGTTATTATTTATTTTCAAATTGCTTTTATCTTCCAGTTGAAATTACTTCTACAGGAAGGATACTTTCTTAAAGTTAGGAATAAATCTACGGATATTTATGTACGTGTCATAATAAAATTAAATAGAAAAATTATCTCAAGTTTTTTTTTGAAACAAAAATTATCTCAAGCTCAATAAACTACTTTCTCAAAAAAAAAAAAAAAAATCAATCAATAAACTAGTCACCTCAAGAGTATTTAATTAAAATAATATTATTTTATAAATATTCATTATCCATAATTGATCCCAAATGATTAAATTTTAGGTTCAAAATTAGAATGAAATTTTAAAAAAAAAAAATTCAAAAAATCATTAACAAAAGTTTAAAAAATTGTAACAATATTCAGGTTCATATTGCAATGTAATTTTAACAAATCAACAAAGTTTTTTTTTTTTTAGAGAGTTTCAACTTATAGCGTCTGCTTCTGATGATAACCCTATATTATCGAACCAATACACCAATCAATTTTTTGGTGTAGGCAGGGATTGAATCTCAGATCTCTTATACAACCATAAAAAACTTTACTAGTTGAGCTAACTGGAACCCACACAAATCAACAAAGTTATCTTCTCAATAATTCCAATTCAAATCATAATCTTTGCTAAGCCTCCAATACAAAAGGAAAAGGTGGTGACTAAAAAATGTTTAGAATGTGAAACAGTGTGACCATGAAATTGCCTTGCTTAATTTAAAAAAATAATTAATTAATTAAAAAGAAAAAAAAAATTTGCCCGGCTTTATAGTTAAATTGGTCTATTTCTAAGACAACCCTCCAATTCCCTACTACTTTTAGTTGGATGATTTGATTTTTAAATACCACATATCTTAGATCTAAATTAAAATTAAAATTTATTTGATTTTTAAATACCATGTCTAATTTTTTTTTTAACTTTTCAAAAAATTAAAAGTCTAATTTTTTCCGTTTTATAAGGACTATAAATCATCTCAATAGATGTTTCCTCTTTAAATGGCGCAAAATATGTTTTTTTTTTTTTTTTTTTTTTCGGCCTGTGCACCACATTTCAATTTCAGGCAAAATTACTATCGCGCACCCTTAGTGCGATAATCATTCCACAAGTATAATTGCTTATTGGGTGTAGAGAATAAAGGTTAAGATTTAAGTCTCCATAAGGAAACTTCACACACATATACACTTATATTAGATTAGAGTAAAATTTTTATCTATTATAAAAATAAATAATAAATAAATAAAAACAAACTTCTAGACAAGATTGCTTGCTACCATTGAATTTCATATTAGTTTAAATCCCACCTCTTTTGATAATAAACACTGTTTTTAGAAGATGATAATAAACATTTGATAACACAAAACAAAACAAAAGAGCGACCAAAAAAATTCAAGAATGAAGTTCCAAACATATTCATGAACAGAAAGAGGATAATGTCTACAAATGCCATAAGATGTACTATCTAACTTTATAAAAACCAGAGAGGGCTCGGTATAAGCTAAGCCTCGAATATATATCTCATAAAGCTACAAAGACAAGTTGGTACAATGAAGAAAAGGAAAAGAAGTGAAGTGAAAAAAAAAAATTAAATTTACATTTACAATGGGAGGAAAAAAAAAAGTGTAGCAGGAAAACAGAAGTACATATTTTCTGGCTGTTGAGTATCAGGCCAGAGAAACAGATACAAAAACCTAAACAGATACAAAAAACTATTGGTGTGCTTCGTTTGGTAATGTTGGTGGATCCTTCCTAAATACATGCTTTCTGCAGCGTTCAAAAATGCTGTCATATATCAGATCAAATTGAACTCCCGCTCTCTCCCGATTCACGATGAACAATATGTGATCAGCTTCCACAATCTTGTAGTACCTGCGTTTAGTTAAAACGTCAGATTCCAACTCTGAGCAGGCTCAAAGAAGAAGCATTAAAGCGAAGTCTAAAGCTGAAATGCCCACAAGCAGTGGATGAGGAAAAGCAAGTAGAAGTCATTCCGTTTCTTAATAACATAACCTTAAGCAAGTTTAATAACAATATTGAACTTCAAATTTTATTCCTAGCCATTATGGAAGTGGACTATTTACTTGTTTTCTTGATGTTTTGTACATTTCTTTGAGAATTACAATTATGTTGTGAGACTACAGTTGCAGAAACTGATATGGCTGAACTAGCTTCAGCCAGTAACGGTGCATTTGGACATGATTCTAAAAATGATTGATCTTGCTATAGTGATCTCTAATGGTTGTTAACAATGCATGTCCAAAAAAGAGCACCATCTCATTATTTTGCAATATATAAATGATTAGCAATGTCATGATCCCCCCAGCAAGCATATTGCTAGGTGCTAATTACTCCACACTGCTGGACTAGTTAAGCCACCTTAATTTACACATATTAGCAATGGAAGTAATCTCTTTTACATCCAATTTATAAATTCTTAGAAAATGTACACCATGATAGTTAAATTCTGTATGATATTAATTGGCTTAAAACTGAAGCTGGATGTCAAATTTCTTTAATTTCAAACAAGTTTGAAACTTTGGGTGAAAGATTTGTCTATGAAAATTACCATTTTGTAGCTAGCATTGTTAATAGTGTATGCAAGAAACAATCAAAATCAAATTTCCCAAAATCAAGCTCTGTGGCCCAAACAGTAAATAGGATTTTATTAGTAACTGTGTTAGGTAAACAATTTTGTTACTAAGGAGCATGACTTACCAGATGCCTGGTTGCAGTGGTTGACACTCTGAATCATTTTCAACAAAACAACTTGGATGTTCAATTGGAAGACGAGGGTGAGTCATGTATGCTGTGTTGAGGGCTCCATCATTGTCCTGCCAATCCTCATCCCTGAACAAGCATTTATAAAACACAAATTAGTTATTACTAAAGTAATAGTCATTTTTGTTTTTCAGATATTAAATTCAGCACTTGCTCCAAAATGAAAACTTTAATTTCTTGATTTACGCAAAATCTTACATGTAAAAGAGGGTACCACCATCTGTATTTTTCAAATTCTAGAAATTTAATCATTACAGAAAAGGACAAACTGATTAATAGTGGAAGTGTCACACTTGATTAGGATATTGACAGAGAGAAATTCTGTAAATGATCCAAACTTATATAGTCAAAATCATTTGTCAAAATAAAAACCTCAAGTAATTGGAGAACAGGTACTAGATAATAAGTAGATACAAGAACATATGGATTTTAAAAAATACCTGTAGCCTTTATAAGGGGGAGAGACATCAGGAGGATGACGCCATTGGCTCATCTGCAATACTCTTATAAAAAGCAATGGGTGGATGCCAAGTATGCTAGAAGGAACTGTGATGCCTAAGATCTTCCTAGTACGCTTGGTAGCATAGCTGAAGTAGTATGTATTGGGAAAGGTATTTAGATGGCAGTTGAGTTGCATGGCCCCTTGAATTGAAAGATCTGGGAGGATCCAGTCCCCTGAAGAAAATGGGCCTGAATTCCCCAAGAGGCCATCAACAAGACCCCTAAAACCAATTTTCCTCCACGACATGTTGAAGTGATCAAACCCAAAATTGTAATATGCCTTGAGCCATGGAATGTCAAACCAATCATATATTATCACTCCAATGCGTAACAATTGTAGCAGACATATAGGTTTCATAGTTCTCCCATCCTCTGGCCTGGAACAAATTCAAACCACCTTAACAAGTTAGGCGTAGGGAAATTTTTTAATGCAGGGAAAATTGGGGGAAAAGTAGTCAAAATATATAATAGCATAATTTGCCAACAATTATAACCATTATCCAACTTTACATACAAAAATGAAACTAGCTTTGATGTATAATCTAACAAGGCAATTATTATGACATATCATTAGGAGCAAACATGGCCACATAGTGACATAGACCAACTGCCTCTCTTTTTTATGCTTTCTACTAGTAAGTTACACGCTGCGAATTTTGAATCCACAGCCACCAATTCTTGTGCAAGAAGGAAATGCTATTAGAAAAGAGATCACATGTCCTCCCTGGGGCATTTGCAAGCAGTACTCTTAGTGAAGTTATTTTCTAGTTGTTCTGTTTCTGTTTTGCTCTCAGTTTGCTTTTTGAAGAATCCCCCCCTCCCACCCCACACAGCACCCCCTTCCCATCAACCACCCCTCAATATATAGAATTACACCCATAATTAATTTGCTATCTATTATAATCTTATTTGGCTACTAGCATTATTTCAACACTCAATGGTTGGACTTAATTTCGCAACTAACACAAAAGTTAGAGAATTCCATAGCTGTAATAGAAATTAAAGAGACTGAAGCTCTAAGGAAAGGCACAAGTTTTAAACGAAACTCACTGTATCCCATCTAAGTAGGTTCTCGTAGTCCCATTGAAGGCTCCTGACAAGGCTGTGATGCTCAATACCCATTTTTCTGAGGTATTCTCATACCCCTCAAATGCCTGCAAACAATATGAGCATAAAATTACAAACCATCTTTAATTTGAAGATTTTGGGTTCTCCTTAGTATACATAATACAATTTCAACTAACCTTATCAGTAAGCATTTGCTGCAACAAGCGAACAACCTGTGCTCCAGCCGAGTGCCCCACAAAGTGAATAGGGTGATCCTCATCCCATTCAGGATAATTCCCTGCATTGCAATTACAGCCTATTAGAATAATGGTTAAGTGACTAAAATTCACCCCTTCTTCATTGTTAAAGTTTTGGGGACAACTCATAATTTGTCATGGTATCAGAGCAAGTGGCACTAATTTCAAACCTGTCTCCACTCTATATCTCATCTTTCCTAACAACATAAACAACTAGTAATTTACCAATCCACAACAACAACAAGAAGACAAATTCAAATTCAACTAAAGCCAACTATTATATAGACAAATTTCATTCATTGAAACAGACAAAAATCATGAATATAGAGCTCTAAGCAAAGCAGGCGAACTAGAACCTTGTTCATAAACTCGTCCGAACTGTGAGTGCCCACAAGCCTTGCTATGTTCTTCACCATAATCGACCTGCCCTCCTTTCAAATAATAGAACAATTCACGAGCCCTGAAACCCAAAACCCATTTCAAAAGTAGCTAACGAGAAAAAAGAGAAAGCCATGAATTCAGCTGAACCAAAAACGCCAAAACCCCATTAAAAAGTGGCACATACCTATCATAAACGCTTGTTAAAGACCCCAAATCAGGCACCAAAACCCTCTCGTCTTTCTTCTCTGCCCCAGCAAAATACGACAAACCTCCCAATCTCTAAAAACCCAGAAAAAATTTACCAAAACAAAACCCAAAAAGATTAATTTGAAAGCTTAAAAAGCACGAAATGGAAAAAACAATCCAAACCCATTTGAGAGAAAAATGAAATAATCACATACCCCTTTGCCAAATCCAAAAATTCCATGAACTAAAACAATAGGAGGCAGACTATCAACATTGGTGCTTGTCCCTTTAGGCACGTCTTCTTTGACCACAACATTCGTATTGTTAGCCTTAAAAAAACATTCATTCAGAGCCTGAGAGAGATCACCAGCCACGGCAGAGCTAAATATGTAAAACCCATATAGCATATGAACCAACGAGCTCACAAACAGCTCTGCTAATTGCAGTGAAAGCACCCACCATCTGATCATTCTTACTTAGATTCAAAACCAAAAACAAAAATATTCACTCTGTAAGAGGAAAAAAAAGCACTATTTGGAGGCTATGTTTTCCAAAGCAGAGACAGAGCAGAACCTTCTTCAAAACCCAAAAATGAAAAATACCAAAGAAGGCTCGCCCAAAGAATTGGTTCAAAGAATCAAAAGTTCTACATCAACCCCATGTTTTAAAGACCAAAAAGAAAGAAAGAGAAAGGCCAACGTTCTAAACAAGCTTTTTTTTTTTTTTTTTTTTATATAGCATGAATTTTCTCTTTTTTTAATTTTCTTTGCTTCACACTTTGAATAAAGGCTTCCCACGATTTTCTCATTCCCCAACCTCACAAAAAGACAACAAATACCGGCAAACAATTGATTTCGTTTTAGGGGAAATGGCAAATACACCCCTAGGCTATTATCCTTGTCACACAAATGACAAAACACACACGTCAATTTTTAAATTTTGAACTCATGAAGAATAGTGATTAATTAGAGAGACGTCGGTTCTTGTTTCTCAAAAAAAGAGACGCCGGGTTATTAGGCAATGTATTTTAAATAATAGTTTTCAGTATTTAAGAGATAATATATATATATATATATATGAATTTATGATAAAAGTTGACTATTGATTACTTTCATATGTTGTGAAATTAGGTAAGTCTCTAGATTATCTAGTTGATCAATTGATCCATCAGTCTCACTTTTGTTGATTTATTTGTAATTAAGTTTTAATAAAAAAATAATTCTAAATTATGAAGAAATAAATAATTCTAAATAAGATACAAAAGCTGTAGGACCACATAAAAATCATAGTTCTTGTTATAATTATCCACAAGCAAACATGTATGTAGTGAATATAAGAAAGAGAAATGTTATTTTTATAATATTTTAATAATAAATTTTAAGTGATAAATTGTTATAAATTGTTATTTGTAAGATAAAAAAGTAATTTCAGTAATAAGTTTAAATTTAAATTAATAATAATTAACTACCTAAAATTTGTTAAGTATTAAAATTATTTGAGATAAAAAAATTAATATACAAAGGGGTGGGGGTGTTTTCTGTAATTTGGCCTTCTTTTCTTTTCCCACGCGGCAGAAAAGTTTGGTATGGGTTGGTGCCACATGTAGATGGTATAACCCACAAGATATAGCAAAATGTTGAGACCCACTAAAATGGATAAAATTATACCGAAAAAATCGAAGATTTTTGCCTCTATATCAGCGATCAAAATAGCGGAGTGAAATATGGTAATAAAATTTTGGATAATATATATGATTCTTTCATTCTAGATGACTAGATGTTTCTTCTTAAAATTCAAACAAAAAACCAAAACAAAACAAAACAACAAAAAAAACAAAAAAACAAAAGAAAAGTAAAAAAGATTCTCGGCGTTTCTGCGCTGGATCAGAGCTGGAAGGTTCTCTCCATTACCAAAGTCCCAACCTCCCAACTGTAATTGCCCCTTATCCCTTGCAATTCATATTCATATCTTCTTAAAATGCAAACATTTTTAATGTTGTGGATCACGCGCTTAAGTGGAGGTGTAGAGCTTGTAAATTGGTACTAATATATTTATATTTTTTATAAAAAAAATTCAAATTCAAATAAAAACTCAAAATCACAGGAGGATAATTTTATAATTTTTTAACAACCATATTCAGGAGTGACATGCATCATAAATGATTTCTGAGCTTAGGTTTGGTTGGAGTGAAAGGAGAGAGATGATGAAAAAAGAGGAAAAAAAAAAGTTATTTTATTATTGAGTCATGTTAACAAGTGTTCGGTTTCTCAAAAAAAAAATGTTAATGAGTGTCCTATGGGTGTTGGTTAATAATATATTTTAGGAAAATTTTGATACTATTTTTATGAGAAATGAAAAAAACTGTCAAAATATTAATTGTTTTTTTTTCATAAAAATTTTCTTTAAATGGATTATTAACGCATTTCCCTTTATTGTTTGGTAAATGTTTTTTTTTTTTTTAAGAAAGTATTGTTTGGTAATTTGGTTGGGAGAACATGGAAGGGATGAAAAATGAGGTTGGTGATTTTCACGTGGCCTATAAACTTTAATATTTCCAAATTGGAGAGAAAATGAGTGAAAATGTAGAATATAAATGCATTAACTATTTTACTCTTTGAAACCCTCTTGACCGACTTTGTTGTTCTCTTTTTTCTTTATTTTATGGAGCATGTAATATGAGCAATATAGTAAATCTAAACAAACTATTTTTTTCATCGTCTCCTTTTTCTTCCCAATCAAACCATGCCAGCTTTATACTATAAGCAATTGATGCAACTGTCTAATACCACAAGTTGAAAAAATGCCAATAAATTTTAAACAATAGAATTATCTCTTTTATTGTAATAGTATTAATTAAATCCAAATATTAGCCAATAAATAAATAATATTTTTTATCAAATGAAAAATAAGAAAAAAAACGCTTTATTCACAAAAATTTTTACAAACACTTTTGCAACAAGTCCTAAGTAGCTATTTCTTATTGGTTGCTATTGATGACAAAAAAATAATTTCAATGGTGGGGTCAAATTAGAATCAGTAACAATTTAACACTTAGGATTTGTTGTAAAAAATATTGTAAATGTAGCACTTCTCAAAAAAAAAAAAAAAAAGAGCAATACAAAAAAAATTCACAACATTTTTCACAATAGTTGAGTTGACAAACTTTTACTGGCTCTCATTTAGGTCCACCACTATCATCACTCTTTTATTTACCACTATTAATCTGCCACATCAATAGGTGTTAAAATTTTTGTTAAATTTTTTGTATCTATAAACTTTCTATAAAAAAAAAAATTATACATAGTTCATGTTAATTAGTAGTACTTTCACATCTAAAACAATACAATATAGTTTAAGTAATATTTAATTTTTTTAAGTCATATTTAATATATACTAGCCTCTGAGCACGCGCGTGAGCGCGTGCTCAGAGGCTCTTCTATTTTTTGGGTAAGGATTAATTTAGAGCATTTATTATAGTTTGAGATTACTACATTTTCCAATCACAAAATACCTAGAGGTGTGATGAAAAAAATATTTCATCCACAAACGCATAACACTCATTACACCCCTAGGTATTTTTGTAATTGAAAAATGTAGTAATTTCAAATTATAATTTATGCAAATTATTAAATTTTATCCAAAAAATAGAAGGGTCTCTGAGCACGTGCTCATGCTCAGAGGCTAGTATTTCTTTAAAAAAATATCACAACACCAAATACCACAAATAACTAAACATGAATTTATGAAATTAGTCAAAATTAAAGCAACTAAAAGTATCTGATAGGCTACCACTTTATTTGAAAACTCAAAGTAAGATACAAATTCTACAAACTCAATGGAAAAATACCGTGTGAAATAAAAAGAGCCTCTATAAATTATTACGTGTGTGCAATGGGGTTTTTTTTTGGATTTAGTGTCATAAATTAATTCAAAAAAATGATGTAAAATGAAAACTTATCTCGCATCTCACCTGAAATGTGACCAACATCACCCAATGCAATGGACTAAAGCATCATTTAGAATCAATAAATCATACATCCCAGTAAGTTAATTTTTGCACATTGAAAAACATAAAAGTAAAATGTTGGATTAATTTCCAACTAAATACAGTGAGCAATGAGATATGTAAAGCCTTATCTTTCAAGCACTTAGATAGTCAGATTTATTAAAAATCAAGTGAAAATGTAATGACCAAATGGATCAATAGGAGGCAACAACCGAAGTTTTTTTTTTTTGTTCATTAATGTTTAGACAATTTTTCATACCGTTGTTTAACGCAATCAATGAACAAAAGCAAAGATTAAATGCAAAATGATTTTACTTTTTAACTTTTCTAAGTTCTAATTAACCACAAAATACAAATATAATCCCAAAGATATTGAGAGTGAGAATTTTATCTTGTACAGGAAGGAAAAAATCAAAGAAAGAGAATGTGTGAGAGAGAAAGAAAGAGATGTAATACTGGATGCAAATTGCTTTCTTCGATCACAGTCTTTCCTTCAAACTTAATGAAAGAGAATCAAATAGACACCAATTAACTTCTGAGGCTTACATTTCTAATCTAGGTTGATAACTCTCATTTTTAATAATTTTTTTTTTTAATTATTCACTTAGGCTTACATTTCTAATCTAGGTTGATAACTCTCATTTAAAAAAAAAAAATTAATTATTCACTTTCTCCTCTGATATAAAGTTTATTTGTAGGCTATTCCTTGTAGAGAAAGAGAAATGGATGTCCATTAAATTTTTTTTTTTTTTTAAAAGAGAGAGAAAGAGAAATAGATGTCCATTAAAAAAAAGAAAAGAAAAGAAAAAAGAAAAGGAGAGAAATAGATCAATCCGTGGGGTTGGTGACTTTTTTATGGGATAAGTCTTCAATTTGTGGAAGATATCTATGAGTAGTTTTTGTTTTTTTTTTTTTTAACTATGAAAGAAAAACGGAAGTTTTGTTTTTGTAAGTGGGGTGGGAAGTTTTTTTTTGTTATTAGAAACAGGCGTGCCTGTCAAAAAAAGAAACAGGCGTTGGAAGATTTTTTTTTTTTTTTTTTTTTTTTTTCCTGTCTAGTGGAAAGTTAAAAAAGGAGATTTTTGTGGTAGTTTTTTGTGTTTTTGTATGACTATCAGTACGTGGGGTGTTTTTTTTTTTAATAATAAAGTATTAAAAAAAAACAATAAAAATGGGTTAGTAGGAGAGTGTTCCTATTTTGTAGGCAATATTTTAGTGCAAGTTAGACATGTATTTTTACCAAATTATCTTTTAGTTTTATTTCTACTTAAACCTAGAGAAATAAGGGTATTTTAGAACAAAAAAAATCTGGTCCAATGACTCCTCAATGCAATCCAAAAAATTTGTGTTGTACGTGAACCTGAGAGAGATAAGAGAATTAGGGTTAAACCAAGTATTTAAAAAAAAAAAAAAACTTTATTCAACAAACCAAAGTTAGCGTGTGTGGCAATTAAAGACAATAGTATAAGTTTGTTAGAGTTTGTGTTTGATTTAAATTTTGATAAAATCATTTTTCTTGAAAATCCTATTAAAATTGATCAGAATAAAGATAAAGATTTTTTAGAATTTAACGCTATCATGGACTCTTTAAAATTTTATCACCACATCATTAACTATTTAAATAAATACTTAATGGAGATCTAACCATGTGATTGGTGGCTCTAGTTTCTCAGATCCATAATGAATTGTAAATGAAAATCAGAATTGAGAGGTTGCCACATATCTAAATATAAAAAAAATTTAACGCCAAAAACATAGACAATGATGGTAAAAAAAAAAAAAACTTGCTTAAAAAGAAAAGAAAAATACAAAGTAGGAAAAAAAAAGTGAGGAAGGAGAAGGAAATAGTAATTGAAAAAAAAGAAGAAAACCTTGGCATGCCCCTTCAAATTGGCAAATGCATTCTTAAAAAAAGAAAAAAAAAAGAAAAAAAAGAAATTGGCAAATGGATATGAAATGGAAACTTTCTAGTAATGCAACCTAGTAGCGGTAAAATTTCTTTAATAGTTTCTTGGATTTTTTTTTTTTTATTATTGAATTGCTTCCTTCACATTTGATGTAGCACGGATGGTAACTATTTTTATTTCAATTCAAAATTTTTTTTATATAAAGTGTAAACAAAGGCTACTAAAAGAGGTAAGGGAAGCCATACTGTTTAACTGTTCATGAATGATTTTGAATACTTCTTTTGTAGCATAAGGCAATCCTGTCTTTGGATCACGATACCTACAACATGAAATGACAATTCATTAAGAAGTACAGTGGCAGAGTATATGAAGGAACAATTCATTTCAGAATTGCATTTAAAAAAAAAAAAAAATCAGAAAGAGAGTTAACGTGATACATTAAAAAAAAAAAAAATAGAACTCAAAGAAAGTCAATCATAAACAAAAGAGAAGAAAACAAAGAGGAATTTGCAAAGATAGAACCTGAAAATTTGTTGGAACCTCTGACAGTAAATGTCTTTAATCTAAAAAAAAAAAAAAATGATGTAGAGCTAAATTAAATGTCTTCAATCTAAAGAAGAAAGAGAGATAGAAACTGAGATAGAAACTGCAAAGCGTACGTGAGTTTGTGGGTTTTAAAGTGTAAAAGTTTTAATTTACATATTTATCTCTGTTAGTTGAAAACTTGTAAATGAGGATGGTGAGGGTATTTTAGGCATCAAAAAATGAGGAATCCAAATAGGGGAAGCCCCTTAAATAGTAGTATAGATAAAAAGCCTCAATTTTAGTTTTCATCCTAGGCCTCCAAATGCATCAAGCCACCCTTGCACTCAAACAAAGGAAATTTGTACTTTTTCATCGTTTCACTTTTTCATCCTCTATATCAAACATACATGATGAAAAATTAATTTTTTTTCTATCCTCCTAGCATTTTCCATTATCCCAACCAACAATGCAGGAGGATTGTATGAAAGGAATACTATCATGTTTAGATGTAATAGGTGTACAACCGCCTCTTCCATGTATTGGATTCTATAGTTGTGGGGTCTGCCTTTATGGAGGTTGTACTTGTATACCATTATACTATATATACAAACTCAATGTGAAGAGTCTAACGAGCATGCGATTGATTTGCCTTGCACAACAATTTGTTATTTATTTAATATTATATTTTGAAGTAATACAAACAACAAAATTTTCCTCCAAATTGGGTTGAAATAATCTTATCTAACCCATTACTTGGCAACTCATAAGAACATCAACATACATTAAAGCACAATATTTATAAAAATATGTAAATAAGTTATGTAAATATTAAATAAGTTATGTAACCAAAAATATGCGTATATAGTTTTTTTAAATTGTCATGTGGTGGTGGATTGGAGAAACATTTTGTTATTTGAGAAAAAAAAATTTTGAGAGGAACTAAAAAGGAGAATTTCACTCCTTTGATGACAATGAGTAGACTTCGTTTCACCTGCGCATTTTGTAAAATATGATATAGAAAAAAAAATTAAAAAATTCATGTGGTTTTTTCATAAAATATATACCCATTAAGTTTTGAGTGTACACTTAAACCTCGTTGCATTCTTTGTGTGTAAACTATTGCACATTTGATAATATAAACAATGAAGGACAAGGTTTCTTTCTAAACTAAACCCTTCAAAATTCTCTTATATCTTTTTGTTGAATGTCAATTTTGAAAATCTAACGGTTAGATTGTATGTTCTTAGCACACATGTCAATTTTTGTTCAAATTGGATGTTATTTACTATTCGGTCAATTGACTTATGCTTTATGCATAATTTTAGACTACAAAAATTTGAAATTTAAACATTTAATTGATGACATAGCTATTGACCTTTAATCTTCTTGAAATTTTGCAAGCTTTGAGGATATTATAAGAACATGCAATCCAACAATTACATTTCTAAAATTCATATCCAAAAAAAGATATAAGAAGAGTTTGAAGGATTTCCCTCCAAACTAGTTTGGAGAGAAACCTTTTCCGACAAGGAATTGTTCATGTGACGATACATGTCACTCCTTAATCCTTAAAACCTAATGGGGGTAAGGGTTAACCCACCCAAAAATCCCCATTTCCCCTTTTCTTTTCTATTCTTATATATATAGACAAAATTTCAAAATAACTATGAGAACGAGACAATGAGTATATATTGCAAGCCTACTCATTCAAATAGACAATACTCCCAACCAACTCCTTTAGACACAAGCCCTTCCGCCTCTTTTTTTTTTTTTTTTACAAGATAAAAATTCTATTATAGCCTAATCTAAGTGTATATACATGTGAAACTCCCTCCTGGAGACTTGAATCCCAATCTTTGCCCCCCACATCCTACAAGCACTTATACTTGTGGAGTGACCATCGTGCTAAGGTTGCACTATAGTCTCTTTCACCTTTTCTATTACACTTTTTTTTTTCCATTTTCAAAATGTTATGTTTTATTTAAATATTTTTTATATGTTAAACTTAATTGAAAATTTAAAAAAAATGGTTTCCTATTTTATACATGATTTTTAATATTAAAAAATAATAATAAAGAAACAAAAAAATTACATTAAATATAATATATATATATATATATATATTGTGGGGTCAGAGAATTTGGTAACCCCGGCCCACTTTATACCAAGCTCAAGGCCCATGCTGAGGAGGAAGAAACACCCGAGGACGAAGTGTGAAAGTCCAAATTGCCCAAGAACCTTGCTGAGGACAACCCTGTCCTCGGCCAACCAAGACCATGGGAGGAGGAAGTAACGGGCCACCAAAGGCAGCCTTCCAGAGCATCTAAAGAGAAAGAACAAGTACAACGTGTCAATCATGGAAGCATGATGGAGGAGCAAGACCAGGATGAACTGTCACCTCCACATTAAATACCTACAACTAATGTTCTGACCGCATTAATGAGGAAATGACCCCTGAATAGTGCAACCTTGGTTGCTGCAACCCACAGAAAGAGTGGGAAGGCAGCTAATGGAACAAGCACTCAAGTAGTGACCTGCTTGATCAACAAATATAGAGTTAGGATCAACTGAAAGGGGGTATATAATGCAAGGAATCCCTATTGAAAGGAGACCAAAAAAAAAGGAGAAAGATAGGGCACTATAGCAGCCTGTATCATCACTAAAACCTTTGTAACCAATCATTGAAGAAATAAAAGAACTTCAAGCTCCCAGGAAGAGGGTTGAGGAACATCGTTGCATATTTTAATCCAAGTTCATGCTATTCAATCCATATGCAACCATGCCTAGTCGTTGTAACCTTCACAAGGGCCTAGTTCTTGAACCCGCTCTCTACAAATTT
Organism: Quercus ilex subsp. ballota; assembly: GCA_032727855.1. Classification (NCBI taxonomy): domain Eukaryota; kingdom Viridiplantae; phylum Streptophyta; class Magnoliopsida; order Fagales; family Fagaceae; genus Quercus; species Quercus ilex. Next base: position 58,718,747 of record CM064910.1, read on the forward strand.
ATTGTATTGGGCTAGTTGGGCTCGAGTCCACTAACTTAACAGTAGAAGTGCTCGAACTTAGTCCCTACATATATATATATATATATATATAACTTCTAAGGGATAAGAGCTCAAACATTTTATTTGATAATTATTATTTTTCATAAAAATAAATGTGTAAGTAATAAAAATTTTAAAATAATAATAAAATAAACCCTGTATGGACACGATTTGCTCCCAAAGCCCAAAAAGCCCAAAACAATGAATTTGTTAGGAAGTGGGCTTGAAGATGAACTTTCAATGAGTTAAGTGGTTAGTGATCATAGTAGGTTAGTTGTTACTAGAAAGAATAAAACAAATAGTTTTATACAAGAAAAATTCTCCTCCGCCAAATTCGAGGATGGTCTGTTCTTATATATTTCTCTTAGACTCATACAAAATTACAGTTCTTGAGTATACAGTGATTATTCCGTAGATTTTCTCTTGATCTCCTTGTAATGGGGTTTTTCCCCTTTATATTCTCCTTCCTTCTTTCATCTTAACCCTCCACAGGTAGATCAGATTACTGGTTTTGATACTTGTCCCATCTGCCCCTTCTTGAAGTCTTTGGGGGTAGCTGTAAGGTTGAAAGTTACTGTTCAGATATTACTTCCACATTAATGCGGCTAGGGGGTTAGATGCAGAGCATTCAATGCAGTGGTAGCAGCTTTCTTCTCAGATATTTCCCAACTCTCTTTTGTCTCATGCTTCTCTAGTGTTTATCCTTTCAAGTACGATTGCCTGTTGCTCTGTTCTTGATGGATGGTCAGACCATATGACCTCTACTCTGCTTGGCTGAGGAGGCGTTTCTCCTTGGACAACGTCCCCAGCTTTTTATGACCAGACTTCTTCCACGGCCTATTAATCTATATGCCTTCGTTAGTATTTACCTGTCCTCGGGCTATCCGATATCCTTGGGCACGACCCACGACCTGATATCTATATATAGGCCCTTCATCCCTACAAACTCCATAATTGAATATTGTTTATAAGCTGAACTCCAAAGTTTTAGAGTCACAAATGGATACAATATGGCTTAAAATTTTATAATTTTTAGGTTTAACAAAAATTAACATAAGTAGTACTTGATTTTTTTCTAGTTACCTATCTACTCACTTCCAAGTGTAGGAGATCGTAGTAATAATATTCTTGGAGTACCGAGATCGAACCACAAGGAGTAGGATAAATTCAAAAACAATGTAATTAAACAACACTTTAGTGAAGATGAAAAATAATTTTTGCTTGGTGATTGTTAACAATTAAATAACGACTGGTTTATATCAATATTTTAAATACCAGGGTATCGGGCTGTTTCCCTATATTGATATAAAACTCTTTGTGATCTAAGAAAATATATATTTCATAATTGATTGTTCTTAGACAATGAAAAACATATGATTTGGTTGAACTGAGACAATTCAAGAACCCATGATAACCTAGATTAATAATGCGGTTAGAATAGTTTTCAAAAAAAAAAAAAAGTTCACTTTAACACGTGATTTCTATTTGAAACTATTAGAAATTCATCTAAACAATAAGAAAAACATGATTGAACTTATTGAAAGCATGAAAGAACTAATACATCAAAAAAAATCCAATTGAACAATCAAATATGTTGTTGTCTTAAAACTTAAAAAGAATCACAATGAATTAGCATACCGTATAGAAGAAACTTAAACCCTAGCCCTAGCTAAGAGTTTAGGCAGCCAGGTAAAAGAAATACATGTTTCTGTCTCTATAAATTCATTCTCCATAGACCCCCTTCAAAACCCTAACGTAAAAGTGTACAAAGAAAATAAAACTTTTGACTATTTAATTTTCGTCCAGATTTTCAGCAGCAACTTGTGAGTTAGTTTTGGCCTTCAAAAAATGTGAATTTTGAAAAAATTAAAATTGAAAAGTTGTAGATATTTAAGTCAAGGTTCCAGCTCATCTGCTCTTGAGCCAATTAGATTTTTGAGGAGATTAATACGCCCAAAATATTAATCAGTGCTCAAATATTATTTTTCCATTTCATATTATACCTCTTTGATTTCTTTCCTTAATTTGAAGCTTTTAAGAAGGTAAACAACCCAAGCACTCTAGCTATACCTCTTTAGACATTTAAGCATGGTCCTTTAGCCCCTCTTTACCTCCATTCTCTCACAAACTCTTGTAAGCTCATTTTTTCACATGATTTTCTGAAAGTAGAAAATTACATGTAATGAATAATATCTTATTCAAGAAATTATGTAAAGATAAATAATAAGGACTAATGCAAATTATAGCTTAATTATACAAATTAAGCATAGTAATAAGGAGATAACGTCCACATAAATATATAATAAATATACATTTTAAGGCATTATCATTATCAAAAATAATTTCATGAGAATTATATATGAAAATTTGATAATAACAAAAAGGGCAAATTACAATAAACCCACTTATGGTTTGGTCTGTTTGCACTTTGCCTACCCGTGGTTCAAAACTTAACACTTTGCCCACCTGAGATTATCTCCGTTAGTCTCCTGTTACCCACCTCTGTTCAAAACACTTTTTTAAGACTAAAACAAATCAAAGAGTTAGGGTTTGAATTTTATACAAAAAGTGATGAACATTACAATTGAAATTCCAAACAATTACAAATTTTGAAATTAAAAGTAGTACAAATCAAATGCCCACATATCACAACAAACACAACACAACACAGCTCGAAGAGAGAGCCCACAAATCACAATAAACACAAAACAAAAGTTCCACCATGGGTATGGGTTTGGTTTAGATCGGAGAGAGGGAGAGAGAGGAGGGGAAAGCCTGAGGTCATGGGTTCAGTGTAGATCATAGAAAATAGAGAGGGTGGTGGCCACTACCGCTGGTAGTGGTAGCAATGAGAATGCGGAGAAGACAACCCAGTGAAGCTTTGGCCATGGTTCCTTGGATGAGCTTGGAGAGAGAGAAAGATGGCTTTAAACTAAGATCAACGGTGGATTGGCTATCTGCCTGAGCTGTTACTCGCCGCCTCACACCACCACCATCATGCAATCTTGGATCTCCTTCTCTCTCTGTGCTGCTACTATGATGTGTGTCTAAAAGTGTGGGATTTTGAAATTTAAGGTGTAGTTGTGTAGGATTTTTGTGAATGTCTAAAAGTGTGGCTGAAATGATTTTTGTGAAATTAGACTAGAGCACTTTCAAAGGTGTCAAGTTTACGATTTTTGAAAATGTTTTCTTGGATTTGTGTGATTATGTAACTTTTTTTTTTTTTTTTTTTTTTTAAGATTGATTGGCTCAAAACCGTACATACCAAGAGGAAGTATGTTCATGAGCCTAGATTTACAATTTTTACAAATCTACTTTTAGATCTTATTTCTATTTTATATGTATATATTGTTTTGGAAGGAGAGAGACATAAAAGTGGAGCAAAAAGACATATTTACTATTGTTTTTAATAGAAGTGGGTAACGGGAGACTAACAGAAGTAATCTCAAGTGGGCAAAGTGTTAAGTTTTGAAGCACGGGTAGGCAAAGTACAAATGGGTCAAACCACAGGTAAATTTACAATAATTTGCACTAACAAAAAATTACAACACAACTTTTTTTTTTTTTTTTAAAAGAAAGACAACACAACTTATTCTTAGATAAATTTCCAAACATGTAAACAAAATGTAATAAATGTTACTTTTTACGGTTTGTATAACATCAATATACCACTTGGCATTCACACGGTTGTCATTTTATTATCTAGGTTGGTTTTTAAGTATTATAATTATATATGAGGTGTGTCGTGCACGAGTATAATTTGTGTATAAATTTTGTAGACATGTATATGTATAATTGTGTGTATAATACATATTATATAATATGTCCACAACTATATGGAGATATATGATTTTTTTTTTTTTTTTTTTTTTTAGGGGATATATAGAGACATGTATGTTAGTTATAAATTTTGCCCCCCTCCGCCCAAAATCAGATCTTGCTCTAACAATGATGAGTATATATTAGTTTCATCCATGCATGTCGTAGAATATAATATAGAAAAAAAAAAAATCCATATGTGGTTTTTTCATAAGAAATTTTTTTTTAAGCCATATAAGATAGAAAATAAAAAATTAAAATACATAACCCCATGAAGCTTTGAGTGTACATTTAAACCTCATGGCATGCTTTTTTTTTTTTTTTTTTTGGATGTGTAAGCCATTGAACATTTATGAATACAGACAATGAGTTGTGCATGTGAACGATTCTTGTCCATATTAATTTTGGGGAAAAAAAAAAAATACCATGTGGGGTTTTATGTTACACTCAAGACCCGTAGTGGTGGTGGAGCCATAATTTCACTTGAAAGAGGCATAAATATGCGAACTCAGAATGAACACCGAATATGTGAAATCAAATTTTGAATTGGGGGGAGGGGTAGACATAATGTTTATGCATTTGTCAATCAGCAATATAACTAGGAGTATGATGAAACCTAACACCAAAAAATGAACACTGAAATAGCATTGAAAGCATATATTTGTGTATGGATGTATTCATTTTTTGAACTGTGTCTAATCACACTCCTAGCTATATTGATGTTTGGAAAATGCATATATATCACTCAACAAACACATAAACCTCGAATTAGGATTAATGGAAAATGTTGACCATAAAGCAAAAGTGGGGGGTGGAGGGGTGTTACATTTGCAATTATCACAAAATTGTATTCTTCACCAACTCAAGGTTTTTGCCAAAGTACACGACACACCAAAAAGGGATACCTAAGCCTAACCAAGAATTAATCATATTATGTTTTAATGCTAATTAATCACTTAAGGATATTAGTTAAAAAAAACTATTTAAAAAAAATTATGGAAAATAATAAAGTAATTAATTTTTTTCCGACTTTTTATATTTTCCTTGAAAATGGCGTCAAAAATTTTCAAAAATAATTTATTAACAATGGCCCTAAGAGCATCCATTAACATTGTAAGGGCGCATTTTGGTCCTAAGCCCAAAATATGAATGGATTAAGGCCCAAAGAGCCCGATATAATAAATTTGTAGAGAGTGAGCTTAAAAGTTAGGATTCAATGGATCAGGCAACGTGCATAGTAGATTAAAGATACTAAGAAAGCAAAGAAAGACAAGTTCTAAGCAAGGAAATTCTTCCTTAGCGAAGTCCGAGGAGAATGATTCTTGAATATAGTTCCTTCGGACTTAGATACAATTTTAGTTCTTGTTGCTACAGTGTGTTCTCTACAGATTTTCTGATCTCCTCTTCCTGGAGGGTCTCTTACATTATAAATATCCCTTTAAATGATCTTGGTCCTTCATTTGTTGATCGTCCAGGCCACTACTTGAGTGCTTGTCTCATCAGACACCTTCCCAAGCTCCTTGTGAGTCGGGGCAGCCAAGGCAGCACTGTTCAGGGGTCTTCTCCACATAAATGCAGTCAAGAGGTTTGGTGGGATGCATTAAATGCGGTGGTAGCCACCATCCCTTCAGTCATGTCAGGGCTAACCCCTTCCTCGAAGCTCTTTCTCTACATTATGACATTCTTTGGTAATGTGCCACTGACGTGGCCTTATTGTCTGAGTGTGTGACCTCCTCGGAGTGATAATGGCCTCTTCGGCCATGGGTATGACATGTGGCGTAAATACCTAATTTAAATTCTTGTACCTCATAATAGCTCCTCAAAACTCCAGTTTTTTGTTTTTTTCTTTCTCTTATCCGAGGAGAAAAATAGGGTTTTGACATTGGATAATTAATTCCACACGTTTCTTTGATTTCCACTCGTGAAAGTGTCACTTCGCGTGCCCCGCAACCGTTCTGGTGCTTCGGAGTCCGTAACGTCTCATTTAATGCTCCAAGCGGGTTTTGTTCCTCACATCCTACGGTGAGATGAAGATCCTACGGTTGTTATTTCTCTTCAAATTTTGGGCGGGATAAATCCCACCCAATTTCGCCTCCTATATAAGGCGCTTGGGGGATTCATTTCTCTTATTTTACCAATCTTCGAACTCTCAAGACTTCCTAAATCTCCATAATCTCAAGACTTCCTAAATCTTCAAGCTTTCGAGAGGCTTTTGAAGTGACCCTTGTCCTTATTCTCGTAAGTTTCTTCTTTCTTAGGCTACTTTCTCCTCAGCTAGTCTTCTAGGCTAGTCTATTTTCTATTTCTGCCTTCACATAAGTTTCTGTCTTCACATAAGTTTCTGTCTTTTCTCCTTAGTCTGCCTAGATGGGTAGGTTCGCTCATTTAGTAGATTCCCCCACTGGTATGGGGGGGTTTAGAGCCTTGTACCACATTCCCCAGGGCGTTTCCTTGCGGTACTGCCCTCTGGGTAGGTGGCTTACCCACAGAAGGAAAGGGAGGTCGTCATTCTTATGATTGTCTTCATAGAAAGGGGGATGAGGCTACCCATGGGGAGGGTGACTAGGGACTACCTGATAGCTCATAGGATCTGCCCTCACCAATGCGCGCCCAACATATTTAAAGTCTTGAGTAGTGTAGATGCTCTCAATGAGTAAATGGGGTTAAACCTCATCTAGCACGATGTTGTTTGGATGTACAAGTGCCATCTACTAGTAGACTTGGGCTACTACCTTAAGTATAGGTCTTCAATGGTTAGGCTCGTCTCGTGTCTTCCCAAGTCCAACAAAGGCATGAAGGATGACTACCTGATCGCCTCTGGTAAATGACACAATGGTCTTCACTGCCCAACTCGGGAGGGAGAGCCAAGTGGGGTACCCTAGGTTTAGATATTTTAACATGGGCACTAGTTCCTTAGTTTTGCTACTCTCTCCATTTCTTTACTATTTCGTTTCTTTCTGATGGAGGGCTTCATTGTTCTGATCGTGGTTTTGCTTCTTGGCTATTTTTGCAGATAAAAGATACGTGGCCCACAACATCAACTTCATCAACGTTGCAGATCTTAACAAAGTATTAAGGTCCAAGGTGATTGTGAGTGAGGACAGATAGTTGAAAGTCGTCCATCTCATCCTCGACTTCTAGCCCTTATTCGACAAGTTCCAGGACGTGGGTCACGCAATCAGGGCAGGCAATCCTCGGCTAGCTAGGATAGATGTCTCAATGCCCAGGTTTTTAGCCCGAGAAGATATTGTGCCAGTTGAGTTGCCCTCCCGTCGGTCTCCCCACGAAATTGCAGTCTTAAGAGAAGAGACAGCTTCATCGCGGTTGTCACTTGAGGCGGAGATAGACCAGTTTCGTCTCGTGGAAGAGGGAGAGGGGCAAGAAGAGCTTGCGATTCAGGTCTCAGAATCAGAAGACAAGCTCGATAGATTTTCAGGTGTTCGCATCTCTGGTCTCGTCATCACACGCATAGATAACAGCTTCGAGGAAGAAAAAGAGGAGATGGCCCTAAACAAGAAGAAGGGCTTGCGTGAGCTCTTTGTAAACAGGGCTAAAGGACTGGTGCCCGATAACACCCTAAGGTCCCAGCCTCTTCTTGCTCTCCCCCTTTCTCCTCCTACAGTTAACCCGCTCGTCGTGGCCAACTTGAAGAAGAAAAGGAAGGAGAATGAGGTGGCCGAGGAAAGGGAGGTGGTCCCTCAAAAGGAGCCGAAGCAGCAAAAGACGGCCAAGGGCCAAGGGAGGGCCTCTTCAATTAAAAGTAAGGGGGACTATGGCGTGACCGAGGTGTGCCCTCCAACCCTAGTGTGGGATCCCCAGCTGGAGCTAGAGGGGGCAGCCATACTGCGAAGCTCCTCCATCAGGGAGTTCTAGAAAGGGCACGCCCACTACTTGGCCAAGGCCTTTGAGCACCCCTTGCTGCTGCCCAAAGATATGGTTACATTGCAAACCATGAGGCAGCAAGATTTCTTTTTGTCCTTGAAGAGGGACTTAGCCTCAGTAAGCTGCTGGTTATGCTAGGATGTCCTTTGCCCCTTCTTTTTTTTTTTTTAAATTTTTTTTTAACATAGAACTCCCTTATTGTTTTTGTGTAGGCTGTCCAGGAGGTATTCATGGCTGAGGAGTGGGTGAAAGATACTTGCAACGAAGCTAGGGTCAAGGCTAACCTCGACGCTGAGACCAGCAAAGCCTTGGGTGTAGCGGAGCAAAAGAACAAAGAGCTGTCCGCGAAGTTGACAGCGGAGGAGAGGGAGAGAAGGAGCGCTGAGGCCAGCCTCAAAAATTCCCAAGACCAGGTTGAGGAGCAATGCAAGAAGCTCTATTATGCCGAAATAGAGCTGGCCACGGCCAAGCAGCAAGTCGCGGACTTGAAGGCAGAGCTTGGGAAGGCCAATGAGGTTGCTTGAGCTGCTAAGGAAGCGGCGAAGGCTTTAGAGCAGGCATCCTATGACCTTGGGGTGTAAGAGACTGAGGACCACTTGGTGAAGGAGCTAACGGGGGTCTATAGGGAATACTGCCAGGAAGTGTGGGCAGAGGTGCTCAACCGGGTAGGAGTCCTTGCTGCTTCGGAGTGGAGGAAGGTTGAGAATATTTACCACCCTGCAGATTTTCATGAAGTTCCAGCTACAATCCCTCCTCCTACAGCCCCTGCACCAACCTTCTCTGAGCAGCCCTCTACCACCCAGGCCTATCTTCCTCCTGCTGAGGTCCCAAAAGGGCCTAGCAAGGCTAGTGACCAAGGCCAAGGGGCTGAGGTGGCTAAGGGTAAGGGGGCTGGCTAGGGTGTTTTTCAGCTAGAGGATAAGGGTAAGGGCAAGGAGGTCAAGCCCCTGTTAGAGGCCAAGGGTCCAGAGGCTACCCTTAAGCTCAAGGATGCCGCTCCCAAGGCCAAGGATGCTACTCCCAAGGCAAAAGAGGCTAATCCCAAATCCAATGAAGCTGATCCCCAGGCCACCAATCTTCCTATCTCTCAACCAGGCAGCAAAAATGACCCTTCTCCAGCCAAGGCATAGTTTATGATCTTTTTCTTTTGCTTATTGTTATATATATATATATATATGTAATTTTCCTTTATTATGGCAGATTGCCATGTTTAAGATGTATCTCCTTTTCTTAATCAATGAAAAGACATAGACTTTTGCTTTTGTGGGACTTTGTTTTTCTTGCAATATCTATCTCTAGTTGGCAGTAGTTATTGTTTTGCCCTCTGTTGAAACTTTAGATTGATGATGCTTCTAAGGGTGAACACCCATAATTTAACAAAAGATAATAGTAATGACTTGTTGCCAATTTAATTAAATTGCTCCCGTGTAAATAGTGAGAAAAGTGGCTATCACCTTGATTAGGATATATTTTAACCCCTAAAGTTAGCAGTTACTCATGCAACTAACAGTCCAACTATTACCTTCTATGCAATTAGCAGTGTAATTGGATAACTTTACCTTGTCAGGAACAAACTTTGTGTACCTTAAATAAATAGCTCCAAGGATGAAGTGCACTTCTGGATTCTCCTTTTAATCTCAAATGATAGTGAAGTCCATGTCCATCCAGGGTACGTGATCCGAGAAGGCCCCCATACTTTAAATTTCACCTAGCACCCCATTCCACAGTAGGCCCCCATAATTGTAAGGGCGCGTTTTGGTTCTAAGCCCAAAAGATGAATGGATTAAGGCCCAAAGAGCCCAATACAATGAATTTTTAGAGAGTCGACTTAAAAGCTAGGCTTCAATGGATTAGGCAATGCGCACAGTGAATTAAAGATACTAAGAAAGCAAAGAAAGACAAGTTCTAAGCAAGGAAATCCTTCCTCGACGAAGTTCGAGGAGAATGATTCTTGAATATAGTTCCTTTGGACTTAGATACAGTTTCAGTTCTTGTTGCTACAGTGTGTTCTCTATAGATTTCCGATCCCCTTTCCCTAGAGGGTCTCTTACATTATTGGCCCTCCATTTGTTGATCATCCAAGTCACTACTTGAGTGTTTGTCCCACCAGACACATTCCCAAGCTCCTTGTGAGTCGGGGCAGCCAAGACAGTACTGTTCAGGAGCCTTCTTCACATAAATGCAGGCAGGAGGTTTGGTGGGATGCATTAAATGTGGTGGTAGCCACCATCCCTTCAGTCATGTCAGGGCTAATCCCCTCCCCGAAACTCGTTCTTTACCAATATGACCTCCTCTGGTAATGTGCTACTGACGTGGCCTTATTGTTCCAGTGTGTGACCTCCTCGGTGCGATAATGGCATCCTCGGACATGTGTATGACATGTGGCGCAAATACCTTATTTAAATTCTTGTACCCCACAAACATGATCTTAAGTTTAGTGGTACATTTTATCATTCAAAAAGGTTGTAATGATTTTATCAAACTTAATCATGTTATAAGGGGATCCTTGGATAAGTAAAGACAGACCTAATTTCCAGTTTTCAAATACTAAAAACGTATTACTTGGTTTCTAGATGACTTAAACATACTATAGCATTAATGGCAAATTAATACTGATAAATCAACCTAAAAACAATGTGTGAAGTTGGTTTCTTTTCAACCTTGACTTTAGTATCCTTCAATTTATGACTAAAGATATTAGGCCCCATTATTATAGAGATGGTATTGATTTTTAGGCTACGTTTGGTTGGAGTGAAAATAGGTAGGATAGAAAATAAAGAATAGTTAGGATAAGTTTTGATTGAAAGGAGTGTTTGGTTGGAGTTATTTTAGTGAGAGAAAATGGTGAGGCCCGACTGTTTTTCCCTGAGTCTACCATTTTTTAGCCCCTCAAGTTGGAGAGAAAATGAAGAGGAGAAGTGAAATAGTTTGATGAAAATTACTAATCTACCCTTTATCCTTCCCCAAAATAAATTCACGTTAACACTCTTTTTCTTTATTCTCTACTACATTACAATTTAAACTCTTTTTTTCCCCCTTCTTGGGTTCTTTGCTCCTTATGTTGAACTCATTTTCTAAGTTCGAGTTGCTTATTTTATTCCAAAAAAATAATTTATATTCATTTTATTAAGTACTTTTAATGTGGTGATCACTTCATAATTATAAGTGCTTGTGGGATGTGGGGGGTAAGAGCCAGGGTTCATGTCTCTAGGAGCAGGAACGGAGCCAGAACTTAGAGTTAGAGGGGCGGCTTTGTTGTTGGTTTTGTGTAGTGATTTCGGCTTTTGACTATGCTGCTGGTTGTTTAAAATTTTTTAAATGGTCAAATTGTTTGTTTTGGGTAAAATTGGTTAACTAGGCTTAATTTTTTTTAAGTTTTACTATTAGTAACTTTGTTGCTGGACTAATTTTTTTGAGCTTGTATATTTTGTTTTAGATTTGGTCTTTAAAATGAGAAAAATGCTAGAGCTACAAATTTTTTTACAAATTGCTGATGTGATGAGTGGTTACTGATAAGTAAAAATAATAATATAAATGGTGGGCCCAAATGCGAATTAATAAGAATTTGCTACCTTAATAGTTTTTAAAAATGTTGTAGAAAAATTTGTGATTATAACAATACTCTTAAAAGAATCAATGATATTGTTAAGGAAGCAAAAATGTAATTTTATAAAATAAAATTGTTAAAATTAGTACCTATATATATATAATAATAATATATTTTTTTTAAAAAATTGGCTGGCCATTGCCCCCCAAGTCCAACTACGGCTCGGTCCATGTCCAATAGAGAATTTCATACACATATACACTTAAATTAAGTTATAGTAGAATTTCTATAATGTATAAAAATAAAAAAAGTATTCAAATAAATAAAGAGTTATATATTAAGAGCATAAAATTAAATTTATATAAAAATAATAATTTCAATAAATACTTTTGTTAATAAAATATATCACGCGAGTTATTATCTAAGTATAAAATTCAGGACCTTTGGCCTTGGCCATATTCCCAAATGATGGAACGTATTTTGCACGCATTAATTATAGAGATTTGTGATGGTCATTGTCCCTGCTTCTTCGTGGCACCGGCACATGCATTCATTTTGGCTGTACGTAATATAAATTCTCACAAATTAGGTTTGAAAACTGGGAACTTGGAACCATGTACATTGATTTATATTAAAAGAATATTCAATATTGAGAGACTGGTGAATGGTGAGTGGTGGCCGGTGTGAGCTTTTCAGTTGTTCTTTTCATATTTTTTTTGGTGGGGCCTTTTGCGCTGTCGTTTGTTTGACGGGTTTCGTGGTTGACCACTTTTTGCTAGCTGACCAAACCAAAATTCCCAGGAGGCATTATGGTCTGATTGGGGAAATAAATTATAATTAATTATTAATTAAATAATGGTTTTTTTACATGTTTGACACGTTAAGGATTTGATTTGATTTGATTAATCAAAATTCAAGTCTGTTTTGACAAATGTTACAGTTCAACGGCTTAAATCTAATCCCAATTTTGTCCCATACCATTAACATGACGTTACGCGTGATGTTTTTGCGTTATTATTAAATTGAAAAGAGATAATACATGAATTATGTGTCCATTAATGAAGGTGTAATCTAGAAGTGTTATTTTATTTATTTATTTTATAAAAGTAATCTAGGAGTGATGCTTTCGATCATGGAATCAGAGTTTGAGAGTTAGGCAATAGAGGCATGATGCAAGCCTGCAGGAGCATTAGTGGTCAGGGTGGAGGCAAAAATTTTTGTTTGGGGAACTAAGTTGCGACACTAATATATTTATTAAGATAACCTCTACACACACACACACATATATATATATATATCATGTTTTTTTTATTATATATTAACACTTTTTTATTTGAGAAGTTATATATATATACATACATCTAACCAAAAAAAAAAAAAGTTTAGTATTTTTAATCAAAATTATGTTTAATGGCGATCTTTCATAAAATAAAATTCATTTTTTCTACTTTCACAGTGAAATTCTTAAAAAAATTTCATTTCAAATACAAATTATCAGATTTTATACTAAAGTAAGTATAAAATCTTTCAATTGAACTAATTAAATTTTTAAAAACATGAATAATCCAGAATTATGAGGAATAAATTAGTCTCCAAACATATTTGAAACTATATTACTCTATCATATTATGTGGCAACTAAAGACACATTTCATGTATAATTTTAGTAACAAGATTTTTTTAATAAGTCAATAACTTGTTAATCGCCACATAACGGGTTAAAAAAGATATATTCAAATATGTTTGATGCCAAACTTTATCAAATATTTAATAGATTTAAGAGTACATTTTACAATAAAAAATAGAATTGCAAAAAATAAAGTTTTATCTTTATAATTATTAGAACAATTATTTTTTTAAGAGCATCACTAGACTAATTCAAATATTTGGAGGGGCCAACTCTTATTTTTATAGACTAAATTTTGAAAACATTAAAATAATTATATATATTTAAAAAGAAATTCAAAATTTTGGGGGGCCATAACCTTCAACACAGCTTCGCCGCTGTCAGTGGTAATGTGGAGAGCATGTAGCATGGTGCTTATGGGGTGAGATACTAGGATCGTCTCTGCTTAGAATTAGATTTAGATTTTATTTTATGGATCTAACAATTAGGCCCGTTCAACGATCAACCGGCACCGACTGAAACTGGTTTGACCGCACCAATCCGCCCCCTTAGAGTTCCGCCGATGGTTTCCGGCACAGTGATCGGCGACATCTTTTCAGTTTCAACGTCGGACCGGTGCGGCTGTTGGCGCTGAGATGTGCACACCGCCGAGAAACTTGTGTGAGTGTGAGTTTGCGATGTGAGTCTGTGAAACTCTATTAAAAAAGAAAAGAAAAGCGTGGAACTTCTGTGAGTGTGAGTCTTGTGTAAGTGTGAGTCAGTGAGATAGGTTGATAGCATTCGGGTAAATGCCTAGAATCTTATAGTTTAATTGGTCAACACCTATTGATGTTTCCAATGGAGATATTCAACGTTCCAATAAAAAAAAGGGTAATCATTTAAAAGTCTTATTAATAAGTGTCCTTAGAGCAAGTGTTATTAAATTATTTTAAGAAAGTTTGATATCATTTTTATAAGAAATATAAAAAACCATCAAAAGATTCAATTACTTTTTTATTTTCCAATAAAAAGTTTTTAAAAATATATTTTAAACTTATGCTCTTAAGGAATTAGTTAACTGTCCCTAATATCATCCCAATATCAATTGCAGCTCTTAAAACTTGAGGGGGTGTTTGGTACACCTACTCAAATACACATTTTCAGTTTTTAAACAATATTACACATATTTTCACATATATTTTTAAATAATAAAACACATATACCAAACATCCACCGAGTTTTAGAGGCAAGAGTTCCTTAAGTGAACTCAAGCATCTAAGACTGGTTTTTCTGATACATAACCAAATTGTTGGTAAAATCAGGCGGAATGCCCCCCAAAAAAAAAAGATCCAATATTTAATGGTTAGGCCAACAAGAATCCAGTTAATTTAATAATGGACCGCTGGCCCAAAAAAAATAAATAATAGACCCATAAAACTCATGCCCAAAGCCCAAACTTAGCCCAAAAAAGTTTCCTCATTTCTTCTCCACTGCAAGACTAGGGTTTTGAATCTATTCGATCCACTTCCAGTAAAACCCAACAAAAACCCACACTTGGTAGTTGCTTCTTGCTTGTTCGGAATCGGAGACTTGGGAAGGGGAGGCCCTTGCAAGAAGCAAGAACAATGGCGCTTCTTCAACATCTGGGGCGTTCAAAGAGCGTGGCGAAGAGGTCGAAGAAGTACTTAGAGGAAGCACTTTACACGAGGCTCTTCAAGGAAGGTGGGTCTGAGTTGAGCGTCAGACACCAGCTCAACCAGTTCATCAAGACCCACAAGCGAGTTTACAAATGGGAAGTCGGTGACACTCTCAGAAAGCTTCGCCAACGCAAGCTCTACTACCCTGCTCTCAAGGTTTGTATTGAAATTTTTGTCAACGGTTTCAATTCATTTGCTTATCTCTCTGTTTTATAAATTTACCCATTTCAACATTTGAGCCTTTAGGACTTGAATGGTTAGGAGTTGTGTGATTTTGTGCAACTTGATATGAAGGGCTTGCTTCGTTGTGGGTGTTATAGCTTTTATTTGGATTATCAGCATTGCTGCATTTTTTTGTCTTTTAGAATTCAAGCATGTTAAAATGTTTATATTCTAGAGTATCGAGAGTGGCTAAGGGCACTTATTGGTCAAGTATGTTTATAAATTAGAGCACTGATAATGTGAGTAGCTTGAGATGGTGACATATTGAAAGTTGAAACTATCTGATAGGAGGTCGAATCTCGCCCTATACATAACTTGGATTTTAGTTGAAGGGGGGAAATGGAGAACGGTTTCGTATAGTGTTCAAATCTGCTTTTGAACATGGTCAAATTATAGATGGAGCTGGATGTTGTTCAAACACTTTAGATTGTTGGGAATTTGCTACCATTATGTATCCTTGTTCTTAGGCACTATGTTTAATAGTGTGCACAAGCCTCTTAGGTCTTAGATATGCAGATAGAAGGGAATTTGCTGCCCTAGGTGGTGAATTCCATATCCAATTACTCCGATAATGTGATCAAAAGTGTGTGTAAATGTCTTTAGGGTTTTGATTTTGTCGTGGAAAAAGTAGGTTATGCCCATATTTATGGTTCTGCTATTATAAAGGCAATGTGATATAAGCAGTATGAAAAGGCCATAACTTATTAGCAATGTTGCTCCGACTTTTAACTTTTAATGCTTCTGCATTCAGGATGGGTGTAGTTTCTAAAAGCCTCAATTATTGCCCTCACACATGGTTAAATCCCATTTTTGATCCTAGAAAGATCCAGCAATCACTCACTTTTTTTTATTTGATAAATAACGTAAGAATATTATTAATAATAGAAAGGTTGCCAACCCGAGTACATTGGGGATGTATTATAGGGGCACAAATCAGGAAACAAAAGAACAATGATCAAGAAAAATAGAAAAGGAAGAACAAGAAAAGTGAGAAAAGACCACACTCCATTCAAAGAGAGTGTGTAAGAAAAAAGACTTAATCTCCAGCAAAGAACGTTTACAACCCTCAAAGTTTCTAGCATTCCTTTCACGCCAAATGCACCAAATCAAGCAATGAGGCACTAATTTCCAAACATCAATGTGACGATGTTGCGCAAACTTTCCTTGCCACCTTGCCAAGCCTCAAACAACTCAAGAACAGTATTAGGCATAACCCATTGAATACCAAACAAGCAAAATACCAAAGACCACAACTCCCCAACTATGGAGCAATGAAGTAGAAGATGATCCACCGACTCTCTATACCTCTTACACATATAGCACCAGTCAAGCACTATCACTCGTCTTTTATGGAGGTTGTCAGTTGTTTAGATCTTACCTAAGGAAGCAGACCAAGAAAAAAAAGCCACCCTTGGAGGAACCTTCGATTGCCATATCATTCTCCATGGAAAGGAAACAAGAGTAGGAGGGTAGAAGGAGCTATAATAACCTCTAACTTCAAAACCTCTATTCCTTGCAAGCTTCCAACAAACCTTATCTGGGCCAAACCTCCGCACTGTCGAAGAATAGACCAACCCCATAAACCGGTCAAAGGCTTCTTCTTCGCAATCTTGTGGTGGACGACGAAATTGCATATTTGAGTGAAACCTCCCCACAGACCAACCCATAACTTCAGCCACCAAGGAATCCTTTGACCTACTAAGGCAATAAAGCTCTGGAAAGGCCTCTTGGAGAGTACAATCCCCACACCACACATACTTTCAAAATTTCACTCTAGTACCATCCCCCACATCATAAACAAGGAATTTAGAGAAGTTCAACCAGCCACTTCTAATGTATCTCCACAAGCTGACGCCATAAGGACTTGTCACCTTTTTCGTACACCAACCACCCCAAATGTTCCCATATTTTTCCTCTATAACCCTCCTCCATAAAGCATTAGTCTCCATGCCATACCTCTACAACCATTTTCCTAGCAAGGCAGAATTAAAGTTTCCCAGCCGTCTTATATCCAACCCCCCATCCTGCAAAGGCCTACATACCTTGGCCCAATTAACTAAATGTATTTTAGGTTCACCACCAATCCCATTTTACAGAAAATCTCTTTGTAATTTCTCCATACGCTTTGCCACCTTACTCGGTAAAGGAAGAAGGTAAAGAAAGTATGTAGGTAAAGACGAGAGTGAGCTTTTAATGAGTGTCACCTTAACCCCATTAGATAAATACATTCTCTTCCAACCTGCTAATCTCCTCTCCATTCTCTCTAGGATAGGATTCCAAACAGATAAATCCTTAAATTTTGCACCTAAAGGAAGGCCCAAATATTTCAAGGGCAAAGAAGACTGCCCACACCCCAACAGACCCACCAAAGCCTCCAAATTGTGTACCTCACCAACAGATACCAACTCAGATTTCCCCAAATTAATATGAAGCCTTGACACCTCCTCAAATTTAGCAAGAATCGCCCTTAAATTAGCAATCTGAGAAGGTACAGCATCACAAAAAATTAGAGTGTCATCTACGAATAAAAGGTGAGACACCATCACTGATGGACCAACCGTACTACCCACAGAAAAGCCTGAGAATTGCCGGCGGAGGTAGCCACATCCAACATATGACTTAATGCCTTCATCACAATATCAAACAACAAAGGAGATAAAGGATCCCCTTGCCGAAACCCCCTAGAACTTCCAAAGAAATCAGATGGGCTACCATTGATCAGAATAGAAAACTTTACAGTTGAAATGCAATACTTTACCCATTTTCTCAATTTCTCTGAGAAACCACAACGTTGAAGCATTTACATTAAAAAATCCCAACTCACATGATCATACACCTTCTCCACATCCAATTTACACAACACACCTGGAACTCCTGATTTCAATCTATTATCAATACATTCAGAAGCAATCAAGACAGAATCCAAAATCTGTCTGCCCTTCACAAAAGCATTTTGTGAATCTGAAATAAGTCCATGCGCCACCCAATGAAGCCGATTAGCCAACACCTTAGAAATAATCTTATAAAGTCCACCAACTAGGCTAATAGGCTGAAAGTCCTTGACCTCCACGGCATCCACTTTCTTGGGGATAAGGGCAAGGAACGAAGCATTAAGACTCTTCTCAAACACCGCCTGAGTATGGAAATTTTGGAATACAACCATAATTTCTGTTTTCAAAACACCCCAACAAGACTGGAAGAATGCCATGGAAAAACCATCCAGGCCAGGTGCTTTATCACCATTAAAATCATTGATCACCCCAAACACCTCTTCTTCCTCAAAAGGCCTATCTAGCCAACTTGCATCTTCCATTGAGATACTAGAAAAATCCACATCATCTAAGATAGGTCTATGAGCCACATCCTCAGAATAAAACTGCCTATAAAACTGAGAGATACAATCTGCTCTAGCAGCCAGGTCCGAAGATAACACCCCATCCACCATAAGCCTATCAATAAAATTAACCCTCCTGTGAGAGTTAACTATACGGTGGAAAAATTTAGTATTCTTGTCTCCTTCCCTAACACAGAGCACTCTAGATTTTTGCCTCCAACATATTTCTTCCAACAGAGTATCTTTTTCTAACTCCTCACGAATTCTTCCCATTTCTACCCTTTCCTCCGCTGATAATCCCCTACTCTCCTCCATATTCTCTAGAACACTTAAGTCCTTTCACAATTTTTTAATCCGAACTTCAACATGACCAAACACCTCCACATTCCATCTTTTCAAATCATTTTTTAAGAGTTTTAATTTATTGGCCAGAATAAAACTTGGTGCACCATGAACCTGATAGGAATCCCACCAAGACTGAATCCTATCCACAAAACCTTCATCCTTAAGCCACATATTCTCAAATCTAAACAGCATACACCCTCTCTGAAAAGATCCACCCTCAAGGACAATTGGAAAATAGCAATCACACACTTACCATGAAATAAGTAAGATCCTGCAATTATCCTGTTTATTGGATTAAGTGGTTTGGCTGTGTCTGTTTAGTGTTGCTCTTGGTTCCAACCCATGTTGATAATAGAAACTAATGCCCTTCCCCACCCCCTTCCTCATTTTTAGGGTTGTGCATTCAATCCGCCACCCCAATGGACCCAACAACTTGGATTGGTTTTTAGTGAGTTGATGGTTTTTGAGGTTTGTGTTGCTTCAGGTTTTGGGTTGGCACTTGGAAAAATGTTCAATCAGATTAAACGGATCCAAGCCACAATATTAATAGTTGAAATTATCATTTTTTTAAAATTTGTTAGTATTTTTTTATTGGATTTTGATGCTCAGTTTAAATATGTTATGAACCTGATCTGGCCTGACCCAACCCAATGTCTCATTTGCCTCTCTCCGTTTAATTAAATTACCCATTTTGCTTTAGCTATGGCGTACGAATTAAGTTTTGCTAGATTTTTAATGGTTCGCAGTTTTCTGGTTTTGGAGTTGTATGATTTTGTGCAATTTGATGTGAAGGACTTGATTTGCTCTGGCATTATAGTTTTAATAGGATTTTCAGCATTGCTGGCTGTATTTTGCTTTATTTAGAATCTAAGAATGTTAAATTGTGTGAATACAAGAGCAACCAAGCCTTAGTCCCAATTTTTTTTGGGGCCGGCTATAGATCCTCAATAGATTAGTCAAAGTCGGTCACATATATTATTTTTCGCCATTCTATTCTACCTGAAGGCATACTCTTTGTTACTATCTTAATTGACATGTCCTTTTTTTTTTACTACTTATGTTATTTTTGGTCTCTCTCTCTCTCTCTTCAACTTGAATCAACTGACTCTTTCTCACTAGTTTATTAATCGCTCTCTTCTGATGTCAAACTGTGTGAATTCTTATACATGAAATGGATGTATTTCTATTTCTGTTAGCTCTTCCCTCTGATTTGTTTGTATTTGCTTCAAGGGCAGTGAGTTTACTATTGTAAACACATCGCACTTTTCTTATCAATAAAACTTTAATTACCTATCAAAAAAGAAAGAAAGATGTATTCCCTTTATTTTTATGTGTGACTTTTTGTGTAATCTGGGCTTGATTATTGATTGTTGGAATCTTAATTAATTACTATTATTTTTAATTACTACAGCTTTCAGAAACTATGGCTAAAAGGGGCATGAATAAGACGGTCAGTGATCAAGCTATACATCTAGATCTTGTTGCCAAAACACGAGGTATATCTGCTGCAGAAAATTATTTCATTGATCTTCCTGAATCATCAAAAAATCATCTTTGTTATGGTGCCCTCCTAAATTGTTACTGCAAGGAATTGATGACTGAAAAGGCTGAAGCTCTTATGGAAAAGATGAAGGAACTGAACCTTCCTTTAAGCTCCATGCCTTATAACAGCCTTATGACCCTCTACACGAAAACCGAGCAGCCAGAAAAGATCCCGGCCATCATACAAGAAATGAAGGCATCCCATATCATGTTTGATGCCTATACATACAATGTCTGGATGAGGGCTCTTGCTGCTGTCAATGATATTACTGGGGTTGAAAGGGTTATTGATGAGATGAAGAGGGATGGCCGAGTTGCTGGAGATTGGACAACGTATAGCAACTTAGCGTCAATATATGTTGATGCTGGATTGTTTGAGAAGGCAGAAAAGGCACTCAAGGAATTGGAGAAGAGAAATGCCTGCAAAGATCTCTCTGCTTACCAATTTCTAATTACGTTGTATGGCCGAACAGGGAACTTGCTTGAAGTTTATCGGGTATGGCGTTCTTTGAGGTTGGCTTTTCCTAAAACTGCAAACATAAGCTATCTGAATATGATTCAGGCGCTTGTTAACATAAAAGACTTACCAGGAGCAGAGAAGTGTTTCAGGGAGTGGGAATCTGGGTGCTCAATTTATGATATCCGTATAGCAAATGCTCTGATAGGAGCTTATGCAAAAGAGGGTTTGCTAGAGAAGGCTGAAGAGATCAAGGAGCGGGCTCGCAGGAGAGGGGCCAATCCTAATGCTAAAACCTGGGAGATCTTTTTGGATTATTATATGAAAAAAGGGGAACTAAAATTGTCAGTAGATTGTGTTGCCAATGCAATATCTATCGGTAGAGGGGATGGTAAGAAGTGGGTCCCGTCATCTGTGGTTGTCAACAGTTTGATGGAGCATTTTGAGCAAGAGAAGGATGTTGATGGTGCAGAAGGGTTTCTGGAGAATTTGAAGAAGGCCATGGATAATCTAGGGGCAGAGGTTTTTGAATCACTGATAAGAACTTATGCAGCTGCTGGAAGGACAAGCGCTATAATACGGCGCCGGCTGAAAATGGAGAATGTTGAGGTGAATGAGGCTTGCAAGAAGTTGCTTGATACAATCTGTGCTGAGTGAGCTTTGTTTTCTCGTCATTCTAATTTTGGTATGTAAAAGTGATTTTGAATGGTTTCTACTTGCTATTATGTTTCGATAATAATGTTGCCTTCTTTTGTTTATTAATGTGAAGTGACACATGGATTAGCTGAGTTAGCTAATTCAAGAGTACCTTCCATGCATATATTGAAAGGATGTATGTTTAGTTATATGGAATATGATAAAGAGTGTGATGATATAAACATAACCATTGCAGTCTTGTTCTTTCTATTCAAGATACAGGAACATGTTAGACAAATTCATTACTGTTTTATTTATTTATTTTTATGGCATTACTTAATGCTGTAGAAGGACAAATTGATGATGGAGAAGAAACCTATGTTAATCTATTGTAACAATTTAATTTCCTATGTTTCTTTGTTTTAGCTAACCCACTATTTGATGACTAGAGCTAAAGCCTGCATAATCAAGTCCTAGGGTTTTATCTCCCACATGGACCCAAATTGATGGGAGTGGAAACCCTGTGCTTGTAAACTGGGGTAGGGTATGCTTTCTCCCTACTCCGGATGGTAAAATTGTGGACTAGTAAAAGATTTGGCTATCACTGGACAAGTAAGCACAAACATATTGGAGCCTATAACTTCCAAATTGTTTGATTGCGGGTTGGAGGAATTGGGGGATGATGCTCCATTGGGTGAAAATTATAAAATGTTTTTGAATGTGGATTGGGTTGGTGTCTGTAAACCTGAATGCGCTGCCTAGATAGTTTCTGGTTGAATTCCTAGCTGCCTTGCCTATATATATATATATATATATATATGCCTCCTGTTGTTTTAGTCTTTTTCAACATCTATAACATTTCCTTGATTAGATTATATGAATAGCACACAAACAAAGTAAATTCATGTTTTTTCACTATATTCTGAGTAATTTTATGCCATCAGAATTTTGAAGTGCCATGTCCTGCTTATTGTGATACAGTGCTGGTGTGATAAACGCTTATTTTAGTATATCTATACTGTTCTGTCACAATACTGAATTATTCTGGGTATTGGTCCTCATCCTGGTAATGCTTTGAAAAATATGTAAACTATCTTCATTTCCTTTGTTTTTTTGTTGAACGGATGGAATAGTTTTTGTTTGTTGTTTAGTCTTCTTTTAGTTCTTATCCTGCAGTTGCAATTCTGCTGTGCAATTTTATTTGTCAAAAAAAAAAAAAAAAAAAAAAAAAAAATCTTCTGTGCAATTTGAGTTGGTTTGTTTTATATAAATCGCATTAATAATAAGAACAAAGAAGTAGTTCCAAAACTTTGAGTTCAACTATGGATCCTCAATAGACTAATTGGGGTTTGTCGCATTAATTGTCACATTAATTTTTCTCTGCCATTCTTTCATAATCCAAACCATAATCCTTGTTATTTTCTTAATTAATATGTCGTTTTTACTACTATTAGTGTTATTCTAAGGAGATGCTTAGAACAATTTGGTTCCATTGTCTGATCCAAATCTCGAATCTCTCTCTGGGCTGTAGTAGCTATTTTAGAAGAAATATTCCTTTCTTCTAAGCTGCCTAGCTATTGTTGTTGGAAAATCTCAACCTATATATAAGAACAATTGTTATTAATACTGTTTCGGACCCGTTTCGGTTTGTCCAGTGGAATGGAATATTTCGGTACCGGCCGATTTCGGCGTACCGTTTCAGGGTGTTTCGGGGTTCTTAAAAAATAATTTTTATATATTCTTGTTGAACATAAAATTGTCAATTCTAATAAATAAATAACTAAATATCAAATAATACAAATCATTTAATCTTAACTCTTAAGTCTTAAACATCAATATAACATCAATTTAATATCACATAATAAGAAGATTTACAAGACAATAACTAAATATAAAAAAATACAAGATTTACTCTTCCTCCTTATCATCATCCATGAGAGAAGGATCAAGTTCATCATCAAAAGAACTCCCAAGAACTACCAGCACCTATTGGACCTATACTCTTTTTTTTTTTTTTTTTTTTTTTTTTATTTTATTTTATTTTTTATAATAAATAATAGGTCAAATCCGGTATCGGCCGAAATTTGCATCTCAGCCGGAATTGACCGGAATGACCGGAATGGACTGTAACGGCCCAAAATTTGACCCGAGGTGGAACGTGAGGTATTCCGGTACCGGTTTGCATACCGGTACGAAAAATTCCGACCAGAACCGAACAGAATCAATAACAATGATAAGAATTTGAATAGTGTGGCCCATATATTAGATCAATGGGTTTATTGTTATTATCGAGTTGGCCCTATACCAATCTTAGACAATTAGAGCTTCCCGATTCGGTACTATTTATTATGTTGGAGGTTAAAAAGACTCCAAAACTCTAATCCAACTATTGAGTATTGAGTGGTTGGTTTGTGCTTCAATTATGAAAATCGATGACTGTATCTCGAATAATTTCAAAATATAAATAATCTAAAACTACCCTTAAAAAAATGATATTAGTCCAATAGCTTTACCTACATCAGTTCTTTTTTAGAAAAGGATATGCATAAAATTAAGAAGTGGTAAGTCTATAGGTTCTGCCCTCCTTTATTGAGGGATATCAAATCCTCCACCACATGCGGTGGGTTATCAAATACAACAAAAGTACTAGTAATAGAAACATTGAGTCTGCCAAGAGCATTCGCACATCGGTTTGCTACGTGATATGTGCGATCAACTTGGTTGCTAGTTCCTAAAAAAAAAAAAAACTTGGTTGTTAGGGAGGGTCTTCAAGAGGTTCTTGTAATCAGATAACAAAGGTTCTGGTGATTGGTTGTCAAGATGAGCCACAATTAAGGCATCTAACTCAACAATCAGGGTTAGAGATATTTAAGTCTAGCTAATAATAGGCCATCTTAGAGAGCCCCCAATTATGCCATTATACTAGTCAAGTGTTTGGAATTTTTGGGGAAACCTTTGATCCACTCACCAATGTTGTTCTTCAACAGCCCATCTCCATCTAATTTATCAGGATTCCCAAACGATGACCATCATGTGTTAAGTTTAATGGTCTGTTTGGTTGTGTTGTTTAAACAACAATTTTCATTGTTTAAACTGCAACACGTATTTCCACAACATTTTTTCACTCATACGAATTTTCACAACACTTAAATAATGTTACTAAAATAATATTAACAAACGGGCCTTATACCACCCACCCTGTGGTGTACTCCACGAAATTGGAATACAGGTCTTATTTGATGTTAGCATTGGGCTCATATACCAAATGCAAAAAAAATCTGCTCATTTTTTAACACAAGCATCAGCAACTTTTGGTTCTATAACTCCATTATGGAATATGTAGGAATTCCAGTGTAGCCAAAGTTGCCAAAGTCTCATAAAATATAATACATTCCACAATAGTCCACAAGATTTTCAGACCCGAATTGTTCATTGAACCGTAAAAGGGAGAGGTTCAAGGTTTTTGAGGTCGAACTGAGATCGAACCGAAGTCGAACCGTAATGACGTCATAATTAATTTAATAATTAATTAAAGCCTAAATATAGATATTAAATTTATAAAACTAGCAAAATTGACTAATATATCTATATATGTAAGGGAAATTTAATGATTTTCAAGCATATATTTAATAATTAAATAAGAAAGTTAATAAAATAAAATAATAACCATGAAAACATTAAAATTTATGATTAATTTTTGAAGTAAAGTTGAATATCTTTGAAGAATTTTAATTATAATTTTTTTAATTTCTTGTAAAAGATGGATGATTTAATTAAGTAGAATAAAATTGTGTTAAGTTGTTTTTATTTAAAAAAAAAAAAATTGCTAAAGGGTTGGATCGCACGGTTCTCACTAGTTTGTGCGGTCCAACCCCGGTTTTAGGGGTTCACGGAATTAACAAAAAATTCGATTTTTTAGGCTTAAAAAATCGGTTTTCATCTCGGTTATCGGTTTTTACGGTCCGACCTCCCGGTCTGGTTCGGTTCTGAGAACCATGCCATTTTGTTGGAAGTGCTGTTGGAAACAACATTAGAATGAATCCATTCCATCATCAAGAGAGAGTGTTTTCCATGTCTTGTCGTATACTAAGGTTCGACCACGCCAGTCATATTCTTTATGGTTCATTTGGATTGAGGAGGAGAGAGAGAGAGAAAGAGTAGAGTAGAGTAAAGTAAAGTAGATTTTACTCAAATTTAACCTATTTTTAGCCAATTTTACTCTCCTCTCCTCTAATCCTCCTTATTACCCTCTCAATTCAAACAGACCCTTAGGATTTTTTTTTTTAGATTTAAGGGAAAAACTAATGGATGTCATAAGGGCATTAATTTAGAATATATTTTTAGAAACTTTTACAGAAAAAAATCACTTTTTTTTATTGTTTTTTATATTTCTCATAACAATTGTGTTGAATTTTTTTCAAAATTTTTTATTAGTAATTGGCCTAAGAGCACTCGTTAACAATACCTTAGATTTAATTCAATTAAAAATTTCACAAAAAAAAAAAAAACGTTTGTGGTAGGATAAATAAGGTCATGAAAAAAATATTGATTTATTTATATCTCTTTACATATAATGGATTTGCTTGGACGTGCTTGCTTCATTTTTAGCTCTATAAGTATTTATATTTTATATATATATTTATTGGTTCTTATGTTTCACAGTTTCAGTCAAAGAAAAGACTAATGAATTCTGACTTGGGGAATTGCCGAATAGACCTGAACGAGTACCCTGCCAGACAGCCATCAATTCAGTAGAAGGACGTATGGAGTAATTTGCGTTGAAGACACACTAATGACTTGTGGGATAATTCATGGAAGAAGAATTAAAGAAATGTTAATCCTACTGTTTCTCTTTTGATTTCCATATATGTTTCACTTTCACCACGCACTAATGACTTGTGGGATAATTCAGTCAAAAAAAAAAAAAAAACTTGTGGGATAAAAAAGTCATGAGCAAACCGTGTCAATCAGTGTATAAGAAAAATTGAGTAATCGTTTTTCATATGGAAGACTTAAGGAAGTCCTATAATTGGCTTGTCAAAGAAGGACAAAAAAAGAGTATAAAACAATGTTAAGATTATCTCTGTCCTTTGATTTCTTGTATATCACAGTTTCAGCCAAGGCTCGAGCAATTGCCTTGCCCCACATCCAGCGTTTCTGAGAAAGGACTTGATATTATTGAGTTCTCGTTATCAACACCACGGTTGGCTTGTCATAGTAAATAGTATTCCCTCAAAGTCCTGCCAATTTAGACTTTGTACACCAACTTTCAAATTGTAATTAAGCTTGGACACAGGTACGACTACAAACATGAATATGGATACAGATATAGATACGGGCATGACACAGTGATGTGAACAATTTCTGAAAAATTATAACTTTTTGAAAAATTATAACATAAAATGGTTAATATGACACTGATATAACACGAACACGATATAAATATGACACGGAAATAGTCACCCTAAATAAAATGTCACTATTCACACAAATACGTATAACAAAAAGATCCTGCAGACACTGACTTAATGCTATGATAACAGGGGCCACAGACACAGAGTGATGAATATATAATTCTAAGGTCTAAGGTGCTCACTGTTCCTAGCACAAACTATTGTTCTGGTTCGTGTCACAATTAAAAGCTCCCAATGTGTATGATTGTCACTCATCTGTAATGGTTGGTGGGTTCATTTAATAGGTATCATAAGAGCAATACTTGGGAAGTTGGGAACACATCATAAACAACTATTGATGGGTGCAATACAGAAAGAAAAAACACTCACATTTTATGGTTGGTCCATGGACTTTTTTTTTGATCCACTCTTTACGCATTCGCTGATGCTTCAAGTATAACTTAGATCTTATTATAGACTTAAAGTATATCTGACTTCTATAATACCTGATGCACCGACTTGGAGTCAAAGTCAACTCCATCACTCTGAAATACACATTGGTTTAGGCCTGCAAGAATGGCTTTAATTTAGCTTCAGTTTGACATTATTGATTCATGATTGCTTGCCTAGACAAGAATCTATATAGACCATGCTGGTTTTCCTACACCCTTTTTAGACGTGAAGACAGGTTTTATAGTGCTGGTTAAGATTTGAATGCGTCTAAACATTGTTGATGATGTTTTATCTTTATCTTTTTCATTGAAGAAAATGATTTCCATTGTAATTTAAAAGGTTAAACTAGCCAAAATCCACAAGTTGACTCATACCTCAGGAGTGAAAAAGCTGAAAAGATGTAGCATGAGAAAAGATTTAGTCGTGATCAGGGCAGAACTAGGATTTTATGACTGGGGGCCAAAAGTACAACAAATACAAAGTTGAACTAATTTAATTGAGTCATACAAGAAATATGAAGATTTTGGGGGGCTAATCATATTTCTTTTATTAAATTTAGGTAAATTTAGAGGTAAAAGTCCAATATTTGAGAAGTTTGGGGGGCTAACTATATATATTTTGAAATTTTTTCAAAAAACTAGGGGTAATTTTATAATATTTGTGAAGTTTGGGGGCCCATGGCCCCCCACTTCTCTAAGTAGTTTCGCCCTAGTTGTGCTTATTAAAGAATAGATTCATTAAAACCGATTTAACTTGATTAGACATGCCTTTGCATAATAGCATAAGAGAAAGATTTTGCACATCAAACTCCAAAAATCAATCTATGTAAACTTGTATAAATTTATATTGTAATTACAGTAAACATGTCAATATGCATGATTACTATTTACATGCAAATATATTTTTTTATTCATATATGCAAAGAGAGAGTAATAAAAAAAAAAAATAAAGAAGTAATATTTTAATGAAATGTAGTGTAAAATATGTAATAAGTGTTTTTGAAAAGTGGTTGTATGTAATAGAAAAAGTAGATCTTATGTTAAAACTTAAAATTAACAAAATATTTTACACAAGCTGATACAGATACTTTTAAAAGTGTATAGGGATTCAACTTAATTGGATGGACTTAGCCTTTTATAAAACTCTCTTCAAGGACAAGGTTTTACATAAAGGGCAAAAGATGGAATAGATTCTATTTGTTCATTTTGCATTCTTAAGAGGAAACATGATAGAATAATGACTATTTATCTATAGAATTATGAAGAAAATAGTCAAAATACCGAGTATACATTCATATTCACGTTGCTTAAGTTTAAAGTGCTTGCTTCTCAAAAAAAAAAAAAAAGTGCTTTGACATTATATTAATACAAATTCCCATTGTACAACAATACATATCTCAGTTTCATAATGTTGAGACATTTTAAAGTTTGAACAATAAGAAGGGAAAACGTGGACTCCAAGAAAAAGATAATAGTTGGCAATCGTGCACATTGACATTAACAAATATACAAATCCAATTTCTTAGAAACAAATTCATGTGGGAACGCATCGCAAGGATTGGATAAATGAGTAATGATAGAAGATGGGGTATAGTGTTGTACTAGTAGTAATCATGGTCAATAGTCTTTGGGGGCTCAAAGTGAGATACATTATATCTACTACTACTATTTTTTTTAATGTATTATTCGTAATGGCATTAATTATCTCTAAGTTTTTATCTTATATTCAAAGGAAAGCATGCTTACTTTGGTATTATTAGTATATTAAAAAGTTTGTGTGTGGGGGGGGGGGGAACTAATTATTTATGCTAGCTAAGTATGCTTCATATTTCATCCAGCTGGGTCCACAATTTCACATGCTAATCATAAATGTAGCTATACATACTTATGATAGCTCAATTTTAGGTTTACGAGAGATGTGTCTCCCTATTTAAAAAAGAATAGGGAATTTATTTATTTATAATTTTGTAAAAATTGCACGTTAGATAACATTTATGAAAGATTCAGAGCAGGTAGCAAGTGGCAACTACATGCTAGAAAAACAGTCACCGACTCATCTCTCCAAAGTCCAAATTCCAATTATAAAGAGAGTGAATAATTTTGTGTGGGACCTATGGCCTTCATCAAGGGCAGGCATGCAGGCATTTAATTTGTGAAGGATTAATGTGACTACAAATACAGTAGCTGTTAGGTTTTGGTCAATTGCATGGTCCCCTATTTTGTAAAATTGAATTAGAATACCAATCTTTCATTCTCAAAGTTATAATGGGTGACCATGTGGTAGATTTCGGTTAACTCAATTGGTAAAGTTTTTAGTTAAATAAGAGATTTCTGATTCAATCTCTGCCTACACTTAAAAACAATTGATGTCTTGATCTGATGATAAAGAGCAAAATTACAGAAGTGGACGTTACAGGTTGAAATTCTATTAAAAAAAAAAAAGAGAAATGATATGTCCACAACATTTTCACAATATTTTTACAACAAATCTTAAGTGACTGAAAAATGATTAATATTTTGGTCTGATGGTAAATAACAAAATCACAGAAGTGGACGTTATAGATTGAAATTCTATTAAAAAAAAAAAAGAGAAATGATATGTTCACAATATTTTCACAACAAATCTTAAGTAGTAAGTTGTTATTGGATGTTATTGTTGGGGCAAAAAAGTAACCTTAGTGTTAGGTTTAAATTTGAACCAATAACAACTAACCATCTATAATTTGTTGTGAAAATATTGTAAAAATGTTGTGGACGTAGCCCTTCTTAAAAAAAAGGAAAAGGAGAGACCATGTGAATTTCAAGTAATTCATTTAGTTGTTTTTAGGGCCTCATTTGATTCATCAAATCATGGATTAATTTTTTTTGAGCTGGTTAATGGATGTTCTTAAAGCATTTATTAATAGGCTATTTTAGAAAAAATTTAATATCAATTTTCTGAGAAATATAAAAAATTGTCAAAAAAGTTAGTAATTTTATTTTTTATTTTTCCATATATATATTTTAAAATATTTCTCAAACTAATGCTCTTAATTTTTCCATATATATATTCTTTAACTTTTCCATAAATTTTTTAACCAATATTTTGGGTATCTCGAAAGAATGCTCATTGTAATAATCTAGTGTATGGAACGTGGGAATTATACTCAACTAATTCTCATATGAGGATTTTTTTTTTTTGATAAGTCATACGAGGATTAATTAATTGTTCTAAAAGCCATGGATATCCACATATTAAGAAAAAAAAAAGGATGGAAATCACAAACCACAGTATATTCACTATTTCTTTTTCCGAATTTACACAAGTCCCTAAAGGCGGTATAATTAATGAATCACCTGTTAGTAAGAAAAGGAAAAAAAAAAGAAAAGAAAAAGGAAATGACAAAGAAAAAATGGATTAACAAAGTAAACATATTATACCCCAAGCTCACCGAATGATCTCGAGAAGAAACCCAAATAACCCAATTTAATAATAAAAGAAAAAAAAAAAACAAAGTAACTTTCCACCTTTGTACCAATCCCATTAGGGACACCTCACATTTCTTCCAGGTCCACCATAGTAAAAGTAATTCCCCCAAACACTATTTATTCCTCCTTGTATATCATAGCAATTGGGATGATCTGCTAGGACTCTTAGGTTTGATAATGGAATCAAGTTATTATCCCAATCAACAACTTGCAAATTTCGAAAATAAGATGCTTTTCCAAAACCTTCTCCTGCAAAATGTCCACTTCCCATTTGTGTTGAAGTGTGAAAACCAGATGGCCTAGAATTCACAGTTTCTCCTCCAAATTGTACCATGCTTGCATGACTTTGTAGGTGAGTGAACAAGAATGATGGCCAATAGCCAACCAGAATTCCGGATCCGAATTCTAGCCACCAATTTCCATGCTTCGGATCCTACACAATATTATCGAAATCACTCCGTTAGAGGAAAAAAAAGAAAGAAAGAAAGAAAGAGAGAGAGTAAAAAAAAACATAGCTATAATTCTTTAGGTATTATATATGAGATTTCTTAATTAAATTCAATTTTGTGGTCGTGTTGAATAAATGATTGCATAGTTGAATATAATTCTTTTTAACAAAGATAATATTGCTTTTGATGTATTGACGAATAAAATTAATCATAGTTCAATAGATAATCGTAATGTACAAGTAGTTGAGGAATTGTAAATAGGTTTTATTCAAAACTAAAAGTTGTTAAAAGAAAACCAATGAGAAAACTGGCTATTCTTTAAGCCACAAAGTCCATGGTTGAAGATTTTTATTCGTGGGAAATTCGTCATATTTATGAAAAAAGGTGCATGCGACAGGAAGCTCTTTTGCTTGGAAAAGAAGAGAATCTTGCAAGACATAAAAAAGCACAATGGAACATTGAAATTACAATTCATTAGCGTTTGAGATTATCAGTGCACGCGTATGATGACAATAGTAAAGTGGGATGTGGCACATTTTCACTTGAAATATGGGCTATTCCTAATGTTCATATCTTCATGCGTGGTATTATTATTATATTTTGAATTTTTTTTTGATTTTGTCATTATTCAATCCAACAATATTACAGACACACCAAATTCAACATTTAATTTCATATCTTATTAAAGTGATCGATTTTAAGTTGTAAAAATAAAATTGAGAAAATATGAAAAGTTGGTGGGCAAAATATATCCATTACTCATAATCAACCACTTGATTTTACAGTAAAATTGATGTATTCCTAGATTTCTTCTACTTGTAAGTTTATGTATGAAATTAACCTTGCTCCCTTGCACTATCTTCAATGGACAAGTTGGGATTTCGAAAGTTCTAGAGGTCCATCAAATCTAAGGACTTTCTGGGCTAGAAAAGTATTTAGATCAAATGGTCCAACGCAAATCTATCATTAAATATTTTTATATTTTGGTGGGGTTAAGAGATCCATGGCCGTAGATGCTTTGTCATCCTACACCCCTAATACTTTTTAGACTCTTCTTAATTTGTCGGATGTTGGTCGTATGATTGCAAGTTTTACCTTAAACAATTAACGGCCAAATCCGCCATGACCTCAACTATGAAAAACATAACATTTAAAAAAAAGTTGCTATATCTATTTCCATTTTATTTATCCTATTTCTATTTTAAAACTAAGGTACAACCTATTCATGCTATTCCTTTTGAGTTTGATTGTTTTCTCATTAGCCAAAAAAAAAAAAAAAAAAAACTATGCTAAAACAAAGAAATAAAAAATTGATTTTGGTAACCAAATCAAGGTTTATATATATTTTTGTGTGAAGTTTAATTTACCTTCCAAACCAATAGGCTAATATCGAATTGTCCACCATTGTATGAGGAAGTGGGAGAAATTGCAGCCCCAATTGCAATTCTATTGTTAGTCTGAACGAAGCCGGAGCATAATAAATTGTAACACCCAGTTGCTTGATAAGCATCAGTCTGTAAATTGATAAATTAATAAGTACCTTATTATTTTGTGAAATTAATTTCAAAGCAGTAGATGTACTGCAATTTTTTTCTTAAATGAAGGAAATTTTATTACTTACAGTCCAATATGTAAAGAACCTAGGATAGGTGTCCCCATACAGCTCTGGGCTAACCTGCAGAAAATTAAATGAATTAAAGAAGATGAGAGGTGGTTGAGCAGTGATAACCACTTTAAATGGGAAGGCAAATATTGGTAATGTGTTGAAATTCTTTGCAAACATTATATTGCTCTGTCTAAGTGTAGCTTTCTCAATTAAATATATGATGTCTTCCTATAAAAAAATCTTTACTAATTTTATTAGATAAGTTTTTTAAAATAGATGTGTTAACTTTTAAATACAACACAAGAAATTAATTAAAAGGTTTATTATTGTGTGATTGCAGTTATATTTATTGTCATATCTGTTTGTAAATATTTTATAGTAGTAAAATTGATAATAATTTTAGCATTTTCATCAATCTATTGGGAGTTTCAAAACAAGTTGCACTAGTAGGATTGGATATACACACCTCATAAGAGATTTTCCAATTGGCAAACTTCATATTATAGTTCAATGACTGGAAATAAACATTTTTTTTTTCTTTTTTTAATTAATTTATTAGTCAAACCTTAAAAAATATCCATTCTATTGTGATTGTGACGTGTGAGTAGCATCCAGCCAAGACAAAGTATAGTAAAAAGGGTAACATTTGTCTATTAATGGTTAGGAATTAAACTTCTCTGAGAGAAGATGATATGAGGAAATATAAGCATACCTGCCAACCAGCTTCAATGGTGTTAAGGTCATCGCCAAATGAACCAGAGATGACCCACATTTGAGACAAACTGAATTCATATTGATTAGCCACGCGAGGTGCCCACACATTTATGCTAGCTTTTGCTCCAAAATACTGATCTCCACTCACATACCCAACCGCATGCTGAAACCCACAGGTTTAAATGAGAAAGGAACAGTAACAATGCCATAATTTTAAAACTAATTCATTACTATATGTTGCTTCATTTTCATGGTTTCTTAAACCTTTAAGTTTGTTGACTTATTCTTGATGTTACAGTACATACGTCTTCTTTTAACCCTTTTTTTTTTTAAAAGAAAAAATTCTTATTCCATTCGAATAAATTCAATATTTAATCTTCATAGAATTCATATACTTTGGCTCATTAGAGTGCATTTGGACTCACTTTTTATAGACAAATTTATTTCACAAGTTGCAAGTTAATAAAATCAAGAGTATAACTTATAAAGTGAGACTCTAAAAAAATTGTATATAAGCAAATAAGCTAATAAGATACGGAAAAAAGATAATCTAAACACCATTTATGTTTGATGAGTGAAATGAAGGAAACCCCACGATCATATAAATATATATATTTTAGTTTATTCTGCTTACATTGGAAAGCATCAGTGATCAGACACATTATTGTCATGATCTGGGTTATGTTTTGTTCAAAATTCTCCGGAAGAATTTGTTGTAAAGAGAATAGAGGGAATAAAATATGTTTATCAGTGACTTCAGTTTCATATAAATAAAAACAAATTAAAAAAAACAAAAAGCAGATTTTTGTCACACTTTATTCTTTGTTCAACAAGTTTATTAATAAAGCTGTTATCTTTAAGAACAAGGATAAGAAAAAGAAAAAAAAAGTTGCAATATGAAGAATATTTGTTTCAGTTTGATCATAATTTTGTGACACTTTCCTCTTATTAATTCTGTAATTGCTATTAATTGCACTTTACCTCATGGCCATTGCTGCTGGAGTCTCTTCTAACATGTCTTCTTGGTTTCCTTCCAAATCTTCGCACAGAACTAGCTCTTAACATATCTCCTTCAGTTGTTCTTCTGATTGGAACTGTTCCTTCTGGACATGACTCCCCAGAAAGACTCCATAACTGAACGTTTTCTTCTAACATGCCTGATGGGCTATGGCCTTTTGGTCTATCCGGTGGATCCTATAAATTTAAGCAAAGAAATTCACACTCTGATTAGTTTGAATTCACTAGCTTGGCTCCAAAATGAGTTATGAAAACCTTCAAATAAATTGCCAAAAGTAAAGTTAAACTTACCAATGGTTTTTGACCTTTGAGTTGAGGGTGATCAAAAGCTGGTTGTAGATGAGACACAACGCAATCTATTATATCACCATCAGGGCTCTGCAGCAGCAAAAAACAAGAACATTAAGTCCAAAACAAGTGCAAGAAAAAACAGAGGAAGTGAAGTCCTATAAAAAAAAAAAAAAAAAAAAAAAACAACAACAACAACAACAACAACATTAATAGAGACATAAGTGTCAAATACATGCCTGAATTGTCTTCACAGCAGGCTTGTTGATCTCGCTGAGACGAGCTGCTATTATTTTAAGCTTCTTCAACTCTTCGTTTGGCCGGAAAGTTTGATTGGATGCACGGTCTTCAATGGTTTCCAATGAATGAACCGGACAAACCAAAGAAAAAACAAGAAGAAACCAAACAAAAATGGGAATGATTGGGGAGATCCTACACCAACTAGATGCCATGTTTGAGAAATTTCCTTGTGCTGTTGTTCCTTTTGCAATATCTGTTTGTGTTTGTGCACATTGGTGTTGTCTTCTTCTGTGTTCAAAATGACGCCATTTACTCCTAGATTTTCTCCATGAAGACACACCTCCCAGCAAATCCATCCAAGGCTAAAATGACTATTCTAAGAGAACCCAATTCACTCTCTCACCATTTCCAAAGCTTTGGACACCCCAGGATAACGAAAACAAACTTCTATTCTATTTCTATTCTATTCTGTTCTCTCTCTCTCTCTCTCTCTCTCTCGCTTCACACACCTTCTAATACCTTGGTTTTGTGTTCTGACAACTTGGAACTTCCAGGCGTGAGTTTGATTAAAAAACACACACAAATGGTTTGGGTTTTCTTAAAGTTTTACCCATGTGGGCATGGAGTTATAAATATAGTTTGGTAGTGATGAAATCATGCTCTATTTTTAAAATTCGAAAAAAGAAAATTGAGGAGAGAGAAAAATCCGGGGGGGTTTGAGAGGTTGTGTTTCCAGTCTCCAATACAAAGACTGAAACTTTAGCTTTTGTGTTAATTTTATAGGGGAAAATGGTACTGATATCTGTTATTCTTTACTTTGGCTATGAGGACAGATAGGAATTACACTTGATTCTGGTTTTCCAAAGTTCTTTGCTTTGGGGTCTCTCTTTCTCGCTTCCCTAGATGTTCTTTGTGTCAGCTAGTCTGTTTTTGTTACCTCTCATTTACAATTATGGTTTAACAAATTAAAATTTGCCCACATTGACACATTCAGCAAAAAAAAAAAAAAAAAAAAAAAATTTAAAGCATGCCGACTTTGGTTTTCTAAAATTTGTTATGGTAAATTTTTTGATTTTTTCTTTTTGGGGTTTGGATAATTAGAAAAAGGAAGTAATATGCTATCATGATACTACAGTAATTAACTTGCTGATGGGTGAAGATTTGGACATTGTTGGGTTGACCACCAAGCTAGTCACAAATCAATATGGAGTCGGCACTTCCTACGGTTATAATTTCTGACTTAATCTAAGTTTCTCTTAGTACTGTACCTTTTTGCGCAGTCATTTTCTTATAGTGAGCCAATTTTGTGAGTGTGTTGGGCCTGCTGTGTTGGCACGCGCATCTGGTTTTGTGCATGCCTATGCACACACCCATGCATCACCTGCTTAATCTTTCATTTTGCAATTGATTAATGGTTATTGGTACTGGTACATGAAGTTCCACCATGCATTTTTCTTTTATTCTTTGCACAAATCTTTTAATTACATGGTGTAGAAGAATGAGAACCAATATATTTTGCTCGGAGCTTCCCTCCCTCACCACCCCCCCCCCCCCCCTCCAAAAAAAAAAAAAAAACTTGTTTTTTGGATTTATTGGATATTTTAAAAGAAAGAAAAAGGAATGTATGCATGGTTTTAAAAATTGAAATGATAAAAGAATCAAAACTAGATAAGGTTCTTGATTTTTGATCGATTTTTCCTTGGATTTGGAGGTTTATACCAAACCAAATTAGGGACCATTATTTAGTTGAACCGATCGATTTGATCCAGTCTATTTTAAAAAAAAACCATGGATGTATGTTAATTATGCAATAATAGTGTCTATATCAAATTATATATAATACGAGTTTACCAAACAAGAGGGGGCCGACTGTAGAGTATCTCAAATAAGGTCAAAACAACATAAACTTGTAACCCAAAAAATAAGGAGACTCCAAAAGATATCCACCCATAGCCAAGGTTTTCAGACCTAGACTATTTATTGAATCGTAAAAGAGAGAGGTTCAAGGTTTTTGAGGTCAAACTGAGGTCGAACCGTGATGACGTCATAATTAATTTTATAATTAATTAAAGCCTAAATATAGATATAAATTTATAAAACTAGCAAAATTGACTAATATATTTATATATGTGAAAAAAATTTAATGGTTTTCAAACATATATTTAATAATTAAATATGGAAGTTAATAAAATAAAATATTAACCATGAAAACATTAAAATTTATGATTAATTTTTGAAGTAAAGTTGAATATCTTTGAAGGATTTTAATTATAATTTTTTTTTAATTCCTTGTAAGAGATGGATAATTTAATAAAGTAGAATAAAATTGTGTTAAGTTGTTTTTATAAAAAAAAAAATTGCTAAGGGGTTGGACAGCACAGTTCTTGCCACCGGTTCTGCATGAATCGTGCGGTCCAATCTCGGTTTTAGGGGTTCAAGGAATTGCCACATATGTCCGGTTCTATATGCTTAAAAAAGGGGATTTCAATTCGATTCTCGGTTTCACAGTCTGACCTCTCGGTCCGGTCCAGGTTTGAAAACCTTGCCCATAGCCATTAGCTTTAGGTGCGCTTACGGGTGGAGTTGAGTTGGGTTGAGCTTAACCCATTAGCGACCAAAGAGAATTGGCCCCTTGAGTTTTTAAGAGCCCATGTGAGTAGTCTAATTGTCTAAGGTAGTGACAATGATCACAAATATGAGATGATGATAGGCAGTGGCGGTCACATAATTGACTAAAATAAGTGACTATAGGTGATGATGGGTGCATATCTAGCCCAAACTACAGTGGGGAGGAGTCGACGATCATAGACCGAGTCAATGATGATAGGGAGATGATGCAGTGCAAGTAGGAAGATTGAGGAAGGTGGTAGCCTTTATGATGGTACGAGTAAGTATATTCGATCATGTTGGATTTGTCATGTCGAGAAGGAAGAAACCCACTGCCCAATTCTCCACCCACCACTCGAATACCCACTTGTTTGCACCATCTAACACTCTTCAGGAAAAATTAGGTTGGGCGGGTGGTTAATCATCCCTAATTAGCTTGTCAGCACAATAATCACTTACATACATATTGAATGGACAATTAAAAAATCTCTAGAGAGAAGCGTTAGGATATTTAGATGTTGCTTAATCCCATAACAAATTTATTTGTAATTGTTAGGTTTGATTTTGTAATATAAAAAGTGGTAATGAAGACTAAAGTCATGCGAGATTCAAATAGACCCCTATGTTAACCCTAATATTCAAAGAATGAAGATAGCTATCGGAATTAAGAGAAAAATGCATTGAATTGATACTTGTCTTCTAATCCTCCCTATTTGTGTTATCCTTGGAAGGATATTTTACCACCTAAATCAAGATCATTGCTTGCCACTGGGCCTTCTAGCCTAGTGGCACCCGGTGTCCCTGTATGCCTTAAGCTCGGGGGTTCGAGCCCCCGCATTTACCTAGTAAAAAAAAAAAAAAAAATCAAGATCATTGCTTGTGTTATTGGAGTGTTGTTGTAAAAGGATAAAGGCAACAAACATATTTAATTGACCTATGCTTATGCTTGAGCTCGTTATTATGTTTGAGCTCCGCTCATTTAATAGTCGGGCCTAAACTTATGTTGAGTTTAACTTTATTGGCTAAAAAAACAATATAAACATTTTTTTTTCCGACGTCAATCCAAATTACTCATAAATAATTTGGTTCATTTACAACCTTAATAGCAAATTTACAAATTCAAACTAATATGATACTAGAAAGATCCTCTTTGTTTTGTTTTTTGTTTTTCTGGGTGATATGTGGTTGTAACAATTACCAAAAAAAAAAAAAAAAAGAATGAAAGTTGGAACTTATATACATTATCTTAGCTATAGTATATTAGGTTCTTTAACTGAATTTGAAACTTAATTACATTGACCAATAAGGTAAGAATAGTATTTTTTTTTTTTAAATAATTGGATTCAAAACAATCAAGTGTTAGAATTCAATTTGAGACGCTAATAGATTATAACTAAGGAATTGTATTTAAGTTTTAACTAAAACGAAAGGAAAAAAAAAAAAAAAACCCTACATCTGCCAAAATGACTGTTGATGATATTTACACAAGTGAACAGAGCAGTGTATGATGTCACGGTTAAAGGAACATGACATCACTAGTCACCCAAGGCTTGCATTGATTACACGTGTAAGTATTACAGACACTGCATGCACTGATGCACCTATTGCATCGTTTTTATTTGTTACATTTGCTTTTGTCCCAGAACGCTCCTTATTATTCCACCTTTTAGAGTATTCCAAATTTTAAGTACAACTTGATTTTATTATTATTATTTTTTGAGAAAAGTTAACGAGTGCTTTTAGAGTACTGATTAATAATTCATTTTAAAAAAGTTTTGATATCACTTTTATGAGAAATGAAAAAAATTGTCAAAATATTAAGGGTAAAATATCATTTTCGTCCCTAAACTATCACAAAAGTTCGTTTTTCGTCCCTAAATTTTCAAAAGTTTTATTTTCGTTCCTAAACTTTTTTAAACGTATTGATTTTCGTCCCTCCCACATCAGCACTTTCTCAAACCACGTCAGCATTCCGTCAGAACTTTTGAAAGTTTAGGGACGAAAATAGAACTTTTGAAAGTTTAAGCACGAAAAACGAACTTTTGTGATAGTTTAGGGACGAAAATAGAACTTTTGAAAGTTTAGGGACGAAAAACAAACTTTTGTGATAGTTTAGGGACGAAAATGATATTTTACCCAAATATTAAATTTTTTTTTTTTATTTCCCATAAAAATTTTTATTTAAATAGATTGTTAATCAGTGCCCTAAAATCACTCGTTAGCATTTTCTTTATTTTTTTGGGTAAATTATATCTTGGAGTTTAAAATGTACAAATTGAGCAACTGTCATGCAAATTAGGGTTAACTTCATGATTATCTTCTTTTTATTTATTTATTTATTAAATAATTTAGTTTACACTTTAATCTAGTAATTACCAGGGTTTGCCTTTCCCAGTATTCCCCTAGCTCTCTTTTTAGGACCGTGGCAATGATGCCTGCCACTTCGCCAGCATACCCTTTTATTCTTGTTTTATTCCTCTTTTTATTTATTTATTTATATATAAAATATTTATTCTAATTCTGATCCTACTTCTTAGGGTTTAAAAATCACCCACACCTGCATCATACAAAAAATTGAAAGCATACAAAAACATTGACCCACAATGAATTTTTATTTTATTTTTGGTCCCACAATGTGTCACTCTCATAATTTCATTCCACGCCAATTGGCACACATAATTTAGATATCTTAGTGGAACCAAACCCACATAGCCACAGAATTTAGAATTTAAATTGATCCATAGAGCAATGATATTGAAGCCAGACCCTCCAGCCCTTACGGTATAATTCTTTGATAGATTCTAATAATTAAATGGTAGCATGTCTATTGAGTATTGACAATGTCTGACTGAATGGTTGTGATTTCAGAAGATGCCTTTATAAACCTTTTTAAAACCAAGTTGAATAAAGTATTGGTTTGCTTCCACAAGTTTATTAAGAGTTACAGCTAGTGAAAAATGGTCTCCAGGGACCACTATAGTGTTTATTGTGCAACAAATTCACAAAGAGACTGAGCATGTTCACAATGTCTCCAAGAGAGCTCGTTCTAGCCAGCGACCCTTCAATTTTGTGTGCCCTTAACAAGTTACAAGTTTAAACACCCAATATTGACTGAATTTGTGTCACCATAATAATAGAGTTTTGACCCTAAATCTAAAACAAAATACACTGAAAAGGTTGGTCCCAAAAAGGTTGGCAACTACTTTGAAAGCTTCGGTTAAAACCATATACATACATTAACATTTAGTTAAAAGTTTTGTGTTTATAGGAGTGAGAATAATTTGACCATTTTGAAAAATCATTTGAAAGCTCCACTTGGAAGGCTGCTAAAGTAGCATGCAGTTGTTGCTTTTAATTTGAAGGGGGGACAAAGGCCAAATAGTTGTGCACAAACTAGTGTATTTATAGTTGGACCTAAAAACACTATTATTTTACTAGGCTTTTCCAAAAAATTAAAAGCATGGTCATCAAGTGTTAAAGGCCATGCGGGTGCAGTGAGTGTGCATGAGTAATTATAGGGTTCAATGCAATTTAATTTGGGAAATACCGACAAGTTTGGCTCAATGGACCATTGAGGACCTTTTATGCACACATATCTCATGGAAATTTGTGCTTTCTGTGAGAAATTAATTAATGGATATATTAACAAGTTCAATTTTTTTTTAATAGAGTTTCAACTTATGTCGTTCGCTTTTGATAATTATGCTGTTTATCATCAGATCAAGATACTGATCGGTTTTTAGTATAGAAGGAAATTGAATTCTAGATCTCTTATTCAACCATCAGAGACTTTACAAGTTAACTAATTGTAACCTATCATTAACAAGTACATATACACACTGATTGATGCTTTTGTTTTATTTTGGATAGAATGATGCTATTAATTGAAGTACAATCTGTTGGGAAATTTAGACCCCGGTTGATAGAATTAACAAGTTTTAAACCCAAGTTGTTAATTAGATTTATTATGAATAAAACCTGTTAAAACAAACAAACATCAATATCATGTCAAAATCATGCAGCGGAAAAATGAATAAGATAAGATATGATAACCCAGGAAAACCAATGAAACAAACTAGTTTCACAGTAAAAAAATTTGGGGGGAAACCTTCCCGAAAAGCAATTCACTATAGTAAAGAGAAGTTTCAGATCTAGTACAAAACCTTTGTCCCTAGACTCCACAATCCCCGTAGATGAACTCACAGTAGAAATCTTCTACCGCTTCAGAATCTCTGAACTCTTCAATATATGAACGCCATCCTTTGATGATGCACGAATCTCAGTACGTGACTAACCAATTGCGCGAATCCCAGTATGCGACTTAATCACCAACTAGAAGAAGATTGTTGGCTGCAAAGTTCTTCACTTCATCAACAATGAAGATCTAGAAGCACTTGGTTACAAAATCCTAAGGCGCAAAGACGCAGTAGCTTCTTTCAGAGAGAATAAGACATTGGTCACCTTTTGCATATGTTCTTCTTGTGTTCTCTTATGTGACGGCCTCTAAAATAAGTCTTATATAGGTCTAGGGTTGTGAGAAAAGAAACTCTACACAAATACATAAGCCTGGCCTAAAAATCATATCTGAAAATTCTGATTTCCGTAACCTCGATAGATAGCAGGTGTCGAGGTTTAATGAGGCTCGACAGATACAACTATCGAGGAGGTGTCGAGAAGGTGTCGAGGGGACAGAAGCTTTCTCGATCGATCCACCAGCTGTCGAGAAGGTGTCGAGATTACGATAACAATCAACTGAAGAGCTCGATAGATAGCCAGCTATCGAGAGGTGTCGAGCAGCTGTCGAGCTATCTGTCCAGCTTTAATGAACACCTTTTCTTCACTTGTTTCTTGGTCCAATCTTCATGACTTTAATACTATACTTGAACAACATATTCTTTGAAATATTAAACACATCCTAGATCTACTCAATTACAAGTAAAATGCATTTTGTCAAAGGATTAGCCAATTACATAAAATATGTTCTTAACAATCTCCCCCTTTGGCAATCTGTGACAAAATCACAACAAACAAATGAGATATGAGAGAAGTCATAAATCACTCAACTCATATTCACTTGTTGACTACAATAAAATCTATTCTAACACAAATTCTTGAAAAATTTTGCAAGAAAAGAGTTTATGACAAGTAGACTTTGATAACCTGTATTTTTAAAACACTGTAAACAAAACTTATCAAGACACCTTTGTGTGAAACAGAAATAATAGATTGCATACAAGTATAAGAAACATGTGTATGCAGATAGAAAAGAAACAATACATGTAAAGGTAAGTGAAAGAAACATGCATTAACATATAAAGAAGATAAGCATAATGTAAGTAAACAATGGTCACAAGACTCAAGGTACAAGAAGAAGGAAGTAAGCACTCCCCCTAACAAGATGAAAGACATCTCCCCCTTACAAAGGAATGTATTTCTCCCCCTAACTTGTAGAATCTTAAACAGAAACCACAAAGTCTTCACAATTCCTCCCACTTTTTGTCATGATTGACAAAGGGTATATGA
The DNA here is from genome assembly GCA_032727855.1 of Quercus ilex subsp. ballota. Lineage (NCBI taxonomy): Eukaryota > Viridiplantae > Streptophyta > Magnoliopsida > Fagales > Fagaceae > Quercus > Quercus ilex. Next base: position 58,761,629 of record CM064910.1, read on the forward strand.
AGCTAGAAAGCTTCACCCGAGAAACATAAAGATGATCAAGGATGATCAAGGGGGTACAAAGAATCCATAAAAATGCATGAATGTAATGAAACAGGATGCTATGGATGACTAAACATGTGAAAAACAAATCTCTCAACAAGAAAAATGTTAAGCACATAGATCTCAAAAACACATACACACACTAAACAAGTCTAACCAATTTTATATTTCAAAAATAAGTCAAAACAGTTTAGTGAGTATACATTAGCACATGTAAACCTAGTGATGGCCAAATCACATTATACCTGCACATATATCAAGAGTAGCAAAGAATATTGCGTGTTGTGTGTGAAAAACATCGTAAGATTGCATAAGTGTATATATGTTATGACGATTTGAGATATGAGAAAATCACTTTAACTCACACACAATCATAACTGTTTGATGGGGACTATCACCTTTAAGGTACATCCTATAACTCCCACATATCCTAGAAAACACGCTTGCAATCATATTTAAAAGCCTTTTTGATCTTTTTGCTTTATATTTTTTTTTGCATATTTTCTTTTATTTAGCATATCATGCATGGGCATATAAGAGAGAGAAAAAAAATACCCAACATGTTAAGCATAGACACTGCACTTTTGCTATGCCGAAGCATACATGTGTCATATTATAATTGGTGGGCAACAGTGGTGAGATGGTTATTTATGCATTTCTCTTAGGATTTTCTAGTCCTACCCGTCAAAAAGAGTGATATGAGTGTTAAGTTTAAGAGATAACTTAATCTTACTCATCACAAACAAGAGTCACAAAACTCACTTGCTTAGTTGTGCATAGAAATGCTCATCTAAGCTACAAAAGATACAAAGTTTAGAAAACTTTGTTTCAATGGCCATCCAAGGTACACAAGCACCAATGTACACAAAACACACACTGTTTTTGTATTTTTATAATTTTTCCTTTTTATTTTAAAAACCAACAAAATAAAGACTAAACAACTAAACAAAAACAGACAAACAACATGACAGCATAAAGAAAGATGGATGCATATGCATGAAAACATGATAGAAGAGTGCAGATGCATGAAAGCATGATTCCAAAAACAGATAAGAAATCAAGCAAGAAAGTCCTACTTTAGATAGAAAGAATTAAAGCAGAGGACAAACAGAAAAGACAATTAAGTCTTAGGCTCATTTCTCACCCACACAGCACGAGTCTTTGGCCGTGAAGATGAAAAGGCACGTGTCCTAGTATGTCTACTAAAGGACATAGAAGAATTAGAATTCTCCTGAAATTGAGTTAAAAAGCTCAAAACTTTTAATAACTCTCCAAACAAAGGTGCAGGTCCTTGAGAGGAAACTTGTGACTGTTTGGACAATTGCTTATGAGGATACAACTTAAAGCAATTAGGACGAATGTGTCCAGCAACACCACAATGATGACAAACATGAGACTTAACAAAGGATTTAGATTTCATACCTTTATTATCTTTCTCAGATTGGGGCACAAAGACAATCCTTGATCTAGAAGCCGTGGAAGAGGAAGGGCTGAAGGAAACAGCATATCCTAAGCCAATCTTGTCAGAACTAGGCTTTTGAGCACTCAAGACCTCATTAAGCTTTACACTAGACATCCTCTCTATTTGAGTTCTAGCTTGACTAAACTCAACTTCAAGATTCTTGATCTTCTCTTCTAATAAGGTGTTCTCCACAACAAGAGTCTCAACTAACCTTGTAGTCTCATCTAGTTTGACTAATAGATCAGCTTTCTTAGTTTTTACCTTATTAAGCTCTTTTCTACAAAGATGAAAAATCTTTTCTGATTTTATGAATTCAGTGCATAGCTTATCATAGGCTTCCTAAATGGTCATCTTCTTGGGTACTTCATCATCAGAAGAATTCTCACTGTCACTAGCACTCTCCATAATCACCCTATCGGTTGAGGCAACAAAGGCCATAATGTGACGACATTCATTCATAAACTCATCAGAAGAGTCATCCTCAGTATCACTCCAGGTAGCAACCAATCCTTTTATCTTTTGACTCCTTGGTCTTTTCATTCATGAGGTAATTTGGACACTCTATCCTCATATGACCAAAACCTTTGCATTCATGGAATTGGATGAAGGGTTTCTCATTCTTGCCCTTCCTTGAGGATTTAAGTTTCCTAGGAGGTTTACCCTTATCCTTTTTCCTAAACTGAAGAAGTTTGATAATCTCATCAGTTATGAAGGTTAGATCCTTATCCTCATCTTTCCTTTCATCTTTGTCTTCAGAGTCCTCAATCTCTTCCTCTATACCTTTGAGAGCCAAGTTTTTACTCTTTCCACCTTTTCCCATTGAGCCTAATCCCATCTCATAGGTTTGAAGGTTCCCTACAAACTTAGTCAAAGGAATTTGATCAATGTCCTTTGCTTCTTCAATAGCAGTGATCTTGGCATGGAATTTTTCAAGTAAGGACCTAAGGATTTTCCTAACAATTTTGGATTCTGCAATACATTCTCCAAGGTTGAAGGCAGAATTCACAATATCCTTGAGTTTAGCATAGAACTCATCAAAGGTCTCATCCTCCTCCATCCTTATTTCTTCAAAACTACTAATGAGTTGTTGAAACTTCACAGTCTTTACTGCCTTGGTACCTTCATAGGTGCTCTCAAGAATGGTCCATGCTTCCTTAGCAACTTCCGTGGATGATATCTTCTTAAATTCCTCATTAGTCACCCCACAAAACAGAGCATTCAAAGCCCTACTGTTGAAATTTGCCGCTATGATTGTTGCATCATCCCAATCCACTGGCGATTCCTTTAGCTTAATCCAGCCAATTTCAACGGCTTGCCATACCTGTTCACCTAGAGCCTGCAAAAACACTTTCATACGAACTTTCCAGTATGCATAATTAGTTCCATCAAATAAAGGAGGTATAAATAAAAATTGTCCTCTATCCATGACAACAGGGGTCAATGGATCACACTCAGGAAATTAATCCAATCAGAGTGAACCCGCTCTGATACCACTTGTTGGGAAATTTAGACCCCGGTTGATAGAATTAACAAGTTTTAAACCCAAGTTATTAATTAGATTTATTATGAATGAAACTTGTTAAAATAAACAAACATTAATATCATGTCAAAATCATGCAGCGAAAAAATGAATAAGATAAGATATAATAACCCAGGAAAACCAATGAAACAAACTAGTTTCACAGTAAAAAAACCTGGGGGGAAACGTTCCCGTAAAGCAATTCACTATAGTAATGAGAAGTTTCAGATCTAGTACAAAACCTTTGTCCCTATACTCTACAATCCCCGTAGAACTCACAGCAGAAACCTTCTACCGCTTCAGAACCTCTGTACTCTTCAATATATGAACACCACCCTTTGATAATGCACGAATCCCAGTACGTGACTAATCAATTGCGCGGATCCCAGTAGGCGACTTAATCGCCAACTAGAAGAAGATTGTTGGCTTCAAAATTCTTCACTTCATCAACAATGAAGATCTAGAAGCACTTGGTTACAAAACCCTAAGGCGCAAAGACATAGTAGCTTCATTCAGAGAGAATAAGGTATCGGTCACCTTTTGCATATGTTCTCCTTGTATTCTCTTATGTGACGGCCTCTAAAATAAGCCTTATATAGGTCTGGGGTTGTGAGAAAAGAAACCCTACACAAATACATAAGCCTGGCCCAAAAATCAGATATGAAAATTCTGATTTTCGTAACCTCGATAGATAGTAGGTGTCGAGCAGGTGTCGAGGTTTAATGAGGCTCGACAGATACAGCTATCGAGGAGGTGTCGAGTGGACAGAAGTTTTCTCGATCGATCCACCAGCTGTCGAGAATGTGTCAAGATTACGATAACAATCAACTGAAGAGCTCGATAGATAGCCAGCTGTTGAGAGGTGTCGAACAACTGTCGAGCTATCTGTCCGCAAGTGTCGAGCTATCTGTCTAGCTTTAATGAATACATTTTCTTCACTTGTTTCTTGGTCCAATCTTCATGGCTTTAATACTATACTTGAACAACATGTTCTTTGAAGTATTAAACACATCCTAGATCTACCCAATTACAAGTAAAGTGTATTTTGTCAAAGGATTAGCCAATTACATAAAATATGTCTTTAACACAATCCTTTTGAGCCAATGCACAACACAATAGTGACTTCAAAATTGGCTTTAATATATTTAATTCAAAAAAAAAATGGCTTTAATATTATAATAAGATTTTGTACAGTATATACTTGACATGGCAGCCTGTTCTCTTCCTTTAAAAAAAAAGAAAATTACAACTTTTTTGGTCAGAGAAAATGGAATTTGAGCGTATTTCAGTGCATATGATTGCGTCTTATGGGGGTGAAGAGGGTCCTGTGCAATCTTGATTGAAGCAAGCAAGCCACGAGATCTTTCTAATGGATTCAGCAGCTATGTCCTTTTTCATCATCTTGATTCCTGAGAGAAGAAAAGCTGACATCAGTTTAAATGCTTAAAAGATGGCCATAAACAAAACCAAATTGAAGGGAATGCTTTGAGAATAGGTACCCAGAATCTGACTCTGCTATTATGATTTCTTTTGCACACCCATCATTTTTGCCCTTCTTTATTCTAAATTCGTGTCCCACTTGGAGTTGGGGAGTGTTCAGTGTTCACATTCCAAATATTATAGCTGTGTTGGGCCAAATATAAAGGATCAGGGGGTGTTTGGTTAGTGTTTTTAAACAACTATTTTCAGTTTTTAAACAACATTTCACGCATTTCAACGCACTTTTTCATCCACAGGTATTTTTACAAATATTTTCAAACAACAATTTTTAGTTTTTAAACACATGTACCAAACATGCCCTTAATATCTAAAATTGGTTTTAGTTCAAACAAGCTGACTAGCTTATATTCTTACCATCTTCCCATCTTATGTGTGTATTCTTCTTTTATGGTGAGTATAAAGCCATGACACGACAAATAGCAAGTTGTGATAGTTTCATGTAAATGTGATATACAAATTACAACTTGTCACTTTAATAGTTTTGAAATTATTTGTCTTTATAGCATGTTGGGGAGAGAATACCTTAAGAAAACTCCCATTGAGTAGTTAATGTAACATATATAAATATTATTTGGCCCAAAAGTTTAAGCAATTGAGCATGAGCCCAATTATGTTATATTAACCATTCATTTTTGTCATTAGTATCCAATGCAAGATTTCATTATTTAACCAAACACATTACTCACAACTCTCTCAAACAACACTCACAAACAAAAACAAAAACCTCTCACAAACATCATACACACAAGCTCACAATTCCAAAGTCTTAATGTACCCAATAACCCTCTCACACTAATAAACAAAAACTCTCAACGCACAACCACAAATATCTCTCAAGCCCAAAAATTTACCAAACTACTCTTTGAAGAAATCAACTTATGTTCTTTTAGGAATCTCCTTTTCTCTCCATGTGGGAGGATCATTGGACAAAAGTCACAAAACCCTTTGCAACAATATTTATTTATAAGACTTCAATTCAATTTCTTAATGACAAGAAATATCCAATTACTTATTCCACAAGAAGCCTTTTTTCTTTCCATATCAAGGAGAATCTTTGTCTTCCACCCCAAGCACATACCTAAACCAAATTTAATTACAAATTCGAAACAATATTTAACATAGCATTATTGGTTCTTTTAAGTTGCTTTCCGTAGCCTGAAATCTGAAGCTAGTGCAAGGGTCAAAAGCTCAAAGCATTCAGTCCAAATAATGAACTTTTATTTTTTGGCTGCAGTGCAGATCAAAATTTTTGCAGGGGTTTTAGTATCTTGGTTATATTTTTGCTGAACTGGAGTCAAATTTTTGTTAGATTTGTACCAATATATATAATCATAATGTCTATAAGATGAAGCCGGGAGATGGGATAGTGGCATCTGGGAAAAGAAAAAGCATGTTTGCGTGTTTATTATAGGGCCGCAATGTATGTAAGTTACTTGACATATCCAACAGTTGGAGCCAAAGTTTCCCTTTTCTGACATATCTTATTGCCTGCTTGGTTGCATTGACTCTAGAATGTGAGTTGAATGGCATGCATGAACAGCACGGTCACTACTTCAAAGTATCTATTCTATCTCTTTCTGTCTCTCTGAGGCTATTCAGTTTTAAATTGGGAGCATTCACATTTCACACCCAGATGTGCATTCTAGATGATACTGTAGAAAAAATCACCAAAAACACCCATATCTGATTATGAATTCCTGTTCAAATTTTACCGCATTTTCACAGTGTCATTTAAATATAGACTAAAAATACTTATTTTATTCTACCATTCGCTATTTGATATGACTGTTTGGAACAAAATAATAAATATAGAATAAAAGAAGAATATTTAAATAGAGTTAGAGTGTAGGCGGTAGTTTTCCTATTTTAGGGTAAGGGATCAAAATAGGTTAATAAAAACCAAAAATCACCCAAAAGAAAAACTCACATCACTACATCAGCCACCCTCTTCAGTCCCTATTTTTGGATTGTGCTAATATAGGAAAGAAATCCTCAAATTAGTATTTTATTGTTTTTGTATCTTGTAATTGTGATAAAGAAAGAATGAAGAGTGAGAGAAATAATAATAATAATAATAATATCTAAATGAAATATGGTTTAAATTAAGAGTAACGTTAAAGATACAAACTATTTTATAACATTTTTACAAATTGTTGTTGTGGTTTTAGTATTTTCCAAATTATTATAAGTAAAAATGTGATGTTAGTGATGGGCCCATACTAGAACTAGTAAGAATTTATCATATCAGCAGTTTGTAAAAATATTATAAAATAGTTTGTGTCTATAACATTACTCTTAAATTAAAGAATCTAATATGTGTGAAAAGAAAAATAAGTTAGCTAAAATAGGAAAAAGTAAGCTTTTATCCGAAAATATAAAGAAAATTTTTGTTATGCTGATACCAATACTTAAAAGAATAAGAATGAGATGTAGGATGTATTGTTAAAGTAGTTAAGTAAAATAAACAGAATAGCTTTTGGTGATGGAAAATGAATTTTTTTGGGCATTTCCAGATGTGAATGCTAGAATAATTGTACCCACACGCACAAGAAATACGAAGAAGAAGTGTGATTGTTAGCCCAGGTGGCAGGCTTGGCTCTAGGATAATGTGGCATACTTTAAGAGGCCTTGAATCCAAGTTCTTGGATTCGATGTTGGTGGCTCAACTTGTGGAACCAGTAGCTAGTAAGGACAAATGATTGGTATAATTAGTTGCTAGTAGAAGCGGGAAGCTGGGATACAACTACGCTTACTTAGAACTTGGGGCCTTGGGGGGGTTTGTAAGGGTAAATATTGTACCTCAACTATTCTTACTAGTGAATTTGTTTGGTGCTATAGGTCTCGAAAAGTTTTTTACTTGTTGTGGGCTTTTCTCTCTGTAAACACTTCATGGTGTTTTGGTCCATTAGTTATTGGGATTGGCTATTTGTTGTGTATATCCATGCAATTAATTAACTAGACTTAGTTGTGAAATTTACTTAAAATTGGTAATTAGTTGTAATTGGAGTGGTCTAAACTTGTGTTTTTCATATTGGTTCAGGTGGATTACGATATTCTATAGTTTTTAGATAATTCAATCATGAAGTTCCTAAAATCCTATCAATCTGTTTTGAAGTGGATGGGTTAAGTTTTGAAACATCGTCAACAATTTAAATATATGCCAAAATAATAACAGTCAACATTTAATCAAATGTTGATGATGTTGCAAAGTCCAATTGATTTGTTTCAAAATAGATGGATTGAAGGGAATTTTAAGAGCACCATGATGGAGTTGTCCTAAAATCTTTGAAGAGCTTGTGGCTGCTGCTGCTACTACTACTACTATGTATCTAATCTCCACTCAAAAAAAGGTTTTGAGATGCAAATTCCAATTAAACAAGACTCATATCTCCTTCCCTTAAAAGCTGGTTGACTAAAAACTTTATTTATATTGACTTAGAGACAACATGACTAGACCCATTTCTTCTGATGGCTTGAGACCCCACAAGGAAGAACCAAAGGTGAGCTTTTTAGGACCCAATTCCTAGAAACCTTGAAAAAGATGTCCAACTGAGAATGTGGAAGAGTATATGAGGATAATTACCCACATTTAAGTGGGGGGTGTAGGCTTGTATTTCAAATGGTTGAAAAGCAATTAAGAAGTTTGTCATGATGACACAGTTGTAATTTCCTGACTTCTTTTTTTTGAGCCGCTAATTTGGTCAATGAGCTTCAATTCAAAGTCTAAAAGAACCTTTCACAAACTTTTGCATTATCATCCGATCCCACTTAGAAGAGAATGTCTGTGAAGTGTCAAGATGAGGAACATAAATTTCAAAGAAAGTCATATTAGTTTATGCAATTCTTTACTTGGTCGTTAACACTATATGAAACAAGCAAATTACTTGAAATAGTAAATGTAAATTACAATTTCATTTTTTGTAAAATCAACCAAAGTAAAAGATTAAAAAGAAAAGTTAACCTATCATGGAACAAAGACACATTTAGATTGCATTTCTTGTTAGACCAGCATTTGGCTAGGCATCTGATTTTTTAGAATTTAAGTTTAAAAAGTGGAATCGTATTAAAGTGAATTCCACTTAGACCCGACATAAAAAGAAGAGAATAGAATCATTATAAAGGGTGGTAGTAGTGTATGTAGGGCTTAAATGATCAATTCAGAACCACTAGTGAACACCAACTTTTGTTCATGAAATAGTATTACGACCATTATTCTCTCTCTCATCTCATGTGTACATGATTGATGATTCTATATGGAAGGGTTCATTGATCTTCATCCTCCTGTGATGTGTGTGTCATATTTTAATGCAAAAGGGTCTTGAAAGAGCAAAAAAAGAGCCACATGAAAGGCTTGCAAGCATGGTAGACTAATGTTAAGCAATGATTTTGTCTCTAAGAGGCATGGTCACCTTTCCTAATTGAATGAGGGTAAGAAGTAAATCCTAATGGGGTTTTCACAGCCAAAAACAAAAGATTAAAAAATCCTAAAAGGGTTTGCAAATAAAGGGACATAGCCAGGGAAAGATGTCGCTGACTGCTCTTTAATCCAACAGGGTTTGTGCATAAGCCATGATTTAGGGGGGTGGAAATTGTTGGAGATGAATTTCCTTGGGCACTCTTTTTAATTAGGTATGTAAGTGTAACATCCTCAGGGCATTATCTCATGGGCCACATTGCTAATACATCATTATGTTCATCATGATGATGTTGCTCGAACCAAATACACAACCTGAACTCTAGCTTCTTGGCATGGCTTGCTATGGGGACAACATATGATGATTAATCATATGTTTCATTCATTACCTGCACATGTACATGCGTCTTGTTACCAAATATGTAAGAGATATAAAAGTTCAAGTCATCGTCCCTCGTTGTCAATCAGCCCATATACGTCTTTTTTGTTCATAGATCATAGTTAGCAACATATGTCTTGACATCTGTTTAAAGGATCTTATTCCATCTTTTAGAATAGAATGAAGAACTTTTAAAAGTAACACCTTATTCATTTTTAAAGGTATAAAGTGATGTAAAACTAATGAAAATATCATATTTTTCAAGCAACAATGTAGATCTTATAAGGTGAGTTTTTGAATTTTACTATAAGATATAAATCAAATTATTATTATTAAATCATTGAAATGTGTCTTGATGAATAGTGAAATTTAGTATTAGTAACTCAAACCGGTAGTTAGTTTGGATAATAATGCGAAAAGTTTGGTACATAGCTTTATTACCTAACCAAATCTTATAATGTTCCATTTGTTTGACGAGATATCATATGATGGAATATTTTGGTCAGCATAAAACTTTCTCCGAAATTAATGGAAAATAACTCAAAAATGCCAAAAACATTTTTCACTTTTGAGAAATAAGAACATTTTCCACCATTCCAACATTTTCCATCTTCCATTCTCTTTTGTTGCTGACACTAATATTATCACAGCCACATTTAGCATGGCCATCACCCTTCATGTTGCTGCTACCACCACCATTGACGTTGTTACCACCATTGCCATTGCTACCACCATCCAACCGCCACCACCACCATACAATCATCAATTCATCATCGCCACTACTACTGCATTATATTTACATAAAATATTAATGATTTTTTGTGTGAATTAATAAAATAAGAAAATTTTGGATTATTTTCAAAAGCACACCCAAAAGTAGGAAAACAAGCCATTTTTTCCACACACACACAGGAAAAGAAACTACTAACAACATTTCCTAAAAAGAATATTTTCCACAAAATCAAAGAAGCTTTTAGTATGGATTTGAGCTCAATTTCTAAAATCCATAGGAAATGGGATTTTTAGACTTCATACTAATTGAAACTAACCCTATTATATACGTTAATTACTATTAAAAAAAAATCAATAGCTATGGAAATTCAAGATTTTCTGTAATGCATACCCATTACTTCTCTATCTCCATTTCTCATATTTTCCCCTTATACAAAAAAATTAATTTGACATAAATTTTTTAAATTAATTTTTTTTTTACCTCTTATTTTAAAAAAATGCTTTGCTTCCTAAGGTTGCTATTTTTAATTTTTTTTTCTTGAATTCATTGTCATCTAACCAATCTAAATATTTTCAAATACAATTTTTTTTTTTAATATAAGAAAGTGGTGTCACAACCTTTGGCTAGACTATTCAACTCTCTACTCATGAGACACTCTAGAAATCCCATGGACCAATAGTATGGTGGATTGAATTTAAGACTTTTTGGTTTATGTCACATCCTAGACCAATGAGGCCACCACCCAAATACCTCATAGGGGTAATTGTGTGTTCTTTTATAGATAAAATCTTGAAGAAAGTAAAATGAATTTCGCGTTATAACTTCTAAAATGGGTTAAGATTATATTTAATTGTATAAATTGGAATAGAATTTTTTAGTTTCCACTTTTCCATTTCCAAAATTACCTTTATTGTTTAGTTCAAACGGATTTTCTTAAAACCAAAAATTAAAAATTTTATTAGTAAATAGATGAAAGAAAATATTAGAATAATTTTTTTAATGAGGGGTAAAATAGTTAAATTGAAAAATATCTTTAACATATCTAAAAGTTGAGCTACAATAATCTCTTTAATAGTGGCTTTAGCACACTAATAGTCCGTCCCTTGGTTGTACATTAGTTCAACTCAATAGTCCAGTTTCCAAATGCTTTAAACATGGGCCCCGTTGGTACATACTAGCCCAGAGTGAACAAATATGGGTACTTGCGCTATGATCAGTAAGGCCCATTCACTAATCTGATTTTCATTCATAATTGAGCTGCAAAGTAGCGCAAGATATTGATTGGAATTTTGGTGTAGGTCGGATTTGAATTTTAGATCTCATGTTTGACAATAAGAGATTTTATTGATTGAGTTGACTAGAATCAACTTGGTACTTCAAACTTTGATTGAAACATTTTGCAATTTTTATTATTATTTCCTAAGAGCATTTCCATCTCATTATGCAAAAAAAAAAAAAAAAAAAAAAAAAAAAAAACATTTTTCTTCACTAAAAAACCACTTTATCTATTTTACATAACCACTTTAACCATACATCTTACATCTCATTTTTTACTATTCAACGTCACGTAAAATAATCTAAATAACAATTTTTATATCATATTCAACACCAGCAATTAAAAAGAAGGAAAAAGAGAGAGAGAGAGAGAGAGAGCATCCAGCCACCATAACCCTAGCCTAGTTATTGAGGAGATAGAGAATAAATATGTCAAAATAAGTTTTACAATTTGCTACAGTTGTGATGCAAAGTAGCAAGTTTGATAACTTCATGCGAGGATGTAACTTGTAATAAGTGGCTTTTTGTGCATATGTATGAATCATAATATCTATTTAACTATTTTACATTTGTCATTTTTTTGGGGTTATACATAAGGAATGCTCTTAAGCAAGAATAAGAAGATGGGCTGGATTTTTTAAGCACTTATTAGCTCATAGCTTATTTGTAGATGCAATGGGCCTTCAAGGTTTACCTTGACTCATCCAAAAAATACTCCTATTTCACTTGCCATAAAAAATATGGTTGGGAATAAAAAATTAATGGGCTTTTTTTCTTGCAAAAAACATGTGCTTGGACATTTTCCATTATTTTTGAGGGAAAGGTAATCTGGGACATTTTCTATTCATTAAGGGCTACTGATTATAGGGCCCAACCCATGATGAGAGAGACAGAGAACATGGGGCACATGATATAGGGAAAGAACATGGGTCGTAGGCTCAATAGGTTTTGTAAAAGTTAATGGTCACAATTCAGAATTCACAAAGCACATTTGCATGAGACCCAAAGTTTATCTTGAGATCTGAGTTCGTGATTTCGTAAAACCCATCTCGTGAATTAGAAAAATATAGGCACTTAATACGTCTAAAGTAATTAAACTTTTCGCTTTGCCCATTTGCATGAAAAGAAAATGAGCAAAAATGCCTAACCCCAATAGACAATTAATTGGACTCTTTGGTTCTGTTACTTCTGTACATATTTGGCCCAATTTCTAAGTCTTATGAAGTTGCAATTTATTGGCGAATTAGAGGTTGGCACGTGACTAGGGAGGAAAAATAAGTTATGAACATTGACAAAAATACAAACATCAACACCTCTTCCTACTAGTTCAAAAAAAAAAAAAAAAAAGGAACTTAACAAGAGTAAACCTCATTTTGGTCAATTATCTAACTCTACACTGATTTTTTTTATTATTTGAAAAAGGATTAGAAGAAGGGAATGTATTCGAATTGGGAATTTTTGTAGGTTGTCAAGCTAAATCTATGATTTATTATATATATTATTTTCTTATATAAGAAAATTTGGGTTTGGCTTACCTTCAGTATTTTTTTAACTGGAAGTGTCTTTTTATTTTAAATACACAAGTGCAAGTGGTAGTGAGTTTTAATCTCCACATTTTATTTAGTTAGTGAGTGATGTGACAGTTTTTCATTAAAATAAAAAGAGATTACAGTTAAAAAAGTACTGGAGGTAAGCCAAACCCAAAAAATTTAATCAAGTTATTTTTATATAATTCAAGACAAATATTTTCTTTCATTAAGTCATGTATAATTCTTTTAAATTATATTAATCACAATTAATATTATTTAAATAAAATATATACAAATCAATTAATAATTTTAGATAAATTAAATAATAAATGTCACTTTTATACGTTTTAAAGTATATAATTTAATATAAGAGAAATATAGTTGTAGGGATCAAAAGATTTGGCGGCCTAATCTCACTTAGAACAGTGAGTTGGACGGTTTAACCTTACCCCAAATCAATAAAATTTGTAAGAGAGAGAAACAAACAACAAGAGAGGACTCTGCCCGAGGATGAAAATAAGGAAGAAAGAGCTAATGTTATAGAATAGATGAGCAAATGTCTCCTTACAAGCCTGTTCGAGGAGGCTAATGTTATACAGAAAGTTGCACTATTCACTTTCTTCTTTCAATGTTCTTCTTCTTTCTTTTTTCTTTTTGATACTTGTGTCTGGATGCCTTTTCTCTAAAAACCATCTTTTTCTTATACCCTATTCCTTCGCATCCTGACCTTCCATCTTTACCTCCCAAATTTCTCTTCATGACACTTGTCCCTTTAAACATCTGAAGAAGGTGGTAGATGGAGTTTGCTTAGCTGTGAATTACATTGTTCAGATCACTTCCTCATCAATGCAGCTAATAAAACTATTGCTCACCATTTAATGCAGAGGCAACAGGCTACTCCCAACTAGAAATGTCCCCTACTCTCACTGATTCTCTCTTTTCAGACCATTCTTCCCACTTGGATCGCCTTAGATTCCTTTGTCTCATCCCCTCCTCTCCTTGGGCGAATTTCCTCTTCGGGCACGTGATACCCTTATATCAGTATTGCGACTCATCAGTCCCATCCTCGGTCCTCGAGCACCCACAATAGTAATATATAAAAAAAATCTATTTTATTTATGGATTACAAAGTAGAACATATCCCAAATTTTTAACCATAAAATCATAGCATATTTTCTTTTAATGAAAAAAAAAAATTCATGCATTCCTATATCCCTAATTCTTTGAATACAAAATGAAAAGGAGTTTTTATTGAAAAGATTTAGGTAGAGATTTTTCAAAACATATATTTTAAATGATCTCAAAGGTAACGTGTGATATATGAAAAATGTACATTAGGAATTTGGTTAGCCTTTAAATAGTCCACTTAAACTCTCTAAAAATATAAATTACCGCACATTAAATTCCTATAGAGGATTTTTCTCCCAAAAAAAAAAAAAAAAAACAAACAAAAATCTCTTCAAGAAAAGAGCCCACTCATACTCAAATACTACCTACTTATTTGAAGAGTCCTATTTTATCGTTTGCTTCACTTCATTCCCCCACAATAATTCATAAAGGATGAGGTCATAGGTCCAAAAACTCATTGCATGCACAGTCTAGCTTCTACAAGTGAATTTTAAGTAAAAATATAATTTGCATATTTGTGAAAAATTGCTCTATGATCTCACTCTTCAGTCTTCACCCATTATTTTTGTTTATTTTAATAATAATTACAACAATAAAAAATGAGATATTGGAACATTGGTTCTCTCTACAAAGGAGAGAAGGGAGCGTGTTGAATAATTACAAAGCTTTTTAATGATAATTCAATAGTTAAAAGTTAAAACAATAGGAGAGGAGGATTTAAACCCTAGTTTGCCAAATAAAAGAACTATGTTATATCATTAAACTACAAAACTCTTAGCTGACTTCACCCTTTGTTTAATATGGAAAAAGACGCAAATTAATCAAAAGAAAAGGCATATTACTTCTCCAACTGCAGCTTGTGAACTAAACTGAGCATTTTTTCTACAAAAATTAGCAGCTGATGATTTTAAATAGGTTTATTCTCTTCTAAGAAGATTGCAATGCCTTTGTCCTTGAGTAGATTCAAGAAAGGATGAAGGAAAGTGTTGCTTCACTGGATGCAAATGAAGTTTCATTCTATTAATTTTTCCAATATGGCCATTACCACCCACTATATCGAAGATATGTTACATTAGTGGAGCACTTGAGTTGTTAATTTTATGAACTCCATGATATCCATTGTTGACCGGATCTTTAACTTGTAAAGTTCCTTTGTCTTTGTTTTGGAAAGTGGTTCATGATTGATTTTGGAGTACTAAATAAATACATATGTTCTCTGCTGGTCGGTGACCATGCCTACGTGCCCTTCATTTGGAATACCATGGATTCCATTCAAAATTGGGGTGTTTTACTATCCCCTGATATATGAATATATGATAAGATAAGCAATGCATTTGTGTTAAGCTCAAAATTTTTATGCACTAGTGGCCAACAAAAAATAATGAAAATGATGGGAGTGAAGGCACTCACGCTTTGATTAATTGACAAAAATCAAAACACAAATCTTTCTGTCTGCCTTTTAATATTCTTAGTGATCTGGAAGAGAATCTTTCAAATCAGTCTTTCGAAATAGTGTTGGCTATAAAAGGCGGCGCCAAATAAAGAGCTCACAACAACCACAGAATCGTCACAAAATTAAACAAAATCAAAATGTACCTCGCAATAATAGTACTCTACTTTTACTTCAGTAATAGTTGTAACCTCGTACACTATGGCCACGCCATCGAATCGCCACAGTACACAGTGGTGCACTCAGAATCAGATTTCGAGGTAAGACTATACACTGAATCCTCGTGGATGTCTGCTCATGTCCTAAGAACAACCTCCTTCGACTTCAAGGAGTCCACCAAAGATGGTTTTCACAGGTTTAACTTTAACCAACCAACTACTATATAATACACTGCTAAATCCTCTCTCTCTCTCTCTCTCACTGATATAATAACAAAAGATAATTTTGAATGGTGAAATTTTTTTGTTATTTATCAGGAATTTTACTTTGAGATCATTGTACTGCCTTTTTATACGGATATTATTATTGCAATGTTAAAGCTACTTTCCATTTACTAGGATCACATGTTATTTTTCCATTTCGTAGTTTAAATTAAATTTTACAAATTTAAAAATGTATAAAGTGTCATGTCATTTAACGTTATACATTATTAGATCCAGTGAAATGTACTTCGGTTGAAATAGAGAAAATCATGTTTCAAGTCATGCGCACTTCAAAAATGGAGTTGCACAAAATTTGTAATTCATGCTAACGAATTAAGTTTGATGTTAGTGAATCTTGTCTGATGGGGCTAGATGAAGAATGCAAAAGGGTTGTGTAAAATTCAGACAATTTCACAGTGGAGGTTTATGATCTTTAATTACGTGATAAGCATACCTCATTATTCCTTAACTTTGAGGATTATTCTATAAAATTCAAACAGTTCACGTTAATTTGTATTGCTTGCATCAGGTTGTATGAATACATTCATGGTGGAAACCTAAACTCTTCTCACATTGTGATGACTGCTCCTGTCTTGACAAGCATTAACTCATCATCATCTAGCGGGTCTGATTATTTTGTAAGGTTTTATATCCCAGCAAAGTATGGTGGAAACCCTCCACAGCCCAATCCTGAACTGAATGTGCAGCTTGTCAAGTGGAAAAGTCATTGCATAGCAGTAAGAAAGTTTACTGGATTTGCTAACGATGATGACAATAATAAGGAAATTGAAGCTCTTGTAAACAGCCTAAATAAGAACAAGACTGGGAAGGGAGCAATATTGGAAGATAAAAGTTACTACTCCGTTGCCCAATACAATGCTTCATATCACCCTTCTGGACGCTTAAATGAAGTGTGGATCAATGTGTCTGGTTTTACAGCAGAGGGATGTCCAAACCATCAAGGGAACTATTGATTTGGCCTCAGATGTCTGGCAGAATCTAGCGAGGAATGTTGATCCTGCTGAGAATAAAACAGTGCTTTTATTGTAGATATGCTCCTTCATTAATAATAGAGTCTCAATAAATGAGATCCTGATGCAACATTTGGTACCTTGTTTTTTTTGGTAAAAACATTTGGTACCTTGTTTGTGCATCAAAGCATGCTATATTTTGTTTGTAATGTAATTTCAGTTTGGTCTTTTGTCAAGTTTCCTGGCATTTCTTTCGTGCTATTAAGCACCTGATTTTTAAGACTCTCTCTCTCTCTCTCTCTCCAAATGAGATCCTGATGCAACATTTGGTACCTTGTTTGTGAATCAAAGCATGCTATACTTTGTTTGTAATGTAAATGTAGTTAGGTTTTTTGTCAAGTTTCCTAGCATCTTTTTCGTGAATTAAACATCTGATTTTTAAGAGTTTCTCTCTCCATTTCTCTCCAAATTTAACATCTTTTAAGTGATTAGGTTGATTGAAATAATCATTATAAGTATCTATGTTAACTTGTATAGGCCTTGGGCTTTAAGCCCACTTTAATTATCTGGTATAACACACATACTTGTATTGCATTCATATGTCTTATTGTATACTCCTATGCCTCTTATATAAAAGCAATCTTGTATATTTATTACTTGAGAAATAAAATACAATCATTCAGTATTTTTGACACTCTATCTTGGATCATCTCACTTGGAAAAGAATTGGGATGAAATAGATGCCAATTTCAGTGAGTCCCCATGCCGACATTTCATGCTATTAGTGCATAGTATTGGATCAACGTAAAGCATGAACTTAGACTATACTGCAATATTGCGACTTTTAGAAGTATTTCCAATCTTGATACCACCTTGTTCCTGCTCCAAGGTTAAATGATAGGTTAATCTTTAAAAAAAAAAAACTAATGGACTAATATAACTTTAATCAGTATTATAGGACTCATAAAATTGCTCATACTTTTCTTCTTCGTTTGCTTTGAAGCTTGAAATGAATCATTGTAAATACCACTTTTCTTTGGTTATCACTTAGCTCGTCAAGTATCACAAAAACCATTTGTATATCAATATGAATGCTGTTCAGCAATGAAAAAAATTAGGTGTATATGAATGCTACAAGGCATTCAAATTTGATATCTATACGTAATCAATGGGCAAGTGTACCCACGCTTAACGTTTAAACACGTTAACATCCGCTGCCTTGTTTTTGGTTAAGGTTTGGGAACTTTGATTCGAGCTTCTTGTAGGTCATTAGTGTATAATCAAATTCCAGTCACTTGGGTGGCAATCGATGTCCTTAATTATTGCCACGTAAAACCTAAATCACGCATGACTAAGAAATAAGGGCACATTTATGAAAAAGAAGAGGAATTATGAGTACACAGTCACACCAAGTCCAAATGGATGTAATTATATTAAATCCAATAAGTTTAACAATGAGTAATACATATGGGTCTTCATACTTAGGTCAACCCGGATATTACATATTGACTTCTTTATAAACTTACAACGTGATGGTTTAAAATGTCATCCTCTATTTGTGTGAACTACCTCTATCATCATTCATCTTTTCTTAGTTCCCTTATCCTTTTATTAGGTTGTGCTTTGCACTATTATTCTTATTTATACAAGTTCACCATGAGGATATATTTTTTAACCCAAAAGAAGGGACCAACCAAAAAAAAAAAAAAAAAAAAATCAGAATCACATTTGAGGTCTTGTCTGAACAACGTATACTTTCCCATCTCTAATCACACCTTCAATGTCTTGTGGAGACCCATACAGTTCCTCAATTGCACTACCTGCACGAGCAATGCCAGAAAGGATCGAGTGGCGAAAGTTTCCATCAATGATGAGCGGGTCAGATGAGTAGTCAAGCACAACTTTGTCTTCCTCATCCATCGGCACACTACAGAAAAAGTAAGCCTCATTATATTAGCCAAAAAAAAAAAAAAAAAAATCTAAATTTTCATAGGACTAATATGAAATGCATGCATTAAGAACTTAGCAATATGATCTGTTGGAATATTCATGTGAAAGTGGTGTGATTGGTTAAATGGTCAAGTCCCACATCGAGTAGTAGGGAATGGTTAGGCGTTGGATGAATGACGCATTTTTACTGAATCTTACTCTTTACAAATCTATATTTACCCAAGTTGTTCTTATTAAATCAATAATATATATATATATATATATATATGGGCACTGCATGTAATGATCAGCCAGTGATAAGGTCTCATCTGGCCATGGAACTCATCTGTATCAGTGTTGGGAAGTTGAAAGATTTCACCTGTCATAAAGGCCGGCACCAGCATAACCTTCTAGATCTTCACCATTGGAATCAGATCGGAAAATAATAGACCGTCTTATAAAGAGGCCAATGGGTTTGCTGGGGTAGCCCAACACCTGGAAAATGTCAACAAATTTGTGTGAATAGTGGCAAGTTCAACAAAGAGGTGCATGTTATCTACAACAGTAGAAGCTTATTCAAACTTATTTTATTAATTTATTACAGAATTAATGTGCCAATCGTCAACATAGCACCAGGAATTGGTTATTTCCCATCATGCACATCTACATAACACCGTCTGGTGAGAATCGAGGGAAGATGAGTTACCAGGGGAGAGTTCAGATCATTTTTCTTGCTGATAAAACTTAAAGCACGACCAGGATATGCTCCTACTAGTGTTTCTCCAAGTCCCTTTACAACCTGTATCAGGAATGAGATGCAAATCAACATGTCTAATTAATCCAGCAGAGAAAAATGGTATAGGTATTATTACAATACCTCTGCATATATCTCTGATGAGTCTCCTGAAGATGGATTAGTTGTGTGAACTACAAATGCATAATCAGCATTTATAATCTCCTGAACAAGGACAGCCATGCAGAGATAATCGTGATCTAATTTTACTTTTCTTGTGCTGAAATATGCTCTTTCATTCCACTTTGAAGCCCAGACCTGGATTGTAACAGATCAGGGCATATCCTATATATCAGAATTTTTTTAATGGAAATAATTGATAACTGAAACTTAAATGTAGGAGAGCAGTGTGATGATTGCAAGATACAGTTACAACTTCCTCATTGCACAATAATTTTTACATAGAAAAGTTAGGGGAGATATCTGACATTACAAGCAAACTGTTTATGCATCCAACATAAATATATACTAATCAGCTAGGTAGAATTAAAATCATAGATTTTTGTGAGGTACTCCTGCAAATTCTGATCATGCAATAAAAGATAAGACCACTCTCTCAGAATGAGAATATCTACGAACAGCAAGATGGATGGATATAAGGAGGATATAAGGAGTGTCTAAATCAGAGAGCACTAAAGAGCATCAAAAATCAATGATTAAAGATCAATGTCCTAGATGCCTCATGAAAAAATTTCAAGACATTAAAGTGATGATATTAATATCACTATTACTAGGGCTAGTGGAACAAAATTATTCGATCCCTATTTTTATCCAAATAGAAGATTTTACGAAAGAAAAGCAAGAAATTGATTACAATCAATGAAGCATAAATATCAAGAATACCTATTTTTTTCAAAATAGAAGATTTTATAAAATAAAAGCAAGAAATTTATTAGAATCAATTAAGCATAAATATCAGGTTATGTGATATACTTGAGCGGAGAAAAAGCAGTCTTACCTTCTTTATAGCCATCCATGCCTGCCTCCATCGCTGTTCGCCTTCATCACCAGGCCAAGGCATTCCTGAAGCTTGCATCTTAGTTTTCAGCTCCTGAACCTGCAATTAAGTCTTGCAATAAGCTATTAATTTCATGTGAAACTAGGTTATTCTGCCATAAGGCCCTAGCAGAATTATATTCAATGGAAAACATGCAATACCTAGGCTGTCTTAAGGAATGGTTAAGTTCAGCCAATGATGGAATAAGTTTAACAATTTCCTTATTAGTTTTAGAATCCTACATCAATTAAAAATATAATATGGAGACATATAAGTCTATGGTGAAGATATAAAGCTCAACTCTAAAAGCCCTAAAATCATTTAAAGTATGCCATTTGGCTATGTTGAGACCTAGTTTCTTCCATGTTTGGCACCAAACATATTTAGAGCCTGCCATGTGTAATGTGGTTAAGTAAGTCATATGCATTACACATAACAAGAACACATGCCATTTTCTTATTGGGGGTTGGAGCCCAAGTTTAGAGCCAAACTTTGTCCTTAATTATTATTGTTATCAATGACTCATATATTAGTCTCATTAATACTCAATTAAATATCTCCTCGTGATCAATGATTCCACTTGGCTCATTTAATGAACCCATTATCTCTTTGATAAATCACTTTTTAGTTATCAATGAAGTACATGACAAATGCTATATATTCAATAATTTGTAAATTTAATTATGGTAGCTATGTGTAATTAATATTAAGTGTTAATTTTAGTTCAAAACTTTAATTAGAATAGCTATATACCCATTTAATATAAATTATTTATGTATTGATATTTTCTCATTTGCAATAATTACTTGTAAACATATAAGGTCTAACACTCTAACCTATGTCATAGCAAACTTTATGGGTTCCCTAGTGTCTAATAATGAACTTGTCAGAAAGAAAGAGGAAGATTGTGGACTATGTTATTAACAAGCACGAAACATAAAGCCCTACCAGAAAAAAAGAACATACCAATTGGGGTGGTGCTGCCAGCTGTGAAACTGTCTCGCGAATCTCTCGGAGTGCACTGAACTCTCCTTCTCCCAACTTCTTCTTGAGAATCTTTAACTTCTCAGCAACTGCCTGTAATATGTGGATGAGAGAGAGAGAGAGAGAGAGAGAGAGAGAGAGAGAGAGATTCCGTCAAACTAGAGGAAGGTCTTATAGTATAGTGATGATAAACAACAGATCCGAACAGGCACCAGCTGAACATAATATTTGGCAGCAGGTGCAATTAGAGCCCAGAGAATGAAATTTATTAGGATAACTACAGATTATTCACTCAAAACTGGTTTTAACCTTCAAGGGTTCTCCTAAAAATGCTGCTTTCAAGTAATTGGCCTAAGCCACCTTAAATTGTCTTGATGCAGCCATGTAATTTCTTTTGTTGCTATTTCACAATTTCATCCGTTCAAGATTTATTTTATGGGGTCAATGTGTGAAGTCCAATTCAAGCAATTTAAAAGTCTAGTTGTATCTTTTATAGGATTAAAATAATTTTTGATTCACCATCCAAAAGTAATCTAATTCAGGTTTTTATTTTACAAGGTACCGTTAATTTTGTAATCAAGGACAAATCTGTAATTCTGCATCTTCTTCTGTGAATTAAGGGTATCTTCATAATTGAGTTGAGTCTTTACAAGCCTCTTCCCTTCCCCAGTCAAGTTCTAAAAACCCCACATATTTTCCACACCAAAAAACTACCGAAATTCAAACTTTTCCAACTTGGACACATTCAAAAAACCCTTACTTTTTCTTCTAGAATTCTAAACTCTAAATCCACAAATTCTACTAACCTAAACCCACCACAAGCACACATAGACAAGTTTTCCCTAAATTAATCCTATTGGTCCAAACCCCCTCAGGAAAAGATAATAATTTTCACTTGATTCCACATCTAAAATATCCTGTTCAATTTACAGTGTTTTAATCTCGTTCATAGTAATTAATCTCTTGTTCAATTTACAGTGTTTTAAAGCCCACCCAAAGACATAATTTTTGTTCACGTGTTCTGTTCACATAACCCCTATACATCAAGAAATTTATCTTTTCCTTCTTCTAAACAATCTGAAATCAAATATTTTTCCTCCCCTAATCAAATTCTAAAAACCCCAGGTATTTTCCCTACCAAATAGCCATCAAATCTCAAAACTTTTCAAACTCTAATTCATGTTACAAACCCAACTGACCCCCCCTCCCCAACACACACACACACTTAAAAAGAAAAAAAAATCCTAAATCCAAAATTCTTTTAACACTAAGCCCACCTCAAGCACACATAGGTTGTTCCAAAATCTGTCCAATTGTTCAAAGCAACTACGAGAAAAGATAACATTGTTCCCTTGATTCCACATGTAAAATTAATCTCTTGTTCACTTTACAATGTTACTGTTTTAAAGCTCACCAGAAAAGTTGGGTATCACTAAAACATGATGACAATGAAGATTTTACCAAAGCAATTCTCCTATGTTTATTATAAATTACTGATTGTCACAAAAATTTAAGTTGTTAGAAAATAGTGAATTTAATCTAACACACTGCCTTCATGTGTGGGCCTAACATGTGGAAATTTGTTTAAATGGGAGATAAAGTTTGAACAGGACTTCCTGTTTTGATACCATAATAAATTACTGATCATCCCACAAGCTTAAACTATTAAAAAATAGTAAATTTAATCATCTAATCTAAGAGAGAGATATAACAAAGAAAAGCCTAATTAATTTTGAAATTTAGATTGTTCACAGTGAAGAGATGTTAGAGGACTGAAGCTACACAATTCATTATGGGGAAAAAAAGTATGAAGGAATTTTTGATATGAGGAAAACCTGATTAGAATTATCTGAAAGAACCTTCTCAAATACTCCAAATGGTAGGGCAACTGATGTAGGAATACCAACCCACGATGGCACTTT
This sequence comes from Quercus ilex subsp. ballota, assembly GCA_032727855.1. NCBI lineage: Eukaryota > Viridiplantae > Streptophyta > Magnoliopsida > Fagales > Fagaceae > Quercus > Quercus ilex. Next base: position 58,785,075 of record CM064910.1, read on the forward strand.
CCCTTTTAAATAAGAGATATTTCGTGATTTGGCTCCAACCTATGAAAATCACAATTTCAAGCAATTCACGCAAACTTAATGCCAGAGAATTAAGACAATTGAAATACATTATTTTGCCCAATCCTATCAATACTAAAATATAAAGAGAAATGAGGAAAAAAATTAAAAAGAAAAGAAATTCTAGGACAGGACATAAACTAAAGTTAAATTCAAAGGGCTAACCATGTCACTCGTGAACTCCTCCGATGATATTGCGTATCTACCATTAAATTTCTTTCTAACCAAAGTTAAAGATGGTGAAGAACCATCTTTCAAGTCAGTTGAACTTGCATTTGCTTGCTCACCTTCCTTTAGCTCACTAAATGAGAAACAAGAAGGGTAATAGAGATTATATTTCAGTGATGTTCATTCATGCAACATTAGAAGAGAGATACATCATGCATAGAAATAATGGAATTCACTAAGTTCATTGATAGTTCATATGCCATTTCATCATGCATATAATGGAACATACAACCAACATATTTTAAAATTAAGCTAAACAAATGGGAATTACCTATAAATTACATCGGCAGATGTAGGTTTTAGGCTCAATAACTTCCCTTTCTTAGCTTGGAGGTCAGACAATATACTGGGATCAAAGCATGTGGCAAAGCATATCTGCAAAACAATTGTCAGCTATTTTAATAAACACTTAACTATAAACTCACAAAGAGGAAAAATATGATTCAAAGAATAACTACCTTCCCATTTCTTGCTCGCACGGATACATGAGACAGGACATCAGGCATATCAGGAGTCAGCACAGCCACCGCACCATCTGGAATTTCTTCCTCTCCTCTTACACTTTTTGCCACTAAAATTGTAGGCTGCCCATAAGATTTATTCTGAACAGCAAGCAACTCATCCACAACATCAACATATCCAACAACTTCAACTGGGCTGATAACTTGCCAGCTGTGTCAGACCAACCAAAGTTGCATTAGAAGGTTATCTTAAAGCATTTAATCAGTGAATGATGCTATGTGGTCCAATTTTCAAGCTTCATTATTTTCAATTACCTAAAATAAAAATCAAATCACAATCCATTTGATAAATTATACATATATTCAAATTAATAACTGTAACATGAGGTTTCAACAAGATTTATTTGATTAAATGGACAGTACAATCAACCTTCCGAGGTTAGCAGTCTTTCGAAGAACAGGATCAAGTCGATTAAGAAGTGTTGATAAAGAGGCAGCAGATCCAGCACGGATAATTTCTTCAGTAAATATGTTCACCTGTAGATGTAAATATGAGGACAGAAACAAGGCAGGCATATGGTGTTTGTTATTTGGATTTTCAAGATAACTTGTAACATACAGCCCATTGGTCCACTCCAAGCCGTGACCCAAGGTACTCTGCTGACGGTTGCAAAATTTGCAGGTACCACTCTGCCTTGTTTGCTAGTGCGAGACGGGTTCTGTCAAGGACTGATTTTGCATATAATGCCCAGTGATCATCCCTACTCTTGGACATGCTTAGGGCATGATTCCATCCCTTCAAAAGAAATGGTAGAAATATTATATTGTAATGAAAAAAACTGTCTTCTATAAAGGCATGCGATGTTTATCATCTTAAAATTCTAGTTTAGATATAGGCACAAAGCAACAATGGCAATGCAATATTTAGTCATCGCCTATAAAATTCAACTCCTTCATATTTCAAGAAAATGCAGTGTTGGATAACTACTGTGATCTTTACTCTATGCTTCTCAATAACAAATTTTTCAGAACAATTTGTTTCCAAAGCAAGAATTTGAAAACTTGTTCTATAATGTGTAAACACTCAGATATGTACAATTACCCACACACACACACACACACACACACACACACACAAAAAAAATTCTAATTAATTTTATGTGTATTACCTTCAAGCAGTAGATGAGATCCTCATTATTGTCCCATGAAAGTGCAAGATTTTCGAGAACTAGAGCAATGAAGTGCATAATTTTCTGCATGATGCATAAATTGGCTGGTCAAAAACATATAGTATGATATTACAATCATTCATGACTGTAGACAGAACTGACACACTAAGGCATCAAACATGAAGCACAAAACAACTGATATTGCCAACAGGATTTACCTCTGGTGGAGCATTATTTAACTCCTCATATCCCCTTTCAATAGCTGTCCTAACAGTAGAATCAAGGGCTATGTCCAAAAACAAAAGGTCCTTCAAACGATCCTTAGACTTAAAGAGCAGTGGCCGGAGCTCCTGACGAGCCTCTAGCAAACCCTTTATCACAAAACCAACAAAATATAGAAAGGCAACATTAGAGTATAAAGACCAACAGAAAAAAAGTGATCTCAAGCATCAAAATTTCACAAACCTCAAGAAGGGCTTCAACATTCTTATCTTCAACATGCTCAAGGACAAACTGAAGCAGGTCCTATTTAAGGAGATGAACCAAAATGCAACTAGTTTTATAATTTGTCACATACAGGTGACACCATAGCCGATAATAATATTAAAGAAAAAAAGGTTTGACAGTTCAAAATGAAAGTTGAAAACTTTACTGGAAATCCAGATGGCAAGCCAGATATAGGATTTATGTGCACTCCAACCATGAAGCCTTGACCCTGAGGAAATCAAAAGTTTTGTCAAAGCTAAGAAAGGGACACCAGATTGGAAATCTCCAGCAAGTTACAGACAATACCTCAGATTTGTAACCCATACAATTTGTAATAGCAGACTCAAGATCTGCACCCGAATGAACTGCCTGCATATAAATCACGATTAGAACAAAATTGTGAAATATGGCTACACAGCATATGGGGCAGGCAATGGACTCAAAGGTATGCCACATAAATTATCATTTATAAGTTAGTTCCACTGCAATTCATAAATTCTACTACAATCCTTCATTTTTTGAAACAAGTATCAAGAACAAAAGAGCATACTTGGCATGACATGCACAAAACAAAAATTCTTTGCAAATATTATTGAATATAAACCAGGTGCAATTTCCATGTCTTGCAAAAAGACATTTATAAAAAATAAAAACATGGACCTTAATTAAGAAGGTTTATGAAGCCAACCTTCAAAGTTCTCATGTAGTTTCTCAAATCACGCAGAAGTCCATCCCTCTGATCTCTCCTGAACGATGGTTCAGAATGAATGGCACGATCATAGCTTAGAAGGCGTTCTTTTGTTATTCCATTGTCATTCAAACTTTTCCAGTAAACACCCATATCAAAGTCACTTTCAATATAATCAATTAGTGCCTGGAAGGACAGCATTAGGATTAGAGAATTCAGAAAACACATACCAAATAAAAAAAATCCATACAGAAAACAACTTCAATACCTGACAGATTACAACATCATCAGGGCTAGTGTTATTATGTAACTTTTGATGCCATTCTTCCATCATTCCGCCCTTGCACTCATTGTGTCTCTGAAAATCAACATTTAGTTATTCATATTGTTCCTAGTTCCAACCATTCACTTACAAGAAAAACGAAATAAATAGGGCACAAAAAGAGAAAGAAAAGCAAATAGCAAAAAGCAAATCACAATCAACCTGGATGACCAGGATTTCATCCCGAATTCGCTGTCCCACATCACCTTCACCTCCACGTCCAACAGTAGACATAATCATCCGCAGAACCTCACGATACTGTGGATGACTTGTATAAATATTCTGGAGTAAGTCTGTAAGTCTATCCTGTGCCTTACTGATCTCACTGCACCAATAGAAGAGAAATTATAATCTTAAAGGATGATAATCTATGCTCACAGAACATCAAAGATTGACAACTGGTTCATTAAAAGAAGTGAATGAAATTAGCAAAATTACAAACAAAAGTGAGATCAGATGTGAATGCAGATATGGGAAGCATAAACTCAGCATGAAGATAATGATCCAATTTGATGAGCCATACGTGAAGACATACACCTCTATGGTCCAGAAAGCCATAGAAAACATTGACCAATTGGGTGTTCGGTAATGTTATTTGAACAACAGTTTTCGTTGTTTAAATAACGTAACACGGATTTCCACAATACTTAAACAACGTTACTAGAACAACATTACCAAACGGGCTAAATGCTTGAGTATCATATGAGTAATACCGTGGCTTCACATTGTAATTTTTATTCCATATGAGTTGCCTTGTAGCCATAAACCTCATCCACACCAAAATTCCCGCAAGACCCAATTCACCAGCATTTTTGGCTTGATCTGTTAAGTCTGCTGCAATATTAAATCTGAGAGAAAGAACGTATGAATCATCAATATATGAACAACTGAATCTGAATATTCTTGGTGACAAAGATATGAGTTAGAATACTATATCAGCAACACTATTTAAAAAGATATTCTCTTTTTTCTCTCCAAAGGATCTGTTAAAAGTATCCAGCGCTAGCTCTAACAAAACTAAAAGTGAAGTTTTTAGCAATGAACAATCAGAAAAGGGACTCCAAAAATTATGTTTATAGCTGAGTCAATTTTGTTTTTAGAAAATATAAATGCACATTAATAAAATACAGAAGATATGAATTTTTTTTTTCCGTGTGGGTGTGTTTGGGGTGTGGGGGGGGGGGGGGGGGGGGAGGGGAGTTGGAGTTGGATCTTCAATCAGCACGATACAAAAGTCTAAATCTACCGCCAGAGACTCTAAGCATACTTCAGCGAAAATAATAGCAAAATGAATTTACTTAAGATCATAAAAGAGCACCCTGCCTCCAGCAATAAAGGCAAAAGCAGAAGCCAAAAACTGAAATGATGACATATATGGAAATCTGTCAGAGATTACTAACCGGTGCATAAAGGACTTCTGGGCCTCACTTTCCATCTCTGCTATTTTATCCAGCAAAGACTTGGCAGTGCCTTTGCCATCACCATAATCCTTTAATGGGAAAAGTCTAGTCATTAAATCTGGAAAGATAATCTAATCTGAAGCAGAATGCAAAAAACGACCAAAAACAAATCTTGAGAAGCCAATCATAAAAGATACTCCTTGCAATATGAAACAGAGAACAACCTTTTGGACTGGCTTGGGTCCAACACTGAATTCAATATAGAAGTCTGAGCCCTTGTTCTTTATCCAATTTCCACCAGAGACAAGGACAAACGGCATCCCTTTGTAATTTTCATCTTCAATCTCAATTTCTATGGATTGGACCTGATAATATATTGGGATTACGTAGATGTTGTCTACAGATCTTTTAAAAGTTGGACTTTAAAGATTCAATATGTAAGGTGTACAGGATTAAATCAATCATCTCTTAGCATACCTCATAAGGGGGATTGGCAGAAGAACTATTAGTAAGTTGTGTTTCAATGGCCTTGCTTAGAGAAACTGAACCAGGGGGTAATGCTGCTGGAGGTGGTACCTAAAAGATGGAAACATATTTTATCTTTGTAAGGCACATAAACTTGCCATTAGAAATTCAAAAGAAACCATTATTATCATTTTGAATATCCACAACTTCTTGCAGACCAAGTTTGTGATCAACACATTCGAAATATTACCAACCACTCTCCAGCACTTTGCTTAGATAAGGCCCAGTGAAGGGTAACAGGTTCTTTGAAATCTGTAGCCAGATGTACCTTTGTCTTGCCCTCAGTCTTAGTTACAAGTACCTTGATAATATGCAAAGAAGCTAAAAATTAGAATAATCCCTACAATTCCAGCAGAAAGAGATGTGAGGATGAAAATAACATCAGCAGCACATCTTTGTCTTACCAGAAGTTCCTTATCAGCAAGCTTGTAGATTTTCTTGTTCAGAACACGACCACCATCCTGTTCTTCCTTTGTCTTAACAAAATTTTCAACTACTGTCAAGGCTTTTGGTTGGTTAGAGTCAGGTTCCTCCACAGACTCAGCCACATATTTAGTGATAAGCTGCGTGAAATCCCTTTTCTTGCGCTGAATCTTCTCAGGAGTAAAATACTTTTTGTGATGCAATTGCTTTGCAACCTTAGTTTGTATCTCTCCTTTGGCGATTTTCTTTCGTATCTCATCAAGAGAGGCACCTTTTTCTAGCTCAAATTGCAACTCTTTTCTTGCTTCCTCAAATTCTCTCTGTTCATTAGAACATTATACCAATCAAGATCAAGTACAAGCAACAGCAAGGGATGCACTCATTAAAGATAGAAAGAAGTAGATGAGAAATCTATTAGCGTCCACTAGCTATAATAGAAAGCTCTTTAAAATGAACAAAAAAAACCCAAAGAACCAATTAGCCTAATGATATTTGAAATTTACAAGTTGTTGGTCTTGGGAATAGTTGGGTTTCCCTGCTTTCTCCCATCGTATAAAAGCTTGTATTTGTACAAGATCTTCAGGTATTTTCTTTGTTTCAGAAATGGGTGGCTCCCTCACTACACTACTATCATTCTTTTTCATCAACCTTGCTCGGAGATCTTGTATGGAAGCACCCCTGGCTACTTCCTCCAATAACTCAGTTCGAGCTGCTTCATATTCCACCTGTTAAAAAGTGCAAAATTTTGTTATGAGCAGACAAAACAAAAGAACCTGACATATCAAGGCGATATGGTGTCCAACATAAAGAGCTTTTGCTGGACTTTTGGGGGGCATTTATAGTAAATTGTTACTTATATAATAAGAGAAGGACACTAGGAAGTTGCAGAGATGTTTATCATGTTCCCTTATCTGGAAATGGTCACTAAAACTTCTATAGATACTACCTCAATGAAGACATGGAAAGAAAGGAATGTTCAAGAAGAAATTTACATTATGTAAAAGCTGCACTTCTCTAGTTCTTATTTCTCCATCCACAAATAAATTCCTACTCTGCTCTAATCATTGTTTCACTAGAAGCTAAAATAAGGCAAATAGGTACCGGGTAATATTCAATTCTCATGCCAGTTTGGGGCATCCAATAGAGTTAGATACATTAGCTAAATATGCATAACATGAATAAGTATCAGGTATTGAAGACTAAATTTCTCCCTTGTAGAGAAAATTTGGAGGACGTTGATGAGGTAAAGGAGGCATTGAGAATGATGAAAGTGAGAAAAGTCATGGAATGGCTGAAATTCCCATTGAGGTTTGGAAGTTCTTGGGCGACATGGGTGTATGCTGGTTGACAAACCTATTCAATAAGATCTTAAGTGCTAACAAAATGCCTAGTGAGTGGAAAACATGTACTCTAATACCTATGCACAAGAACAATGGAGATATTCAAAATCATACAAATTACCGTGGAATTGAACTTATGAGTTATGAGCCACACTATGAAACTTTGGGCAAGAGTGATTGAACATAAGTTAAGACATGAAACAGTAATATTAGATAATCAATTTTATTTATGCTAAGAAGGTCTACCATAGAAGCTATTTTTTTACTTCAATGTCTAATAGAAACTATTGAGAGGCTCGTAAAGATCTTCATGAAGTTTTCATTGACCTACAAAAAGAAATTTTAGGGTCCCTAAAGAGATTATGTGGCAAGTTTTGAAAAGCATATGAAGTTGATTAAGGATATGTAAGACAAAGTTGTAACTAGTGTGAGAATAAGTGAAAGCATCACAAGTAAATTTCCCATCACTATATGTTTGTATCAAGAATCAACATTACGTCCATATCTCTTTGAACTAGTGATGGATGAACTCACTAAATTGAAACAAGAGTAAGTCTTTTGGGCGTATGCTTTTTGCAGATGATATAGTTTCAGTGAAAGAAACTAGATGTGGAATTAAAGTTAAGTTAGAAATGCGGTGAGATGCTTTAGATTCTAACGGCTTTCAGTTAGGCAGGACTAAAACAAAGTACATGAAATGTAAGTTTAGTAAAAGTAGACAAAGATGAATGGTCTCTTTTTCTTATTTCTAACAAATTTTTTTCGTTACTAATCAAAAAAAAAAAAAAAAAAAAAGGTTGACAAAGATGAATGGACTGTTATTGTTGTTGTTGATGATGAGGGCTCTTATCCAAAACATAAATTTTGTAATATATTTAGTGTATCTCCTACTAGAATAAAGAAAATCTAAATAAAATTACCAATCATTAAAACCTTTATGCAAATATTTAACAATGAAGATGAAAAATACTGAATGCAGAATCAAAAGTTAAACTAGGTACCGACTGTACTCTATTCAAGAAGGTGGCCAGGAAGGGAGAGAGAGAGAGAAGAATAGTTGTTGAAACAGTGTGCTATTGATTATTGTTACATGTGGCTTGAATGATTCTGTATAGTTACACCAATAAGCTAATCTCATACCCCTGGAAAGCTAGTCACTCCCAGACCACTAAGTAATTTATTTGATTTGAATTAACTCTGCATACAAAACTTTGAACAACTTACTGACTTTGTTGGCCATACACTCAATTTTTGGGTTTTGCACACCATGATTTAGAGAATAAGGGATTCTCATGGTGCACTTGTGGCAGGAGAGGGTTTTTACTTTTTAGGTGTATTTGGGATTTGGATTTTTAGAGAGTTTAGTACCACTATTGTAACCTCCATATCTTTCTAGTGAGTCTTCTTCCTCGGCGCCACCCGTTGATATAGGCCCGAGGTTGAACCACCAGCCTCACATAAAGTTTGTGTACTGTTCCATGTGTAATTGATTATCTATATTCTGTTTCTATTTCACATAAACCTATTATAATAAATTAAACTCACAAAAAATTGGTAAGATAGATTCCACTATGTCAACAATTATTCATGTTGAAGTCACAGAATTAAAGCAGCACTTTCACTTGCCTTCTCTTGCTCTGGAGTATACATTTGTTTACCCTTTCTTTCCCACCTCAAATAAGCTTGAATTTGAACAAGATCTTCAGGAACCGAAACATCTGGACTTAATTTCTCTCCCTTATGTATTTCAACATGAAAGTTCTGACCATCTTTTTTAAACCTGAGGAAAGAAAAATTCACAAGGAAAAAAGCACATAAATTTTAACTGTCTTATTTTAAAGTTGCTAAACAAAGCACAAATAAAAATAATGAAAGCTCACCATTTATTATGGGCTTCATCAAATATAAGAAACTCTATAGCTTGTATTCCAGGATCATTAATTTCTATTTTAAGGAAGGAATTTGAGCCAGACTGTAGAAAAAACAATAAATTAATTAATTAAACTATATTTAAACTAGCCAAAAGAGTACCAATGTTCAGTCATATGATAGAATTCTATGACATAATTTGCTGCTGCTGCTCTCAGGAACTTACTTTCACAAAAGGAGTTCTAAGGGCTTTGTTCTTATATAACTTTGTTCCATCTGGGCGATGAGAAGGAAGTACCCATTTTCTAAAAGTAGGAAAAAAAGGACATAAGGAAAGAAGTCTCAAATCTAAGTAGTATTTGATCCATATGGGAACTTGAGATGAAAACAATAAGTTCAAATTACAGTTGAACTTACTCCTTTCTATCTTGTATAAGACCCCAGTGAAGAAGCAAAGAGTCACTACTATATGAAACTTGAATATCTACTTGTGTGGCAGCCCCTGGAGCAGGAGTGCTAACACCAACCTGCTCAGTTAAAAGAGTGAAGCCTGTTAGTATGACTTTCTCCTGCATCATATACATACCTTGTATGAACTCAGTAAAAGCCTTTCCAAGTATCTGGGGTCAGCTTCATACCTGCAATTCTATATTTCCTTCAAGGTTGAATTTTCCTGCAAGCTGCAATGAAGGAAAAAGCAAAAGTTGGTGACATAATTACATGTCCAAAACAAAAATTTTCAAAAACATGCAGAAAAATTATTCATTTATCAATTCCATTTGTCTAATACCGAGTATTATTTGGGTAATGCTTGGATCAAAGTTTGACTCAGCCTTGTTTGCATATTTTAAATATGCAATAAACAAGCCATATACAAAGAGATTAGAAGCATACCTTTTGACACTAGTGGGTTACTAAAATAAGAAAATGGAAAATCAAAGTTATTTAGAATTTAGAAGAACTAGTAAGCCCCATTTATGAAGAACTATGTTTAAGATGAGTTTTTTTTTTTTCTTTTTTTGTTTTGTGGTGGTGGTGATTTGGGTGGGAGTTTTTTTGTGGGGGGGGGGGGGTTTTGTTGGGGGGGTGTGTTGAGCACGAGCACTAATACATATATCCATGGACTCAAAACATATCTCAATCTTAACATTTCACTAGGAAGCTAACGAGGACTAGAAATATACACTAGGATTATAATACTTAAAAAAAAAATTAAAAAGCATCAATAATTTCCTAACTTATATGCCCAAATATAGGTATCTGAAACTCATGAGATAGCTGGATAACGTCTTTAACTATCTGTCTTCCTCTCCAACATGAGCGAGTGGCTTCTTCAAAATATGATCAGCAGCACTGGAGTCATTAGCCATAGACGCAATTCATCTCTTCAAGTTCTTTGCTTCCAGCAATCTATTACTGAGTCAACGATCCAAAAGTTCATGGATTGCCACTAAAAGATAATCCCCAGCCCAAGTAAAGGTAAATGAGACCGTACCTGGTAAACCCTGGTCTCTAAACACAACCCCTCAACCCCCTCTCATTCCAAACATACACATATCAATATTATGTATAACCCAAGTGCCCAAAGGAGGGGAGGCATTAAGAACCTAATGTTAAGGGATATCAATGTCCAATCCATTAATTATTAGTCAAGGTTGACTGCATCATCCCAATCCAAGTTCATTGTAGCTCTTTGGGGGTTTACACTATAGATGTATGCCTTTAAAGCCGAACCACGTTAACCTCTTATATTCTTTCTCTCTCGTCTTCTCTTTACTTCTGGATATTTTCTTATTCTAACATTATATCAGAGCTACACCTCGTCTTTTCGAAAACCTGAAAGTATAAAACCAACATTGCTATTCCAGCTGCCATAATTCTCAGTTCGTAGCACATTCGTCCAACCCCACCACACCAAAAAGCTTCTTCTAACGACATGCGAAAATAAAGTATTTTTCCAGTTTATTGACTTTTCACAAGGTTATTCTAATGAATCAAATACCATACTCTATCAAAATCTACTTCAAGGTAAGCAAATTTACATACCAGGTCTTCCTACACATTCAAAATCTTAAAACAGAAAGGATAAGCAACCATTTTCAGCAAGTGAATGATTACCTCAGAAGCTGGATCCATGGCTAATACAGCACGGGGAACAACTGTGACAGGACACCGTGTTCCTGATGCTAACCTCGACTTCTGCACACTCAGATTTTTCCCGAAAAATTTCCTGGATAGTGGCGATTTCCTTGAATGCGCTGCTGATTGGTTCCCACACACAGCTTGGAAAAAAGTGTTTGCAGGAATGCCAGAAGAATTGAGTTTTCTTTGAGGTTCCAGAAGTGGGGGACGAAGCAAACTCTGCTGGAGTATATTATGGCCTAAGGTATTACTCATATTCGTTGATACACTCCTTAGTTCTGAAGAAAAGAAATCCAAGAATCAGACTACAGTAAGAAACAAAATTTTCACAAAAAGGGAGCAAATTATGTAAAGCTGAAGCTGAAGTACTCATACGAATGGATCAGACAATCCCATTACTTTTTCTAATATCATGAATATGAATTTGCAAATTCACCTATTCTAAGCTCTAATTCTTTGTTTGGTTACTAAGAAAAACAGTGGAAAACAAAAGCAAAGAAAATCAAAATATCATTCCCATGAAAATTATTCGTATTACGTTCAGTTGAATCAGAGCCATAGGTTTTCTCTAATCCAAATGCAAAATCAAAATCTTTTTTTATTTTGATTTCGTTCTACATTTTCTCAGTAACCAAACGGAGCATGAATGAAAAATAAAAACCATAAAAAAATAGTAACAATTTGAACATTCTATTTCTACTCGATAATTTTCCACAGAGAAATCCTAGAATTCTTGAAAAAAGGTGAGAGTAAGAAACAATAAATTCAAAAAAAGAAAAGAAAAGAAAAAAAGTGAGAAGAGCTGAAGCTTAAGTACTGTTACAGTCAGTTACACATTCTAAACAAGATACGAATGGATCAGGCAATCTCTTTAATTTTTCTAATATCATGAATATAAATTTGAAAATTTACCTATTCTGAGCTCTAATTCTCTGTTCGGTTACTATGAAAAGCAGAGAAAATCAAACTATCATTCTCACGAAAATTATTCGTATTACACTCAGTTGAATCGGAGCCATAAGTTTCCTCTAATCCGAATGAAAAAATCCAACTCTTTTTTCTTTTCATATCTTTCTACATTTTCTCAGTAACCAAACGGAGCATGAATGAAAAACAAAAACCGTCAAAAATAGTAACAATTTGAACATTTTTCTTTCTACTCGATAATCTTCCACAGAGAAACCCTAGAACTCTTGAAAACAAGTTCAAACTCGATCAAGATTATGACAAAATCAGTATCTAGATATTGATCAAACTCTTTGAAAAGCAACACAGATTGAGTTTCCAAAAGTACCTTTGAACTCGATTTGAAGCTCTCCGAATTGTAGAGAATATACGATCAGATCTTAGAATCAAAGAAAATTGTGTAGCTCTAGAGAGAGCTCGAAATATTGGAGCCTTTATTTCTCACTCACTCAGTCTCAGTGGCTATGAGTGGAAGAAGACCTTTTGAAATGAAATGAAATGAAATGAGGAGCAGAATTACGTAGAGTGACATGCAATCACCTAAGCGTGGACGCGTGGCGCGGTTTCATTGGGCCACGTAGACGGAAAAGTTTGGGAATTGGAGCTTGTCTCGTGCGAGAGACGGTGGGAAAAAGAAAGCATGAACCGAGCGAGCGAAAGAAGCCGTGGGGTCCGTGAAAATAGAAGACCTTTGATATTTAAAAATTTGCGGTTGTTAATTGCCCATGGGATTTAGTTGAATTTTCAGTATTACCCCTATGTCTTTGATATTTGTAAGATTTTTTATTTTTTATTTATTATTCCTTATTCTTTATTTTTTAACACATACACAGTAAAATTGAATTTTTAATTTTTAATTTAACTATCAAAAATTTTATTAATTGAGATAATTTGAACCAATTCTTTTTCTTTTTTCTTGTTTCTCTGATATTCTATATTTTTTTTTTTCATTTTTCCGCTCCTTTTTGCTACATATTTTATGGGACCAACCCTAAAAAGACGTTGAAACAAAGACTGTTAACAACTTTAACACCAATTGCTAAACTGAGCAATCAATAGTTCTAAGTTCATTCAAAGTCCTCACTCCTGACGCGTTACATATTCAAAATTCAAGCTCAACTAAGTAATCTTCCTAAAAAAAACTAAGTAATCAATTCTCAATTCCTTCTCAAAAAAACTAAATAATCAATTCTTCTACAATTAGGAAAAAAAATTAATAATAATCAATTACGGCAAGTTTGTCATAGGTTCTCAAATTAATAGTGAGTTTGACAACCAAGATTAATTTCGGTAGTTTATTTGTTAAAAGGTGAGGCAAAAATAAATAAATTTGTTTGCTTTTTTTAAAAAAAAAACTGATTTATTTTTTTAATAAAGTGTGAGACAAAAAGCATATTTACGCAAAAAACTATCTAAGAAAAAGTTTTGAAAAAAACAATTATAGGGCCTGTTTGGTATATAATCTCAAACTCACATTTTTACATTTTAAACAACATTATACACATTTTCACACACATTTTCACCCATACGTATTTCAAAAAATTATAAACAATATTTCTCAAACTACTCTATCAGAGATATTTCCACACACTTTAGAAGTGACATTTTGAAAAGGTGATGCACATGTGGAGCCCAGTAATGTATAATGAATTTCATTTTACAAATAAAATTAAAAAAAATATATGATTTTACACAATTGTATTAGTTCCCTCTTCCTTTCTCACATCATTTTCAACTTAAATCATATTACAGAATCTAAATTTTTTTTTAGAGATAGTTTTAGCGTATGTCACCCGTTCTTGATAATTATTTTTTATCATTAGACCAACGCTCTGTTTGTTTCAACAACAATATTTTCTAGAAAATAAATCGGTTTTCGAGAAGTATTTTATATAAAATTATCTCATTTTCCAATGTTTGGTAGTAACTTTAAACGAGTTAAAAAAAAAAAAAAAAAAAAACCTTCTAACTTCCCTTATTTAGTTTGCTATAAGATAGAGTTGCTTTCTAAAAAAATTTAATGAAAAACAATCTCTAAAAATAAGCCATACTTTTTATGTTAATCAAAGATAGTTTTCCTTTGACTCATTTTTTTTATGCTACCAAACACTGAAAAACACGAAAAATTATCTTTACACAAGATTTTCCATCGAAACAAATGGAGCGCAAGACATCAATTGATTTTTGATATAAAAATCTCATATTTTTTATTTGACTGACCAATTGAGTTAATTAGAACTCGCGGCAGAATTTATAACTTGAATGGCTATGGATGCCCGGTTTCACAAATGCTAGATATATAACAATCTTAGCTTTAAGGGAATATTTCATGGGACAGTGTGAATCTCATGTATATAATTTTCCAGGGCCAAACAACTAGCATCAATGTCATCTGTCCATTTCTGTAAATACGTTGTTTTCTATCAGATTTTTGCGTGAATTTGCTGTATCAGATTTTTTTTTTTTTTTCCCTTTTTTGAGAATTGCTGTATCAGATTTAGATGCATTTCCATTGTACTCATTGATAGATCCAAGGTGCAATAGATTCTTGCTAAATCTAATCATTTTATAATAAGGGAGGTCGGTCATAAATATCTTCCTTTCGGTCATAAATATCTTCCTTTCCTCCCTTATCTCTCTCTCTCTCTCTCTCTCTCTATATATATATATATATATATATATTTTTTTTTTTTTTTTTCATTCACAATAAATTAAATAAGCTATAGAAAATAAATTCATCTAACGCACACTAACAAAGTTGATTGAAATAATAATAAATCCATAGCTTGGACAAATAGCCCTGGAATTATTTAGAAAATGCATGTACACCCATCTCACGTCAGTCCAAGGATAACGAAAGCGATCGTTGAAAATCTACAACCTTTCAGAAGGTCTCACGCAGTGGCGGAGCCACACACAAGGGTGGAGGGCCAAAGTTTTAAAAAATAATTTTTAGTATTTATGTTATTTACATTTTTAAAAATATAGCACGTAAAAATTGAATTTGCCCTATCTCAAATTTTGAATCATTTCAATGGTGCTCTTAAAAGAAAGAGAAATTATATTAAAATTATATAATTTAAGAAGTTTGACAAATTAAACTATGTAAAAAATGATAATTTTTTGTACATGTCTAAAAGAAGAAATACATGACTTTTGTATGCTCATTAAAATTTAGAAGATGATAAATTCTCTTAGTAAATTAATTTTTATATGTGTGTAGAGTTTTGTCTTAACTAAGATATTAACATCACAATCTAACCCTTCCAAACCAAAATTTCTGGCTCCGCCCCTGATCTCGAGAATTATAAAACAAATTTAAGCCGGTGAAAGAAACAAAAGGTACTACGTGTAGTGTCTGGCCACATGAAAATGCACACAAAATTTCGCTTACCCAACCGCGCAAGCAAATACTTTATCGCTTTTGGCCTGGCTGAGTCTTTTTCTTCCAACAAATCAATATAGCATGTGGAATTTGAGTATCATCTAGATTTTTCTACTGGACAATTTTCATGAATTATCTTAGCCATTAGATGATTGATCATAAGCATCATCAAAGCCTATTTTGGGGCTTTTGGGGGTCGCATCAGGTTGTGAGAGACACCTAACATGCATAGAAAAGAAGGCGGCAAAATAGATATGAAGAATGAAAGCCGTTCACACAACAAACACTAATAACACATTCGAGTTGAAAATTTGATTTCAGCTGTCTGTCCCGTCACGTATACATAATGTGTAACTATCACTAATCTAAAATATAAAAAAAAAAAATTTTAAGTTGGCTTATGTAAAAGCCATTTTATTCCAAGTTAATTCAGCTGCTTTAAGAAACTTTGCCACCCAGTCATGCAGTTTCTTTTTCTTTTTCTTTTTCTTTTTCCTCTTTTTCTTCTTTTTGTTTATTTAATTTCTTTTCTTGCTTTGATTCTTTTCTTTGGAATAGTTGGTAAGCACGAAAATAGGTTCGTCGGTAAACTTTTCTTTAAAGTAGGCCTCACCTTAGCTAATTAATTTGCTTAAATCATTGAGCAAATATTACGTGAATAGACGCAAGAAGTTATTTAGTTACACAAGAGAGAAAGATTGTATGGAGAATATATTTTATGAGTGTGTGTTATATACAAGAGCATGTATTGAGTCTCATATTAGATCTGTACGTATTTATTCTATTTGGACCATGAACCATGATGATTAGTCTTAAATATTGTTTCAGCGATAGAAAAATGATGAGCCTTAGGCTCCGCTTAGGAGAAGGGAATGGAAATGAATAAAAGAAATAATTTTAGAATATTCTTTCCTTTTCTTGTTTGGAAGTTTTAATGGAGGGAATGAAAAGTCTATTCCCTTATTTGGAAGTTTAAGTGGGAGGGAATGGAATGGGTATGAGGGAATACTCATTCCTTTCTATTCCCTTAAAACATCAAATTTTCATTCCCCCTAAAATTGGGAGGAATGAAAGGGAATGAAATTAGATTTAATGATTTTTTTTACTAAAACTCCTAAAATACTCCTATATATTGAACCATTTATTTTAAAATAGGGATCTAATAGTAATATTGTCATAAAATGATTCCATTCCATTCCCTCCATGTTGCTCACAAACAGGATTACTTACATTCCATTCATTTTCATTCTTTTATTTTAAAACATCCAATCAAGGTTACTTAATTCTATTTCATTCCATTCTTTTCCATTCATTTCTCTTACTTAAATACATTCCATTCCTTTCCATTCTCTTATGATCATCTCATCTCATTCAATTCCATTCTCTTATGAACTCCCAAGCGAAGCCTTAGTTGTAGTTTGATTGATTTTTTTGAATATAATATAGATGTTACTATTGTTTTCTTCAAATTGTAATAATTCTTGTAGATATAGTGCAAAAATGATGTGACTAACGTTTTTCTCAATTTTTGATTGTACGAAGCTTGTAAAACTCTATCTTAAAATTGAAATTATGAAAAAAGGGGAGAAAATATAACAGAAGAAAAGGACATCATGGAGGCAACAAAAGCAACTTCTAACATCCAAGCTCAAGAAGAACTAATTTAATCACTACAAAACACGCGGGTCTTAGGCCGCGTTTGTAAAAACGTGGCCCCAGATAGACTAAAGCCGTGTTTATAAAAAACGCGGCTTAAAGAAAAAACAAAAGTCGTGTTTTAAACGAGGGGCAATAGAACTCGTCTAAAGCCACATTTTCTTGAGCTATAGCCTTATTGTCACCTATAGCCACGTTTTAAACGCGGCCATAGGTCCGATCCTATAGCCGCATTTTAAACGCGGCCATAGTCTATCACCTTAGGCCACGTTTTGAATGTGGCCATAGGTCCTGATCTCAGGTCGCGTTTAAAAAGTGCGGCCATAGACTCCCTCAGGCCTATAGTCACGGGGTTTAGGCCACATTTGAAAATGCAGCCTAAAAAAATGCGGCTATAGGCCAAATCGTCCTATGGCCACGTTTTTTGGACCTAAGGCCGCGTTTTACAAACATGGCCACAAAATGTTTTTTTTTTGTAGTGAATCCAAAACTAATTCCCAAAATGAAATAAAAAAAAACATTTGGCCAAAATATACTATTGGTTCCTAAAGTTTGCAAAGCAAATGTTTTTTGTCATTTTTTTTTTTTACAAAATAGAAATTCTACTCTAGTCTAATCTAAGTGTATATGTGTATGAAACCCTCTCATGGAGACTTAAACCTCGACCCTTACCCCCTACACCCCACAAGTACGTACTTATACTTATAGAGTAACCAAAGCATCAAGGGTGCACGGTGGTTCCTTCTTGTTTAAAGTGTTTGCTATTAGTTTTTCCATTAAATGCAATTAATCTAAATACTTACGTACGTTCCTAACATAGCAAATGACATGGCAATTTTTAATTAAAAACTTACACTTGTTTGTTGTAAATGTTTTGTCTATCCAAGTAAACTGTAATAAAAGTTTGATCTCACTTTAGTAGTGGAAGAGCATTGTTATCTCTTCTGAAGAGATAGTGTGAAAGAAACAGTTAAAAAACCAAGTGGAGAGTGAACTTATAATGTCTAGGTAGAAGTTGGGTTGATTGAAATTGTGTCTTCAGTTGGCCGAACATCTAACTAATGTTTGACGAGAATTTCTATATGCAACTCCTTAGAGACTCAGTTGACTGAATGTCTAATGAGATTATGAAGAAATTGCAATATTTTACAAATTATTGCTAAAAGTTGCACCATTTGATATTTAAATGTTTAAGAATTTTCGGATATTGTTTCTAACTATATTCTAGTAGTTATATGTTATAACTATTTATTTGTGACTTTTTATAGTCTCTTTATGTTGTTTAAACTTTCATTATGCGGTGGGCGAGAATTCAACATCTCAAATTACAAATCTCTCTTCCCTTTGGCCTTGGGGTGTAGTGCGTTGGTAAGAGTTCTATACTATTGGTCACACCTGCAAGCTTAGAAGAGTTGCTGGATCTGAGTCGTGCGCTTCATAAAAATGTTGTGCCACGATGCAGATAGCCCTAATGTGCTCAGGGGTGCTCCACGCCATCAATAGTGGTTTAAGTGGGTCGAGTCAATGATCACATGAGTGAAACCCTTTTTCGTTCATATATAAAATAAAATAAAAATCTCTCTCTCTCTCTCTCTCTCTCTCTCTCTCTAGAAGATTAAGAAGATGTTACGTAAAAAAAATTCTTTTTTGAGATGTTACGTAAAACTTATTATAAGTAAGATGTATATGCTTGTATTATTATGGAAGTAATGGAAATGAATCATGACGAAAATAGCAACAAGAACTCTTTTGAAAAGCCCAATCCAAATTAGTACTATATATCTATATATATAATAATAGGTGAAGCAGAGAGAGTGTGAAATTGAATTCCAAATTAGAACTCTAATTGTGTGCCACGTGTACACACTAAATTAGAATTCCTAATTAGAGTTATAATTTTGTGCCATGTGTCTAGAATTTGAAATTGAAGTTGAATTTTGCATCTTGTGGTTACATGTATGTGGGCTCATTCTCATTAGAACCACTTCTATGTATTGGGTCAAGTGAGTTACTGTACTAATTAAGGTTTTTCTTGATTTTGCAGTCAAACGTGAAAACCAAAGAGATTAATATCGGTGAAATTGAAGTTGAATTTTGCATCATGTGGCTAAATGTATGTGGTCTCATTCTCATTAAAACCACTTCTATGTATCGGGTCAAGTGAGTTATTGTGCTAATTAAGTTTTTTCTTAATCTTGTAGTCAAACGTGAAAACCAAAAAGATTAATATCGGTAATAAGAACTTGGTTTGGGTACATTGCATAATATCCAAAAAGATAGCAAAGCTAGAGTTTGCATCTTTGTTATAAATTGCTTACAAAGTTTGCATCTTTATATTTGCACTAAGTTTCGGATTAAAGTGTTTTCTTCTTGGTTCTGACACTGAGTTTTGTTTACTATTCACTTACAAAGTTTGCATCTTTACATTTGTTATAAATTGCTAATATGTGATTAAATGCACATTATGCCTAAAATTCACTATCCTTATATTTGGCTTTTTGTTCAGGTTTGGCACCTATAACAATGAAGAAAGCACTACTGTGGACCGATGGATGATACTTTTTGCAGGCTGCAAAGGAACTTAGTGATCAATGGAATCTCACGCAAATTGGAGAGGACCCGGTTGTAGATGTCTGGATGGCAGATGTGAGTCACTATGTTTTTAAAATTTTCAGTGAAGGTAAAAGTTATGAACAATGTAAATTTTCTGGAGAGAGATTTATTATTCTATATTTACGCAAGTTTGGTCGCCTTCTTGGAGTGGATCACTCCACCCTGTCTTCCTACTGGAATTTTTTATTTAGATTGTTACAATTTAATCCGAAATTTTATTTGAATTTTCCTATTGTTGTTACTATCATATATTATCATTCCAATTGTTTAATTAGAATCTGAAATTGGAGTCCAATCTTACTATACACGTGTACAATCTAATTATTTTTAATTTTACTGTCATGTGTAGAATCCAATGAGATGAAATTAATAACACATTAAACACTCATGCTTTGGGAATCGGTAGTACCAATCTAAATCCATTGGACCTGCTTCGTGATAATACAACTATGAAGGATGTATAAAAACACGCACAAACCCATCTCTCTATAAAAAGAGATTGGAGAGAATTTCTTTTATCAGCCATGGAACTTCAAATGTTTTTTCTTCACACAAATGCCTACTATGTTACAAAATGACTCATCGTAAAACTACAAAATGAGTACAACTCTGAGGGTTTTTTTTTTTTTTTTTTTTATAATTTTAAAATTTTTAAGCTATGAAAATTTCAATCACCAATAGAGATTGAAGATTCAAAAGCGTGAATGGATCTTTTGGATAAACATTGTCACCAAGGTTCATCTTTCTGTGTAAAATATATATATTGCTAAGGTTTGTTAATGAAATTTTCTGGTTAATAATATGAATTTAGACTTAACTGAGCTTTTTAAACATGAATAAACTCATGATTAATAATATATCCATTCCCGTGCGGTAGCACGGGGCTACATACTAGTATATATATATATTTGCTGAGACAAACTAGTACTACATTAATCTACAAAGATAAATACTATCATGTATTAATAAATATGATATTAAAAAAATGGTTAAGAATAAAAGATTTTCTTATGCATCACAGTGGCACAAGAATTAAGAAACAGGCCAAGCCACAAGACACAAATAGTACAAAGTACAAACATGGCTTCCACATAACTCAAAAATTTTAATATAAAGGAAAAACAAAAAAAAAAAACCTAAAACTTTCTTTATAAAAATTTTCTTCAGGCCATTTTTTTTTTTTCTGACCACTCACATACAACTCACCAAGCTCTTCTTCAATAAATGTAGCCTGATAAATATATAGAGATGACAGCCATTTCACACAAGAACGCATCAATTTGTCAATGGGATTGATCACCTTAGATTCAGAGAACGCGTCATCACATGCAACGTAGTCATTCATGGCAGCCAAGAGGTTGACATTCAGGCCAGCCAGGTCACGGTCCTCGATGTTTTTCAAGCTTTTCTTGAGGCTGTCAATGGAGTCCTCAAATTTCGCTATGCAGACATCCATTTCGCAGGACTTTCCTTGCTGATGAGCCAACTTCGTTGCAATTTTGCTCTCGTAAATCAATTTGTGAATGGATGAAACCAAGGCATCATGAGGGTCAGTTCTATTATTCACGATTTTAGTGCAGAGGGGCTTATTATGAGCATTTTTGCATAGGTCATCAGTGAGAACACGGCCATGAGCGTGGCCGGCGAGGAGGATGCTGGCTGTTGCTAAAAAGACTAGTGAGAAAAATGTGTAGTGCTTGAAAACCATGGTTTTTTGTTGGCTTTAATAACACTACAAGGTTCTGTCTGCTGCAGGGATTCAGAGAGAGACGACTTTTGAGTTTTGACATGGTTAACGAGTTATTTGTACAAATTTCAAAAGGTTGTCATAGAAGGGTTTTTTTTTGGTTAATATGTTTTTTTAGAGGTGGGAAATTATTGATTTTTTTTTTCTACAGCGAAGTGTTTGATTATAAACTACCTTAACAAGGCTTGTTTGTGAGGTTTACCTTAATTATTGCAAAAAACCTTTGTGTGTATTTTTAGCTATTTTTAGGGAACAAACTGAAGTGACAAGTTTGACATTTTTTAGTTCAAATAGTTACTTAGCATCGATGTGATTACACAATCTATCTATAGTGGGCTTTGAAATAGAGCTTTTTTATGATTTTACCAAAGATCAATTTTTTCTAAAAGAGCATCAACTATTTTTGAAAAATATGGGCTGTAACCTCTCTATTTTTTTTTTCTTTTCTTCTTTTTCTTCTATATTGATTGTGGATGTGACACAAGAATGAAGAAACAGGGCCACAAGACACAAATACTACAAACATAGCTTCCTCATAAATTTTTAACTACTCACATCACATAGTCACCTACAAGTGATACAACTCACTAGCTAGGCTCTTTTTCAATCAATCAAACTTGATAGAAAACAAAAAGTTTATAGCCATTTCTCGCGAGAGCGCATGCATCAGTTTGGCTAATGGGATTGATCCTGTTAGATTCTGAGAACGAGTCATCACATGTCACGTAGTCAGTTAGGGCAACCGAGAGGTTGATATTCAGGCTAGGCATGTCATGGCTCTTGAGGTTTTAATTTCAAGGACATGGTTCATGAGGTTGTCAATGGCATGCATGCATCCTCATAGTTATTTTTGTAGACATCCAGTTCGCGGGACTTGCCTTGCTTATTAACCAACCCCTTTGCTCTTTTAGTCTCGAACATTAAATTGTGAATGGCTGACTCCAAGGCATATGAGGGTTAGTCGACTCAGTCAATTTATTCACAAAGTCATTGTTAGAAATACTGAAATCTGTAGTATTGTATTTCATGATCAAAGAATATACATGGTTGCCTTTATATAGGAGACATATGTGTGCAGTATAAGTAAGAGTGTAGTATAAGAATGTGTGTTATACAAGTAATCTAACTGGGCCTAAAGCTCACAATATTATACACGTTAACAGCCCCTCTCAAATTCAAGGTCGATGTGAGACAAACTTGAGGTTGTCAACCAAATCACGAAGGTATCCCTTAAGATGTGACCTGGTGAAGATATCGGCAAGTTGATCTTTGGAGGAGACTGAGAAGAGCTTGAGAGCACTATGGACAAGATGATAACGAATAAAATGACAATTAATCTCGATGTGTTTACTCCGTTCATGGAAGACATCATTATGAGCAATATGAATGGCACTCTAGTTGTCACAATAAAGAGTAGCAGAGGATGTGGACACACCTAAATCTTTAAGAAGCCATCATAGCCAAAGAAGCTCAGAGGTGGTATCAACAAGGGCACGATATTCTACTTCAATACTGAAGTGGGCCACATAAGTTTATTGTATCAACAAGGGCACGATATTCTGTTTCAGTACTAGAACGGGCCATAAAAGTTTGTTTCTTACTTCGTCAAGAAATCAAAGAAGAACTAAGGAGAAAGCAATAACCCGTAGTGGACCTGCGATTAGTGGGATCTCCTGCCTAATCAGCATTAGAGAATGCACGGAATACAAGAGGAGATTGAGTTGAGTAGAAAAGGCCATGGAAGAGAGTGCTCTTCAAGTATCGAAGAACGCGCAGAATAGCAGCATAGTGAGTTCATCGTGGAGCAGACAGATACTGGCTCACCTGATGAACAACATAGGAAATGTCTGGACGAGTAACTATGAGATAAACTAAGCTGCCAACCAACCATCTATAAAAAGAGGGATTAGACAATGGTTTCCCCTCCGAGGGTGTTAGATGCGTATTAAGTTCAACTAGAGTGTCAACGGTCTTGTTGTCAGTGAGTCCAACTCAAGACAAAAGATCAAAAGTATACTTGGCTTGAGTAATATAAAGACCATCTATGGAACGAGTGATTTCAAGACGCAAGAAATAGCTGAAGTGTCCAAGATCTTTCATCTCAAACTGCTGACTGAGAAAATCCTTGAGTTCTTAAATGCTACTGAGGTCATCACCAGTTATGATTATATCATCCACATATAGGGGAAGCAAAATAGTGCCTTATTATTGCGACAAAGAAATAAGGCAGAATCATAAGGAATGGCAGTGTAACCCAAGCGAAAGATGGTGGAGCTGAACTTGGCAAACCAAGCTCGTGGAGCTTGTTTAAGGCCATAAAGTGCACGTCGAAGGTGACAAACCTATTTGATTCAACAGATAGACCAGGAGAAGGTTGCATATAGACTTCTTCACTCAGATCCCCATTAAGGAATGCATTTTTAACATTCATCTTAAAAAGGTCCCATTTACTAGCAACGACAACAGTTAAGAGGGCACGAACAGATGAGATACGAGCAACTGGGGCAAATGTCTCTTCATAATCAATCCCATACTCCTGTGTAAAACCTTTTGCAACAAGACGAGTCTTGTAACGCTCAATGGACCCATCAGAGCGAGTCTTGATCTTATAGATCCACTTACAACCAACCACAGACTGTCCAGGATGGAGAGTAACCAGATCCCAAGTATGGTTTTTAGTTAATGCATCAAGTTCCTCTTTCATTACAATCAGCCATAAAGGGTCAGTGGAGGCCTCACAATAGGTTTGTGGCTCGTGGAGTGTAGTAAGGGCAGTGTAACAATGATAGTCAAGTAAATGTGCAGTAATGGATCTTACTCGGGTTGAGTGGCGAGGTGGAATGTCATGTGGAGAATCTTTAGGCGAAGCAGGAGCGGGGGACCCAGGCTCAAGGTGGGGTAGCTCGTCATCAACCTGTTCATCTTTGACCTGTCTAGGAGAAGCATCAAATATTTCTAGAGGTTGGATAGAGAAGTCCAAAGGAGGATCAAGAGTATTTGTCGAAGAAACATGAGACTCATCTGGAAATATTTCTAAAATGGAGGAGTTAGTCAGGGAAGAACAAAAATGAGAGAGTTCAACAAACAAACGGTGTTCCCCAAAGACAACATTAGGTAAAACACGAAGACAATGAGAGACAGGATCATAACACCAATACCCTTTTTGAATTTTGCCATAACCAAAGAAACAACAAAGTCTAGATTGAGGCTCAAGTTTGTTGTGCTCATGAGGCTGAAGAAGAATGAAACAAGCAAATCTGAAGGAGCGAAGGTAATGATAATCAGGGGTGACCCAAAAAGGCGCTCATACGGAGTCTGATTATGGATGACAGCGCTTGGAATGCGATTAATAGTATGAACAACATGAAGAGCAGTTTCACCCCAAAATGGGGCAGAAACTTTGGCAGAAAGAAGAAGAGCACGAATAGTGTCAAGAATATGACGAAGTTTTCTTTTGGCTTGACCATTTTGCTGAGAGGTACCTGGATAAGTTAGATGATGTACAGTGTCATAGGAATGTAACAGAGCTTGAAAAGCATATTGAGTATATTCAAGAGCATTATCAGATCGAAAAGTTTTGATACATTTGGAGAATTGTGTTTCAACCATTTTTGCAAAATTACTGTATATTGGTAAGATTTCAAAACGAGATTTTATAAGAAAAATCCAACTATAACGAGAATAATCATCAATAAAAACAACAAAATATCGAGATCCACCAATACTAGTAACAAGAGAAGGTCCCAAACATTAGAATGAATTAACTCAAAAATACTATTAGAGATAGAGTCACTATTATTGAAAGGCAAAGCTGGCTGTTTTCCTAACTGGCAAGAAGTATAATTAAAATTGTCTTTAGACACAGAACCCAACAGACCCTTAAAAGCTAACTGTTGTACCCGAGAAGATAGGGCATGACCAAGATGAGAATGCCAAAGTGCAAGAGAACGTAAGGAAGAAATCGCAGCAGTTGCAGCAGCAACAGAAACAGGAGCAATAGGTTGAAGTTAAAGATTGTCCACGGAAAACATACGCCCAACTCTAGGATCGGTCCTAAACTCTTGCCCCGTCCTCGGATCCTGCACAATACACCTAGAATAGTAAAAAATAAGGCGATATCTTAGTTCAGCTAATTGTCCCATAGAGTACAAATTATAGGATAGGTCAAGTACATGGAAGAGCCCAGGAACAAAGAGGTTGGAGGTCAAAACAAAACCTAGACTATTCCCATGCATGGTGGAACCATCAACTATATGAATATTAAGAGGATGTGGTACAAGGTCAAGTTTGGAGAATAAGGACGAGTGAGGTGTCATGTGATTGCAACAGGCAGAATCAAAAAGCCAAGTTTGAGACTTACCGGGTAGAACTGAGAGAGCAGTGGAAAGAGATGCATTACCAGCCATATGAATAACCTGAGCTATGATATCCTGTAGTTCAGTGGGGGAGAGGTTGATAGTGGATCCAAAAGACTGGGACTCAGCTGAAATGGAAGGCATCGGTGGAGTAGGCTCAGTATTAGCAACAACAGCAGTAGATTTGTTGCGACAGTAACAAGTCTCAATGGTGTGGCCAGGACACTTGCAATAGTTGTAGAACTTTTTGTTGGTTTGCTTGCGACAATTGCTAGAGCCAGAGGAATCACCTGATTGCTGAGGTTGCTCTATAGGAGGAGTAGAAGGAGTAATAGCCAAAACATTGAGCTTATTCTGGGTTTGAAGGGTTGCAAGACGAGCTTCTTCTCTAACCAACTCGTTTACAGTAGTATCAAGAGAGGGAGGAGGACTGCGATTAAGAAGCTGACCTCGGATGGGATCAAAGTCCTTGTGTAGTGACATCAGGAATTCATAGAGATGAAATTTATCTCTAATGGTAGCATATTGCTGAGCATCCTTTGAGCATGCCCAAGTTGGATCAAAAAGGTCAATTTGGTCCCAAATGAAGCGAAGCTGATCATAGTAGTCATTGATGGACTGCCCTAGTTCTTGCCTGAGTTGATGCAATTCAACCACTAACTAATATTTCATAGATCTGTGAGTAGTGGAGTACCTTTTGGCCAACATATCCCATACTGATTTTGCATTATCAAAATTGCGCAACAGATTAGCGATGGAGGGAATGGAAGTGTTCCGAATCCATATGAGGATCATGTGGTTGTGACTATCCCATTCAATCATGCGATTGAGGAAGGCAGAATCTTCTTCACTTGCCCCCTTGACAGGAATAGTGATTGCACTAGTACAATAATGCCAGAGCATGTGACCCTTAAGAAAACTACGTATAGTTTGAGACCAAGGTAAGTAATTCTTATTCCCCTCCAATATAGTATTGATGGGGCGAGGAAGAAAAATATCATTTTTATCCATTTAGAGACACAATATGCAAAAACAAACTGTAAAAATGAAATCTATGTGAAAAACTGGGTAAGGAGAACTTGGACTGCAAAAAGTCAACCCTGGAGAAAAGTCAACAGCCCAGTCAAAGTCAACGGTCAACGGAGATGACATCAGTAGATGACTGGATGCTGACGTCAGCTAGGGCTAATGTGGCACTGATGACGTCACGGGTGACATCAGTCTGGAGCTGATGCTAGCGCATGTGTCGCGTGAACTTTGATGTAGAAACTTTTGGCAGCGTGTGAGGGCGCATGCGGTCTCCGATAGCTGCGAGGCTTCCACCAATGTGTAGATCGGCGCAAGACGATCTCAGTGATACCTACAGAAATGAAATCGGAGCAATATTGACAGCGGTGATGACACGTGCAGTGGTCTATGCGGTGTGGGACTCCTCAACGACAGCAGCTGCAGGTTTGGAACCCAAAGACAACGACTGGAAGACGTCGGAGGTTCAACGGCAAGAGGCTACAGCAACTGTTGTGACGGCGAAAGTGAAGTTGAGAATGGAATAATACCAATAAAGACAAGACTGCTAAAAAGGTCAGAGCAGTGGCTCTGATACCATGTTAAAAATACTGAAATCTGTAGTATTGTATTTCATGATCAAAGAATATACATGAGTGCCTTTATATAGGAGGCATATGTGTGCAGTACAAGTAAATATGTGTGCAGTACAAGTAAGAGTGTAGTACAAGAATGTGTGCTATACAAGTAATCTAACTGGGCCTAAAGCCCACAATATTATACACGTTAATAGTCATAATAGAGCGACCGAGGGACTTAGAGTCAGCATCTATGCATAGGTCATTGGTGAGGCCATGGCCATGAGCGTGACCAGCGACGATGATGGTGGCCATTGCTAGAAAGAGCAGTGAGAGAGAGGTGTAGTGCTCGAAAGCCATGGTCCTTGTTTGCTCTAGTAACTACAAGTAGGCTCTCTCTGCAGCTGGGGTTCGAAGAAAGAGCGCTAGCTTTTGATGATATGGTTGAGAATTGAGATACGATTTATATAATTTTCAGTAGGCAGGTTATGTTCCTTGAGGCTTTTCAAGCCTGTTTTGAGGTTGTCAATGGAATCTCAAAGTTCTCTATGCAGACATCCATTTCCTGGGGCTCGCCCTGCTTAAGAGCCAATTTCTTTGTCCTTTTTCACTCGTAAATCAATTTGTGAATGGATGAAACCACGGCATCATGAGGGGCAGTCAGATAATTCAGCAAAACTTTTGTGTGTTTTTAGATTTTTTAAGGAACAAATTTAAGTGACAAGCTCAACACACTTTAGGCCAAATAGTTACTCAGCATCAATGCGGTTATCAACACAAGTTTATCTATAGTGGGCTTCGAAAAAGAGGGATAAGGATTTTACCATCAGCTAGAGATCAAATTTTTCTGAAGGAACATCTACTATTTTGAACAATATGGGCTGTAACTTTTTTTTTTTTTTGATTCCGGATATCTCTAACTATTTATTTCAGTATAAACATTTTCTAGAAAATAAATCATTTTTTCAAAAAATATTTTCTTCAAAACTATCTTTTTTTTCGATGTTTAGTAACGACCTTACAAATAATGTTTTCTAGCTAGTGTTTAGTTTGTACAAATTTTTTATAACATTTCTTATATAATTCACGTTTGATGGAATCTTTAGAAATCATTTGAAACAGCCAAATCTATAAGCTTTAAAATGAAAGATCTATAATAGTGTGATGCAAAGTTGTAATAAAGTTTGTAATACCCAAGCAAGCAAGAGAAAGTCTTAGACAAACATGACTCATGGCATAATGAATTGGTACCTTAAGATAATGGTGAAGACGCCAGTTTCTTCATATATAAATTAAAGTTAACAAAAATAATCATACATAATATAAGAAAAATGGAAGATGAACCAACCAAGAAAAAGCATATATCATACCAACTACGGTAAGCCCCACGAGATCCCAAATAAAGGAAAACAAAGGATCCACAAATCCTTAGGCTGATCACGCATGCTACACTTTCACAAAATTATATTTCATCTAAAGTATAATTGTATTCTTTACAATGCAATCAACAAAATTATCTTCCATCTAACCGATTTATGAGGGAAAAAAAACTTATAAATTGGGAGAAAAGAGAGAGAGAAAAGAGACAGTTTGAGAGAAATTGATGGAAAGAGAAAAAAGCAAAGAGAATGATAGTGAAGGTGTGAAAAGAGAGAAAAAAACAAAGGGAATAGAGGAAGTGAGCAAGTTTACTGTGACAAAGATTGAAGGTGCCAAAACAATTTTTGTTTTCCATGACAAAAGAAAGAGAATATTTTTAGAAGTGATGCGGTGAGAAAGAGATTGTTTTCTGATTATTATTTATTTATTTATTTATTTATTTGTTTTTTAAAAACAACCTATAAAAAATAAGTCTTTTTTTTAGGGTTTTTTGTTGACTAAAGATAGATTTCCATTAACCAATTTTTTTTATACTACCAAACACTAAAAAATGTGAAAAACTATTTTTACATAAGATTTTCCATGCATTAAAACAAATGGAGAATTAAATACACAAATATCTCTTCAAGTAGGAAAATCTTACACTTGTCTGAATACAAATCTTTTATCTCATTTTTTGTGTTTCATTTTATACCCTATCAATCACAATTTGTCATGTATCTCAATCATTTGACTTTTTTTTATTAAAAAAACCAAAGTTAAAAATTAAAAAAAAAATTAATCACATAACAAGTTATGATTAGTGAAATAGAGAATTTTTATTCCACTTATCTAACATGCACACAACTAAATTACATGAAGATAATGACAAAAAAAGTGATAAATTTAAAATAAATAGGACTCTACAAGAACATTAAATTGTAACATCTAGACCATCTCGGTTTAGGACCTTAAAACCACTTAGAGGACACATAAACTCCCTAACCCCCGAATGAGCTCCTTTCCTTCTCTTGTCAGAAAAGTTATTCTTGCCCTTGGTTTTGGCCATATAGTATAACAAAAGGTAGATTGGGTATTGAGATTCGATACCCTGCAATAGCACATTTTTCATTTTTAGCTTGTCAATTTTTCCCTCTCACGGCAAAGTGGTAATTGCACGATGCAATAACTTTAACTATCGCATTAGATCCAAATCCGATAGATTAGAGTTTAGACCTAGGTATCAACAAGCATGCATTTACCCTAAAAAAGAAGCATACTTGATGTTGCAATGCGCATGTATTGTTGCAGAGTTAAAAGCAGGGGCAACTCCACATTGAAGGCAAGGTGGTCACAGGACCATCTTGACTTGGAAAAAATTATTATTATATATAAATTTTAAAAATTTTATGATTTTTTTACCCTTTAAAAAATTTGTGATCACTCTAAATTTTTTTAGACCCAACATAATTGCACTTTTGATAGTATGGCAACAAACTTGGTTATAAACAAAAGTTACAACTCTACTCAATACTTTTTTTAATTGGAGGTGAATTTTGACAAATTCACCATTAAATTAGATTTTATTCTTATATCATCTATGTTTACAAAATTTCAACAAGATCAAAGATTAATAACTTTTTCACCAACCAAATGTTTAAATTTCGCATTTTTATAGTCTAAAATTATTCATAAAATATAAGTTTATGGATTGAATAATAAATAACATTAAATTAGCATGAAATTTGACATGTGTTTTAGAACATAAAGAACATGTAATTTAACAGTTAGAATTTCAAAACATATAATCATGTTAATTTGTTTAGAGAGAGTTGTAATCTTAGAGTACAATTAAGTTTGTAATCAAATTTTGTCCTTAAACTTTGCTCTCATTAACAATATATTAGGTCCTTAAAAAAAAAAAAAAAAAAAAGGAACCCTAGAAAAATTTTAATGAACTAAAATTTTGAAAAATATGTAGCTTATAATATTGATAATGAGATTATCATGCAATGATTTCAAAATGAAAAAACTCATAGAAAGAAATTGTAAGACTTTATGTATTTTGCTTATATATATGAAGTTTTCTTTTTATTATATTTTTTATAATTTAAGTTTCTTAATGACTATCCTGAAAAAAGTTCATGGAGCCGCCGCACTTAAAAGAGAAGGAAAGTTGGGAGCAAGGTCAGCTTAATCATTAGGCCACTTAAGCAATGGTCGTCTAAGGCTTCAAATGGAAGGTTTCTTTATTAACCAAAAGAATATAATCCTATTATATATCTATCTGCCTTAGAGTGTAGAAATTTTAATTAAGCCCCATAGCTTAGAAATAAATAAATAAGGCATTTATTGTCCAATACAATGCATTAGATATCTATCTCACAGTGTACAAATTTTAATTAAGCCAAAAAACAATTAATCCATAATTTTTTTTATAGATAAATGATCATTTCTTCCGATGTTGTGCACTCTTTTAATGCATTTTATTCTATATGCAGTAGTTTTAGAATGAAAAAGCTTCTTGTCATGCCCCGAACCCAACTATAAGGATAGGCACGTGACAACTACCGCAAGCTTATAAAGTAAGTACCCTACAAGTGTGCAAGGCCTTCTTAGCAACTAAAATTTATCCTAAAAAAAATAAATCAATTAAATCCAAAATACCTCAACAATTTCTTTATGAATAGATCTCCAATAATTTAATAGGAACAAAATCCAAACATTATATACATAATGCCAGTTGACCAATAAATATAAAACTATTAAAAGACCATCCAATCCCAAAATCACTAAGCTTCTTTTCCCGCTCACAACACAACATCAAAACTCCCAAAACTTGTTATTCTTCATAATCTGAAATTGGAGGGGAAAAAGGGGGCGAACTGACAACTCAATAAGTAACCAAAATTCTAATAATTTCTATCAAGCAATAGATCTGTAAAGTAATAAGATGTAATATAAGCCTTCAAAAGTTATGATATGCTATGGGTTTTCAAAAATAACTAAAGAAGTTTGATAGTCTTAAAATAATAAGTTGCAAATAGATCACATACTTTAATCTTACAAATATATCATAGATGGTTTAGAAAGTAGTCAGTTTTTCTTATATCAAAAGATATGACTCACAATAGGTTCTAAAAATACATAACCAGTTTTTATGACTCAAAATAGTTCAAATATTCAAACATTTTCAAAATCACATATGTAGTTTTAAGGACTCAAAATAGTTCAAATGTTCAAACGTAATTCATATTCTTAAAAATCTTATGACTATGGTCACGCTATATCCCTGTGACTGGGCATCAGAGTACCAATGAATAACCCCCATTGATTTGGGTATCAAAGTACCAATGAATAATCCCTATTGGCTGGATATCAGAGTACCAATGAATAACCCCCATTGGCTTGGGTATCATAATACCAATGAATAACCCCCGTTAGCTGGGTATCAGAGTACCAATTAATAACCTCCATTGGTTTGGGTATCAGAATACCAATGAATAACCCCCATTGGCTAAGTATCAGAGTACCAATGAATAACCTCCATTGGTTTGGGTATCAGAATCAATTCATAGTCAAATTGTCCATAATCATATATATGAAATCATAGTTTCTAACAAAAATATATCTTATTCAAATACATATATATAATCATATATTAAATATTCAAATATATTTGCGATATTTCTATATTCTTTACTTTAAATCAATATAGATAAAAAGAACAATTAAATAAAATACATCATATATTCAGTAATCAGATATATTTGTGATAATTCTTTACTTGAAATCGGTAATACAATAGAAATAAAATTGTAACAACTATAAACAATTTTCAGTAGTTAAAATTACGCAAAATAAAACCAATTAGGATAAGGTTACTTACCTCAATCCAAAGCCTATTAAAAAATCCTTACAGTTTCCTAAGACCAATCCAATGTAATCCTTTTAGCAAACTAAATAAAGAATTTACTCCAAACAAGTTTGTCACTTAGATCCTTGGACCTCAAATCTCAATGCCATCCAACACCATAGAGACAACAAAGCAAAGATGCTTTACACATGAAAAGACTAAGTCCTTGGAAACCTTCAAATAATTGGTAATGGCTTCATCTCTTATCTATCAATAAGGAACCTTAATGACAAGTTAGTACTGCCCATAGTGGCCAACACACATCCAATTACGTTGCCCTCAATAAGAATCATGGAATAAAAGTGATGCGTTTTTAGCGGTGAAATTTTGCTTAACTGGACATATACTGGTTGGCTTCTTAGATAGGAGAAAAGATGAGGGGGGGGGGGGGGGTGTGGGGGACAACAACTCCACTTAGAAAATCTTTAGGCGTAAAAAAACAAAATCCATAGGGTGGCTAGGGTTTACATGATACAATTAGGGTATAAATATTGCTAACTTCAATATCAGAAATTACTAAATTACCCTTAAAAATAAATCTCCTTTTTATTTATTTATTTATTTATTTGGGAACCGGGTATTACAATCTCCCCCACTTATAAGAATTCAATCCTTTGAATTCATCACAAACTGAACCAATTTATCACGCTTCCACTGCGCTACTCTAAAGCCACAATTGTATTGATTTATACAAATTTATCACTCATCACCATAGTTCAAAACTATTTCACAACATATGCGTAGACTTTTCCTTCCCAAGATTTGTAAAATAAAATAAAAATTTCCGAAGCAAATGGAGTCATGATGCTTCCGCTGCATAATACAATACCACTATAAAATCTCTTACTCAATTACCCATAGTTTAAGAACAACCATATTACGAACAGTATAAGATTCTTTAAAGATATACATATCTCTAGTCTAAAAATAGCTCTCAAGTTCCTTTCAATATGAATAAAGTTCCAAGGCCCATTCATTTAGATTAACCCCAATAACTGGTTTTCCATCAATTATTAATTTCAACAAAATTCCAAGGCCTAATTAGTCTCCAAAAATTACAACAAGGGAAATCCACAATTTTGAGATTCACCATAGACCATTGAATGCTAGCATTCATTTAATTCTATACCTCAAAATTAAGTAGTGCATCCAAAGTTCCAATCCTTACTAAGTTCAAAACTAATTTACAACATATGCGTATATCACCATATCTTTTCTTCCTCAAGTTTTGTAAGAAAAAGAAATTTCAAAATCTCCATAAATAATCAATTGAGCATTGATATAAGGTCTTTCATAGAACCTCTATCTTAACCATAATTTATCTTCTCAAATAAGCAACATTTATTCACCTTTAATCTCCAAATGATACTTGGGCTGAAACTCATTGAAGAGCTGGGTTCCTTATAATTACATTGCCTATTATGAAAACAAATCTCTAGGTATAAATCAGCTAGAAGGGAATAGTCCATGAAGTATCTCAACCCTTTTTTTTTTTTTTTTTTACCTTGCAAATAATAGTCCTAGCAATCTAGAACTTAAGAGTA
The DNA here is from genome assembly GCA_032727855.1 of Quercus ilex subsp. ballota. Lineage (NCBI taxonomy): Eukaryota > Viridiplantae > Streptophyta > Magnoliopsida > Fagales > Fagaceae > Quercus > Quercus ilex. The sequence goes on from CM064910.1 coordinate 58,819,309, forward strand.
CACTGCAATTTATAATCACTGACCATTTGCCAACATAAAACAAAAAGTACAACAATTTACTATAATTCAAATTGTAATAGTCTTTCAAAATAAACTCTCTTGCCATCCCAACTCCTTCAATATCCAATCAAAAATATGGTTCACTAGTCCAATTCAGTACTACCATGTACTTGTGTTCTATCCACTTCATTTTCTATTGAGCCAATCCATTAACTCTTATAAGTTAAGTTCAAAGAATTACATTTCTGGCATCAAAACTTATTTCCCCAGGATATTAAACAATCCTCTAATTCCATAGAAAGAAATTGAGGATCTCAAACTTCTAAGTAACAAAACATGTCTCAAAAACATTTAGGGACTACCTCACACATAAATTAGGCTATGGGAATCCAGGTAGGTCAACCTTAACAAGAACAATGATCCAAAAGAAGGTCGGTCCTTAACATTAGAATCCAAGGAAGTCCATCGATATATTATTGAATTCTTTAAACACCCTTAGAATTTATATAATAACATATAATATAATGTGAACTACAATAACCACAAATTAATTTTTCCTTCACACTACGAACTTTCCATTAGTTTCCTTACTCCATATAAACTAATATCAAGGAATCATAGCTCTAACATCAAACCTTAACCCCTAAATAAAGTTTTGCAATTTCCAATTCCCTAAAAAGCACACCAAATATTGAATAGAGCATATAGTAAACTATCATTCAAAAATTAAACCTATGAAAATCTCCTACAGATCAAACTAACCTTAGGTAGGTTGACTATATTAGGCAAAACTATCAAATGAGTTTTCAAAAGATCAGTCACAAAACAGCAGGAAGATTTCCTTTGCTTGTTCTTTTCTCACTCTCTTCTCCTTTTAATAATAAGAAGAAGAAGTTTTAATAATCAATCTGATCAATTTCAAAATTTTCAAGAATAAAATACACCCACTTAATACTAGTATAAGATCATAGAAGTATATCAATTAAAATCCTCCCTTTTGTATTTATAAGTCATGTATGCATAACCACATATACATAAATATCAAATCCTTCAAATATGACCTAACAAATCATCATATGATGGAACCTCGTTTACACTTCTCATCAAGTCATCAAAAGAACACTATCTATGACCTAATAACCCTCATAAACAATAACTAGAATTGTAATGCCTAGGGCACAGATTTCATTCTAAATCAAAACATAGCATAAAGTCTACAAGATCATAACCTAAGCTCTGATATCATTTAATTGTCACGCCCCGAACCCAACTATAAGGATAGACACGTGATAACTGCCGCATGCTTATAAAGTAAGCACCCTATAAGTGTGCAAGGCCTTCTTAGCAACTAAAATTTATCCTCAAAAAAATTAAATCAATTAAATCCAAAATACCTCAACAATTTCTTTATGAATAGATCTCCAACAATTTAATAGGAACAAAATCCAAACATTATGTACATAATGATAGTTGGCCAATAAATATAAAACTATTAAAAGACCATCCAATCCCAAAATCACTAAGCTTCTTTTCCCACTCACAACACAACATCAAAACTCTCAAAACTTGTTATTCTTCATAATCTGAAATTGGAGGGGAAAAAGGGGGCGAGCTAACAACTCAATAAGTAACCAAAATCCTAATAATTTCTATCAAGCAATAGATCTGTAAAGTAATAAGATGTAATATGAGCCTTCAAAAGTTATGATATGCTATGGGTTTTAAAAAATAACTAAAGAAGTTTAATAGTCTTAAATTAATAAGTTGCAAATAGATCACATACTTTAATCTTACAAATATATCATAGATGGTTTAGAAAGTAGTCAGTTTTTCTTATATCAAAAGCTATGACTCATAATAGGTTCTAAAAATACATAAGCAGTTTTTATGACTCAAAATAGTTCAAATACTCAAATATTTTCAAAATCACATATGTAGTTTTAAGGACTCAAAATAGTTCAAATGTTCAAACGTAATTCATATTCTTAAAAATCTTATGACTATGGTCACGCTATATCCCCATAACTGGGCATCAGAGTACCAATGAATAACCCCCATTGGTTTGGGTATCAGAGTACCAATAAATAACCCCTCATTGGTTTGGCTGGATATCAGAGTACCGATGAATAACCCCTATTGGTTGGGTATTAGAGTATTAATGAATAACCCCCCATTGGTTTGGCTGGATATCAGAGTACCAATGAATAACCCCCATTGACTGGGTATCAGAGTACCAATTAATAACTCCCATTGATTTGGGTATCAGAATACCAATGAATAACTCCCATTGGCTAAGTATCAGAGTATCAATGAATAACCCCCATTGGTTTGGGTATCAGAATACCAATGAATAACCTCCATTGGTTTGGGTATCAGAATCAATTCATAGTCAGATTGTCCATAATCATATATATGAAATCATAGTTTCTAACAAAAATATATCTTATTCAAATACATATATATAATCATATATTAAATATTCAAATATATTTGCGATATTTCTATATTATTTACTTTAAATCAATATAGGTAAAAATAACAATTAAATAAAATACATCATATATTCAGTAATCAAATATATTTGTGATAATTCTTTACTTGAAATCAGTAATACAATAGAAATAAAATTGTAACAACTATAAACAATTTTCAGTAGTTAAAATTACGCAAAATAAAACCAATTAGGATAAGGTTACTTACCTCAATCCAAAGCCTATTAAAAAATCCTTGTAGTTTCCCAAGACCAATCCAATGTAAACCTTTTAGCAAACTAAATAAAGAATTTACTCCAAACAAGTTTGTCACTTAGATCCTTGGACCTCAAATCTCAATGCCATCCAACACCATAGAGACAACAAAGGAAAGATGCTTTACACATGAAAAGACTAAGTCCTTGGAAACCTTCAAATAATTGGTACTGGCTTCATCTTTTATCTATCAATAAGGAACCTTAATGACAAGTCAGTACTGCCCATAGTGGCCAACACACATCCAGTTACGTTGCCCTCAATAAGAATCATGGAATAAAAGTGATGCGTTTTTAGCAGTGAAATTTTGCTTAACTGGACATATACTGGTTGGCTTCTTAGATAGGAGAAAAGATGAGAGGGGGGGGGGGGGGGGTGTGGGGGACAACAACTCCACTTAGAAAATCTTTAGGCGTAAAAAAACAAAATCCTTAGGGTGGCTAGGGTTTACATGATACAATTAGGGTATAAATATTGCTAACTTCAATATCGGAAATTACTAAATTACCCTTAAAAATAAATCTCCTTTTTATTTATTTATTTATTTTTTTGGGAACCGGGTGTTACACTTCTACTCTCCCAAACACACAAAAGGTGAGCAGACTCTTCCTTTTGCTCTCTATCAAAACTAAAATTGGAGCTAATAGTTCTCTAGACAGAATTATTACTAAAATCCTTCGTTATTTGAAAAAAAAAAATGATAAAAAAGTTAAATAAATATTGTTTAATTAATATTTAAATATAAATTTTTTTTGTAATTTAAAGTTGTCACTTTAAACCCAAAATGCATTGATAATGAGCTAGAGAGAGATAGGGAGGATGAAGGTGGAGATTCATCATAATTATAGGCAAAGAAACTTATATTCCAATAATTAGTTGCTTGTTATAGGGAAGTAGAATTATCTAGTAATAACTTATTCCTAAACTTTTTTCTAATTTATTGAAGTGGCAAATTGTGAGTTGCAAAAAATAAATGTGATGTAAGTGATGAGGTCATTTGAAAGTGATTGAACATCACTCACAATTTGACATCTTAATAAGGTGTGAGAAAAATTATATTCATAACAAAATTGAATATTGAACGGAATAAAATGGGTAACTCATAGATGTATGGAATGAAATATTATATATATTTTTTGAATGTGTTTAGAGTATAATAAAAGAATGGAATGTAAAAAATATATATAATTTTAATATTGTGTCCTTTAACTCATATTTGAGTTTTCTAAATTAGAGATAAAATTAATATTTTAATTCTATTTTATTAAAGAAATGAGTGTTCTTTTCACTTTCGGACAAAACTTAAGAATGTAATTGAATGGAGTAATGTACATTTTATTATAACAATTTTATGAACATCATTATAAGAAACAAGGTCTATGGTGACAAAAATTGTTATCTCTAAACGTCTCAATTTCGCCGCCTAAGACACTAGGTGAGGAAATTAGTTTTATCAGCTGACGTTTATTGTAAAAATTCATAGAGAAGAAAATAATCCAACCTCTTATATAATTTAATATATTAATTGGAGTATTTTTATCTATATGTAAAACTTATTTTAAGTAGGATAATATGGGAAGCGGAAAAGCCAATTGGTAATTCAAATGTTAGCCAAGCAAGGCACAAATGAGGGAGTGAACATGGTAGACACATTACAAATCAATACGAAGGAAAAATGGACAATTTATGTTTTAGTAGCTACCAAGAAATCTAAGCCATCATTATTAGAATAAATATCATGTTTGAGAAAACATTTAACATCAAGACACTATTTTTCAAACTATATATCATCATCTAGTGAGAATTGACTTTTTATTTCTTCAAGAATCAAAACGGATTTATTCCTAAAATAAAAAAAAATAAAAAAGAACCAAGAGGGAGAGAAAATATGTTTCTTAATTTTACCTTTTGTTTTTAGGGATAGTCACTATTTTTCTATTGACAACATTGGATTTCAGGTAATGCACGTTGGATTTTAGTGATGAATTCCTCTAAATAATTATTAAATATTATTTTAATAGAGAGAAATTAAGGACGAGTCTATTCACCTTAATGTCTTTGGGAGATCTAAAATTTTATACTCTTAAACTGGTGCAAATAGAGTAAAACATATTAACATAGTGCACAACATTTGAAGAGAGGCTAATTTTTTTTCTAAAATGGTTTTATTGATTAAAAGTTTTACGTTATGAGACAGATAAGCAATGCATTGTATTAGTCGATAGAGAGGGCTTAATTTTATTTTTTTAATTTTTTGGCAAAGTGAGGGACCTATTTATTTATTTATTTTATTATTACACTGTAAGACAAATAGTATATTTTATTGGTTGATCTAGGGCCTTTTTCTATTTAAGGGCCTTAGGCCTAAAGTTTGAGCCACAACAAATAAATAACAATTATATATATATATATACACACACACACTCTTAAACGGAGAAAATGGGCAAATGCCCTTTTCAAAAAAAAAAAATCCAGTATTTTGCCCTATTTCCCAAACTAATTAGGGAAATGCTCATCTTTTAAAATTCAATTTTCTCAAAATCGAGTTATAAAAAAAAAAAAATATATGGAACCCTATAGTGGCGTTTTAAGGAACCTATAGTGACGTTTTAAGGACCTATAGTGATGTTTTAAGGACCTATAGTGGCGTTTTGTAACTCGATTTCCATGAAGTTGAGTTACATGCAATTTTTTTCCTTTTTTTTTACCTATAACTCGACTTCATAGAAATCGAGTTACAAAACGCCATTATAGGCTCCTTAAAACGTCATTATAGGCTCCTTTAAAACGACACTATAAGGCTTAACTCAATTTGAGAAAATCGAGTTTCAAAAGAGGGGCATTTTCCTAATTAATTTGGGAAAGATGACAAAATACTGGATTTTTTTTTTTAAAATGGCAAGGGCCAATTTTTTCCCTAAACGGAGAAAATGGGCAAATGCCCATTTTAAAAAAAAAAATCCAACATTTTTCCTTCTTTCCCAAACTATTAATAATGACTTTTCTTTAGAGCTTGACAAATTCGTTGATCTACTTACTTCTATTATGCCAATCTTTATTATTGTTCTTAAAATTCTTGTTCTTATTTATAGTGACAATTATATGTCTCATAATCAAGGCTATTTAAGATTTTTTGCTTATATAAGTTTTTTCAATACTTCAATGTTGGGATTAGTTACTAGTCCTAATTTGATACAAATTTATACTTTTTGAGACACCCAATTTGATTTTCCTTGAGAAGGAAAAAGAGAAAAAGGGGGAGTTGGTATAATGTGGTTGAAGTTATTCTTAAATTTTGATTCAATATTGGTCAATAAACATAATCAAGATTTTTTCTTCTTCTTTTTTGCTTCAATATTTTTCCCCAGATTTCTCAATACAAGTTGATCATTGCAATTGAAAAGGAATGAAACTAAAATTGTCGAAATTATCAAAATGAAAGAAAAGATAAAAGAAGAAAAGATAAAATTGTGCCCGCTCTATAGAACAAGCCTATAAGATAATTTTTAATTGAAGAAAAATGTGATATGTACAGAGTCAGGGATGTCAAACTAATAAGATGTCGAAGCTTTAATTTTAACAGATCAAGATTCTTTAGAATTTTTAAGGAGTTCTCCCCCCATAAAATTTTGTTAGAGTTAGACATTTGTTTATAATAAAAGGTATGTCATGCATGTCATCAATATTCCACAAATGAAATTCCTCGAAATGATTGTTCAAATAAAAATTCTGGTGTATAAAGTTGTTTTTTTATTTTTTAATTGAGAAAAAAAATTTCACACTTAATTATTAATTATGCTTTAAATGAATAAAACAATTCAATATAATAAGCACGATATAGAAAGATGACTTTTGATATGGTTGTGAAGTGATTTATACAAATTTCAAAAGGATGTTATTGAATGGTCTTTTTTTGGTTAATGTTTTTTTTATAGTTGTGGGAAATTATTGTTTTTTTTTTTTAATTTTTTTAAAAATTTTTTAGCGAAGTTTTTGACTAGAAACCACCTTAACTTTTTATTTTTAACGAATATTTGAGAGGACCAGAGAGGCTGGTTTGTGAGGTTTCCCTTAATTATAGCAAAACTTTTGAGGGTGTTTTTAGCTTTTTTTTAGGAACAAATTGAAGTGATAAGGTAGAATTAATAAGTCAATAATGGTAGTATTTAATTAATTAGGTGAACATGTGGCAAGTTTTTAATTGTGGAGTATAGAGTAGAACAGAAAAAATAGGACAGAAGATTTGGACTCCATATTTTAGGTCAAATAGTTAGTCAACATCAAAGCGGTTATCAACACAAATTAGCTATCTATAGTGGGAAACATGAGAGTTTTTTAGTGAAATAGTAGATAAATGACGTGATTTACCATGAAGACTTTATAATTTCTTCTATAGTGGGCTTTGAAGTAGAGGGAATTAGGGAATAAGGATTTTGATGAGTTTTTTAAGATTTTACAAGCAAAGATCACATTTTTCTAAAGGAGTATCAACTATTTTTGAATAATATGGGCTGTAACCTTTTTTTTTTTTTTTTTTTTTTTTCCCCTTCATTGATTGTGGACATCTCTAAATAAATGAATATCTCTTCAAAATTTTCTCATGTATCACAATGGCACAAGAATGAAGAAACAAGGCCACAAGACACAAATACTATAAAATATGGCTTCCTCACAAATTTTTAACCACTCACATGTACAAGTGATACAACTCACTAGGCTCCTCTTCAATCAATCAAACTTGATAGAAACAAACAGTTGATATATAGACATTTCACGCAAGAGCGCATGCATATATATCAGTTTTGCCAATGGGATTGATCCTGTTAGACTCTGAGAACGAGTCATCGTATGTCACGTAGTCAGTCAGGGCAGCCGGGAGGTTGATATATTCAGGCTAGGCATGTCATCATGGCTCTTGAGGTTTTTTAAGGACATGGTTCATGAGGTTGTCAATGGCATGCATCCTCATAGTTATTTTTGCAGACATCCAGTTCCTGGGACTTGCCTTGTTTATTAACCAACCCCTTTGCTATTATGGTCTCAAAAATTAATTTGTGAATGGCTCCAAAGCATATGAGGGTCAGTCAGTCTTTCACAAAGTCACAATAGATCTACGAAGCACTAACACAAATATGGGTACGGGTACAACACTTTAAATGAAGTGTTCATGCTTCCTAACACTAGAGTGGCCGAGGGACCTAGAGTCAGCATTTATGCATAGGTCATTTATGCATATGCCTGAGTTTTGAAAAATTCTCTTAATAATATTACTAAAAAAATAGGAAGAACTTAAGTCACCCTGCCTCCCCTGATATTATTGATAAAAAAAATACATATTACAATTTTAGTCCTAAAAGCCAAGCCCATTCTCTGGTCCATAAACAGTTTTGCTAAAAGAAAGAAAAGAAAAGAAAATTCCTAATCTTAATTAAATTAGGACTCCAAAATCCAAATAAATACACACAAATTGCAACATTAAGTGTGCGATTGGATACTGTTTATTTTTGCTGAAAACTGAAAACTTATTGCTGAAAATACTGTAGCAAAATATTTTTTATTACTACATATTATTGTTCACCCGATTTTAGCACTTGGCTGGTCCATGAACAGTTCAATGAACCAGCCAAAAAATGCAACTTATACAAACGCAAACGCAATAAGCTCTACACAAACACACCTTAAACTTCACATAACACAATCCAAACTTCCCAACCCAGAAAATCCAAGCTTCACAAGTTACAATCGTTTATTTCCCAAAATAAAATCTGAATATATCAAAAATAAAAAAAATTGCTCTTACACCGCCGGCTACGTGCTACCGTGCAACTTGGACCACGACTCCACCTCAACCACTTGATCTATCTCTGGTGTGGACTCTGGTATGAGTTTTTAACTCTCTACATATTTTTTAAAAAAGTTCAGCCGTTAAACTTCCTTTTGGGTTTTGATAGAAGAAAAGTAAAGTAGCTTTTTGTGGTAAAGTTAAAACCATTTGTCTATGTCCTGATGGAGTAATTCTTATAAGGTACACAATAAATGATGCTCTATATTTTCACATTCATTATGAGGTTCACTCATTAAATTTATAATTGGGTCCACCATGAATATGAGAGGAGGAGACACTATTTTACTATATTTCAGGACTACCTAAGAATTTTATGTCCCGACATCTATCGTTACTGTACTCTCTAGAGTAGAGTTAGGGGTTTGCATGGATCGGGTTGAGTCAGATTGAGGGGATTTTTCGATCCGACCTACCATGGTGGATTAAAAAAAAATCCAACTTAAGTCAACCCATCACAAGGCTTTAACCCATCCCAACCCAACTCACATGGATTAGGTTGGGTCAGGTTGAACCCATAGGTTAGACAATTTTTTTATTATTACTATTATTATTAAATTGGATAAAAAAATTTATCTCACTTATCACCTGAGTTGATAAACAAAATATACATGAATTAGTATTCCAACTCAATTATAAACAAAATATATCTAACTGAGTTGATAAACAAAATATACATGAACTAGTTCCTAACTCAATTATAAACAAATAAGAGTGGAGTGAGAGAGTGGGTGTGGGAGGCAGCATAGAGAAAAATAAGATTGTTAGGGTTTGCGAGGTAATTGAGTTTTATATAGGAAGAGCTGAATATGGGAAAAACATTAAACAAAAAATTATTAATTATATAATATAGTTTTAAATATATAATAAATATATATAATTTAAAATTTAAATATATATGTGGGCTGGGTCGGGTTAGACGGGTTAATCTATGACCCAAACCTAACTCATTATTAAAAAAAATTTCATAACCCATCCCAACCCACCCACTCCTAAAAACCAACCCAACCGTCAAGGGCGTAGCCAGGAAGATATATACTAAATATAATTCTTAAGTCTATTGTATACAAAATTATCAACTTTCATATATCATCATATACTTGAACATGTTGGGAATTCAACCGAAATTCCAAACTTGTGAGAAACAAAAAAAAATAGAGAAAACAAAATGCCAAAAGAAAAACAATCACACGCATAAGACAATATTTATGTGGTTCGGCAATATGCCTACGTCCACGGAGTTGCAGGGATTTCACTATCATCAAAGAAAATTACAATGTGCGGCTACAATATGACTCAAAAATTAACTTGAAAAGAATTTTAAAAAATAAAATTTTAATTAGAAATTTTTTCCTTAGTTATATGGATGTTATTCATACTCAAGAAAAAACAAAATTTTCACTATAATTTAAACAGTCAAACCCATCAATCATCATCATTCCTATTATTAAAATTTTCTTGTATTTTAATTTTTTTTAATACAACTTTAATTAATAATAACCCCTTAAAGGCTTAAACAAAACAAAAATTAAACACACAAGGATTTGTACACAACATAAACCAAACAATTTAACAACTTCTACAGCCACATGATGTCTAACTAATCAAAAATATGTAATATATCAAAATAATTTTACCTGTCTTCACAGAATCACAAAGTGCAAAAATGGGTGGGCCGTGTGGCAATACTTATTTGCCTACAACTGTACATATTCTTCCCTTCAAGACTCATTAGTCATCACAAACAAATTGAAACAATCTCCTTATCATTGGTTAGTGACCATCCAAGGCTTGATAGATAGACATTTCTTTCTTGCCTTTCCAAGTTCTTTACTTGAAACAAAGTGCTCACACAATCCAACAAAAACAGCAACAAGTAACTGCAACGGATGCACCCTTTTCTATTTCATTTTGGTAATTAAAAAAAAATAGCAATAATGAAAACAAAAACACCCTCTTTCTCTCTCTCTCTTTCTCTAACATTATTTTTATTTTTATTTTCTGAAAACAGAAAAAAAAAAAAAAAAACATTTTCATGTTCGTAGAAAGGCACAATCTTTCTTCTGCGTTCTAAACCAACTGATCAGTAAAACCCATTTCTCGTTTTCGTTTCTAGTCGTCAAAAAACATAAAGCTTCGGAGATCAATTATCTCCATCCCAATTCCTTCAATCATATATTTCTCTAAAAATTTATGAAAATATAAAAAGCGTGTGAATATTTAGGTGTAGATAGTTGAGAAAATTAAAAAAAGACACTAAAAATAGATGAAGGTCTAGTGCTTAAATAAGAGAAGAAAACTCACCAATTCACCAGACAGTCACCAAGTTCCAAATCCTAAAATTTGACAATGAAATATACTGAGTGATTTATTTTAGAAAGCAAGAAGAAAGAAAAAATTGGTCAGAATTTTTTTTTTTTTTTCCGGATTGGAGGGCTAATGTTGCTGAGTTTTGGGGGCTGGTAGGCGGTACTGGGAAGTGTATCACAGAAGACAGAAAAGAAAAGAATAAGGGATTTTGTAGGGGACTGTGGGGTGGGTTTTTGAGATGGAGAAGTTATGTGTTTGGATTTTAGTATTTAAATGTTAGTGGGCCAACTTTGTGTTTTATTTGGAGTATGAGAGGCCTAAAACTAATAGTGGGAGCCTGGGAGAATAGAGGCCTAAACTATAATTGGGAGTGGGAGAAATATGGGGGGCCAGGATGTCCAAGAGTGGGGGGGCCCAAAAAATTTTTATACCTACTTTGTTGGAATTTTTTTTTTTTTTTTTTTTTTTTTGGCAGGGGCCACGGCCCCCCCAAGGGACAACGTGGCTCCGCCCCTGCCCAACGTGGATTGGGTTAGGTCAAGTTGATTTTGGCGGGGTTGGTGTACACCACCCCTAAGTAGAATCACTAGAGTAGTAGAGTAGGCTTATTTTTGTGGTTTCCAACTAAACAATTATTTGAGTCAAAACAAGCCAAAAAAGAAAAAGAAACTAAAGTAACTATGAGTCTATGACTAGAATAGTGTACTATAGCCGTAGGTCCTTAGCATGGCCGAGTAGTTTAGTACTTAAATTTAATCTATTATAATTTAATAATTGTAATTTGTTAATTGATATTAGTGGTTTGGATAATTAAATTAAATTATCATTATAAACTTGTTTATTCTATCAATTTGAGGTATTGAGATTATAAAATTTAATATTCAGGTTTTCATATTCTGCAATAATTTATTGGGAAGATCTACAATTGATGCAAAAATGATCTCTCATGTTGTTTGTTGCAATTTAGTTCAAAATCAATTATAAGTGATTTTTAGTTCCACAAAAGAGTGTAGGGCACAACTTTTTAAAGTTACAGTTAATTTGTGAAATAAAGTTTTTTTTAGTCATTTTTTTTTTTAATACACAAGAACTTTATTGTGCTTACCTTGGCCTCCTAAAAAGATTTCTTGGCTCGGCCACTTGTGAGGCCATGGCCATGACCGTGCCCAGTAGAGAGACCAGTGAAAAAAGAGATGTAGTGCTCGAAAGCCATGGTCTTTGTTTGTTCTAATAATTACAAGACTCTTTTTTCAACCGAGTTTCATAGAAAGAGCCCTTTTGATATAGTTGAGAATTGAGATATGATTCATATAATTTTCAGATTAAGCCGTTACGGAAGGGTCTATTTTTGGTACTTTTGTGATGGACAATTTTTGTTTTGTTTTTGTTGTTTTTCCTGCAACAAGTGTTTGACTAGATACCACCTTAACTTTTTTATGTTTTACGAATTGAGAGGATAGGATGGGTTGGTTTGTGAGGTTTACCTTAATTATAGCAAGACAGTGTTTGTTACACATTGCCTGTGCACTAATCATTATCCTTATAGCAAAACTTGTGTGTATTTTTTTGTAAAAGCCTTTTTAAGGTACAATTTGAAGTGACAAGCTCTACATATTTTAGGATAAATAGTTACTCATATAATCGGATTGGGATCAACTGTAATATCACTTGATGCAATTACAATGAATGGTTGAGATTAAGAGTTTGAAAAATCAACTTTCAATTTCAACCATTAAATAAAAAATAAAAAATAAAAAGTAAAAAGTTAAAGTTAAAAAGTTAAAAATGTAAAATATTTTGTGAAGGAATGTGGTTAATTGCATGGTGCAATTTCACCTGATCTCAATTCCTCGACATCAATGTGGTTATTAACACAAGTTAACTATTTACTGTGGTATTTAAACTAAGCATCAGCTATTTTTGAACAATAACAACCAAAATTTGTCCAAATAATGGCAAAAACAACTCAAATAATAACAAGAATAGTACAAACAACATCAAATAAACAAAATATTTAACAAAAAATCCATTCAAAAGAAAAAATAAAAACTCTCAATCATTACTCATTCCTTAAAAATAATTCCTAATTTCATTTTCCTAAAAAATGTACTAAGAGAGATACTATCTCTCCATTTTTCTCTTCTACTCTATCATAATTTTAGACTTTCTCTCACTTTATTACTCTTATCTCAAGATTTTTAATTCTCATTTTATCTCTTATCACTCAAGTTTTAATTTTTCATTTTGTTAATAGAAATAAATTGTAAAATTCACCCATTTAGGTATTTGCCTTTTTTTTATGTCGATATATTCAAATTCTATTTTTATTAAATTTTGTATAATTAAGTTTCTTATAGAGAATGATGAAAAGGAATAATTAAGAAAACAGTAGCAAGAACTCTTTTGAAAAGCTAATCTAAAGATTCTAAACTAATACTATATTATTCTATAGGGATAAATGTCAAGATAATTTTTTTTTCTTTTAAATAAGTTTAAGAATAAAAGATTTTAATTATCATGTATTACAATGGCACAAGAAAGAGCTATACCATACACAAATGCTACAAATTAACATGGCCTCCCATAAAAAAAAATCAATTAAAGTTCTACAAACTCTTCTTCAGTGAATTAAAGTTGATAGATACAAACAATTGCTAGCCATTTCCTCCAAGAACGCATCAGTTTCGGCCAAGGGATTGGTCTTGCCGGATTCCGAGAACGCGTCGTCGCATGTCACGTAGTTGGTCAGGGCGGCCGAGAGGTTGATATTCAGGGTAGGCAGGTCATGTTTCTTGAGGCCTTCCAAGCCTGATTTGAGGTTGTCAATGGATTCCTCAAAGTTCTCTACGCAGACATCAATTTCCTCTGAATTTCCTTGCTTAAGAGCCAACTTCTTTGCATTTTTGCTAGCGTATACCAATTTGTGAATGGCTGAAACCATGGCATCATGAGGGTCAGTCAGGTTATTCACAATAGCTTGGCAGAATTGCTTGTTATCAGCATCTTTGCATAGGTCATTTGGGTCCATGGCGACGGCACGGCCATGAGAGTGGCCAGCAAGGAGGATGGTGGTTGTTGCTAAAAAGACCAGTGAGAAAAAGTTGTAGTGCTTGAAAGCCATGGTTTTTGTTGGCTTTAATAACTGCAAGTCTACAACTTCCTCTCTCTCTCTCTCTCTCTCTCTCTCTCTCTCTGTCTCTGTGATACCGAAGTTCTAAGAAATAGGGCTTTTTGATAGGGGTGGACAAGTGATTTATACAAATTTCAGAAGGCCGTTGGAGAAGTTTCTTTTTTTGGTTAACTTCTTTAATTTCTTTTTTTTGTTGTTGTGAGAAATTACTATTATTATTTTTTTTAACAGCGAAGTGTTTAGCTAAAAACCACCTTAACTTTTTATATTTTTTATAAAGATTGAGAGGACAAGAGGAGGCCTTGTTCGTGAGGTTTACCTTATTTATAGCAACACTTTTGTGTGTGTTTTTAACTTTTTTAAGGGAAAAAAAATTGAAGTGACAAGCTCGACATACTTTAGGCCAAATATTTACTTTACAACAAGGTGGTTATCAACACAAGTTAGCTATTTATAATTTTATAGTTTTGCTCAACCAAAGAAGAAAAAAAAAAGCTATCTATAGTGGGCTTTGAAATAGAGGGGATAAGGATTTTGAGGAGCTTTTTAAAGATTTTGCCATCAAAGATCAAATATATATAATCTATTTATCTATAATATCTTATAAGAGTTGGATTTCAAAGTGAGTAATGCTATAGATTCCGTACACAATATTTTTACAATAAATTATAAGTGATTAGTTGTTATGAGTTCTAATTTGAACGTACCACTGAAATTACCTTTCTACCACACCAATAACAACCTGTAACAACTTATCACATAACATTTGTTGTGAAAATGTTGTGGACATATCATTTCTCTTTTTACAAATTATTGATGTGGTCAACTTCTTACTGATTCATTTAGGCTCACCAATAACATCACTTTTTTATTTACCAATAATCATTCATCACATTAGCAATTTGTAAATTTTTTTTGTACAATAGTTTAGCATCTCTAGCATTATTCTTTTAAAACTGGTAGATCATACTAGATTGACACGTGTATCTTTACTCAAGGACAAAACATTAACATGTAACAAAATTCTCAATAAAATTTAAGGTGATACAAACTAATAATGTTATGTGACAAAAATTTTAATTTGTTTTAGTGATAAACTGATCCACCAAAAAAAAAAAAATTTAAAAATTAAAAAAACAACTCCTAATATAATGCACTTTTTTTATAGCTATGATAAAAATTTGAAGAAATTACATTTTGTCCACTTGTGATTTGTTCAAAAAATACTTTACCTACTTATGATTTAAAAATTGACACTTTATCTACCTGAGGTATGCTCTGTTTGTTTCCAGTTATCCATATCTGTTAAAAACAATGGAAATTTTGTATTTTTGCTATCCTTTTACGTCTCTCTCATCTCAAAACATTAAAAACTAAAAAATCAAAAGAAAAGAAAATATAAAAGTTAGGTTTTGTAAAAATTAAAAACATTCAACCAAAACAATTATTTCTGATTTTTGTATTCCATTTTTATTTTTATTTTGTCTTTCTTTTAATCTTTCAGTGTTGTTTTGGAAGGTTTTTTATGTTATATTAACAAGACGTTGGCTTTGACAGTTAGAGATAATCAGGCATGGGAATATGTACCTCTCGGTCCTTTTCTGAGAAATTAGTTTTGGTAAAATTTTGGAATTTGACTGCTTCATTTTTCAAATTCCATTTCTCAAAGTTTAAGTCAGGAATGCGTGCACTTCAAAGTTTAAGTCACTTTGCTTGCAAGTGATTCTTTATCCTACACAAAACTGAAGGCTTTTTTTTTGTTTTTTAGTGACCGTTTGGATTGCGCTGAAATGAATTTTAGCCTGTTTGTGTCTCACGGGATTCACAAGTTGTCTAATTCAGTAAAATTTTTATTAAAACTGGGTTTCACAGCACTATTCATACATTTAAAAATTATTTTGTTACAGTGTTTTTAATTTTTAGTTTTCAATTTTCAGCAATAAGCGATATCCAAATAGACTTGACTAGCTTTTTTAGGTACTACAGTGTCCCCATGGATTGTAACACTAGATGCTCTTGAACCTTTTGCTTGTGATGCTCCTAAACAGGTAGATTATCATCTTAATCACACACTAGCCTCGTCATATGTGCTTCGCGCATGCGATAAAACCTTTTTTTAAGCAAAAAAAACTTGTGTTTTTATTTTTTATCTATAACTTTTATTTTGAGAATCTAATTTATAAGTGGATAAAGTAATTTGAAAATCAACATAGTTCTATTTTTTAGGCAATGTTTTAGTAGGAGTTAGAGTTGTATTTTTACCGAATTGTTTTTTGGTTTGTCTCTACATAAACATAGGTGTGTGGGGGTTTTTTTTTTAATAAAAAAATGAGGAATCCAAATAAGAAAAACTCCTTAAATAGTAGTATAGATAACATGACAGTTTTTAGGTTCATTACGCCGTTCCCAAATTTCTTGCCTGGATCTATTTCTGACGTGGCAAGATGCTATACAATGTGTGGTTAAATTGCAGAACCCTCCTCCGTTGCCATATCTTGCTGAAAAGATATCCAAGAACTATGACATTTCATTGGAGGTAGTATCCAAATGCTGTGTATATGTACGGTTAAATTGTTTTTTATACTTCGTAAATTGCATCATTGAAAGATAGAGTACAAGAATATAATAGAAAAGAGCAGATTCAATAAAAGAAAGACAAAAAAAAAAAAAAATGGAATACAGAAATCAGAAATGATTGTTTTGGTTGAATGTTTTTAATTTTTACAAAATTTGGCTTTTAGATCTTCTTTTCTTTTGATTTTTTAGTTTTTTATGTTTTGAGAGGAAAGAGACATAAAAAGTTAACAAAAATATAAATTTATTTCTATTTTTAATAGAGGTGAATAAATGGAGACAAACAAAGCTTACCTTAAGTGGGGAAAATATCAATTTTTAAACTACAAGTAAGCAAAATGTTTTTTAAACAAACCACAAGTGATAGCTAAGATCATCTATAGGGTAATCTTTCCTCACTGAGATAAATATCTACCCAATTAAGAAGACGCACCGCACCATCCATTGATTTTCACAATCCACCACTAGATTTTTGAATCAAATTTCTCTGCCCCATTTAACATCACCTAGCACAGCGACCACGTACACCCTAACGTTGCTGAGTTGCATTTTTTCTTGTTTATAGCCTTGTTCTTCTCTTCTATTTACGTATTGCATATTTGATGTTAATTGTTAGAGATATATATTAGATATATTAGTCCAATGTAATAGGCCCAAGCCCATTCTTGCTTGTCCTAGTGGTCTAGAGTTTAGTCGCCTATATATACTCATGTTAGGGTTCATTATAATACAGGTTATTGTACTACACTCTTATACAATAAAGATGTAGCCCTTAAGGGATTCCTCCGTAGATGTAGGCTGACAAGGCTAAACCACGTAACTCTCGTGTTCTTGATGTTCCTATTTTATGCTTTCTCTTCCGCATTTACTGTAGCATATACAACATGGTATAACACATTGCATTGCTAATAATAATTCATTTAACATTAATCTTAATTTCCAGATAAAAACGATAGCTAATTCTGATTCCTAATTACTCTGTCCCATTTAAATCTGCAAGTCACGTATTAAAAGCATTCCCACTCCGAGAATGATGAAACTTCTCTGAGAAACTCCTTGGCAATCTAATGCTCACCGCAGTCAAATGTAGAAATTTGGCTCAATATCCAGCCAACGCCGCCTATCTTGCTCCTTTTCTCTAGAAATTAGTAATTAAGAAGAGTTAATGTTTAATTACTAATTTTTAGAGAACATTAATTAATGGCATGGCAATAAATGTTTTTAAGCCCTTAGATCCGATAAAAGTCAATGGTATAAAAAAAGTGTAACTGGTATAAAGTTGCATAAAATGTAACTTGAATTCATCTCATATATTTATGACAAAATATAGAAGAGAAGTTTAAAGGCAATTGTATGGATACTCAAAGAAGTCAAAAAAACAATGTGTAAATCAATTAAATTGTGAAATAAAAATGGTTGGTGGACAATTAATTGTCTACCAATATTTTAGTTATAATACCATACATGCGTACACGGTTGATGTGGTTTCTGGCCATTTGTTGTTTTCCTCGTTCTAATATTCTTCCTCAATCTCTTTATCTTCCCCAACTTTTTTGGGTTTCTTTCTATCTTTATCCCTCCATTAAGGTCTCCGTCGTATGTTACTACTTGACAATAATTATAAAGCCAATCTCAGTTTCTCACATTATGATTTGAATGTTGTGGCTGCTATAAGCATTGGCAGTAGCCTTGTGTTCAATAGATGATTGTCCTTTGTCCATTTCCAAGGTAAGTTTTTATGAACTATGAATAAGGAAAAGTTGTATGTTACCTCACTTATCTATATTCCAAATTTTGTAACTATTCAGTATTCAACGAATATATTCTCAATATTATAGGGAAATTATACTTTATTACCTTAAATAATACTCCCCCGTCTCAATTTTTTGTCATGTTTGAAGAGTCAAATTTTTTAAGGGAATATCGTTTATTGTCTTGTCTACCTTTTAAAAATGTATTCTTCTCCAAAAAAAAAAAAAAAAAAATGTATAAGTTTCCAAAATTACCCTTAAAAAAATTTATTAAAAAATTGAATTAGTAAATTAATCGAGGTATAATAGGAACATTAGTAAATTAATGACTTTTATTTATAGAAATATGACAATACTTTGAGATATCTCAAAATGGAATAGAGGACAAAAAAAAGGGGACGGAGGGAATATCTCATATACACTTTGCATCTTAAACTATTATCATTGTTATACTTTGCACTCTGACCTTAATAAGTTTGTTATTAACTTGAATGAAAATTTAAAATTTATGGTGCAAAGTGTAATCAAGAATATAGTAGCAAACTTGATGTTAGGATGCAAACTGTAACAAGGATCATAGTTTAGGGTACAAAACTTGTACTCAAAAAGTTTAGGGTGTGTAATCAAGGATATAGTTTAGGGGAAAGAACAAGATTGAGTGAAGTGAGAAATCTTTCCAAAGATTACCATATATTTTTTCCACTCGCGAAGTGGTAATGCGCAATGTTTGTCTCTCCATTCACAACATGAAGTTGTACCATTAGATGAGTGGCTTATCTTCTGGATAATGAGTATTTTTAACATGATCCTTATCAGAAGTTGATGATAGAGGATAGTGCCATAAGTCAACAAGAAATTCATAACCATATCTACCTGGCTTTGAAAAAGAGTTACGAAGATTAAAAAAAAAATTCAGGTGAAATTACATTTGCTTTTTAGTTGAATATATATCAATACAATATTATAAAAATGACTAATGACATTGGTCTCCATTTTTTGAGATTAAGACACTATTTTATAACCATCATCATCTAGTGAAAAATTGACATGATTTCCTCAAAAATCAAAAAGAATTTGTTTCCAAAAAAAAAGAAAAAGAAAAAAGAACCAAGTGAAAGAGAAAATATGGTTTTTAATTTGGTCTTTTGTTTTCAGAGATAGTCTATTTCTCTCTTGTCAACATTGGATTTCAGGTAATATAATTTGGATTTAGGTGATGAATTTGTCTGTAAAACTTATTAAATCTTATTTTAATTTAATAGAGAGAAAGGATGAGTCTATTCACCTTTTATGTGTTTGAGAGATTGAAAATTTTATGCTCTTAAACTGCTTCAAATAAAGTAAAATGTATTAACATAGTGCATAACATTTGAATACAGGTTAATTATTTTAAAATGATTTTATTGATTAAGATTTTTACATTATGCGATAGATAAACAATGCATTGTATTAGTCGATAAAGGGGGGCTTAAAATGTTTTTGTTTTTGGACCTCATTTATTTATTTTGTTACACTTAAGACAAATAATATATTCCATTGATTGATATAGGACCTTCTATTTAAGGGCCTTAAGTGGCCTGAAGATTGAACCATAATAAATAAATAACAACTATATCTGTCAATATGTATGGTCTTGGAATATTAATAATAACTTTTCTTTAGAATTGACCAATTGATTCTTTCACTTACTTCTATTGTGTCAATTTTAATTACTATTCTCGGAATTCTTCTTATTTGTAGCGACAATTATATGTCTCATGATTAAGGATATTTAAGATTTTTTACTTATATGAGTTTTTTCGTACTTCAATGTTGGGATTAGTTACTAGTGCTAATTTGATACAAATTTATATTTTTTGAGACACCCAATTTGATTTTCCTATGGAATTTGGGAAACAGAAGAAAAGGGAGAGTTGGTAGAAATGCAGTTGAAGTTATTCTCAAATTTTGATTCAATATTGATCAATAAACAAAATCAAGATCTTTTTTTTTCTTCTTCTTCTTCTTTTTTTCTTCAATATTTTTCTCCAGATTTCTCAATACAAGTCGATCATTGCAATTTAAAATAAAGGGAAGGTTGAAGAGGAGAAAGCATACATCTCTTGTGCTCCCTCCATAGAGCAAGCCTATAAGATAATTTTTAATTGAAGAGAAATGTGATCTCCATAGAGTTAGGGATGTCAAGCGTCAACATTAAGATGTCTTAGGCTTTAGCATTAACAGATCAAGATTCTTTAGAATTTTTAGGAAATTCTCTCAAATAAAATTTTGTTAGACTTCGACATTTGTTTTATAATAAAAGGTATGTCATGCATGCCATCAATATTCCACAAATAAAATTCCTCAAAATGATTGTTCAATTAAAAATATTTTCACACTTAATTATCAATTATGCTTTAAATGAATAAAATAAGCAGGATAAAGAATCATAGACAATGTTGGAATAAAAACTTCTTTCATGCATGGCACAAGGGGCATTTTCCCTGCCTATTACAAAGTATACGAACAAATGACAAACCCCTATACATATACTAACAAATTTCCATGCACCTCAATACTACAATTGGCCTCTTCTTTAGCGAGTTAGACTTGCCAAATACAAACCATTGCTAGCCATTCGTTTCAACAGCTTGTTGGTTCTGACCAGCGGCGAGTGTCTGCCGAAATCCGCGAACGTGTCATCGCATTGCTCGTAATCCGACAGTGCCGCAGAGAGGTTGATGTTCAGGCTGGCCTTGTCATGCCCCTTGAGGTTTTCCAAACACGCCAAGAGGTTGTAAACGGCGTCGTTATAGATCTCATTGCAGTCACTACTGCGGAACTTGCGAGCCAACACTTTGGCCTTTGTGGTCTTGACAATCAGTAGGTTAATGGCTGATCTTGTGGCCAAATGAGGGTCCTTCAAATTCATCACGGCGGCATGGCAGACGGCCGGGAAGTCAGCTTTGCTGCACAGGTTTACGCCGCGAGCCTGGCCGGCAAGGAGGAGAGTTGCCGTTGCCAGAAAGACCAGTACTGTGAAAGAAGTCATGGGCTTGTTTTGTTTTCTTGTTGTCTTTTTTTTTTTGTGTTTTTTTTGTTTTGGCTCTAATTAATTAATAATTACTGATTTTTCAGGCTCTCTTCCTTTAGTCTCTCTATTGCATGTGAACTTGAAATGTCAAGGCTTGTAAGTGTATATATAGTACAATTTTTTTTTGAAAGTTGTTAAAGAGAAATGGCTGTTTGGATGTTTCTTAAAACTTGTCACCTTGATTGGTTTTGAACTTCATTATAATTTTATGTCAATATTAGGTTAGTTTCTTGATTTCTAAAAACAAGAAGTTTGATTAGAAACAGAAATAACTGTTTTTAGTTTTTTTACTATGTTGAGATGATAAAGATGAGTTGCTTTGTGAGGATTACCTTGAATATAGCAAATATTTTGTTTAATTATTTATAGCCTTGCGAGGAACCGATTAAAATTTGCGGTCTCTATATTAAAACCTCCTAATTATTAGCTTGCATGGGGACAAACTGGTTGCAATGTTGTTTTTTCTTTAGTATAAACCTTAGAGAATCTTGGAATTCTTGATTGCTCTTGCCATTATCATTAATGATATACTCCATAACATATAAGTAATGCGTGTTTGACAACTTATTAAAAACTTTTTGTTTTTAATTATTCAATAATTGTTACTTTTTATTTGTCTCAGCTTTATTTCAAACCATCTAACTTCTAATTTTTTTTTTTTTTTTTGTGGTAAACTCTCTCTATCCTTTACACCATATTTTAATTTGGTTCATAATCTTTCAATTCTATTAATTTAGTCTCTAACATTTCAATACCATATCAATAAAAAATTATTTTATTGCCATATCAACGTAAACTAATTTTTTATTTTGGTTATTTGTCATGTTAATAATTTTTATCAAAAAAATAACGATAATGACTAAATTGACACAATACTAAAAAGTTAGGTTATAGACCAAATTGAAACATAACGTAAATGATATGAATTAAATACGTAGTTTACCTTTTATAATTTAAAAAAAAAAAAAAAAAAACTATCTTTTAGCTTTTAGAAGTAGAAAATGAAAAATTATAAGTTAATTTTTGGTCCCTCGTTCTGGTAGCGATTTGGCCAATCAAAAAAAATGATCAAAGATAATTTATGGACAAAAAGTTGCAACAAATGAAAAAACAAATGAAAACTTAAATGATTAAAATGTGAATTAACCAAACTTGAAACATGTAATTTATATTTTGCCTTTTTTATTTTTTATTTTTCAAGTTATTGGTCTTTCCAAGACAAAAACCTGCGCCATCTGTTTGCTCATGATTTGATATTTAAGAGCATTTTAGGAGGGGTCTTTTTTTTTTTTTGGTTGTTGTTGTTTTTTTTTTTTTTTTTTCGAGAATCGTTGTTGTTGTTGTTGTTGTTGTTGTTGTTGTTGTTGTTGTGTGGAGAAAGAGCATTTTAGGAGTTGGTTCCGTTTCCTAAGTACCATCTTTTATCTTTATGAAATCTATAGTCCATGTACAAAAAAGTGTCTATGAAATATATAATAAAATTTTCTTCCATAGTTTAACCACGCAAAATGAGTGTCAATGTGTCATAGTTACAGCAAGGGCATGCTAGATAACCTTTTATATTCTAGCCAATGAAATCACCATATGCTGGAAAATCGCTTAGAGGCGTGCGTGCATTTGAAAATTCTTTTAGGGAATACACATCTATACATCATTTGAAGATGACTTTGAACCAAGAATAATCAATGACAAGAAGAAAAACGATATTTTTATGAACATCCACTGAGGCAAATTGTATGGAATCAAATAATGACATGCCATTTACTGTAAGTGGGATTCATTTTGTAAAAAGGATTGTAACTATCATTTGCAAAACCAAGTTTTGGTACAAGTGTCGGATGATAACCTAACATATTAAGCACTAAAAAATTTCCAAGATTGAGAATCTACGGAATGTCTCATAATTCCATTATCTGTACACCTCTCAGTGTGTCATCTTATAGAGAATTCTATGTTAGAGGACATATAAAACCTCTGCAGCTTGGCTTCAAGAGAAACCACCTTAGAATTTTTGTTATCTTTTTCTTGCCTTTTTTATGTTGGGAAATTTAGACACCAATTAATCAACCAATCACTCAAGTTGATTAATTAATCATTAGTTCAGTTTCTATATTGACTTGATCAATGTTCATTCTTAAATACTCTATATCCTTAATTTGTTCTCTAATGAAAATTTTATCCAATGAAATTATGAATATATATATATAATATTATATTAAAAGAAAGTAGTATCCTAACTTTTGGTCAAATTATTCCACTTTCTATCCATAATATATCTTGAATACTGAAAGCTTATAAACTAATAGTATGGTGAATTGAATCTGGAATTTAAAATTTTACATAATGCATCGTATTAATAAACTCATCATCTGAGTACTGCACGAGGGTAAGCATGGGCTCAACATTATTTTACCTCTTTTTCTCATTATGTATATGGAAAATGGCTAAAGGACCAAATAAATCTCCCCCTAGGCTCCTATCAACTACATAAAGCTTGAGGGAATATCCGAAACACAACCAGAGATGTGTCATGGAAACATCGGAGAATTCAAATTTTGTTTTAGAAGAAAATTTAATTATTTAATTATTTATGACTGGCATTGAATATCATATCATGAACGTCACAATGCAGGATACCTGCTAATAATTCGAGATTCCTTGAATTTTTAGCTATGTTGCCTGGTGGAATTGTTTTATTCTAAATGCGAATAAGATTCAACTCCTTCCCTCACTTGATATAAGTACAAAAAATGATTATATAATCATCATCGATTATATTCTATAGTCAAATACTCCTCTTACCTCATATATAATGAAACATATCTGTGGGTGGGTGATGTAAATTTTGCTTGACCACGGGCAAAGGATCAAATGCCCAAGAAGGAAATGGAGAGGGCCTGGAGAACATATCAAACTTGCATAGTGATGATGCTGAAAAATCACCAGTGATCCACATGGTTTTTGCACGCTTGAAACAATACCTATACAACAAAAAGAGAAGACTTTACAGAGAGCACCGGTGTGGTGTCGGCCAAATACCCTCCGAAGGTCAAGTTAGAACTTCTCATAACTCTAGAGTGGCAGAGCTGGGGTGAATTATGCGTACCTTGGTTTGTGAGAGTATTAGGGCTTTTATAGTAGTAGAGGGTTGACATCTCTTCCTTGACTTAGAAGTCTTTTCCTTATAGGAATCCTTATAAGCGTATATTGTGGAATCCTTTCCTTGTAGGAGACTAATACTGAGCGTGGGGCATAAGATATTCCTTATTCACGCATGCATGAAGGCCAAGCCAAGATCATGTCAGAGCCGTCAGTCTCGTGTGTCCCCTTCAGCTCAGTACCGTCAGCTTTCCATCTTCCCTAGTTGACCTCGTCAGCTTAAAGCCGTAGACTCCCTACCGTTGTCACTTACCAACGGGCGCAAGTAAAGCCGACCGGTTTACTTGGGAATGTCGCTCTATGCCTCCCCATTAGTGAGTGTATATTCACAGTTTTATCCTTACTAGCTGCCCCCTACTCCATAGCTTCATCAGCCTAAGCTGACGGGTTATGGAGTTGAACTTTATTATTAATTTCTTTTTGCTCAGGAGAGAGAGAATCATTGATTGCCTCGAGCAGCCTTTATTTAATGCTTGGACACGTGGCGCAACTCAATTGGCTCTGCTTCTGGACGAGGGCTTTGCTTTGTCTTCTGTGCGCATCCTCCCTTATATATATACCTCGCCTCCCCCTTCATTTCCTTCTATTTTACTGTTGTTGATTGTCAGAGTGGACTCGTCACTTCAAGAACTTTGCCCACGTCACCTTGCTTTAGTCAAGATCGTCATCTTTAAAGAGCTCGTCAGTTTTACTTGGTAAGCTACCTTTGCTCTTACTGCTTCTCATTCTTTACTTTTATTTTAGTTGAATTGTGAAACTTTTTAGAGAGGCCATCAACTTAGGTTCTTAGAATGCCTCCATCACTTGTAGGTAGTCAGATGTCTAGAAAAGCGTCGAGTGAACAGTCATCAGTCTGCGAAGGAGTGGGCTACAACGAGTTCTTTCAATCAGGCCATGAGCCCGAGGAGGGCTTCTCCTAGTCATTAGAAATGAAATGTTAGCCCAATCTTCTGACGAGGAAATGGAAAATAGTGGAGAAGAAGTTGAGGTAGTAAGTGAGGGTAGGGATGAAGATGACGAGGAGGAAAGAAGAGAGAGTGACGAGGACGAAAATGATGATGATGAGGAGGTGATAGAAAGTACATCAGGAGGCCCAAGAGATGACCGTCCCTTCATTCTCCCTGAAGAATGGACGGTTAATGAGTTTCTGCCGATAATGTTGGATAAGATTTTCAAAAATTTACATGCCCGTTTCCAAATTCCAGACAACATCCCAATCTGTCTCCCTGGAAAGTTTGAAAAGTGTTACATAGGGAAGATCACGGACGTCGGCATGTACAATGCCATGTTTGCGGCGGGGTTGAGATTGCCTCTAACGGCACTTCACCGACAGTTGGCCAACTTTTTAGGGTTGTCTATTAGCCAAATCGCCTCTAACGCATGAAGGATTTTTATTGGGGCTAAGATTTTGTGGGGTAGCCTAAGTGGAGGGAACCGTCAGTTGACTCTTGACGAGTTCTTCTGGTGCTACCGTCCCCAACACATAGTTTTGTTTAAGGGGATTTACCATTTTGCGGCGAGGAAGAAGGGGCTGAAGTTGGTATCTGATATGCCTGACTCTAATAGGAATTGGAAGGGTAGGTATTTCATTGTAAAATGGATGAACTGGGTATGTCGTCAGGAGGAATGGGAGACGATGCCCAATGGTTATTTTGACAATACTTGGGTTCATGTTAAGGATTCAGGTTAACCCCGTCTACTCTTTTCCCTTTGTTTGTTTGCTTCAAACTTCTAATACCGTCTACTTCCCTTATTTTTAGCTAGCATTCGTCCTTGCATTACAGAGGAGTAGGATGAATTTATTCGCCGAGTAACAGAAATCTCGTTGGACGAATGAAAGTGTTGGGATCTCATCACACTCAACAATTTGCACACTTATTGTGGGGGCCCTGAGCCAACATTAGAAGCCCGTCATCTCAATGATTACTCCCATCATCGTAAGTTAAACATTTTAACCCTTTTTCTATTCCCGTCAGCTTCTCTAAGGCCGTCAGTTTCCATAATATTCTTTACTTGCCTTTTTGTAGAAATGGAGGTAGCTAGGCTGAGAGCCTAGGTAAGGGCTACTGCTGCATGTAAGAAAGAAGAGGGGAAGGCCAAGGAGGGGGCGTCCTCGTCAGCCCCTAAGGTCATTGGTAAAAGGGCACTGAAGAGGAATGCTTACGAGAAGGATGACCGCCAGTCCAAAAAGGTACCCCCAACCCTTGGTGAGGTTCCCTCTAAGAAGCCGTCACCGCCTAAACACGAGGCAAGCAAAGGACTGATGACAACATCCGGCCTCGTCATCCAAGAAACAGGCTGTCATCTTCTTACACACAAGGACTATGTTGTTGAGATGATGAAGTCCATCATTAAGGACAAGGACGTAGACCCTTGTGCGGAGCAGGGGACGGAGGAACTGGGGTCGTCAGGACTCTTTGACCTTGCTCGGGTACGTCCCTTCCTCACTTCTCTAAACCTATTTGTTTTTTTTTACGCTTAAAAGCTGACGGAAGCCCTGTTCTATAGGATAGAGGCGTCGCCAAGGAAGGGGTAATCACTCGCCTGCATAAGCGCATCAAGAACATGACCGACGGGCAAAAACAGTACAAGGAAGGCCTCAGAACCCTTTACCAGGAGGTGAAAGAGTTGAGGGAGAAACTAGAGGAGGAGGGTCATCAGAAGAAGAAAAAGTAGAAGGCTAAGGAGACGGTGGAGAAAGAGTTGGCAGTTCTTTTAAGCCAGGTGGAGACGGCCAAGGCTGACGCCGTGAAGGAGTTCAGGGTGTCACAAACATTTGTTGATTCCTATGCCGAATATTATGGGGACGGGTTTGAGGATTGCCTTAAACAGGTTAAATCTGCCTACCCTCACCTGGATTTGTCTAAGGTTTCAATGGATGACCTCTTGCCGTCAACACTTGTAGGCGATGCTACTCTTGGAGAGGACGATGACTTCACTGAGTCCAAGGCGACTCTAGAGGATGTTGGCGTCGTTCTTACTCAGCCTGCTACTGTGGACAAGCTCGTCGTTCCTTTGACCCCATTGGCCAATACTCCAACTCAAGAAGCTCAAGACATTCCTCCTAAGGGCGACGAGGTCCCACAAGACCCCCCGGCCTCTTGAACCTTGTTTTTTGTTTCCTTCTTGTAAATTCAATCTAATTTTCGAACAACATTTCAACTCCTTTTGTTTTTTGGGCTCTGTTTGTAAAACACTGTTTTATTTATGGTATGTCATATTTGTTGCTTTCAATATGTGTGTATGTTCCTCTCTTGCCCTTGTGAACCCGTCTATTTTTTTTTGACTTGGGAATTTTGTTTTGTTTGCTCCAAATTCGTCAATTTGTGGGCCACTAATTTTTTCAACAGACTCGTCCACTTTGTGGGCTAAGAAACTTGTTCCTTTGTGGATTTTAATTTCTCTATGTCATGTATCTTGTAGTATTTAACCTACCTATAGGAGATGATCTTGTTGTCTTTATTGACTAGGTTATGAACCCGTCAACTTGTGGACTAGTCTACTTATATGGACATTAATTCCTTCTTTTGGAATGAACTTGTTTATTTATTAATAACTTCTTCCACATCGTGGATCTAGTAATAAACTTGTCCACTTTATGGACTAATGATCTCATCCACTTTATGGACTTAGTAATAAATTTGTCCAATTTATGGACTGATGAATTCGTCCACTTTATGGACTAATAACTTTGTCCACTTTATGGACTGATGAGCTCGTCCATTTTGTGGACTTAGCATAAACTCGTCCACTTTATGGACTAATGAATCCATCCACTTTATGGACTAATAACTTTGTTCATTTTATGGACTGATGAATTCGTCCACTTTATGGGCTAATGACTTTGTCCATTTTATGGACTGATGAGCTCGTCCACTTTGTGCACTTAGCATAAACTCATTCACTTTATGGATGGATGAATTCGTCTAGTTTATGGACTTAATAACTTTGTCCACTTTATGGAC
Organism: Quercus ilex subsp. ballota; assembly: GCA_032727855.1. Taxonomy (NCBI): domain Eukaryota; kingdom Viridiplantae; phylum Streptophyta; class Magnoliopsida; order Fagales; family Fagaceae; genus Quercus; species Quercus ilex. Next base: position 58,847,860 of record CM064910.1, read on the forward strand.
TGATGAGCTTGTCCACTTTGTGGACTTTGTAATTTTTTGTAGAAAAACACATTAGTCGTATCTGAATAAAACTCCTATTATTATGATAAACCATGCATTTTTAAAAAAGTAGCTTTCTAAAAGAAACCCGCCCTTTTAGGCTTAAACAGTATTTGTAGCAAGAATTAACTAAGGTAAACTAAAAAAACTAAGGAGTGTTTTAAAATTAACTAAAGTGAACTGAAAAATGATAAGTATCGCTCTTCATGCTGTCATCCCTACTTGTAGTACTTCCGTAAGTGCTCGGTGTTCCATGGATGATGCAACTTTCGTTCGTCGAGTGTTTCTACATGGTAGGTGTCTTTCCTTTGCCATGACGTAATTCGGTAGGGTCCTTCCCAGTTAGGGCTGAGCTTCCCATGGGTAAGGTCTCTAGCAGTGCCCGTGACCCTCCTCAAAACAAGATCTCTGACCTAAAAGCCTCAAAACAAGATCTCGGATTCGGGAGTTGTAGTGCTTAGCCATGCGGTACTGATGCCGTGCAAGCCTCTGTTTTGCTGTCGCCCTGACTTCGTTTACTAGATCCAGCTGTAGATGCATAGCCTCGTTGTTTGTGCTTTCGTCATGATTGTCCACCTTATAGCTTGTGAGTCTGACCTTGGCTGGGATGATTGCTTCGCTCCCATATGTTAGCCAAAATGGTGTCTCTCCTGTGGGCTTCCTTGTCGTTGTCATGTACACCCATAGTATGCTTGGCAACTCCTTAGGCCATATACCCTTTGCCCCTTTGAGCCGAGTCTTGATAATTTTGAGTAAGGATCAGTTCGTGACTTCAACCTGTTCGTTAGCTTGAGGGTGGCAAGGGAGGAGTAGTGATTTCTGATCCCTAACTATGAGCAAAAGTCTCGGAATGAGCCGTTGTCGAATTGTTTCCCGTTGTCTGAGACTAAGACTCTAGGGATCCCAAACCTGCATATGATGAACCTCCAAACGAAACTTCGTACGTTCTTCTCCGTAATAATGGATAAGGCTTTAGCTTCCACCCATTTTGTGAAGTAGTCTATGCCCACAATCAGGAATTTCAACTGTCGCACCGTTATGGGGAACGACCCTATGATGTCCAATCCCCACTGAGCAAACGGCCACGGGGCTGTCATTGGGGTCAACTCTTCGGACGGCTGTTTGATAACATTGCTAAACCTTTGGCACTTGTCACAAGCTTTGACATAACCCTGAGCATCTTTTTGCATGGTGGGCCAGTAGTACCCTGCTCGGACGAGTTTGTGTACCAATGACCGCGACCCTGAATGGTTTCCGCAAATTCCTTTGTGTACTTCTCTCATGATGTATTCTGCTTCTTCAGGACCCAAACACCTTAGGTATGGGCGGGAGGCCTCTCTTGTACAAGATGTCCTTCATCAAGACGAATTGCGCTACTTGGACCTTCCACTTTCTTGCGGCCTCCCTTTTATCTGGTAAGACACCATTTTTTAAGTAAGAGACTAATGGTGTGGTCCAGTTGCTTTCAGAACCTATCTCCTGCACATCGACGAGATCTATTAATGGAGAAAGCTGAACAAAAGAGAGTACATTATCAAGGGTAGTCATATGTTTTGCTAAAGCGGTTTTGGTAAGGCAGCCGGCTTGCTCGTTCTCTCCCCTAGGGATTTGGATGATCTTGGCCTTCAGCTCGTCTACCCTTCTCCTTACCTACTCCAGGTATTTCTTCGTTCTTTCGCCTTTGCACTTATAATCCTTGTTCACTTGGTTGGTGACGACCTGTGAGTCGCAATAAAGAACCACGCTTACAGCTCTTGCTGCTTTGGCGAGATCAAGTCCTGCCACTAAAGCTTCGTACTCTACTTTATTGTTGGTGGTAGGGAAGTCGAGGTGAACCATACATTCAATCTTGTCTCCTTCAAAAGTGAGGAGCACAACGCCTACCCCTTCTTCCCGCTTGTTGGACAACCTATCTATATGTACACTCCATTGAGGGCATTCATCTGCCCCCTTGTCTTCCCCGTTAGTGAATTCTGCTATGAAGTCAGTGACGACCTGTCCCTTGATGGCAGTACGCGGGTGGTATTGAATGTTGAACTCGCTTAACTCTATTGCCCATAGTGCCAATTGACCAGCAGCTTCAAGGTTGCTCATTGCCCGTTGTAAGGGCTTGTTGGTTAGGACGACCACTGTGTAGGCTTAAAAATACGGTTTAAGCTTGCGAGCTGCAGTAACTAAAGCGAATGCGAGTTTTTCCATGGGCGTATACCTTTCCTCTACACCACGAAATGCCCAGCTGGCATAGTATACAGGCCTTTAAACCTTTTCTTCTTCTCTGACCAAGGCCGCGCTGACGGCTGCCAGTGAGACGGCCAAATAGAGGAAGAGTTCTTCCCCCGATTACGAAGGACTTAACAGCGGTGGGGAAGAAAGATAAGCCTTCAGCTTCTCGAACACTTGCTGACACTTGGCAGTCCACTCGAAAGACTTTTTTAGTGTGCAAAAGAAGGGTGAACACTTGTTTGTTGCCCTTGATACGAACTTGTTTAGGGCAGCCACTTTTTCGTTTAGACTCAGCACTTCTTTCACGATCTTTGGGGGGGCCATCTCTACTATGGCTTTGATCTTGTTCGGGTTGGCTTCGATGCCTTTTTGAGACACCATAAATCTAAGGAATTTTTCCGCTGTCACTCCAAATGTACACTTACTTTGATTGAACTTCATGTTGTAGGAACGACGGGTGCTAAAAGTTTCCTCAAAATCCTTCAAATGGTCCTTCTTTTTTCGGCTTTTTACCAACATGTCATCGACGTAGACTTAAACATTCCTTCTGATTTGGCTTGCAAACATTTTATTCATGAGCCTTTGATATGTCACGTCTGCATTCTTAAGGCCAAACGGCATTACTTTGTAACAAAAAAGACTTTGGCTAGTAACAAAAGAAGTCTTCTCCTGGTCTGCTTCGTCCATCCGAATCTGATTATAACCTGAAAAGGCTGTAGAGAGAGAAAATTTCTGACCTATCACAAGCTGACACGTCACACTACCAAGTCCACAAAATATAGCCAGTTACAAAGCGCCATGTATTGCTGCTAGGTTTTGCTATCACTACTCAAAAACCAACAGAAATTTGCCAAGTGTCATGCAAAAACCAATCACGCATCAGCGCATGTAAGCGATGACATAATCAGTCTCACACATGTAAGCGATGACATAAGTGGACCAATCAGGATGTGACATGTGTCACCAATCAGACTTCGCCATGTGTCGCTCATCCACCCCCAAACTCCTATAAATAGAAGCCTTCCTAAGACATTTAGGAGGACACCAAGACATCTTGGGCAGACCAAGACACCACCAAGAGATCTGGAAGCCATCGAGAACACCAAACCATCTAAAGCATAAGCAGCATCAGAGAAGACATCATGAGTTCAGAAGTCCAGAAGCTCTGTTGGAATCAAGCCCTGAGTCCTCCAGCAACTTCATGAACTTCAAATAAGAAGAACATTCGAAGCAGAATCATCTAAACTACCTGCCTAGATCTCAAAGTTCACTGGAATCAAGCTCAAAAGCCTCTAGAAACCTCAACAAATCACAAATCAGCGAAACTCAATGGATTCAAGCCTCTAAAGCCCCAAAAAACTTCCACCACAAACCTTCAAATACGAAGAACATTCAAAGAGGGATTGTCCAAATCATATTCCTAGACCTCAAAGTTCACTAGAATCAAGCTCAAAATCCTCCAAAAACCTCAACAAACCACAAATCAATGAAGCTCAACGGATTCAAGCCGCTAAAGCCTCGAAGAACTTCCACCACAAACCCTCAAAAGGGAAGAACACACAAAGAACACAAAGAACACGAAGAACACATAAAGAACGTGAAGAACAAAGAATTTCTAACAAGCTAATAGCTAGAGATTCATTGTAATTCCGTTTCAAAGATCTTCGATCCATTCCTCAGCCAAATTGAAGTATATTTGGTGTTCAAATCAAAATCACATTACCACAACTCCAATCAACAAATCTTTCAAAGAGGTCGAATCAGAGGAACACTCTTTTGTAATTTTAGAGAATTGTACCACACAATCATCAATACAAATTCGCACTTGTGAAACTATTTTACTTGTTTGACTTATTTCGAACTGAGAAATTTAGTCGTCCATAAAGGCATCCATGAAGCTCAGTAATTAGTGCTAAGTTGTAGAGTCTACCAACACGTCAATTCTAGGGAGAGGGTAGCTATCCTTAGGGCATGCTTTGTTTAGGTCCGTAAAGTCTACGCACATCCTCTATTTCCCGTTGGCTTTCTTGACCATTACCACATTTGCTAGCCAATCGGGGTAGTATACTTCCCTGATGAAGCTTGCCTCTTGTAGCTTGTCGACTTCTTCTGCTATCGCTCATTCTTGTTCTTGGGCGAATACTCGCTTTTTCTAATGGACAGGTGGAAAAGAGGGTGACATATTTAGCTTGTGTACCATGACTGAAGAGTTGATTCCTGGCATGTCTTCATGACTCCAGGCAAACACGTCCTGGTTTTCCTTGAGGAAAGCTACGAGTGCTAGGTGAACCATTGGGTTGGTGAAAGTGCCAATCCTCGTGGTTCTGTCTGATCTGGAGCTATCGAGGGGTATTTCCTCGAGCCTCTCTATAGGTTTCGCCCCTATCTGTTGTTTTTCTATACTTATGATCTGTAGATGGTCATCCATTTCCAGCATCGCAACATAGCATTCGCAAGCAGCTATTTGATCTCCTCGCAATTCCCCTACTCCGTACTAAGTGGAAAATTTGATCATTAGGTGGTAGGTTTAAATTACGGCCTTCCATGAGTTAAGGGTAGGTCGTCTTATGATGGCGTCGTAGGCGAAGGAGCAATCGACAATAAGGAATGTGACATCCCTAGTGATTTGCTGAGGATAATCTCCAATTGTGATAGGCAATGTGACTGCGCCGAGGGGGTATACTTTTGTTCCTCCAAACCCAACAAGTGGAACTTTGGTTGGAACTAGACGTTCTCTGTTGATCCGCATTTGTTGAAATGCCGTGTAGTAGAGAATGTCCGCGGAGCTTCCATTGTCAACCAAGACCCGATATGTGTTATAGTCGCCTACCTAGATGCTAACGACGAGCGCATCATCATGCGGGTGGTGAAGACGTTGGGCATCTTCTTCCAAGAAAGCAACAATGGGGTTGTCGACTTGCGGCATCTTCAGGACAACACCCATTAGCTGAACGTTTTAAACCATTCTGAGGGAAGTCTTTTGAGCCTTCTTGGATGAGCTGGTGGTCGTTGTGCCTCCCACAATCATCCTTATGTCTCCCAAGGGTTTTCTGGGATGCTTGTTGTCCCATCAAGGCGCCTGCTCTTGAGGAGGCAGATCTGCTTTTTCCCTGTTGACAAACTTCGTAACTTCCCTTGCTTGATGAGGGCTTCGATTTGCTGCTTCAAGTCGTAGCAATCAGCTATATCATGACCGTGATCATGATGGAAACGACAGTATTTGTCTCTAAACTGTTTCTTGGGATTGCCCTTCAGCTTTCCGAGGAAGGTTAAGGCTCCTTCGTCCTTGATTTGCATTAGGACTTGGTCGATTGGGGCAGTCAGTGGAGTGAAACTCGTGAATCTCCCCGCAAGGGGCTTAGAGCGCCTGTCATCCTTTCGTTCTCTAGTTCTTGCCATCTTCCATCCTTTGTCTTGTTGTGTGTCTTCCTGCCTTTCTCTCTTCTTGGGTTTCTCCTTTTGGGTTAGAAGCGCGTCTTCAGCATTCATGTATTTGGTTGCCCTATAAAGCACATTCAACATAGTCTTTAGGTCGTTCTTATATAGTGAAAATAGGAACTTACCCTTCCGCAGCCCATTTGTGAAAGCAACCACGAGTATCTTGTCATCAGCTTCATCAATTGAAAGCGCCTCTTTGTTAAAGCGTGCTATATAAGACCTTAACGTCTCATCTTCCCGTTACCTAATGCTCATCAAGCATGCAATAGACTTTTTATACATATGTCCCCCGATGAAGTGTGAAACAAACTGGGCGCTTAGCTCCTTGAAAGTACTGATGGAGTTAGGCGTCAACCTGCTAAACTAAATTCTTGCGAGACCCTTCAGCGTGGTAGGGAAGGCCCTACACATGATCTCCTCAGCTACTCCTTGAAGGTGCATCAAGGTCTTGAAGGATTCTAAGTGATCTAGGGGGTCTTTGGCTTCGTCATAACTTTTTATCTGCGGCATGTGAAACTTCGGTGGAAGGGGGAAGGAATTGACAGACGTGGTGAATGGTGAATCTGTTCGATAGACCAAGTCATCGAGGTCGCTAGACACTTGCCCTCTGAGGGTGTTCATCATAAGGTCAATCTGTTCCTTCATCATCTGTATCTCTGCTACAATGTGAGGGGGAGTCGTGTTTGTGATGGAAGGGCAGCTCATATCCTATCGCTCTGGTCAGCTTGGGGCGCTGTTGCCCTCTGGCCCCTCTTGGTCTATTCTCTCAGTGCTAATACCTTCTTGGTCTTCCTCCTGAGTACCCATTGCTGCGTTCTTCTACCACAACTGTTCTTCTAGATCATGATTCTGTTTGGTGAGACGTTCCACTGCTGTTGTGAGGGTTTGGACTTGCCTCTCCAAGGCAGTGGGTTGCAGTTCATCTCCTTGAACGTTATTGGTGATCGCTATCAAGCGAGTAAGTACCATGCAACTTTTTGTCCTGGAAGCGATAATATGGCTTACGAATCACAAAGGTTTTCCACAGACGACGCCAACTAATGATGCCGAAAAACCACTAATGAGCCACACAGTTTTCACACGCTCGAAACAACACCTGCACAACAAAAAAAGAAGACCTTACAGAGAGCATCGGTGTGGTGCTGGCCAAATACCTTCCAAAGGTCAAGTTAGAACTTCTCACAACTCTAAAGTGCCAGAGCTGGGGTGAATTATACATACCTTGGTTTGTGAGGGTATTGGGGCTTTTATAGTAGTAGAGGGTTGACATCTCTTCCTTGGCTTAGAAGTCTTTTCCTTATAAGAATCCTTATAAGCATATATTGTGGAATCATTTCCTTGTAGGAGACTAATATTGAGCGTGGGGCATAAGATATTTCCTTATTCATGCATGCGTGAAGGCCAAGCCAAGATCATGTCAAAATCGTCAGTCTCGTGTGTCCCCTTCAGCTCAGTACCGTTAGCTTTCCATCTTCCCCAGTTGACCTCGTCAGCTTAAAGCCGTAGACTCCCTACCGTTGTCACTTGCCAATGGGCGCAAGTAAAGCCGATGGGTTTACTTAGGAACGTCTCTTTATGCCTCCCTATTAGTGAGTGTATATTCACAATTTTATCCTTATCACATAGTATAGAAGGTAGGCCGGGCCAATCCATGGACCCAGGAATCCATCCTAAGGAGCTCCCATTCGAAATCCAAACCAAAATTGATATGCTCCACACCGGTTGAGGAGACAGTGATTCCTTAGCAAGAGGGCCCCGAGAGCCCCCCAGCAACTGCGAAGGAATGTCAACGAATTCGAACTAGAATGAGTGGTGCTTGAATTTAGTAATAGTCACCTATACATTAATTAGGCAACCCCATCTAACATAGGCTGCATTTATTACTGAATGATCGGCCTAAATAGTATCTCATACCCAATAACCCACTCAAACCCTCTGAAAAAAGGGAGGAGACGTCTGATGGGATAAGTATCTCTTGACCTCCATCATCACAATCCACTATGAGTGGAAGCTCAACCATTATAAATAGGACATAACCCTCCACCAAAAAGGGGGTTCGGAAAATTAGAGAGGGAGAAAGAGGGTGTCCAAGGAGAGATCTTGTATAGTTGTGCGAAATTCTATGTTCCTTTGTGGAATTATGTAATCTCGAACTTCTAAATTATTCGTTGCTTCTGTAACCCCATTATGTACTTAATTATCAATTCGTGGTCTCTTGATTCATTTCATTAGCTCTCATTGTAAAATTTTCTGCCATATCCAACAAATTAATTGTGTTAACCAAGAGCTCCTAAGGCCTATCACGGAGATTCCAACCCTCATAATATCCATGAAAATTCAAGGTAAAGGTTTTTATGGTCAAATAAGAGATCTAGATTCAAATCTTGTCTACACCAAAAATTAATTAATATCTTAATTTTTTTGAAAAAAAAATTAATGTCTTAACATAATGGTAAATAACAATTATTATGAAGTAAACGTAATATATTTCAATTTTACTCTCTCTCTCTCTCTCTCTCTCTCTCTCTCTCTCTATATATATATATATATATATATATTTTAATCATATCTATATATGGAAGTGTATACCTATGGAAATAATATAGCAGGGACGAAAAATCTGTTTTACGATCCTACCTTTAGTGGGATGCCATGCTTTAGAGCATGTATATACTCCGTAATTATGTATTTTTAAATCATATACTATATAATAAAAGTTGGGTTTAGAAGTGGTTTCACCAAATTGCAGAAATTTTTTAGATTTTTTTTTTTAAATAGATATAATTTTTTTTTTGTTCTTATCTTCTTCTTCTATAATTTCTAAGTTGATAACAATCTTAATTTGATTAGAATCTAAATTCTTGATCTTTATTATTATAATTTCTAAGTTGATAACAATCTTAATTTGATTACAATCTAAATTCTTGAGCTTTATTATTATAAATTAGAAGATGATAAAAAAATCTTAATTGATAAAAAAAAACTGCTACACATACTACTTTAATTCTTCTTATCTTTTATATATATATATATATATATATATATATATATATAAATTTTTCTTACCAATTAATACACTTCTTTTTCTAGCCTTAGGTTTCTCTTCACTTCCAAATTCTTTATTTACATACCTTCTCTTTATCTTATTATTTTAAAATTAATTAAAAATATTAATCTCATTATAATTTAAAGTTCTACATTAGTTAAACCTCTTTTAAGTTGATATATCATCTATTTTTTTTGGAGAAAATGAAACCCACGTCAACATATAAAAATCCTCTAATCCCTCGCTCCTCAAGCTCACTCTAAACCCTAAGATGATTTCTCAGAGTTTTCACTTTCAACATGGTGAGCAAAGCAAAGAGCAAAGCAAGAAGACCAAGAGGTTTGGTTTGGTACCAGGTTTTAGGTATATTAAAGCTAGGGTTTTTTCTTTAGTTAGAGAATGCTTGGTATGATTGTTGGACTGAAATTAGTCAAGCGTATCTCTATAATCATTAAATTGCAGAAAAAAGTAAAAAGATTGTATTTTTTTTTGTTTTTGGTTTCAATCTATGTGCAGAGAACAAGTTATTAGAGATGGGTTTCAACGATCAGTTTACAAATGCTTACAGGAGATATTTCCAAAGGTATTAAAAACTTGGTCACGTTCCATTCTTTTAGTTATTTATTTATTTTTGTTGTTAAATTGCTATATGTACTACTTTAATTCTTTTTATATTTTTTAATAAAAATTCTTCTTATCAATTAATGCACTTCATTTTATAGCCTTAGGTTTCTCTTCACTTACAAATTCTTTATTTACATACCTTCTCTTTATTTTATTATTTTAAAATTAATTAAAAATCTTAATCTAATTTAAAGTTCTATATTAGTTAAACCTAAATTTACCCTTTTTGTTTGAGCCGGATTAGTTATTTTTGTGGATTTCCTTCTCTGGCCTCACAATTTCTAACAAAATTTTTATAATTGTTTATTTAAATTTTATTTTGGATACTAATAGCAATTGAGTTTCAACTTTTGGTCCGGTGCTTTTTGAGTATTTGTTAATGAACTATTTAAGGAGAGTTTTGGTATTTGTTAATAGACCATATAAGGAAAATTTGGAGAAGAGAAACTTACGTTAATATATAAAAATCCCCTAATCCCCAAGACATATATAGATGGTATGCATTTCTCTTCTTAAAAAAAAAAAAATAAATAAAAATAAATAAAAAATCTTTTTAGGGGGTTAACATAGTTTATTGAAGTTTGATTTTTTTTTTTTTTAGGTGGTATGCATTTCTCTTTTCTTTTTTTTCTTTTTTTTGGGGGAGGGGGGTGGGGGGCTTGCCATTATGTTTTGATTTGGATGATTTGCACAATTACAGCCTATTGTTGTGATTTGTTTAAAAGTTTTTTGTTGCTTGCTTTTGTAAATATTGTATTCTGACCAAAGTTTGTTCTAAATATGCTGTTGCAGGTTGGGTGAAATATTTTATTAATGCTACAGTTATGTCTTAATAGAAATAGATTAATTTATTAGAGTATTCCTAACAATGAATTTCTTGATTATTCCTAAATACTTTGTTAAATGATTGTTGCTACATCACATGATTATTTTGATACTTTGTTAAATGATTTTTGTTTGAATGGTCCGAGTCTGAAAATCATGTTGTCAAACTCACATGAATAACTAAAGAATTATTTGGATTAAACTCTTCACAGTTTACATATATATTGCTAATATATCCGTACTTCACATGTTTAATTAAAAATTATATGTTCTCCACTTATACTTTTATTATATGAGAAAATTCAAGTGATTAGGTCTTTTTTACTTCGTATATTATTTTTTGCCAATATCATGAAAACAAGTCTATAAGGCGTAACTCAAACTCACCTGTATTTGACTTTCCCATTATATTTTGAATCTTAAATTTTAATGTCTTGAAAATTTAGTATATGTTAGCTATGATTTATGTTGATTCATATTTGTGGGTACGGATGCCACTAATGTATGGTTTATACTCTATAGCTTTTTCCTAGTAGGTTGGATACTCAACCACTCATATATATATATGGGCATGCAGGACCTTACCAAAAGTTATCACTTCTTAATTTTTATCATATCCAAATGCTAATGAAGTTATTTTTGATTTGACATCTCCTTTTATATTAGTTACATAATTATCTACTATTTTCCATTCAATTAATTTTGGACTTATATATGATTTTTTTAATAGTAAACTTTACTTTAGTTTTATTATCTATTTTATTATTTAATTTTAATTAAATTAATAAAATAATTTCTTTAGTTTACACATGATTCTTGATTAAGCTATGTATAGGCATAATACTAATGTAAATAATAAAAAAGTTTATCACTTAAGGTGGGGTAGGGGGTGGGTTCCAATTAGCTCAGCTGGTAAAGTCTCTGATAGTTGTATAAGAGATCTGGGGTTCAATTCCCGCCTACACTAAAAACTGATTGGTGTCTTGGTCTGATAATAAAGAGCTATCATCAGGAGCGGACGCCATAGGTTGAAACTCTCTAAAAAAAAAAAAAAAAAAAAAGGTGGGGTGGTGAAAAAAAAAAAAAAGAAACAAGGATGAAGGATGATTCACCACGGCCCAAATTCATTTATGTGGGTTTTTAAGGATTTATCTAGGATACCACATTCACCTTTATAAAATCATATTTTACAGTAAAATTCTTTACCATTTATTTTTATAAGGCTTAAGGCTTAATCATGCTACTCATCTATTGATGTTATATTTATATTTATTTCAATTGTTTAATCACTCAATCCCATTTAAAAACTGTCACAACAAAAATAGTTTTCGCACAAGTGATACTAAGGAATACAAAAAAAAAATTATACTATCTTTACAAATTGACGCATGATCAATTACAAAGATAAATGATGATTCACCATGACCCAATTTAATTTTGTGGGTCTTTTAAGAGTTTATTTCAGAGTAGACTAGTAGAGTCAACGATTTAGATAAAATTTAAAAAGATAAAAATAAAAATTAGAGTCACCGTGTTTTATGGTGAAAGTGTGACTAGGATACTACCTTCACGTTTATAACATCATATTGTATAGTAAAATTCTTCACCATTTCTTTTTCTAAGACTTAAAACTTAATCAGGCTTAATGCAAAAAAAAAAAAAAAAAAAGAAAAAGAAAAAGAAAAAGAAAAAGAAAGAAGAAGAAGAAGAAAGAAAAGAAGAAGAAGACGACTTAATCAGGCTACTCATTTATTGATTTGTTATATATATATATATATATATATATATATATTAATTGGTCAATAACTTTGTAGAGAGGGAAAATTCCCGACCTATCACAAGCTGACACGTCACACTACCAAGACCACAAAATACAGCCAATTACAAAGCGCCACATACTGCTGCTAGGTTTTACTATTGCCATTCAGAAGCCAATAGAAATTTGCCAAGTGTCATGCAAGAACCAATCATGCATCGGCTCGTGCAAGCGATGACACAAGCAGCCTCGCACGTGTAAGCGATGACCCAAGCAACCTCGCATGTGTAAGCGATGACATAAGCGGACCAATCAGACTGTGACATGTGTCACCAATCAGACTCCACCACGTGTCGCTCATCCACCCCAAAACTCCTATAAATAGAAGCCTTCCTAAGACATTTAGGGGAGATCAAGCCATCTGAAGCACAAGCAGCATCAGAGAAGATTCAGAAGTCCAGAAGCTCTGCCGGAACCAAGCTCTAAAGCCTCCAAGAATTTCAAGAACTTCAACTTCGAATACGAAGAACATTCGAAGAGAAATCATCCAAATCATCCGCCTAGATCCAAAAGTCTACGGGAATCAAGCCTAAAGTGTCTGAAAAACATCAACAAATCACAAATCAACGAAACTCTACGGATTCAAGCCTCTAAAGCACCGAAGAACTTCCACCATAAACCTTCGAAGACGAAGAACGCACCAAGAACACACGAAGAACGTGAAGAACAAAGAATTTCTAACAAGCTCATAGCCAGAGATTCATTGTAATTCTGTTTCAACAATCTTCGATCCATCCCTCAACCAAATTGAAGGATATTTTGTGTTTAAATCAAAATCACATTACCACAAATCCAAATCAACAAATCTTTCAAGAAGATCGAATCAGATGATAACTCTTTTGTAATCACAGAGAATTATACCACAATCATCAATACAAATTCGCATTTGTGAAACTATTTTTACTTGTTTGATTTATTTCAAACTAGAAATTTAGTCGTCCACATATTCTGGCACGCCCAGTGGGACATCTCTGCCTCTCATCTCTTTCTCCTTCAAAGGAAAAGAAATTCGACATCATTTTGCTACCAGCTTCAATGGCCTCTAGCAAGAATGCCCGAAAATCAGTAGTTGATGCTTCCAGTGCTGAGGATTACGTTGGCCCAATCACTCGCAGTCGATCCAAAGCTCATGATCAACTTCAACCCCAACCAACCAAAGAAAGCCAACCTCCTACTGTCATCTCTCTGGACTTTCTTGCAAATAGGAAAGTTACCACTAAGGATTCATATCTCCCGAAAGATTTGGAGAGCAGTAATGAATCATCCCCAACAAAGACCTTTTCTATTAACTCTTCACCTGTGATGAGAAACTTAAGAAATACAGTACCTTTGACTCATCCTATTTCATCATTTTCTCCATCATATCTAGAAGTCATGCCAGTAATGATGACTAACACCTCTACCATGGAAGAAAAGATGGCTGAAATGGAACAAAGGATCACCCTTCTCACAAAATCACTTGAAGAAAAGGATGTCAAAATTGCAACCCTAATGAACAAGCTGGAGGTAGAAGATTCGGGTGAATCAAGTCATGGCCCTGAGCGCCCACCAGGCTTTACCTTGAAAGGAGAAAATGCTAAGGGTGATAAGGGAAAAGGAGGTGAAGGCATTTCTCAACACGGACATTCCACCTCAATGGCTTCGATATCTGTCCAACAATTGCAGGACATGATAACGAACACCATTCGGGCACAATATGGAGGTTCTTCTACAAGTTCTCTCATATATTCGAAGCCCTATACAAAGCGCATTGATAATATGAGGATGCCAAATGGGTATCAACCCCCCAAGTTCTTACAATTTGATGGCAAAGGAAACCCTAAGCAACACGTGGCTCACTTTGTAGAAACGTGTGAGAATGCAGGGACTCAAGGAGGCCTCTTTGTAAAACAGTTTGTTCGTTCACTGAAAGGAAATGCCTTTGATTGGTATACAGACTTAGAACCTGAGTCAATCGATAGCTGGGAACAACTTGAAAGAGAGTTTCTCAACCGATTCTATAGCACACGGCGCACGGTAAGCATGATGGAGCTTACCAATACCAAACAGTGGAAAGATGAGCCCGTCGTTGATTATATCAATCGGTGGCGTTCTTTGAGTCTAGATTGCAAGGATAGACTTTCTGAAATATCTGCTGTAGAGATGTGCATCTAAGGCATGCATTGGGGACTTCTTTACATCCTTCAAGGGATAAAGCCCCGAACATTTGAGGAGTTAGCAACTCGTGCGCATGACATGGAATTGAGTATCTCCAGCCATGGAAATACAAAACCTCCCGTACCTGAGGAAAGGAAAGAAAGACGGGAAATAAGGAAAAATGACAGGAATCCGAAAAGTAATGTCAAAGACTCAATGAATGTCAACCTTGCCCCAATCAAAATTTCAACAAGAAATGTAAAGGCCAATGAGAAAAGACCTGAGGTCGGCCAACAGCGTGAGACGCGACGCTCATCACTTAAAGAATGGGAACAAAAGGTGTATCCTTTCCTAGATGCTGATATGCCAGAAATGCTAGAACAACTGCTCAAGTTGAAATTAATTGAATTGCCAGAATGCAAACGACCGGAAGAGATGGGAAAAGTTGATAACCCAAACTATTGTAAGTATCATCGCATCATAAGCCATCCAATCCAAAAATGCTTTGTTCTTAAAGAACTCATCATGAAGCTAGCCAAGGAAAGAAAAATCGACTTGGATTTTAATGATGTTGCTCAATCAAACCTTGCAACCTTTGCTTGTGGGTTACCTAGTTGCATGTCTCCAACTACTAAGCAGGGGGCAAATACCACTCTTGTTCAGTTTGGTTCCCTAGAACCTGTTCAAGTTCAGCTCTCACAAAAGGCACCTGATTATAATTCAAATGAAGATAAAAGGTCAATAATGGATGAGGAAGAAGGATGGACGGTGGTTACTCGCAGGAGATGGAAGAAAAGACGCACATTTTCGCTTTATTTGATCACCCAAGAGTCTAGAAGAGCACAAAACCAGATTCAGCCTTGGTCAAGAAGAAGGAGTGATAAAAGGCAAGAAAGACTGGGAACAAAAATGTCTGACGATTCAGCACAAACCCAAAAACTTCGAAATCTCATCACATTGGAAGAATTCTTCCCCAGAAAATTCTTTCAAAATGACTTAGCCGAGGCCGTTCACACGGTCACTCGTTGCGAAATTCAGGATGAAAAGGAGGATGTTGACCATGGTGGTCCAAACGAGACTTTGTCATCTTTGGAAGAACTCCAATCTCGAGTTGATGAAGTTGAACCCTTGCAATCCTCCATCTCACCAAAAGAAGCACTCACTCAAGCTCTTGAAAAGCCAGAGATGTACACTCCTTCTACCAACACGCTTCAACAAACCCAGGAATGTTACGCGTGCTCTCCAGACTTAACTTTCACTGATGAGGATCTATTGTTAGGCTCTAAGCCCCACAATCGTCCACTTTATGTCTCTGGTTATGCTCGTGAACAAAAGATCGATCGTATTCTCATTGACGGAGGTTCAGCTGTTAATATACTACCAAAAATGACGATGAGACGACTTGGTGTTACTATGGAGGAATTATCGCACAGTCGTTTGGTCATTCAAGGTTTTAACCAAGGAGGACAACACGCAATCGGCATGATACACTTGGAATTAATCATTGGAGAATTGATAAGTAACGTTTTGTTCCATGTCATCGATGCCAAGACAACCTACAACATGTTGTTAGGACGTCCATGGATCCATGGAAATGGAATAGTGCCGTCAACTTTGCATCAATGTTTCAAGTATCTTCAAGGTGGAATAAAGAAGGTCAATGCCGACTTAAAGCCTTTTGCTGAGACTGAAGCTCACTTTGCTGACGCAAAATTTTATGTAGAAGATAACATTGCTAGTGAAATTCTCCCAGTTGAGATCCCGGCTATGGAAAGCAAGCAGAGTGAGAAGAGGCATGTTAGATTCATCACTGAAAAGGATAATCCTTCCTCAAAGAAAGGTCCAGAATGCGGGAATGATCATCCTATTGAATCTACCAGTAATTCAGTGAGAGCGGAAATTTCAACATCTTCCAATAACCCTCCATTCCTCCGTTATGTACCATTGTCACGCTGTAAGAATGGACAATCTCCATTCACGGAATACCTTCAACCTACAAAAGACATGGGAAAGCTTCCTACAAAGCTTACAATGGAGGATGTAGCCATATTGAAAGAAAATCATGTCATGCCTCTGACTTCGTCCACAAATCCTTTGCCCTTGAAACCACTAAATGGATTCGTGAGGTCTTCACAAAGTCTGACGGAGCATGGTATTCTACCAAGTGAGCAGACGAAAGAATGGTTTGATCCAAAAGCATACAGGCTGTTAGCCAAAGCAGGCTACGATTTCGCAAAACAAGGAGACTTAGGGAAACTAATTCCAGAAGCCACCGGAGAAAAGATGCATGGCCTTAGCAAAACCCAAAGAAAAATGCGGCTTGAAGGACATAAAATTCCTATCCCAAAGACCGGATTAGGTTATACTCCAGAACAACCAGCTCAGATATGGATCAAGAGGAGAGGCGATGCTTCAAGTTCCCAATACATAACAGTAAAGGTTGGCGAAAGTTCAAACCAAAGAAAAGATCACTCTTCATCGCATGTCTCGGTGTTTGATCGCATCGAGGCCTCATCGTCACGAGTTACAGTGTTTGACAGGTTAAATACAACTTGCTTAACACAAAATCGTGACACTCTTGCTTGTAAATCAGTCTTTGATAGATTGGGGGCAACAAAAAGGCCTGTTGATAGTCATTCTCAAAATTCAATAAATTTTGAGGTTCAAAGGGAGAAGAAAGCTAATGATGAGATCCGCAGTAGCATTCCTTCACGCATGAAACGTAACTTTACCTTAGATATCAGCACTGAAGGATCGCTCAAAGTCAAAAGACGAACGATTGTACACACAAGTCAGTCACTCGCCCACGACGAGCAAATTGAAGAGGTATCATCCTCGTTTCATATTACAATAGAAGAGGATACACTTTCAGATGCTGAAGCTGAAGAGGTTGATGAAGCTCCTCTAGCCTTGGAAGATGGAGGGCAAGCTACAGTTGATGAACTTAAAGAGGTCAATTTAGGAACTACTGAAGAACCCCGGCCAACTTTCATCAGTGCGCTTCTCACCCCTGAAGAAGAAGAAGGGTACCTCAAGCTCCTAGTAGAATACAAAGATGTGTTTGCTTGGACTTACAAGGAAATGCCCGGGCTTAATCCAAGTATTGCTCTACATCATTTGGCAGTAAAGAAAGGCGTGCGCCCAGTTAAACAAGCCCAAAGACGCTTTCAGCCGGAGCTTATCCCTCAAATAGAAACTGAGGTCAATAAGCTAATTGAGGCAGGTTTCATTCGCGAAGTACAGTACCCGGAATGGATCGCTAACATCGTCCCTGTCAAAAAGAAGAATGGACAAATCCGGGTGTGCGTAGACTTCCGTGATTTGAACAATGCATGTCCCAAGGATGATTTTCCATTACCCATCACTGAGGTCATGGTGGACGCCACTACTGGTTATGAAGCTTTATCTTTCATGGATGGTTCTTCAGGCTACAACCAAATTCGAATGAATCCTAAGGATGAAGAGCTCACAGCTTTTCGTACCCCTAAGGGCATTTACTGTTACAAAGTGATGCCTTTTGGACTAAAGAACGCTGGTGCTACTTATCAACGGGCCATGCAAAAGATCTTTGATAATGTACTTCACAAATACGTAGAGTGTTATGTCGATGATCTGGTGGTTAAAACAAAAAGGAGGGAAGACCATCTGGTAGATCTGCGATCTGTGTTCAACCACCTAAGAAAGTATCAGCTCAAGATGAACCCTCGCAAATGTGCTTTTGGCGTAACATCTGGGAAATTTCTTGGTTTCATTGTGAGACACCGTGGTATTGAAATTGACCAGTCCAAAATTGAAGCAATCCAGAAAATGCCAGAGCCCAAGAATCTGCGAGAACTTAGAGGCTTGCAAGGAAAACTAGCCTACATACGACGATTTATCTCGAACTTGGCTGGTCGATGTCAACCTTTCAACAGATTGATGAAGAAGGATGTGAATTTTGAATGGGATGAGGCTTGTAGCAATGCTTTTGCGTGCATCAAAAAATACTTACTTAATCCTCCAGTTTTGGGTGCTCCTATTCCAGGAAAGTCTCTAGTGTTGTACATCGCCGCACAAGAAAAGTCTCTGGGTGCTCTTATGGCGCAAGAAAATGAAGGGGGGAAAGAAAGAGCCCTTTATTATCTAAGTCGAACTCTCAATGGGCCTGAATTAAATTATTCTCCTATTGAAAAGATGTGTCTCGCTCTTTTCTTTGCTATAGATAAACTGGAGCACTACATGCAAGCATACACGGTTCGCTTGATAGCAAAAGCGGACCCAATTAAGTATGTCCTTTCTAGGCCAGTGGTTGCAGGTCGTATAGCTTGATGGGCGGTCTTGCTACAACAATATGACCTCGCATATGTCCCACAAAAAGCTATCAAAGGACAAGCATTGGCAGATTTCTTAGTTGACCACCCAGTGCCATCTGATTGGGAGTTCTCCGATGATTTTCCGGATGAAGACGTGTTTTACATTGAAGTAATGCCACCATGGATGATGTTTTTCGATGGGGCTGCACGTCGAGAAGGAGCGGGGGCAGGTGTAGTGTTTGTTTCTCCACAACGGCAAATACTTCTGTACTCGTTCTCATTAAGCGAACTTTGCTCTAACAACGTAGCCGAATATCAAGCATTGATTATTGGTTTACAAATGTCCATTGAGATGAGCATATCGCAACTTGAGATCTTTGGGGATTCCAAATTAATTATCAACCAAGTCTTGGAGCAATATGACGTCAAGAAGGAAGACCTTATCCCCTATTGCAAATATGCGAAGAAGTTGCTAACAAATTTTGAGGCCATCACATTGGAGCATATACCAAGGAAGGAGAATAGACAGGCCGATGCTTTAGCTAATTTGGCTACCGCCTTGGCATTATCCCAAGAAGAGACCACCAAAGTTGCTATTTCTCAGAGGTGTGTGGTACCTCACGTGATTGAAGAAGAAGAGGAAGAGCAAGCCAACATCATTTCGGTATGCCTTGTTGAAAAAGAAGATTGGCGACAAGCGATCATTGAATACCTTCAACATGGAAGACTCCCGGATGATAAACGCCACAGGAGTGAAGTTCGGCGAAGGGCTGCTCGATTCATTTACTATAAAGACACTCTCTACCGCCATTCATTTGATGGATTGTTTCTTCGTTGCTTAGGAGAGGAGGAGGCTAAACAAGCCTTAGAGGAGGCTCACTCAGGAATATGCGGCGCACATCAGTCAGGTCCTAAGTTACATTATAGGATCAAACGAATGGGTTACTATTGGCCTACAATGGTGCAAGATTCCATGGAGTGCGCTAAGAAATGTGAAGCTTGTCAGTATCATGCGAACTTCATCCACCAGCCGCCAGAACCTCTACACCCAACTGTAGCTTCTTGGCCTTTTGATGCGTGGGGACTTGATGCAATAGGACCATTACTAAAGTCATCCGGTGGCCATTTGTACATCTTGGCTGCAACTGATTACTTTTCAAAATGGGCGGAAGCTGTGCCCCTTAGGGAAGTGAAAAAAGAGACGGTGGTCAATTTCATTCGAACTCATTTGATCTATCGGTATGGTGTCCCGCGGTATATCATAACTGATAATGGAAAGCCGTTCTACAATAGGTTGATGTCGGAATTATGCGAGAAGTTTGAGTTTAAACAATACAACTCCTTCATGTATAATGCCCCGGCAAATGGACTAGCTGAAGCATTCAACAAAACGCTTGGCAGTTTATTAAAGAAGGTGGTATCCAAAACAAAGAGGGACTGGCATGAAAGAATCGGAGAAGCATTATGGGCATATCGAACAACATTTCGAACGCCTACTCAAGCGACACCTTATTCTCTTGTCTATGGAGTGGAAGCCGTCCTTCCTTTGGAACGTCAAATCCCGTCATTACGGATTGCCATTCAAGAAGGATTGACTGGAGAAGAAAATGCCAAGCTCAGATTGCAAGAATTAGAGGCACTTGATGAGAAAAGGCTCGAGGCCCAACAACGCCTTGAGTGCTATCAAGCTCGTCTTTCAAGCGCCTTTAATAAAAGAGTTGAACCACGATCATTCCAAGTTGGTGACTTAGTCCTTGCCGTTCGAAGACCTATCATCACAACTCATCGTACGGGCAATAAGTTCACTTCAAAATGGGATGGACCTTATGTTGTGCAAGAAGTCTACACCAATGGAGCTTACAAGTTGATTGATAATGATGGTGTAAGGATCGGCTCCATCAATGGGAAGTTCCTCAAGCGCTTCTATGCCTGAAAGTTGAGGAAATGCTCCTCAGCAAGAGCTTAAACTACCCATTGTAACGCTGCAAGAGTACATGATGTCTTCCCATTACCTCTGAAAGCGTACCAATAAGGAGAAATTAATCCCACTCTATGTCACCAATTGCTAGTGTGGCGTAGTGGTTGGACGCCCAAGCCGCCATTGAGAGGTCTCGGGTTCGATTAGCGGTGATACCCATTATTACACACTGAGCCCCCCTTTTTGCAAAAAAAAAACCAAAAAACAAAAAAAAAATCAAAAAAATCAATAACAAAATTTTTTTTTTGAACTACGTGATGACTTGATCCCTCTCAAGGGTACGTAGGCAACTTAGTATTTTACTAAGTTCAGTCTCGCACTAAAAATTTTTTTTTTTCTATTATTATCAAATTATAAAGAAAAAAAAATGAAGAGGCAGAGAATAAGGTCTTCTTTATTGATTGACAAAAGGAAAAGCATGATGCCACATATGAAGGGAATTAAAACAAAAAAAAGATTACAACATCCATTTTAAGTCTTTCAAGCTAGAGCGATTATCTTCCAAAAGGGCTCGTATCTTCTCCAAAGCCTCCATGTCTTGCTCTTCAAGAACGGGGGTAGATTTGATTTCTTCAAGTTGTTCTTCTAAGGCTTGCATAACATTGTCTTGTTCAACTTGATGAGTTTCAAATTGAGACAGTGATTGCTCTAATTGAATGAGCTCAGTTTGCAGGTCAGCCATCTTCAATCTAACAGTATCAACCTCAGTCTTCAAAGATGCTTTCTTGTGCAATGCTTCAGAAATGAGGGATTCAACTTCAGCCTCACGTTGAATTAAGATAACAGGACTTGGTCGGTTGTTCAGAGATTCTTTCATCTTCAAATAATCTGCGACATCCTCGCAATATTTGTCAACATTTTCACGCAAGTGTTGAGGGTCCACTCCACAACTTTCAACTTCACTATAAATTTCATGAACTTCAGCTTGTGGGAGGACGTTGTCTACAGAAAGATTCGAAAGCCTGTTTAGAAGAACATCACCTAGCATAGAAGCCCCTTTTCTACACACAGAAGAAATATGCACCTTGGCATGAAATATTGAGACTTCCGGAAGTTTAGTCGGTTGCAAGAATGAGAGAGGTGCCTTTTCCGTCTCCATCAAAAATTGGGACGACGTACCAACGGCAACAAGCTTACGCCTCTTGAGATCCGGACCCTTCACAGATGGCTTTGAGATAGAAGACTCACTATTTGTAAGAAGATGCACACGATCAGTAGAAGTCCCTGCATCAGCACCTTTCATCGGATTCTTCAAATGTTTCCAGTTGTGGTCAAGATCGTTACGCACCTCCTCTTCAAAAATCTTGATGGCATCCCTAGCTGGTGCAACAAACGAACCTTTGATGCTTTGACTTTGAGCAACTCCAACATCTAGAGATGAGTCTTTTGAGTGACAGTCATCTTCGAGGCGACGTCGTGCAGATTCTGACAAGAGCTGTGGAATGTAAGGGTCTTGTAGTTCCTTCTTTCCCTTCTGAGATTTGTTGGATATCAGTGATTTAACATGGGAGGAGGCGATGTCAGCCAAAAAATCTGTTCCTTTGGTAAAATCATTTCCACAGACTGCTTCCCACCATTGTTTATAGCTATGTCTGACTCGACTTCCAAAGTCTGTCGCAAAAGCCGGAATAAGTACCTTGGAATTTGTGTTGCAGCAAGTGAAAGATTGATAAAAGTGGTATAGATCTTTTAAAGAGCCTGTATGAACTTCTTCCTTCAAGTCATTTGGAATGTCTTGATGAAATCCAAAGCGCCGACTGAATCGGTGAGGACTGTATGCTTCTACAATATGTTGGTCTTCACATCGAAGTGATAAGTAGCCTGAGCGAAGACTCATAAAGTAGTCAAACTTCTGAATGGATAAGTGATTGTTGTCAATGAATGTTTGGTCATAGCTTTTCTTGAAAGTAGCCCCGTGCCAAAGGAAGTCAGTGGCGGTTCGTATGTGCTCTCGTGCGGAGGATTCGCTGAATGGAGAAGCATAGCCTACACCGGAGTACTTAGTCATCAAAGGGTCAGATAGACTGTCATGGGTGATGCGATTGCTTCTGAAGAGGTGACTTACCCAGGCATAAACATAATGAATGGCAAAACTAGCCCCAGACTTACTCGGAGTAGGAGAGGAAGAAATGGTGTTAAGTCCACGATAAATGCTAGCCAATACTGAGGAAGCAAGGCCAAATGGACGACCATTGGCCATGGAGCTGGCGATCTTGAAAGTGCCTGGACGAATGCTATTCTGATCCTTGACAGGAAAGACAAATATGCATAGCCAACATGAAAGAAGTGCTGATAAGTAAGTCTTCTCCTTTAAGTCATCCTCAATTTGAAGATCTGCGAAGACTCCGTGTTCTTTATCAGACCATGGTCCATGCTTGTTTATCTTGCCCAAAGGATTCTGACTACACTTGGGAATGGTTGTCCGTCTCGTTGATTTTCTAGGAGCCGGGTACTTGCTATCGCCTCTATACCAAAAAGCAATCCAGTCACGAACACTCACTTTCCCTTGCCTCTTCAGCCGGTTTTGAAGGTGATGATACGCCATGAAAAGATAGCAACAGCTACGTGGCAGGTAGGGTTGTCCTTGGTCGTTGGTGCCATCTAGCTCTTGCGCATTAGGTACTACTTCGTCATAAAATGCACCTGTGCAAGGAAGTCCACCAAGAATGGAAAGATCCCACGGCGTGATAGAAATTTCCCCAACTGAGGTATGGAGGGTATTGGTTGACGGGCTCCAACACTCGCAAAATGCTTTCATCAGATTCTCATCATAATCATATGTGAACAAGGAGGCAAAGACAGCACTGTAGAGGTGGGTCGCATCAAGAAGGTGTTTACATCGACCAAGAGCGTCTTCTAACCAATCCCAATAAAAGGAGAAGTAAGAAAACCCTCCGTTCACGCTGAAAGAAGAATCCCAATTGGCGTGTTTTGCAATTAGCTCTCGTCCCAAAGTGTTGTACTGCTTTGATTTACCAACATTTTTGTGATGCGAAGAAAGAAGGATAATTGTCTCCAAGTTAGAGCTACCATCCGAAGGAACAATTTGTGACCATTTCGGCAAATTGAGAGAACAAGAATTACGGCCCCATCTCTCTGAAAATCTTCCAATTATGGGCGGACGAACGATCAAAGTCGTAGCCTTTGCATCCTTGTCATCTTTCTCCTTATAAACGAACAAAGCTGGTTCTCGACCAATCTTCGAATCCTTGAAGAAGAACATCATGATAGCTGTGTGAAAAAAAAAAAAAAAAATTATTATTATTATTATTATTAAAAAAGATAAAATAAAAAAAAATATAAAGTAAATAAATAAATAAATAAGTAAAGAGGGGGGGCATGGATTCTTTACACAGAGAGTTATGCTTGTACAATTAGTACATACTTCGGATGGCTTTATATAGGCATTCCTGAAAGCTAACAGACAAAAGGAAAGAAGTGTGAAAAGGGTTAAAAAGATTGTCAAAGAATACTGCGAGTAAATTTCCATAAAATGACCGTGTTGTCAGAAAAAAAAGATTTTCACACCAAACTTCAGGAAGAACCTATGGGCCTGCAAAAGGGAAGTGGCCATAAATGCATCATACTGTCAAAGAATACTGCACTAGATCTCAGAAAAATACCTATAGGCCTGCAAAAAGAAGTACACATGTCAAGAAAATACTGCACTAGACTTGGGATATAAAGTTTTAGCTCAGATATTGATCAAAGCTACTTGTGCAGCTAACTTTGAATGCAGAAGCAATTGCAGATTAACCATTGTCAAACAATGTCAGGATGGCCACCGCCAAAGCAGACAAAAATGGCCACATTTCTGCAATGCCAGCCGTCTCCTCTTCCAGATTTCTAAAACTTCTGACAGGATTTCACAAAATTCAACTCACAGAAGTCTTCTACAACCTTCAACATGCCTGAGCTGAAAAATTCATGTTCAGATGATTGGCCACGAGCCGCCAAAAAAAAAAAAAACTCCCAACGTCCCGCAGGTTTTGCATTCAAATCTACACAAATCCGAGGAAGTTTTTACAAAACCGATGACACCACTAGATCCATCGGCCCTCGATCTACAAAACCCAGAAAGATCATCAATAGCGGAGCCACCACGCGCCTCCACGCGCCGCCTCAAGCTCGCGGTAACCAACTGTCTAATTTCTCAAAACTGTGAAAAACTGTTCACAATTTCAGAAAACAGACAATACCAGCAGATTCTACGGCCTCATATCTACCAAACCTGAAAATTTCAGGCCCAAACGATGAGCCACTCGCCACCACGCGCCGCCAGAAAATCCGGCAGTCACAGCGCCATTCCCACGCGCTTCCACGCGCCTCCGTCATTTCTCACGCGCTCACACGCGCCAGGCTTCTTTCACACGCATCACACGCGCCTATATGACGTCATGGATGACGTCATCCTCCGCTACCTCGGTCTGACCCGTTTGACCCTGACCGAACCGGAAATCTGACCCGGTCCGAACCGCAAAAAAAAAAAAAAAAAAAAAGGGGCTTTGACCAAGTTTGACCTTTGACTTTGACCAAAAAGTCAAAATTTTCAAGACGGGCCTGTCCCACTCAGTTTTTCGAGTACATTCCGATTTTGGGATCCGTTTATTCATTCGAAGCTCGAAAATTTTGCAAACGTCCAATTTCCAAAAAGTTGACTTTTGCGCAAATGTTGACCAAAAGTCAAAATTTTTAAGATGGACCTATCTTGCTCAATTTTCCGCGTACATTCCAATTTTGGAGTCCGTTTTATCATTTGAGACTCGAAAATTGCACAAATGACTCAATTCCAAGATAGTTGACTTTAATGTTGAAATCAACTCAAAGTCAAGATTTTCAAGCTAGACTAGTCTTGCATAGTTTTTCTTTACGACTTGGAAATCAACAATCTAACCCACATCGATGGAGTATTGACAATATCCAAAACTAAAGTTCTCAATATCAAAATTTGAGATTCATCCATTTAGTTTGGATCCCCTCAGGGTTATTCCCCAGACTTCATCAAGGCTTTCCTTCTAAAGTACAAATGAACTCTCACAAGTGTGTCTTGAGCTTGAAATTACATCGAGTCACCCATCCAACCCACCATTCCCCTTTCGGTGCCAAACATTCCCACCTACCATTTTTCATCTCTCTCACCTACCATTCTCATCCACCGGTCTCTCACCTACCATTCTCATCCATCGGTCTCACCAAAAATTCACATCCGCCATTCTTAACTACCAATCTACCATTCTTCATCTCTCCACTATAAATAGAAGGGCCGGATTCAACAAGAACTCATCAAGAAAAAAAAAAAACACTGAGTCATGAAATGAAGATTTGCTTCTTTCAAATTTTCAAGTCCTCCTTCTCACAGCCATTTCTCACTATGACTTCATCATTCTCAACACTTAGCAACCAATATTGCTTCATAGTCAGTTTGAAATCAACCCTCTTATGGTTCGGTAGAAACCCTCTTCACAACATCATTGTAGTTTTGAGATCCAAACAAATTTTGTTTCTCCACTTAATGACCACCTTTGTTCATAAAATTACTCATAACAAGGTCTGTATCGGCCTTCCATGCTTCCGTGAATTTGGTCGGCCAGGAAGTATAAGTCCAGCAGAGACTCCTGTTCCTAACCTCAGGTCTCCTGTAGTCTCTCTCCAATTGCTTGGTCTTCCAGCAGAAGCAGTGGTTCGGAACAAACAGCAACTTGGCTGGTTTCTTAGACCAGAATCACAAGTTAGCTCCATCTTTCATTTTTCTGTGCTTTTCCAACAAGTAGCAGTAAGTGAAGATGGTAAAAAGTGTTGGGGTATCCTACAAATTGTCTTCCATCCAACATTTGAGGCAACCTTCAAGGCACCAGCTCATCAGAGTTCAGCCTTTGGGGCTGGTAAATGGTCACCAGAGCCTTATTCCATGTCCCCACCACTATGGGACTCAAAGGTCATCGTTGCTGGTACCTCAAAACACATTTTCTGAAATTACTCCAACATAAATCTAGGTTGAAGTATTTTAGAAGGTACTCTTCTGAAATTACTTCAACATAATGTCTGTCGGTTTGGTCCCTTTACACACGCACATTCGATTACTCACTGTCAGACCCCATGCAACATACAGTGCTAGCACCGTAGTGGTGTGTGTTTCACCCATTCGCTTTGCTTCATCCCCGTCTTCTTCACCACCAACACCATCATCCCCAGAATCCATAAGCTTCTGAAATTACTTCAACTTAACCTGAGAGAAACGATGACACATGCGCACTCAACCACTTTCCCACATGGCCTAGCCTTAATCCGAAGTATACTCTTCCGATATAACTTCACCAGAAGTTCTCAAAAATACGAGGCTGGCCCCATGGCTCTGCATGTTATACCCAGCCACCATCCTCGTGTCTTCCCCATCTTCTACACCATGTGATCGCCGCCAACGATCCAAAGGTACTCTTCTGAAGTTACTTCAACTTAACCTCTCCCGAGAAGGCTCGGTCACGCAAGTACATTCAAATACTCGCAGACCTCTTTTCGGTCTCATCAAAGCCTTTCATATGGGTGGGTCTACTCTTCGGAAATTATTTCATCCTGTTGAAAGCTCCACCACCTTCAATTACTTCATTTGAAGAACCAAGTGTAAAAAAAAAAAAAAAAAAAAAAAAAAAAAAAATCTGTTTTCGAAACTCATTCTCACACCACACTCTGAAACCGTGTGCGTGAACGAGTCTCGAGGGGGCATTTGTAGAGAGGGAAAATTCCCGACCTATCACAAGCTGACACGTCACACTACCAAGACCACAAAATACAGCCAATTACAAAGCGCCACATACTGCTGCTAGGTTTTACTATTGCCATTCAGAAGCCAATAGAAATTTGCCAAGTGTCATGCAAGAACCAATCATGCATCGGCTCGTGCAAGCGATGACACAAGCAGCCTCGCACGTGTAAGCGATGACCCAAGCAACCTCGCACGTGTAAGCGATGACATAAGCGGACCAATCAGACTGTGACATGTGTCACCAATCAGACTCCACCACGTGTCGCTCATCCACCCCAAAACTCCTATAAATAGAAGCCTTCCTAAGACATTTAGGGGAGATCAAGCCATCTGAAGCACAAGCAGCATCAGAGAAGATTCAGAAGTCCAGAAGCTCTGTCGGAACCAAGCTCTAAAGCCTCCAAGAACTTCAAGAACTTCAACTTCGAATACGAAGAACATTCGAAGAGAAATCATCCAAATCATCCGCCTAGATCCAAAAGTCTACGGGAATCAAGTCTAAAGTGTCCGAAAAACATCAACAAATCACAAATCAACAAAGCTCTACGGATTCAAGCCTCTAAAGCACCGAAGAACTTCCACCATAAACCTTCGAAGACGAAGAACGCACCAAGAACACATGAAGAACACGAAGAACATGAAGAACAAAGAATTTCTAACAAGCTCATAGCCAGAGATTCATTGTAATTCTGTTTCAACAATCTTCGATCCATCCCTCAACCAAATTGAAGGATATTTTGTGTTTAAATCAAAATCACATTACCACAAATCCAAATCAACAAATCTTTCAAGGAGATCGAATCAGAGGATAACTCTTTTGTAATCACAGAGAATTATACCACAATCATCAATACAAATTCGCATTTGTGAAACTATTTTTACTTGTTTGATTTATTTCAAACTAGAAATTTAGTCGTCCACAAACTTTATTCCATTAAATTAGAGATAATTATAATATGTTGTTAATCTCATAGTTCGAACCATTTTCCCCTAGACCCCAAACACTTTATGCATGAGAATTTGTCAATTCAATTACAAGGCCTTTGGCCACTCAGTCTCATTTAAAATCATAAATATTCAAAAGCTGTCACAACATAAATTGTTTTTGCACAAGTAATGCTAATGAATGCTTAAAAAATTTGATACTATCTTTACAAATGGATGCATCATCAATTGCAAAAGCATTTATCATTTTCTATATTGTTAATGTTTATTAATCACATTAATTTTTAAAATATAATATAATAAAATTTGTAGTTGATATATTAGTTTTTAAAGTAGAGTATAATAAAATTTGTAGTTAATATTTTTCATTTTTTACATGTATGGCAGATCATTTATAACCACAACTTGTAAAATTTTCGGCACACTAAATAAGAATTATGACAAGAATTGTAATCTTTATTATTGGAAATAAAATGTGTTATAACTTATAATGGAATAACTAAACTGTAGGGACTCGATTTTTGGAAGGACCCTCTGAACTTAGAAGGGATATCATCCTGTAGGCCCCAAACAATGAATTTGTAGAGAGTGGGTTGAAAAAATTGGCCCTTACAAGCGAACGGAGTTTCATCGTGGATTCATTGCCATTGAAGGCTAAGTGCCTTGATTCTTTGCTAAAATTACTCCTCTGCATTTGTCCGAGGAGCCTGGGCCTCTCTCTCCCCATTTTAAGGAGGGATCCCTTACATTATATACCCTTCACCCAACCAATCCTAACCCTACACTTGTTGAGCGATCAGGACATTACTCAGGTGCTTGTCCCATGAGCCGCCTTCCTATTCTCTTTGGGAGTCGCGGCAGCCAAGGTGGCACTGGTGCGGAGTCCTTTCCTCATTAATGCGACCAAGGCGGTAGTCAGGTGCACTAAATGCGGAGGTGACAGTTTGTCATGAGCTTGTTCCTCTTCCAGGCTTCCATTGCTGGCGCGTGGTACTGCCTTTCTGTTCTTGGAGTGTTCAGGAAGGTTCCCTTAAGTGTGCTGCTGGCTGTCTGAAAGTATCGAACGCCCGAGGACAGGGTCATCCTCGGCGTGGCAAGTTGGGCTCCTGGGCTTCTTGTTTTCCTCCTCGGACTTTGGGTGCCTCCTCGGCTAGGGTCTTTGGCCCAGGAACGAAGTGGGCTGGGCCGTAAGACTTGCTGGCCCCACATAAACTTATTTACAAGTTTGGCTGGTTGTAACATTAGAATAAAACTTAGGATATATTTTAAGAAATATTTTACTCATACAATTATATTTCCAAAAAAATCTTATTAGAAAAAAAAATTTTCCTAAAAAATAATAGGGTAAAATATCATTTTCGTCCCTAAACTATCACAAAAATTCGTTTTTCGTCCCTAAACTTTCAAAAGTTCTATTTTCGTCCCTAAACTATCACAAAAGTTCGTTTTTCGTCCCTAAACTTCCAAAAGTTCTATTTTAGTCCCAAATTTTTTTCAAATGTATTGATTTTCGTCCCTCTCACATCAGCACTCTGTCAAGAACTTTTGGAAGTTTAGGGACGAAAATCAATACATTTGGAAAAGTTTAGGAACGAAAATAGAACTTTTAAAAGTTTAGGAACGAAAAACAAACTTTTGTGATAGTTTAAGGACGAAAAACGAACTTTTGTGATAATTTAGGGACGAAAATGATATTTTACCCAAAATAATGATTTTTAATTTTTGTGTGAAAGATTAGTTATTTTTTTATGAATTTTATTTTCATAATTGATGTGCACATGGAAAATTTGTTTATTTTAGAAATTATTACACATACTAAAAAATAACTATTACAACCTTTTTTGTTTTTCAAAGGGTAAACTACATAAATGGTCCCTATTTTTTACATCATATGTCAATTTGGTCCTTATCCTTTTAATTGTGTCAATTTAGTCCATAACATTTTAATATTGTGTCATTTTGATTCTTGCCGTTATCTCTTAGATGAAAAAGTATGATGTGTCTATCAAAATAATATAAAATTTATTTACTAGCCTCGTCAACTGCCAACTGAACAACTACTTCATATATAAAAGGAAAATAAATAAATAAAAACTAAAATCCCTAACCCTCTCTTTCTCGTTAGAACCTCTACCTCACCTTCATTATCACTCTCACACTCCCAAACTCTCTCGGCGAAAACTGAAGTTGCAGACTGCAATGTCGAACCGCGAGGGCCAGTGGTGAGGTCTTTCTCTCCGATGGCTGAAGGTTTGGTTCCCCATATAGTGGAAATTAGATATGGGTTTTGTAGCAGAGAACAGCGTAAATTTTACTGCGATTTAGTGAAGCCCTAAGATTGGAAATTAGATCTGGGTTTTGTAGAAGAGAAGAATGCAGATTTCACTGCAATCCTGCGACCACCGCAATGTCAAAGAAATGGAAGGGTCTATCTACAGATTTTTAACACACAAACAAATAAAATAAAAAAGAGTGAAAAGTTCAATCCAAAATAGTTTGTTACCACCGTAACATCAAATTTTGATTATCGTTTTTTATGTATGGCACCGAAATTTGTAAAACAATCCAAAATCTTAATATTTGGCTTTGGGGGGAAACATTAATTATTTTCATTGTGTTGAATGTGCCAGAGAATGGGAATGACGAGTTTGGGTTGTAAATTTTGATGGCTTCATCACAGTCAGCAATGCCGCCAGGTTGTCCAAAATTTTTTTTATAGGAGGTGGCTGTACAGTTGGTAGATGATGTGACAGATAAATTAATTTTTTTATTATTTTGTTTGACATATCATTCTTTTTCATCCAAAAATGACGGCAATTGGCAAAATAACGTAATACTAAAAGATTAGGGACTAAATTGATACAAATAAAAGGTTAAAGACCAAATTAATATATTGTATAAAGGATAGGAATTATTTATGTAGTAAAAAAAAACTATTACAACCCTTTTAGAAAGAAATAATTATTCCTCATTTTAAAGAATAGTTATTTATAAAAAATGATTATTCTTTTTTTTTTTTTTTCGATAGGAAGAAATGATTATTCTTTATAATGAAGATAGAAGGGTTACGTTCAAAAAATTTTCATAATACTTTCATAACAAATTATAAGTGTTAAGTTGTTATTAGTTTTAATTTGAACTTACCACTAAAATTATTTTTTTACCGACCAATAACAATCCGTAAAAATTTGTCACTTATCTTATAAAGAGTTTGACTTACCTCAAATACTTTTTCAATTGAACATCTATTTTTGTTTTAAATATTCAATAGCAAATGGTAATAGGTTTTAATTTCCACATTTTATTTTGTTAGTGGATAATGTAACAATTTTTCATTAAAACAAAAGGAGGTTCCAATTAAAAAAATATTGAAAATAAGTTAAACCCTCATATAAAATAATAATAAACAATATGCCATTTAGGATTTATTGTGAAAATTTTGTAGAGATAATATTTCTCATAATAAAAACATAACCAATCTACCAAATAGCTTAAAAATATGAATAACTATATAATTTCATTCCAAGTCGTTGAAAGTTTATTTTTTATTATTTTTTTTGGTGAGAATCTTTTTTTTTTCCTTTTTGGGTTAAATTTTTTGGTGAGAATCAAATCTTTGACAGTTAATCACAAATAATTTGAAACTGTTTAACGATCACGCAAAGAGTCATGTAGTTGACTCTGCCGAGGTTTAATGCTAAATTTCATATAGGGATTAACAACTGAATACAAAATTGCTTCCACTACTCCTCCTTCTATACTTTTTTATTATGCACCAAAAAATCAGATGAGTAAGATACTGATTAAGACACGTTCGTCGTTTTGCGCTAACGAAGAATATTCAGTTGAGAATCTCTATACCAAGCCAATACAGTGCACTTCACTTTTTCAGCGACCTCTCCAAGTCAATACCCTTGAGTCTCAAACACTAGCCAATGAAAATTCAAAACTTGCACACGCACACAATGCCAAGCCAGCACCGTTTCACACCTTTGAATTAAATTCCATACCTACTAACTCTTCTGCATCTGAGAATCCAAGAAACCAATGAGACTCGGCGGATAAGCACACAAAATTCTTTGGTCCAAAACTTGGCCTTCTGCAGCCACCTAAAGCCAGAACACAAAAATCAAAGAGACAATAACATCTACTTTGTGTCTTTGCCTATTTCATTGGCCATTGCTCAATATTCAAAGCTCCATAATTCTCACTACGAAAGTCAAACAACATAGTATATTAGTTTCATAGTAAAGGCGAGGCTCAACAAATCAGCAGCTAGGAGCACTATATAAGTTGAGCCAAGTTCTGTTCTTCCAAAAGAAGAGGAAGAAAGCATGCATTTTTATAGGGTTTGTAAGAGGTGATTGGTAGGCTAGCTTATCCTCCTTAATTTCTGATTCTTGGACTTGAGTCCGCAAAAACCTGTTGTTTTTGGTGAAAGGTACTATTATCGCACCAATTTACCATCTTGTTAACCCTCCAAATTCAATTCGAAACATAAAAAAAATGGAATCACCACCTCCGAAATTTGCACTTCCGATGGACTCAGAACACAAGGCGACTGAATTCAGGCTATTCTCAGTGGCAGCACCCCACATGAGAGCATTTCATCTATCATGGGTCTCTTTCTTTGCTTGCTTTGTGTCTTCTTTTGCAGCTGCACCACTCGTCCCAATTATACGTGACAACCTCAACCTCACATCCACTGATATTGGCAATGCAGGGATTGCATCAGTCTCTGGTGCAGTCTTTGCCCGGGTTGCCATGGGAAGTGCCTGCGACTTATTCGGACCCCGCCTTGCCTCTGCTTCACTCATTCTCCTCACTGCGCCGGCGGTTTTCTGCTCTTCCATTGCCTCATCTCCTACCTCTTTCCTCCTAGTGCGTTTTTTCACAGGCTTCTCCTTAGCAACTTTTGTCTCTACTCAATTCTGGATGAGCTCTATGTTCTCTGCCCCAGTGGTTGGTACTGCCAATGGTGTTGCCGGTGGCTGGGGGAACCTGGGTGGTGGAGCAACACAACTGATCATGCCCTTGGTGGTTGGGGTCATCCGTGACATTGGTGCAGTCAAATTTACAGCTTGGAGAATTGCTTTTTTTATTCCTGCCCTTTTTCAAACATTATCAGCATTTGCAGTTCTTATCTTTGGTCAGGACATGCCTGATGGGAACTACCATGGCCTGAAGAAATCTGGAGAGAAGGCAAAAGATAAATTTTCATGGGTTTTCTATTATGGGTTCACAAATTATAGGGGATGGATTCTGGCTTTGACTTATGGTTATTGCTTTGGGGTAGAACTGGCAGTGGATAACATAATAGCAGAGTACTTTTATGATAGATTCAATCTAGATCTCTCCACTGCAGGAATAATAGCAGCAAGTTTCGGGTTAGCGAATCTGTTCTCTCGACCTGGAGGAGGGATTCTCTCAGACATAGTGGCAAAGAGGTTTGGAATGAGGGGAAGGCTATGGACCTTGTGGGTGGTGCAAACCTTGGGAGGTGTTTTCTGCATAATTTTGGGGCAGGTGGGATCTTTAAGTGGATCCATTATTGTGATGATTACTTTCTCTGTGTTTGTCCAAGCTGCGTGTGGGCTTACATTTGGAGTAGTTCCTTTTGTCTCTCGAAGGTATGTTTTCTACAATAACTATTATTTCTGAATCTTTGGCATTGCATCTTTTAGAATCTAGTTCTTTGTAATAAAATATTTGCCTTGTCTTTCATTGATATCTATATAAATACAGGTGCATCTGTGGACTCACAACAATCTTTTCCAACTAATATTTGTAAAAGAAGCTAAGCAAAGTAGTGTATCAAATATTTCATCCAAAATTACTCTAATTTCCTGTTTTGACGTTCAATTGCTAAGAATCAAAATTTTCAAAATAAGAGCTCAGATATAAAAAGATCTTTTGGAGAGTAAAAGAAGGATAGAGCCAGGTTCATCCTTAACCAAGTTGGGTTTCAAAACAAAGACATATAATTATCTAAGGAATTGTTTATAACGTGTGCATCACATTTTATCAATCCAATAAACAGCTGAACAAGTTAATTATATAGGCTCATCAAAGAGTCTGCTTTTCTTTATTAAGCCTCAACAATTAAGTTGTTTCTTATTTACATATCCCATTTTTCAGGTCATTGGGGGTTGTTTCCGGTATGACAGGAGGTGGCGGAAATGTGGGCGCAGTTGTGACTCAACTAATTTTCTTCAGAGGATCCAAATATTCAAAACAAACAGGCATAACTCTAATGGGTATCATGATCATATGCTGCACCCTCCCATTATTCTTAATATACTTCCCACAATGGGGTGGGATGTTTTGTGGCCCATCAAAAAAGGCGAATGCGACAGAAGAAGAGTATTACTTGTCTGAATGGAAATCAAATGAGAAGGAGAAAGGCTTTCATCTAGCAAGCTTGAAGTTTTCTGAGAACAGTGTAAGCGAAAGAGGCGGAAAAATAGACTCTGTAACCAGGCCCTCTGATGAGACTTCACCAGCACATGTTTAGGTACTGCCTCAAGCCTCAATAATGGGTTGACTCTTGATTGTTCTGCCAAGAAATCTCAAAGCTATGCAAGTAATATATGTTTATTGCTTTCTCATCAAGTTTTAGTGTGATCAAGTCAGTAATTTCAAGCTGTAAAAGCTATTAATAGCCTTGTAATTCATTTGCTCCATGGCCTCATTGATATTTAAGTTTGCATATGTTTTTCACCCCCTTCTGAATAAGCAATTATATATTCAGGTTCATCACTACATAGACACATGTGCATGTTTAAAAACAGACGTCTAGATTCTAGAGGTGATTGGTAGATTCTAAAAAAATGATTAAAAAAAAAAAAAAAAAAAAATCTAGAGGTGATAGGTCCCTAGACCTTTTCTGGTGAGCATTTCTTTATGCTTAGAATCCTGCTTTTGCATCTAAACTTTAAGAAAGCCGGCATGCCTTATTTTGAAAAGGAATTTAATCTGAACCGGGGAGATGATAGCTTCATTTGACAGTGAGAGCGAATGATGAAGTCATCCTTGATTACTTTATTAGCTAAATCAGCAACCACGAATTCCAGAATCAATGTCAAAAGTATGCAAACAACTAGACCTTTAAAGATTACGTGGAAGCAATTTAGATCTTAGATTTCCATAACTAATTGTCCAACAAAAACCAAAAGTCTCCGACGACTCATTTATCAATTTGTTCAATCACTCTCAACCTAGACTTTCTACAAAGATCCGTGAAGTTGTGCGGTTTTTGTTGTAAACAATGTTAAAAATTTAGAAGACCAATTCAGATTATGTACTACCTAAATTTCAGACAAATTAAATGCATGTAGTGTGTGTGTGCAAGCAAACTACCGCAAGATCCAATATTGCATTTCCATTTTTCATATTTAAAAATGAGTCAGAACAAAACTCCCACTATTACAAGGTTTAGTAGAAGTAATTGGTAAACAGTTTTAACTTAATTATTTATTTATTTTTTGGAGGAGGCTGATTCAGGACTCAAGCCTACTGTATGTCGCTTAGGGTGAAACGCATTTATTATCGCATTATAATACTTTCAACATTAATTAATATTCACTTTAGTACGATGACACATTGACACATAGTGACATACTAAACGAACTAAACAAGCGGTTTCACAAATACAAAAATGAAATTTTTTAGAAGTCGGAAAATAAAAGCAAAGTAAAAGTGGGCCTTAAGAAAATATTTAGTAGATCAAGTAAGTGAGAATTAAAATAGATAAAAATTGGAAAATTCGTGGCATAACAATATTAATTTTTCTGGAATTACGTACCCACACAAAAATTTAAACAATATCAGTTTTTATAAGAAAATTGCATACCTTGTTCTCATCAAATTGCGTGGAACCTCGTATATATAATGCACGCTCTCTTTGTGTCCATTGCTCTGCTTAAATAGAGGCCTGAGTTCAAGAAGATTCTGAGATCTTAGAGAAAAAGTGTTTGATCATCGGAGCTGAGTGGTGGAAACAGTGTCTACTTGACAATTAGTTTGTTGCTATCACTTGGATCATTGGGCTGAGTGTTTTCTGGTGTTGGGCCTTGCCCTTATATCGTGACTGCCTTCTTTTGCTATTGAAAATTCATTGGGCCTATCGGTCCTCAAGTCCAGTTAGAAGATATTTAGTATGTTGTTTTGGGTCTTCTCACAGCTAGATTCTGGTTGCTATGCATCTACTAGCCCAATAGACTAAACCATTTGGTATGCTTTGTTTAATATAATATTTAAATGATATATATAATATAATTTTTTAATATATTCTATTCATAATTTTTTTTTGAAAAAATATTCTCTTATCATACACTAAAACACCTGCTTTCTCTTTATAGAACTCTCACAAATACTTGTATGGGTAAACCATTTTTCTTTTAAATCTACCTTATTAATGTCGAAACTAACTCATTAAGAATGACCAAATACCTTTAACTTGCCTTGCATTGTCCTACTCCTGCACCACCTGAGTTTTCCCTACCCTAAAAATGGGATGAGACACCCCTAATTCGACCTCATTTTGCCCTATTGCCATCCTTACTATTTGGTACAAATTATCTTATACACTTATTCCAATGACCAAAATAAGACCATTTCCATTTTACAGTTAAGATTTTATTTCTTAAATATAATAATATACCTAATGTAATGCCATTTACAATAGTAAATGATGTGCATTAGATACTCATTTGGATTTGTAATATTTAATCTGAATTATGATATTGATCCTTTTGTTTTTTCATAGTTGTATTTTACAACTAATTGACTAACATATTGTGAGATATCTTCTCCATTTAAAAGTTAAAAACAGATTCCATGAGTTGAGGGATTGGGAAAAGCCTGCCAGTTGGAATGTTTAAAGATAAAAATTGAAAAGGTTACAGAGCACTATGCATTAGCTTTTGATCTCTTTCAAGAAATTTTTTAGCCCATGCGCATGCAGTGAAACTATTTAGAGGATGAGTTGGACGGTGCACGAACCGCACTGCCTCCATCACCAATTGTCCAACAAATACCAAAAGTCTCCAATGACTCATTTATCAATTGTTCAATCACTCTCAACCTAGACTTTCTACAAAGATCCGTGAAGTTGTGCGGTTGCTGTTGTTGTTAACAATGTAAAAAATTTAGAAGACCAATTCAGATTATGTACTACCTAAATTTCAGACCAATTAAATGTATGTAGTGTGTGTGAAAGCAAACTGCCGCAAGATACAATATTGCACTTCCATTTTGCATATTTAAAATGAATCTTGAAAATGTAAAAAGGTCGGACCATGATGATGCACAAAGCTCCCACTTCTGCAGGGTCTAGTAGAAGTGATTGGTAAGCAGCTTTAGTCCAATTATTTATTTATTTATTGGAGAGGCTGATTCGAGACTCGAACCTCCTGTTGCTTTGGGTGGAAGGCATTGCCATAGTATTATCAATACTTTCAACAATGATTGATATCCACTTAGGCATGATGAGGACACGATGACATACTAAACCAACCAAACAAGTGGTTTCACAAATACAAAAATGTATTTTTTAGAAGCCGGAAAATAAAAGCAAAGTAAAAGTGGGCCCTAAAGAAAAATTTGGTAGGTCAAGTAAGTGAGAATTAAAATAGATAAAAATTGGAAAATTCGTGGCATAACAATATCAATTTTTCTGGAATCAAGTACCCACAGTAGATATAAACAATACCAGTTTATAAGAAAATCGTATACCTTGTTATCATCAAATGCTTGGAACCTCGTATATATAATGCACGCTCTCTCTGTGTCCATTGCTCTGCATAAATAGAGGCCTGAGTTCAAGAAGATTCTGAGATCTTAGAGAAAAGTGTTTGATCATCGGAACTGAGTGGTGGAAATAGTGTCTACTTGGCTGTTTGGAATTTTGCTATGCAAGCTTGTTAGTTTGTTGCTATCACTTGGATCATTAATGGGCTGTGTTTTCTGGTGCAATTTTGCTATCACTTGCCCTTATACCGCGACTGCCTTCTTTTGCTATTGAAAACTCATTGGGCCTATTGGACCACAAGTCCAGTTAGAATCTAGATTCTGGTTGCGTTTGCATCTACTAGTCCAATAGACTAAACTGTTTGGTATGCTTTATTTTATATAAATATTTAAATTATTTATATATATAATTTAATATTTTATATATATTGTTTTAATATTCTCTTATCAATTGCACTTAACAATTGCTTTCTCACCCTTTTAAAATTCTCACAAATACTTATATGGTTATTCTATTTCTCTTTCATCTCTACCTTATTAATGGCGAGACTAACTCATTAAGAATGACCAAATACCTCAAACTTGTCATGTCCTACACCTGCACCACCTGGGTTTTCCCTACCCTAAAGATGGGACGAGACACTCCTGATTCAACATCGTCTTACCTTATTGCTATCCTTACTATTTGGTACAAATTATCTTATACACCCATTGCAAGGACCAAAATAAGATTATTTCTATTTTACAATTAAGATTTTATTTTTATATATAATAATATACATAAGGTCATCCTATTTACAATATTAAACAACGTGGCATTAAATACCCATTTGGATCTATAATATTTTAATATGAATTATAATATTGATCCATTTTAAATAGTGCCATTTTTTTCGTGAAGGTATGAGATACTTCTTCATACTTCATACTCTTTAAATTTTTTTTTTTTATAATATATATATGTGTGTATTTTAATTTTACAACTAATTGACTAACATATTGTGAGATATCTTCTCCATTTAACAGGTAAAAACGGATTCCATGAGTTGAGGGATTGGGAAAAGCCTGCCAGTTGGAACGTTTAAAATAAAAATTGAAGAGGTTATAAAGCACTATGCATTAGCTTTTGATCTCTTTCAAGAAATTTTTTAGCCCATGCGCATGCAGTGAAGCTATTTAGAGGATGAGTTGGACGGTGCATGAACTGCACTGCCTCCATCACCAAAACCTTCATGAACACCTTTCACCAATCTAACCCTGGCAATTGCCAATAAAAAATAAAATAAACATAGGACCTAACCCAAGAAATAGAAGCAATTAATCAATTGTGGATTATGGTGACCATGAGACTAGCATGTCAGACCACCCACTCAAATGGGGTCTAGCTCCTTTCTTTTAGCTAATGAAAGGAATATTCAGATGGTGAATGCTTCTTTTGTCTTACTTTGTTCTTAATTAATCTTTAAATACTTTAGGCTATAATGCCAAATGCTTGTCTAATGTGCTTAAAGCAAGCTTAGAGATTTTATGGATGAGAAGTTTTAAATTTTAATGTGTTTTTCAGTCTAATGGAAATCTCTCTCTCTCTCTCTCTCTCTCTCTCGGTTAGAAAAATGCACCTCACATCATATATTTCAATTTTCAACCACTTTATAAGTCATAAAAAAGTAAAATTGGACATGTATTGATTTATCAAAATCAAGACAAAGGCATGCTATGTAGACCCTTTCAGTGCATAATTTTACATAAGCGATCTTGTTCAAGTAATGAACAAAAGCTCATTTCACATTACATATCAATTCAAGATTTAGGAATAATATTTTCAAATGTTCTTCTTTAGAGCTCATAAAAAAAAAAAAAAAGATTTTCCTTTTTCCATATACTAGAAAAAAAAAATCCGAATGAAATATAATCATGTGATCATTTGTTTTCAACCTTTTTGGTTTAGCTTTTAAACTTTTAGTTTTTATATGTAGTTTTTTAAAATTTCACTTTTTAAATATATATTTTTTTATTTTTTTTAAAGTACAAAGATATTTTAGTATATTTTAAATAAAAATAAATAAGCAAAAGTCAAACACATAATAATAATCCCAAACTTATTTGAAAAGGGAAATCTTACAATTTATGTCCTTAATAAAACACAATCTTTGCTTTATTTTTATTTTTTAATTGTACAAATAGATAAAAGATCAATATTAATAGTGAGACCGTGCAAAAGATAATATGAACGATCATAAATTATAATTTCAGTAATTATGAAAAAATTATGAACGAATATTTTAAGTGTAACTAAAAAAAAAAATATTCCATAGATGAGAATATATTTTTATTCTTTCATTGACCAACTGAATTACATTGCACTAGACCATCACCTTCTCACACTTAAAATATTGCAGAAGGGAAGCAAACAACTTAAAAATAAGAAGAAGAAGAAGAAGCTACAATATAACAACCTAAACAAATTTTAATCAACACACATTATCATGTGATCTTGCTATTCTGTTGACAGAACCACCACTATTCCTTAAGCAATAATCTATGCTTGAAGGGACCAATGGAGCACTTGATTTCCCATAAGAGTTTAAACACAGACCCTGTTGAAAGCGTCGATAGCGTGGCGAGGGCTTCAACTGAATATCAATTAGATCAATGCCAGTGCAGGGAATGTCATTGCTACATGCAAGATGAAATGGCTGTACTGAATAAGTCCCAACTATCTGGTCATACTTAACACCAGTTATTGCCACAGCTCCTGTTTGGTTCTTGCAGAAATTCTTGTCACAATAGAACTGGTCTATGATAATTGGTACCTTAACATCAGAAACTTGAACATTGGTAAATGATACGTTTCTGACAGATCCAATGCCCCCCTGATCATAGGAATCGAAAAATGAAATTAATGTTAGAAAATAAATAAAATGCCTTCATAATCTAAACAATTAGTCAATACTTTTCAGAAGATAATTTTATACCGGCCATGTCTTGATCCTTACTCCTGATAGAGTGTTTTGAATTGAGATATTCTCCACGATTATATTGGAGACACAGGCAACACTTTTGTCCTTCCCTAGTCCTCCTAAACTGCAATTGTGGGGGAAAAAAACAGAGGACAAGAAAGATTCATGAGTATATAAATATTAAATTAATTGTAAATTTTACATTTTTTAGTGAGAATTGCAGGCATTAGATACAACCAAATTTATAGCTAAACTTGTATATAAAAAATGTGATGTTTAAGTATTTTTTTTTTTTTTTTTACTATGCTATATTCCTATTTTGTTTAGTAATACAAAATGTGTTTCTTTTTTCTAGAATGAATATAAAAGGTGATATATATATATAAATATATATAATATTGATTACCTTATACCATGTCCAGGGCCACAGTTAATATGGTGAACATGGACATTGAAGCAACCAGTTTGTATGGATACACAATCATCCCCTGTCAAAAGAGAGCCCATAATTAATTAGAATACTAATCTGAATGTTAATTAACAGTGTAATAGTATGGGCATCATAAATTACTTAATAGTTAATACTGAGCCCATAGAATTGCAAAAGCAAAAGTTAGTTGTGCCAGTCCCTTTTGTTCCCCGCTTATTTCAGAAGTTAGTTTAGTGACAGTTTACCGTTTAAAAGAACCCTTCAACCAATTATTCTAAGGGAATCCGCATGAGTGAATGCAAAATTTTTGTAAATTTACACATTTAAAACTTACTTTTTTAGTTTTTATTTTTTATTTTTTATTTTTGTTATTTTACACTCCAATTTTTACAAAACACCTATATCAGTTTGTCTATTATACACATTTATTCAAATAAAATATTCATTTCTTTAATACTGTCATCTCTCTCACAGACCCAACACAACCCACACAGTCACCATCATCAAGCAACCACCATCATCAAGATTGACGCCTCTGGCCTCCTATGCAACAAGATCAACACCAGCATCCAAAAAAAAACTAGTAAAAAAACCCCAAAGAACAAGCCGATCACACCGGAATCCACACAACCCACTGACCCACACCCACAATCATTAATACCACCGACCCATACCCATACCCACAATCACTATCACGGCAACCTCAAGCTCAACCAAAAAACCAGAAAAACAAACCCAGTAGAATAAAAAATGGATCAAAACCCACTTATCAAGATCAACGCCTCGCCCTGAGCAACAAGATCGACGCCTCCAACCTCCCACTGTGCAACAACGAGAAACAAAGGCAAGTGATCAACGATCAAACAATGAGAAACCCACTGATCCACCCCATTCAACCCGAAAACAATGAGAAACAAAGGAAGAAAGAGAGAGTAGTGGCGATGGCGATCGGTAGTGGTGGTAATCGGCTGTGACAATTGTGCATAAATGCACAACTTTACACCCACTGACGTGGGTGTTTTTTGAGTCAAAATATGTAAAATGTGATGTGGATGCTATTATGCAAGACATTGCCTCCACTGATAGAGATGCTCTTACTAAGACAGTTATCTTTGAAGTTCGTTTGCTTCTTAAACTGGTATATGGGGTGACTCAAGAATTAAAAAATAATAATAATAAAAGGCATAGTCTGTTCTCCAATTCTAAAAAGCCTAAGAGCAAGACATATTTAATTAAGTCTTAGTGCAAAATTTAGATAAAGATGTTTACTTTATGTTCGTCAGGTATGTACTATGTAATGGGTCTTTTTAGTATATCACATCATGGGAACCTGACTAATTTCATAATTAAACATTGCCTTGTGTGTAAAGTGCAACCGTTAGTTAAGTACAGAATTTGGGGCACCACGCCTTTTAAATCTTCCTATATTTTATGGGGGAAATAAAAATATGGAAATAATTTCTAATTATAATCAGTGGTTCTTACCACATCCTATACTAGAATGTTGAATTTCTACGTCTTGGGTGTTTTGTAGGTGAATCCCATCAGTGTTTAGGCTATCTTCTGGCGAAGAAATTGTAATATTGTTAACTTTGACACCCTTAGAGCTGTCGAACTTTAGGTGGCACTGTGGACTGTTTATGATTTTGATGTTGCTTACTGTGACATCATAGCTAGAGTAGAATCTCAAAGCCTGAATTGGAGAAAGACAATGTTAAGAACATCAAAATCAGAACTTGTCCTACAAATTGTAAATAGGAAAATAATGTACGTGATTACAAAATAAAACTGAGAAAATAAAGTGAATCTTACCGTTGGTCTGAGATCTGGAATGTTATTGGATTTTTTCTGCAAATCATATATACCATTACAAAGAGGTTAGATGCCATATAATCTTCTTCACTTTGTTGATGTAAAAGTACAAATGCAAGTTAATGCTAAGTGCTACCTGAGTATAAAGAATTTGAGAGGTAGTCCACCAGTTAGAGCCTTGGCCATCAACAGTACCAGTACCTTGAATGGTAAAGTTTTGGACCCATTTGAAATTAATCCACTGAAACAAACTGGATTTTGGCCATGAACCAACTTTGGGAGGAGCTAAGAGAGTTCCATCTATCTGTTGGAATTCCACTTGCATTAGCTTTGTACGTTTAAGCATTTAGTT
Source organism: Quercus ilex subsp. ballota (assembly GCA_032727855.1). Taxonomy (NCBI): domain Eukaryota; kingdom Viridiplantae; phylum Streptophyta; class Magnoliopsida; order Fagales; family Fagaceae; genus Quercus; species Quercus ilex. The sequence continues at coordinate 58,891,286 of CM064910.1, forward strand.
GTAAATTGTTATATAAAGACAAAATAATATAATTCTTAAATGAAAAAAAGAATATTCTTGTTATCTTTCTCCATTTCTGTAATTATTATGAAGATACTGCTTTAGAGTCAGTAAAATGAGATTAAAAGAAGAGAAAGCAAAACCTGAAGAACAAGGTGAGGCATACAAGGGCCCTGAAGAGTTATGGGCTTGATGAGGAAATTGAATCCTGATGGGATTTCTACTGTAGCCCCAGGAAACTTGCATGCAGCTTTCCATGCTGCTAGGAGTGCCTGCTTGATTGGTTACATGCTCAAGAAAGTTAGAATCATAAAAACCACTAAATGCGAGCAAATCCACTATTCATGTAAGGTGAGGGAGTGTCAATAAATTTCCAAATTCACATGAGCACAAACGAACAATTTTTTGTTAGTTACCTTAGAATCGTCGGAAACTCCATCACCTTTAGCTCCAAATGAAAAAAGATCAAAACTGCAAGAAGGGTTGGGATTAGAACTGCGATGAGGAAGAGGGGCTGGTGCAGGACTAGGAAAATGAGTGTTGCCATTGCCACTCTTATCTTTCTGGTGCTTATGAGTTTTGGAATTCCTAGTGTGATTGTTTCTTGCCTCAACTGAAATTTTGGAGAATAATGTGACCATAAAGAATAGAAAAAGGAGAAGAGATAAACTCTTGTATTTTTTCATCTCTTTGAACTGTTCTTTTCCTTCTTAGAAAGCCTTCTCAGAGAAGAGAGAATTCCTACTAGTATGACAAGCTTTAGCAAACTATGCTTAGAGACTTGAGAGTTGATACAAGGGGTGCGGTACGTAGTTATATAAGCGGTTTATGTAGTGTGTTATCACGGAAATAGCCTTGACTAGGTTGTAATTTACTAGGACATCCTTCATTTGGTGGTTAAATTAGTAAAGGACAAGAATGACTTTGTCATTTAGAATGGGAGGAGGAGTATGCCGTATAACAGTCTCGCGAGACTCCCTCTCATATGGTATTAAAATTTACTCATGTTATGGGAGAAACATCTTATAAAATTGTTTCATAAGATACTTTTTCTTTTGCACTGGTGAATGGGATTATTGGGCACCACCAAGAAGTAATATTATAGACGGAATTAATTTGTGAAGGCTATTTTTTTTTTTTTTAATAAAAAAAGAACTTCTGAAGGTAAGCCTTAATTGTGGTTAATTTTTTTTTTTTTAAAATTAAAATGCTGTAATGCTGGTATGATTTGGGCATTTATCAAAGTTCAAAGATTTATAATTAACTAATTAATTAAACCATTGCCTTCTGTTGTCATTTCTCATTTCTGTCATTAAAAGCTCTTTCACAATTGGTTACCAAAAAATTTTTAACAGTTCTAATTATAATTAATTTTTTTTAATCAGAAACAACAGCTCTAATGACTTTTTAACTGAAAAGATCTTAACAACTCGAGTGTTTGGCACATTACAGTATTGAAGTAACAACTATTCTAATTACTTTAATACTGTAATTTTCCAAACACTCGAGTTAACATTGTTAAAGATCTTTTCAGTTAAAGCATTTTATCACCAAAAATTATGCAACTAAAACTATACGGTTAACTCTCTACTTTTTACAACAATTCCAAATGGCCCCTATATAATGATCAATTTTTCTGTTCTTTTTAATGATTTTAAGATCTTGAATGGTTCACAGCAAAAATAAAATAAAAAGATTTTGAATGGTTATAAATAAAGTTTAAGTGGTTCATTAATTATTTTTTTTGGAACCATACGTGAGACTTCTACAATCATAAGAAAATTTAAAATATTCACGCGCAACTTGACTCTATTCCGTCATATGTTGTCTACAATTATTTATTAGACTGTACGTGTATAGCTCACTCTTTCATTGATAACCTTCATATTAAGGTCGAATTGAGAGTTGTAGCTTGGGTGGGCTTGGTAGAACATGAAGATAGAGGTTTGGAGAATTTAGATGACTTCGATTACAATTGACTTTTTATTATAAGAAACTATAGTTATTCTTGTTTTATTTCGGATGATGTAACATTTGGAATTTGTTTTTTAGTTAAAGGTATTTAGGGATTGTAATTTGTAAGTGTTGTGAAATAAAGGAAATATCAATAAAATCAATAAAAGAGAGAACTATGAGAATGAGAAAATATCTATGGAACTCAAAGTGGTCATCCACGCGATATATGGAACTCAAAAAATTAGGCTTATATGTTTGGATCAACCATATATTATATTAACCATGGTTTTAAAAACTGGACAAACTTGGCTGATTCAACCTGAAACTGAACATCAACCTGATCCGGTAAAAAACTCTTAAAATTGGTAAAAATTGGGAACTGAAAGTTTTTTTTAATTTTTTGTTCGGTTTTTTGTTTTGTTTAATTTTTGTTTTGTTTTGTTTTTTTTAATTTTTAATTTTTATAAAAATCTACAGTACTCTTGTGCGCTGCTCGACCCAGCCACACCTTGAACCACATGCACTTGTGTATAGAAAGATACCACTAGGACTAACATGTCCGGTTAGGATTGTGTATGTTGAGCGGTGCCTAAATTCCACTTATGTATAGATAAGAATATTCAAAACTCATAATCTCTACCGTCCTCATATAAATAATACTACTCCATTAAATGGTTTCTAGAAAACGATACGTGGTGATCATTAGTTCATTCGCTGTAGCTACGTTTCATTTTCGAGTGGCTCGTAGAACTCTCTTGTTGTTATTATTCTAATGATTTCACTGTTTTTTAAAAGCATAACTTTAAGTAATGACTGCTTGTCTGCTTGAGAACATTGAAAAGGGAATATTGCCACATAATCCCACTTGGGAGGCATCGGATTAGTTTTCTATAAGTTTACAATTACTAAAGGTGGATTTAACCACAAAGATTTTTTTTTTTGGAAACAAAAACAGATAAAGGACAGAGAATGAAGCAGTTCTAAGTTTTAATACAAACATACACCACAAATTACATTCAAAAGCTATAAAAACTTTGTAGGACCGATGAATTAACCACATAGGGTTGCTTCCTCTTTATATTATGTAAATTGCACAATTATAAATTTCATCCATGCATCATTCAGTTTGGTGGAAGCAGGAGGACAAAATAAAGTTCAATTAAAATATAGTGTTTGGAGTTTGGATAATGCTTAATTTCAACACCTAAACTCATATTTTATGAAGGTGCATGCCTAAAACCTATAAAGTATAATTTGGATGCCTCCTAAATACTTTTATAATTAAGGCCTGCTCCAAGATAAAAGTTGCAAGTTATACAATTTCTGCATTTTTGAATAAATTTGTCATTTTAGGATAAGATAAAACATTTTATATATATAACAGCTCACCCAACATAGCCAGGTCGCAATCTACTAAAAAAACCCTCATCTCAAATGAACCTAACTTTTGAGTTGAAACAAGTCTAAAAAGGAAATAAGGTAGCCAACTCACCACTCACTAGTGCATGTTACTCGTCACTTGAATGCAGCATGCATTGTCCAAAACAGTGCCTAAAATTCAGGGGTTGGTGATCCTAGTCTTTTTTTTTTTTTTTTTTTTGGTTACAATAAGTGGGAAAGAGAGAATTGAACTTAATTCTCTTTATTAAGGGGACCAAATAATGTTATGAACAAAGTTTAGTAACAAAATTTACTCAATAAAAACATTAGTACATATTTTGAAAATATTACTATTGAATTGCTATAAGTTTATATTTTATACATAATTTTAAATTATCAAAACTTACAATTTAAACAATTTATTGATAACATAACTATTGATCTTTAATCTTCTAGAATTTTTATAAGCATGAAAGGTATAAGAAGAAGATATAATTTAATGATGGATTTGTCAAAATTCACCTCCAATAAAAAAATATTGAGTAAGGTTGTAATTTTAGGTTACAACTAATTTTGTAGTTAAACTTTGTTCTAATGCTCTTAAGCCCCATATTTCTGGTTTTGATTTTTTTTATTATTTAATTTAAAACAAATTAGAGTTGACAAGCCAGTCAGCCAATGAGGCTAGTGTGTGTGTGTGTGTGTGTGTATCTATATATATATATATATATATATAAAGTCTTTTTAGCACGTCATTTTTTTTTTCCCAGGGTTGAAAGACTTGATTAAAGTATTAAACATTTAAACTAAGTAGTAATGCATCTCCCAAAAAAGAAAAAGAAAAAAAAAAGCCCTATTTAAGTAATAAGTATTAATAATTCATGAGACCAATGAAACTAACTGAAATTTGAGAGACCAGACTCAAGACTACTATCTCCTACCAAGGAGAAGAATAGGAAACCATCAAAGCGACGTGGACTACAAATGAAGTGGCAGTTTATTTAGTAGGTAAAAATGGAGATCACATTACAAGTTCTTTTTTTTATTTTTTCAGGTGAAGGTGTAGCTTTAGTTAGTTTTATGATACAAACAAGGTGGTGGTTCGCACGTTCTTAGAGTTGTACGTGGAGAAAAAAAGGGGAAAAAAAGAGTCCTGGTTTTGTTTTTTTAGTGAAGTCTCTGAAGAATGTTGTCGTCTTCTTCTTCTTGTAGCACGCGGATGGTCCACACGTGGGGCCGGTCGGCGCCATTCCCGCCGCTGCTATCTCCTATATATCCTATATCTGTGCTGTTAATGTAAAGTTGTGAACATATAAAAAATAAAATCAGAGGCATATAAGCATATTGTTTTTAATGAAAATCATTTTTCATTTTCGGACACAATGGACATGTAGCTATCGGTTTTTATATATGGGGCTTATGATCTCACACCCACTACATTTGTTGTATAGTATAATGGACATGTAACCATTAAGTGACCCTTCTTCTTCGACTAGCACTTTAGACATTGCCATTGTTCCTAGCCTGCAGACCTGCTCTACATCACCTGCTCCGGTTGTCAGTGCACCTACTGTTCAAGCTCCAAACTCCAAATTGATCGAAAGTCATGTCATCATCCCCCATCAGCTTTAAGGCGAGTTATAAGGAATTAGTACTTTGGCTCGTTGCTTTATTCTCGCTACAAACTATGGCCAGAAGAACAAGGTTTATTACCAAATTAGTTTTTGACAAATTTTATAGATTTTGACAACAATAATAGCAAAGTCTGAATCTTCTGTCTCATTTTTCTTACTGCACTATATATTCCACAAATAAAAACATATTATGTGTAACTAGTAAATTCAATTTCTAATTTTATTAATTTAATAAATCAAATACCCAAAATAAATAAATAAAAAACTCAGCAAACTCCATCACCTCACCACCTACATTCACCACCACCGGTCCACACTACATCGCCGGCAGCACTAGCAATAGGTGGTCGACCCCTTCAACGCTGCCATTCACGGGCAACCACCATTGACCTCTGACGAATCCATCTTCTTCCACTTCATCCCTCTCAAACCCACCCACCACCACCACTCTACCACCCATAGTCACAGCCAGCCACCACCCTCAACAAACTCATCTCCCTTCTAGCTAGTCATGGCCTACTCATCACCTCAACGAACTCATCTTCCTAATGCCATCAACACATTCACAGCCAGCCACCCTCCTCAACAGCGACGAACAACCCCCCCCCCCCCAGATTTTGAAAAATCACATACTAGCATGTATATTACACAAAAGTTCATAATTTTGTCCTTGAAATGTATATTTTGGCCCCCCTCCCCCAAAATACTTTCAAATTGACCCATGAAATCAAAACAAAAAGCTTACCTGACCATTACTGCATTCCATTTGCCCAAGAAAAACAAAAACCTCGAGACAATATCCTTTGGACAATTCACAAAACTGGATAACAAAAGAGCCTTTAGACAAACCAACAAAACCATTCACAAATTCAAATAACAAGAAAAACCTTTAGACAAATCAACAATACCAACAAACAAATCACAAATCCAGTCTAAACATAAAAAAATAAATACTAGCAACACAACAAATCTCAAATCTTGACAAAACAAATCTTTGATCTGATCTTTTCTTCTCTTTGATATCCCTCCTTTCTCTATCGCTTTACGTTGTGGTGTGACTTGTGAAGTTGGGCAGCTGCTCTGCCTTTCTTAATTTTTAAGTGATAAATGTGGAATCTTTTATTTAAAAAATTATTAGTGAGAATGATCATAAATAGCCATGATATCATCAGGTTACTGACAATCCAATAAAAGGGGTACACCATACCTATAGTCCTTTTTAGTTAGAACAAAGTTATTAGTAATATAGATTAATGTGTTGTGGGCCTGTGGCTACTTCAGGTTACACCTAAATTATTAAAATATCTTCTCTAAAAAAAAAAAAATTATTTAAATATCATTTATGGCTCTTGCTAAATTAATGAAAAACATTGCTATTATTAGTATTAAAAAAAGGCAAACTATAATCTTTAGTTGTCAATATATCATTATAATGATATTATTATCAGGTATATAATAATGTGAAAATAATAGCTAAATTGAATTTCTTTAAAATTTAATGTGAAAAGATTAAGAATAAGTCCAACCCCAATCCAACCAAAGAACCTTGAAGTTTAGAACTACTCATTTTTTAAGATAGTTACAGCAAAAATGAGTGGGGATTTGAACTTTTATTAGACACACTAGGAAGCTTTAGTTGAACTACAAAACTATTGATTATAAATCCACATAATTAATATGATTTTTATTTGATTCATAGATTGTGAAAAAATCAACTACAATATTTAATATTTTTTTAGAGAAAAAATGAAAATAATACTAACGATGCAACATTGTCAACCTTTAGTGTTGACATACCAATTTTTAAAAATTTTCAAACAAAGAATTTTGGTCCACTCTAAGTTCGAATCCTGGTTCTGTCCTTGCTCCTCAACGAACTCATCTCCCTTCTACCCACCACCAAATTCAACCAAAAACAAATTCCCAAATCGAAAAACAACATTCTCATCAATTTAAAGCAAAACCATCAATACTATTTTGAAAATAAATGAGATTATTGCAGGTTGATTTGAGTAGTCACAACAAATCCTTAATAATCCTTCAATGTAAAGATGACAACGGTGGTGGGTGTGTGGGTTTGAAGGGATGAAATGGAAGAAAGATGGCTTTGTCGGAGGTGATGGTTGGCTATGAATGGTAGCGGTGAAGGCTTCGGCCACCTCTTGCTACTATCGCCCTTGAAGGTAGGTGGTGGACCGATGGGGAGATGGGGTTTACTGAGTTTTTTGTGGCGGTGGGTGGGTTTCGAGAGTGATGAAGTGGTAGAAAGATGGGTTTGTCAGAAGCAAAGGTTGGCCGTGAATGGCAGAGGTCAGCACTCTCTTGCTAGTGTCGCTGGCGATGTAGTGGTGGACTAGTGGTGGTGAATGTAGGTGGTGGACTTATATATGGAGTGATGGGGAGTTTTTTGAGTTTTTTTATTTATTTTTATTTCTTCTATTTTGGGTTTGATTTATTAAATGACTAAAATTAGAATTGAATTAATTAGGTTACACATGGCATGTTTTTATTTGTGGAGCATAAAGTGGAGTATGAAAAATGAGATAGAAGATTAGGACTCATAATAGCAACACAAATATTGCTATATGTGCCAATAAAAGAATCAAGGGTTTTGACATATTGTGTCCAAATTGAAATAAGAGTTCAATTGACCATGTATGTTTTTTTTTTTTTTTTTTTTTTTTTTTTTTTTTGAGAAAGACCATGTATGTATTAATTAGTCCTTGTAGAAATGTCTACCATGCACAACAAATATTGACAAACACCGGTAAGATAATTATTAATGTCCTTTTTTAAAAGTTTTTTTAGTACTTCCTACCAAAACAAGTAATAGACATAGAGTTAGAGTTCACATGCAAGACTCGTAGTCACTAATCATATAATGAACCATCACTTGGTTCACTAAGCCTAGTAAGTGCACAAGTCGTGCTAATCTAAGCTATAAATGGTACACATAGTTCAATGTTCAGCCACAAGTTACAAACATGCTAGTACACACACATTCCTTTGAATATTTTTGTTTGTTTGTTTGTTTGTTTTTTGGTCTTTTTCAATCTAATGAATGCAAAACAACTAAAATGAACAATGCATGAAAAGTTAATGGAATTCAATCGTCAACCACAACTTAAATTGCAAGTCAAATAAGCTTCTTAAGCTACATTTTCATTCAAATCTCACCACTATAGATTCTAACCAATAAATAACAACTAAGAGCTATATGTTCTCATTTTATGCTAGAGCAATGCTAAGAACATAAAAAGTTCATAATTTTTGACACAATTTGCCATGTAGCGAGTTGGCGAGTTGTGAGTGGGGGAGGTGTGGACCTACCATTTTTCCTCCACCACTTACAACTTACCACATGATAAATTATGACAAAAATTGTGGACTTTTTTGTGTCTTTATCGTTTTCCTTTTATGCTACTCTAGTATTTATTAACCATCATGATATGAACTCAAGCCAAGTTTTAGGCTTTTAGCTTGAAGCTAAAATCAATCTAAAACTTAAGTCAATTATATTGCCGCGAAAATATATTTTCAAACTCTTAATGCTTACAAAGTACTATCTCAATTTGAGATAGTGACTTAAAATAAATCAAAAAGACATTGACCTATTCACTTTTAAATGGTGTGATTGGTTAAGTAATATTAAGAAAAATTACAAAGCTCTTAAAACTCAGAACAGATTAATATCTTGCTCAAAAAACTAAATATTACAACTATAATTAATACAACCCTTTGCAGCTTTGATCATCTATTTCTAGTTTGTTCGGTGCATGCAAGGGTAGTTGTGGAATTGAATTTGATAGTTGAAGCTAAATAGAAAGATTTTGTGGATTAGAAAGAAAAAAAAAGTAATTTTTTTGTGGCATTTCACTCCACTGTTTTCTTTTAGGGACACTTTAAAATTCAATTATCGTGTTGATGCAATTTTTTGGGTTTTTTTTTTTTTTTTTTTTTTTTTTTTTTTTTTTTTTTTTTAACTCTTGCTCTTTAGGGACAATTTTTGTCAGGTTTGATTTTTGGTTGATGCTAGTGGAAAGAAGAAATTGCTAATAGAGAGAGAAAATTAGTTATGTACTGAGAAATATAGTGTGAGTGTTGCTTCCAAGAGACTGAAAGAAGAAAAAAAAAAGTTGCAGATTGAGTTTTTTTAAAATAATTTTTTTTGCTTTTTTTTTTCTTTAAAATTGTTGAATAAAGATTTTTTTTTGTTTATATATACATATATATATATATATATATATATATTTTTTTTGATGTGGCTTTTTTTTTTTTTTTTTTCCTTCTCATGATGCAGATATGGCTTTTTCAATAGCAGTTAGGTTTTTTTTATTTTTTTATTTTTTATTTATAATTTACTAGCCACATGTGTGTTAGGTGAGCATTCCATCAACCATATCAACAACTTCCATCACTTAGATGATGACACTAACCAAGATGAAATATTTTTGAAAGACCAAAACAAAAATACCCCCAAAATATAGGGCCAAAAAGGTGTTTTTCCTATTAATTATAATAGATCCTATCCATTTAAAATTCAATCTGTTTTGTTAATTTCATGGTTCAGAATCTTCAGATTATATAGTTTTTTTTTTTTTTTTGGATTTAATAGTGTTTAGATTGCCACATCATTCCTTTCAATTTCACTTGAAATGAGAAGAGTTTATTTTACGGTTGAGATTTTATTTCTAAAATCTGGTAGTTTATAAACTATCACGTTCTAAAATTTTTAAAGATATGGCACAAGATTCACCTTTTTATTTGTAGCTAGTCGTAAACCCATGTATTGCATACAAAATCTAACATAATATGATTTTTCCTCATTTTTTTTAAAAACTTTTTAAATATGAAGTTTGATTATTATTGCAATTAATAAGACATTTATTATGACTATATTTGTATATGGAAATACATATTCTACTATTTAAAGTAAATATCATGTGTCAAGAGTTTTTTTTACAAGAATCATCTGTCGAGAGCACCATTGTGCACAATGTTGTTGTTGTTTTTGTTTTTTGTTGTTTTTTTTTTTTGTTTTTTTTTTCAAAGCTAAAAAATTGATAACATTCAGTAAAGAGAGAGCTAAATTGGAAACGGTATCGGTCTCCTTTGTCTCTCATTCATATTAACAAAAGCAGTACTAATATTAGGGTCTATTTAGGATCTGCTTATTTTGCTGAAATTGAAAAATTTTAAAGTATTGTAAATAAATATTAAAGTTAACTAAAATAGTACAGTGAAAACCATGAATAATACTAAAAAGTAAAGTGGAACCCATGAATTGTAGCAAAAATAAGCTGAATAGTACAATAAGTTAGCAAAAATAATCCGTACCAACGGCACACTAGAGTTTGTTTAGAATTTGCTTATTTTGCTGAAAGTACTATAAATTAAAGTAAAAGTTAGTTGAAATAGTATAGTAAGACTCATAAATAGTATCAAAAAGTGCAGTAGAACCTATGAATAGTATAAAAAATAAGCTGAATAGTAAAATAAGTTGGCAAAATTAAAAATTGTTCAAAGGGTTTTAAAGTTAGCCCCCACCTTAGTTCCTTCATCATGACCATTCTGTTTTTGTATCACTCCCCGTAGAAACTACGCCATGACTAATGGTGGCCTACTTGTTCCTTACGATGGAGACCGCACCTTTTGCATTCTCATTTGACCGTTGAAATAAAAAAACGCCCACCTCTTTTGATGTTAAGAAAGATTGAAACGTCTTTTGTGGTCTTTGACTCGCAATGAAGCGAACACGGTGTCTGAATTGTAGTCTGCAGTAAAAATGCACCGGACACAAGTTTCACTAAAAAAAAAGATTAAGGACACGAAAAAAGTTCACTATAATAATATTTTTATAAAAGAAAAATTTAATAAATGCTCTAACAACATTTATTAGTGAATAATTTTAAGAAAATTTTTATGAAAAAAGAAAAAATGTAATTGTATTTTTAAAATTTTTTTTTTATTCTTTATAAAAGTGGTATGAAAATCTTAAGGGCACTCGTTAATGGAAAATTATTGAATACTCCAGGAGTACCATAAATGTATACTTGTCTCTCTCACATTAATTGTAGATCTCACTATAAATTTAATTAATAAGATCCATAGTTATGTGAGAGGAGAAAATACGCATTTATGATATTCCGAAAGTATCCAATAATTATCCTTCCTTAATTAGATCTCTTTGTAAAGTAGTGATTATCACACATTTACACACACAATCTGTGTACATTCCTTTAAAATCATGTTTTGAAAATATAATTTTAATTAATTACACGATTTCATAATTTGAGTGATGATTACAATTTGTACAAACTTATTGAAATTGTGTTTTCAAAAACACGATTTCAACGAGTGTGCAGGATTGTATGCACTAAAGACTATATAACAATTAAGATTTAACAATTTTTATAACATATTTATTTTAACTTACCGTGAATTTCGGTATATATTTTTATTATTATTTCATTTTATTACAATTCGACTTTTTGGGAAAATGTTTTAAGATTCTGTTATCACCTAGAAGAACCCAATGAAAAAACACAGCAACATCGTCAGCATTAGCTTCATAGTGCCATAGTCAATTACATTTTGTGCACGTCGCATCCCAACTACGTACCTATGTAAGATTATAAGATCTTTCATTCTAGTCTGTACATCTTTGTATCCATCTTCAATGTTTAATTCACTCTTCCTCTTAATCCTAGTCTTATGTTTGTTTGTAAATCCTTGTCTTTCCGACCCAAGAGACACAGAGGCTGCTCTCATATGCACCAACAAAACCTCCCCAATGCCACAGCGCCAAACCTACATAAGCAACTTCTTGGCAGCCATGACCACAGTGACCCCTTTGATCGCCACACAAAGATACGCAGCTGTTGTGAACGGGACTGGTAATACCACAGTTTATGCTTTTGGTGAGTGCATGAAAGATCTAACTAAAAATGACTGTGATCTTTGCTTTGCTCGGTGCAAGACTCAGATCCTCAGGTGTTTACCATTTCAAAGAGCCATTCGTGGTGGCAGGCTTTTCTATGATGGGTGTTATCTAAGGTACGATGATTACTATTTCTTCAATGAGGCTTTGAGTGTGCAAGACAAGACCGTGTGTGGAGCCCAAGAGTTTGTTGGGAATGGTTCTGTTTTTAGCGCTAATGTTAATCAGTTGGTGATGAATCTAAGCGTGGAAGCACATAAGTTTGATGGGTTTTCTGTGGGGTTTGTGACCAATGAAAATGTCACGGTTTATGGATTGGCTCAGTGTTGGGAATTTGTGAATGGTTCTGATTGTGAGTACTGCTTGGCCAATGCGGTTTCTGACATTAGTTCATGTACTCCAAAAGAAGAAGGAAGGGTCTTGAACACTGGTTGTTATTTGAGGTATTCAACAGAAAAGTTCTATTACAATTCGACTCAGCCTGTTAGAAACAGTAATCAAGGTGAGTTTGGTTCCAATGAATTTTTTCATTTCTTGTTCTGTCTTTCCTTCATCGAATCAAATGGGATATTAATGTTTACTGTCCTTCAAAGTCGTTTATAAATTTCAAGTAAGATTCTATTCCATTTCCACTGCGGCACAAAGTGACTAAAAAGTGGGATTTGAATTAGCCCATATTGTCTAATTTTATGCCATGAGGATAAATTTTGATGCTTTGTTGTTGGTCCCTTTTGGTTTTAGTACAATAATGAATTCTAAATTTTCCATTTTGGGTCAGATTCACCAATTGTAAATTTGATAGAATATTAATTCTTCATTAGAATTAACATTAACATCTTTTTTAAAAGAAGTGTTTGTGAAAAAATTCTTCATACACTAAAAATCTCAGCAACATCAACGATTACTTAATTAGATAATTTGGTGTGGTAATTGCTTGACTTCTATTTTGATTAATGAGGTTCACGGAGTAACATGTTAATCTATGTTAGGAAGCAAGTTAGCTATAACTTTGGCTACAACATCATCTGCTTTGGCTCTTTTGCTGGTTATTGCAACGGTTGTCTTCATTGTGAGGAAGAATGTACTAAAGAGGAGGGGAGGTACCTGTTTTGATATATGAGATTTTGAAAGACTTTGTTGGGACTCTGGAATTAATATATAGCTTACTTGATCTGGCATTTGTTTCAGAGAGAGAGCAACTAGGGGCTATGTTGGCCACTGTGAACAGGTCCAAACTCAATTATTCGTATGAAGTTCTTGAAAAGGCCACAAATTACTTTCACAATTCCAATAAGCTGGGACAAGGAGGATCTGGTTCTGTTTACAAGGTAATATTAGGTCTACTTTTTTGAGATTTTTCATTTTGGCAAATGAAATTAACTAGGTACATTTCTTTGTATCAAAGTAGGGAGTTTTGCCAGATGGGAAGGTTGTTGCCATTAAGAGGCTTTTCTTCAATACTAGGCAGTGGGTGGATCATTTCTTCAATGAAGTCAATTTGATCAGCGACATCCATCACAAAAATCTTGTAAAGTTGTTGGGATGCAGTATTGCAGGCCCTGAAAGCCTTCTTGTTTATGAATATGTGCCAAATCGAAGCCTCCATGATTACTTTTCTGGTTGTAATTTAATCTTGAATTACTATTTATGTTAGAAGATAACCCTTCCTCATTTAATTTATATACTTACACATGTCTCTTCATTTGGTTCAGCTAAAAGGATGTTTCAGCTGCTAAAATGGGAGGTGAGGTATAAGATCATATTGGGTACGGCTGAGGGCTTGGCCTATCTCCATGAAGAATTAGAAACGAGAATCATTCATAGAGACATTAAATTAAGCAATATACTGCTTGAAGAAGACTTCACGGCAAAGATTGCAGATTTTGGACTTGCTAGATTATTTCCAGAAAATAAGACACACATCAGCACTGGCATTGCTGGCACACTGTAAGTGCAAGACCATCTTTGGTTTTCTTTCTTGGTCTGGAATAGCCTCTATCATTCCTGTGTTTAAAGTCCTCTTCATGTGGGAAAAATTCTTGTGTCTTGGTCCTTCAAGGTTTATCCTAGTTATTTCTTTTTGTAACATGAACAGATATTTCATCATTACATTATATATGCAATTCAGGCAATGCCATGCTTGTCTTTGTGCATTTTAAAGGATGTTTAGATGAACACCTCCAATCTGTGTTAGTTAGCTACCCTCTTGGTGCCATTGTTACGAAGTGTTTCATATAATGTATTAATTCAGGGGAAGGTAAAACCAAAGTTGATATTCTCATTATAAACAGGTAATTGTTCATTGTGTTATATAATTATATGTTAGTTACATACTAAAAAAGCATTAGTTTTTCCAGGATCAAATTTTTAGTATTATTTTCAAGTCCTTTTTGTTTATTGGAAAGTATTACCACAGTGAAAAATACAATATTAGTAGAGTATCAATTCCTGTTCCTTTTGTTCTGTTCACAGATTGACATTCCATCCTTACAGCTTTGCAGTATACAATGTAATATCTCTGCTTACAAATACATCTCTTATTTGACATTAATCATATTTGCATCTGTAGAGGTTACATAGCCCCAGAGTATGTTATTCGCGGCATATTGACAGAGAAAGCAGACGTTTATAGTTTTGGTGCTGTTGTAATTGAAGTTGTATCTGGAAAAAGGAACAATACCTTCTTTCAATATTCACATTCCATCATACAAATGGTAATCTTTTTCCCTTTGGCATTTCTGCTAATTTAGGCTTCAATGACAAATAGTCCTCCCCTAACAAAACCTTCTTACTTTTTATCTTTTTAAAGGTCTGGAACCTTTATGGAATCGGCAGGGTATGTGAAGCTGTTGATCCAGCCTTAGAGGGTCAGTTCCAAGAAGAGGAGGCATCTCGATTACTTCAAATTGGGCTACTATGTGTACAAGCCTCTGCAGAGCTGCGGCCATCAATGTCAACGGTAGTGAAAATGTTATCTGATAATCAAGAAATTCCTCAGCCAACACATCCACCGTTTCTCAATTCCAGCAGTGCAGAAATCAGTCAATCTAGAACTTACAATTCTTAGCCTGAGTCCTACACTCACACTTCAGGGAACAACTCAACAGAAAGTGGGATTGAGCCTATATAAACACTAAACCTTCTTAAACATATTTAACTTTATTCCCTTGCTTTAAATTCTTTCATTTGATCCATTCCACCGGGTGTGGCTGTTGCCAACTTGAAGGTTCTCTGCTTCCAGGATTTTCTATCCCACGTTTTTGCTACTTGAATTGGTAGCACAATGGAATTTGTTTGCTCAAAGATACTACAATACAAGCTGAAATGGTTTGAGTGACTCAGAGCTGTTTGTAATAGTCTCCGGTGGCCCTTGTGAATATCATAGGATACAGAGTCATGTACCACTCCAGCCTGCACCGACTATCTGCTAAAATACTAAGTTAGAACTAGATTGTTGTATTGTTTCACGATGTTTCGACAATTTGGATAGAGCTGAATGCCTTCCGTAAACTTCAAGTAAAGCTGCTTACTAGTACTCTTTTTGTAACTTACATTACACAAGGAAAATTTTATGGTTTATACATGTTTTTCCACAAATCACGATTGTAATTAGGATTGTCTACGGGTCGGTTTGGATTGGGTTTGTGTCCAACCCACAACCGACCCGATCAGATTGGGTGGAGAAGTTCTAGACCCGCCGCAGACTGCAAATAGCTATGGGTCGAGTTGAATTGAGCTCAAGTGGATGGCGGTCGGATTTGATTTCAACCAAAATACAAAGATCAAACACTAAAGTTTGATTCCTAATGAACAAAATCTACAGATCTACAAACCCAAATGGCAAATCTACAAACCCAAAGAACAGATCCACAAATCCAAAGAACAAAAATAACAATAGACAGCAATTCCACATATAAACAAACTTGAGAGATGACGTGTAAGAAACAGAGACTTGCAGCAGAATATAAATAATTGGTTTTTCGGCATACCTCTCTCGGCCTAAACCGACGATCACACAAGAGCTTTGAGATTGTTCTACGTTGTCTAGAGCCAGCCTCCACGCAGACCAGCTATCCAAACACGTTTTGAATTCTAGTTTATGTAACCACGAACCAAAAACGTTTCTCCGACGGTGTTGCATACTACTTGAGTGATGCAAACATAACCCACAATCTTAGAGCCTCACAACACTCTGTAAACACAATGAGAAATACAAAATTCGTTCCCTATTCAATGGGTACCATTCTTGGTGTTTATATAGACACCACTCCATTAATATTGAGTGGGATAGTGGACTTAGTGGGGTAGAGTAATGGTCCAATACCTTTACTCCATAACTCCTGGATGTTACAATCATTTTGAGGCAAATAGAGGGACATACTCACTTTGGGTGTCTTTCCATATTCTTTTTAGTTTCTAACATCTCCCACTCATCCATTGTGGGCATGGCCTTATTATCCATCTCTCAATGTGTTTCTCAGTGTGTTCATACTGGAAAATAGGTTGTGCGACCACCGAGCACACTTGAAAAACATATTTGGGCGCACTATACTAAATCTTATACCAAGACCAGCATAGCAACATCCCTAAAGTGTCTCGCTATGCCCTAAACATATATTAACACATCGAATCAAGCATCTCCAACCCGTCTTGAGTTTAACACTCAGACTTATGCTTAATCCATCATAACTATCTAGATGTACTCACGATTATTTCGCTACCATAAGCGCTATAACTTGTCGACAGTGAGTACAAATATAAGGATGTGTTACAAAAATAGTCTTCCCTTTGCACTCATGTCCTTTAACTTTGGTCCAATCACTTTCCCAGCAATGTCCCTTTAGATCGAATCCAACATGGCCATAGGTAACATGCCAAAGTAGCAGACATCAAAACCTCAGCTTCATGACATAGTCAAAAGTAATAAAGGCATAAGTAGGATCTTAATGAAAGATCTACGAGACTCACACCGTGAAGAAGCAGGGATTTATTCTTTCACCTTTGCTTTTGGTCGAGCAAGCACATGTAGTATGAAATACATGCTACAGTGGAGTTCTCTTAAGTAAGAGCGTATGTCTTAACTCAATACACCGTATAAATCTTAGTCTAGTCGCTACTCAAGCGCTTAACTCGAGTCCTTTATTCGCTTGCCAACTCAGGCATCAAATAAGGTCTCACATCTGGCTAACCACAGGCTACATGGATCATGGGCTATCCATGTACGATCTAATTAAGATAAATATATTATAGACCTCATCTTAGTTCTAACTAAGGTGATATATGTTTGTGTCAACCATCTATATATGCTACATAAACATTAAATGACACAATGCCTCATCTCTGCTCACTACTCAAGTGCCAGAGGTGATCGCTCATGTGAGTGAGTCGACCTAAGCCTGCTGACATACCTTTCATACCACAGAACTCATCATATGGTATATGTGTGTGTAAACATACATATTATTAACTGAATAACATCATATGCATTTAAAACAAAATATCCCAAAAGAGTATAATAAATGGTAACTAAAAACAACATATCATCATATTCTACGTAGCCTTAAACTCCTAATATGAGCCTAAAAGACATCCCTTCCTATAGGCTTTGTAAGAGGATCAGCAATCATGAGGCTTGTAGAAATGTGTTTTAGAACCACTTCATTGTGAGCAACCATGTCTTGAATGTAGTGATATCATATATCAATGTGTTTAGTCTTACCATGATACTTAGAGTCTTTAGCATAGGTAAGTGCTGCCATGCTATCACAATGTATTGTAACAGGATCTAAGGCATCCTTGACAACCTCAAGATTCTGAAAGAACCTCCTCAACCAAACTGCTTCCTAAATAGCTGCTGAACATGCTACATACTCAGCTTCCATAGTTGATAATGCTATACAAGGTTGTTTCTTGCTACTTCAAGTGATGAAGCCATTATTTAGCAAGAAAACATATCCAGATGTAGATTTGCATTCATCTACGTCATTACCCCAATTAGCATCACTATAGCTAATCATACGCAAATTTGAACCCTGATAACAAAGGATGTAGTCCGCTGTCCCTTTAAGATACCTTAATATCCTCTTGACAGCTTTCCAATGAGCAAGTCCTGGATTAGACTGAAATCTGCTGATTAATCTAACATCATAACATATATCAGGCCGAGTACACATCATTGCATACATCAAACTTCCAACTACATTAGCATAAGGAACACGAGCCATCTTTTCCTTTTTATATTGAGTCTTAGGACACATATCAAGGCTTAAGCTCTCATTTTTTGCAACTGGAGTATCTATGGGTTTGCAATTATGCATTTGGAAATGCTCAAGAACTTTCTTAATGTAGGTTTGTTGTGATAAACCTAAAAGTTTCTTTGAGCAATCCCTAAGGATTTTAACCCCTAGAATATAATCTGCCTCACCCATGTCCTTCATCTCAAAGTTAGAGGACAACCACCCTTTTGTGGTGATAATCATCTCCATGTCATTACCGGCCAATAATATGTCATCGACATACAATGACAAAATAATGAAATTTCCCTTGGATCATTTTACGTAGACACGGTGATATTCTTCGATCATCGTAAACCCATTCGATAGAGCGGCTCGATGAAATCTCAGATACCACTGTCTAGATGACTGCTTTAAACCAAATATGGATCGCTTAAGTTTGCACTATTTGTGCTCTTGACCTTTGGTCACAAAGCCAATAGGTTGATCCATATAGATTTCTTCATCTAGTTCTCCATTGAGAAAAGTTGTCTTAACGTCCATTTGATATAATTCTAAATTCAAGTTTGCAACAATGGCTAGAATGAGTCGAACAGAGGCAAACCTCACAACTGGAGAAAAGGTTTCCTCGTAGTCAACACCTTCCTTTTGAGTGTATCCTTTTGCCACTAATCAAGCTTTATACCTTTCTATTGACCTATCCGCCTTGCGTTTGATTTTAAGAACCCATTTGTTCCCAATTGCTTTAAGCCCTGACGGTAGGTTTACTAGATCCCAGACCTGATTAGTCCTCATAGACTCCATTTCATCATTCATTGCTTTCATCCACTCATCACTCACAGAAGATGAGAGAGCCTCTTGCACAGTTTTTGGCTCATCATCATCCTGTGAAGCAATCATGAAAGCTTCCCCCTCAATCTCAAAATGATGATGAGGAACATTACCACGGTTGCTTCTATGTGGCTGAGGTTGTTGTGGATCAACTTCTACTGGTGTGCTCCCACTAGGTTGTAAGTTGCTCCTACTTTCTCTAGGAGTTTCAGTAATTTCTTCCTTGTCCTCTACTAGTCTACTTGGGGCGCCTCCTTCTTGATCCATCATTTCATAAAGAGTCAAGTTCTTTTCAACCTCACCTATGTTAGGGAATTCACTTTCAATGAAATCAACATCACGTGACTCTAATTCAGTCACACTTCCATCTGGTTGTTCACCTATCAACACATAGCCTTTGGAACGCTCAGAATATCTTATAAAGATACACTTCTTTCCTCTAGGCCCTAACTTCCCATATTTATGGTTTGATTTCTCCTTTCCACCACACCATTTTGTTGTGGTGTATAAGGTACCGTTAACTGCCTTGCAATTCCCTTTTCATCACAGAGCTCCTTAAATTGCTCAGATAGATACTCACGCCCACAATCAGTTTTGAGAGCCTTAATGCTCTTGGCTAATTGATTCTCAGCCAATCTTATGTATTGTCTAAAGCAATCTAAGCCTCAGACTTATAAGAAATCAAATAGACATGACCATAACGTATATAGTACCCGTTTGGTTTCAGCTGAAAGTGGCGTCCACGTTTTGCGTTTTCAGTCTTTTTTTTTCCCTTGCGCGTGAACAATAACAGCACATTGGTTCACTGTGCAGTGGACAAAAATCATTGTTCACGCACTGTTTATCACTGTTCACATCACTGTTCACGCACTAAAAAAATATTAAAAATGGGTCCCACGGTACTATTCACACATTTAAAAATTATTTTGCTACAATATTTTTAGTTTTCAGTTTTCAATTTTAAGTTTTAGTAACAATAACTTCAATCCAAACAGACCCATAGTCATCTATAAATGTGATGAAGTAGAAACCTCCATGATTTGCCCTCACATTCATTGGACCACATATGTCAGAGTGGATTAGTTGCAATGGAAAAGATGCCCTTGTGGCTTTTCCAAACGGTTTTCCTTTTTACTTTCCCACTGGACAATGTTCATATGTGGACAAAGTGATCTTAGTGAGATTGCCCATAAGGCCTTCTCTAGCTAACCTAGTCATCCTCTCTTGTGCTTTATGGCCAAGCCTAGCATGCCATATAATTGAATTATCAGAAGTATTATCAGATGAAGTGAAAAAAATTGAACTAACATTATTATAATATTCAATATCCAAAATTAAAAAACCATTTGAAATAAAACCACGGCCATAATAAATTGTTCCCAAATGCAATAAAACATAATTATTCTAGAAAATAAACTAGAAACCAAGTCTTAACAAAGTAACTACAGAAAGTAAGTTCCTTCGAATCTCTGGAGCATACAATATGTCATGGAGTAACAGAGTGCGACCACCCCACAACTCTAGCTTTTAGGTACCAATTCCAAGTACCTCCATGCTAGCTCTATTTCCCACCTTGATGTCTCTACTCTCAACAGGAATCCAGAGGTGCTCCACAAATCCCACTCTATCTCTCGCTACATGTTCAGTTGCTGCTGAGTCTACAGTCCACATAGGAGCAGAATTAGCAACAAGGACATGAATAGTTACAAAAAACATGGTGAGATGTAGGATTAGGTGTTACCTTTTTTTGGTTCAATGCAATCACGAGCAAAATGTCCTTTCTTTCTGCAATTATAACAAGTCAACTTAGACTTGTCATTCTTTGTGCGCTTTCCTTTAGTATTGCGCTTAACAAACTTAGCCTTCTTAGGTGGTGGCCCATTAGGTCTCTCTTGTCCAGGAGCGTAATCAGGTTGCTTCCGTTTAGGCCTGGATGCCTTACGCAAGCTAGTCTCAGCCATGTGCATAGAACTAATCGGCTTGGCTGCTTCAAGGCGCTTAGCTTCAAGTTCCAAGTGACGAGCCACATCATCAAATGTTTTGATTTTCTCATTATGTGTCAAATTTTGACACATCGTCTCCCATGAACTTGGTAGTGAACGTATCACTGTCTGGACTTGTTGTTTGTTAGTAAGATTGTTTCCAGCTGATTTGAGCTCTCGAATCATGGAGGACATCGCCCTAAGATGCTACTTCATCGTATGTTCAGAGCACATCTTATATGAATCAAATTTCATTATTAAGCTACGTAGTCCAGTGGCTGATGTCCCTCCATATCTTAGCTTTAGAGCTTTCCACATGTCTTGTGTAGTTGTATATTGCTCAAATTCACCAATCAAGTCATTATGCATGCTGCTCAACATTGTAAAGCGCGCACATAAATCCTTCTTGCGCCAACTTTCATAGGCAGTAAGATCATGTTGGTGTTGCTCAGTGCTTCCCTCATCGGGTTACTTAACGAATGAGTTAGAGTCTCTAGGACAGTAGGACTTCTTGCTCATTCATCACATACTGGATTTTGCGGTGCCAAATATTGTAATTTTCACCATCCAGTTTCTCTCCTTTATTGAGATCAGCAACTATACCTTTGGAAGCCATTTCACTACAAAATTTCACAAATGGGACATTACACACACATTTCAAAAATTTTGACGCTCGATCTAAAATAAACTTAGATAATCAACACATGTCACAAAATTGCAAATTTGCTAAGCTTCTTAATCATCTCTTGCACCACTAGTGTTTATTACTAAGCTTAATTTTAATCTATTCGTGCAAAATTATGTATGAGAGATAACGCAACTCAACCATACTCCCACTATTCCATATTTCAATTCTAAACATATTTACAAAATATATGCATTGAAAATAATTTACCAATATTATTAATTAACTATTAAGCCAAACATGCTATCACAATTTCTAATAGAGCAAAAAGAAAAAAATAATACAAATAAGTGTTTAAGAAGTAAACAATTGTGGGACCTCCTTTTTGTATTTCATTGGCTGTCACTCTAGCCCTTTTGGCTAGTGGCAGACACGTGATATGCTAAACGCCTAAAACAGTTGTCTTCTACCTTCATCCTCTCAATTTCTTTCAGCCAAAAAAAAAAAAAAAAAAAAAAAAAAAAAAAACGAGTTTCAGACATGAACTTCAAAGTTTTATATCTTCTTCATTTCAAGTCCATTTTTAACGTACCATATACCGATTTAAAGCTTATAACATGTAGATTCATAATATGAAATCATATTTAGCAAATAGAAATCATATAAGAGAAGTTTTGTCCTTAAAGTTTCAGTGTTCTAAATTTTGTTAAACTATATCTCATGGCACACTTAGAGATTTGCTACGAAACTTAAGGAAGATATTAATACATGTAATATAAACAACATATATTAATTTCAAGACAAAAAATGCTTAGAATCAAAACTTGCCATTGAAGGCCATTTGAGGTGCATAGAAATTCAAAACATATCTCAGAAGCATAAAACGCATTAAGGACTAATCATATATGCCTATGACATCAAAAACAACCTATAAATGCTTTGATACCAATGTAAGAAATAGAGACTTGCAGCAGAATATAAATAATTGGTTTTCAGCATACCTCTCTCGACCTAAACCGATGATCACACAGGAGCTTTGAGATTGTTCTACGTTGTCTAGATCCAGCCTCTACGCAGACCGGCTATCCAAACACGTTTTGAATTCCAGTTTGTGTAACCCACGAACCAAAAATGTTTCTCCGACGGTATTGCACACTACTAGAGTGATGCAAACATAACCCACAACCTAAGAGCCTCACATCACTCTGTAAACACTATGAGAAATGCAGAATTCGTACGCTATTCAATGGGTACCATTCTTGGTGTTTATATACACACCACTCCATTAATATTGAGTGGGATAGTGGACTTAGTGGGGTAGAGTAACGGTCCAATACCATTACTCCATAACTCTTGGATGTTACAATCATTCTGAGGCAAATAGAGGGACATGCTCACTTTGGGTGTTTGTCCATATTCTTTTTAGTTTTTAACAACATGGATAGATTGAACTTGAAGGAAGGCAGAGGTGAGCTAGCAAAGTAGCGGTTGAAGAGTTGAGAGATCAATGACGAAGTGTAGAGATCAACAAAGAGCAAAGATAGGCGAAGAGCAAAGAGATTGTGAGAGTAGAAAAAATAAGAGTTTGTGTTATGAAAAACAACCTTTAACCTATTTATATCACGGTCAAGTCAGGTGTCTCGAGTTTTGGGGATCAGACCGACCGGAATCGATTTTGGAAAGAAAGGACCCACCGCAGGAGTAGTCGAATTGGGTGGTGGATGGTTCGAGTCCGATCAATTTCTCTGGGTAGGTCGGTTCTGTAGATTTCTTGGACAGTCCTATTTGTAATAGTAATGACTAATAAATTTATGTCTAAATGTATTTTACTAAATCTACCTAAAATGCGTAATATTGTCATTTTTATTATCCCCATGCTCATTTTCACTAGAGATACATAGTGTTAGTGTGATGCCCAAATTTCTTTTTTAGAGATGTTTTCACCACTTTTGATGATTTCTCATTATCATTAGACCAAGACAACAATTGATTTTTAAGTGTAAGAGGGGATTGAACTCTAAATCTCTTATTCGATGAGTTGAAACCCACATTTGATGCCCTAAATTGATATTTAATTAGTTGAGTATGTGTTTTATGGGTATATATTGAGTACCACATTTGGCATATACCCAGTTGATAAGAAATTTATAAATAATTAGAAGAAAGAGCCTTAATTGTGACTAAATTAGTCAATGTGGTTTATAGTACATATGTAACTAGAGTCAAATGATTTTTTCTCCAAAATTTAGTTAGCCTTGCCTTATATTATTATTATTATTATTATTATTATTATTATTATTTTGGCAATGCTTAATTTATTTTTTGGCAAAAAATGGTACCTACATTTTCTGGTATTAGGTACCAGGGAAAACAAAAGTCTATGAAAATATTTTGTAGTGGACAACGGAAAACAAGCCCAATAAAGTAGAAAACGCTTTCTGGAACATTATATATTATACTTAGGGGTGTGCATGAGTCAAGTTGAGGAGATTTTTTTACTCAACCCACCATGGTTAAAAAAAAAACCAATCCAACCCAACCCATTATAGGGGTTCAACCTAACCCAACCCAACCCATATGGATCAGGTTGGGTCGGTTGAACCCATGGGTTGGACAATTTCTTTTTATTGCTATATATTATTATTAAATTGAGCAAAACAATATATCTCACTTGCCACCTGAATTGATAAACAAAATATACATAAACTAGTATTCCAACTCAGTTATAAACAAAATATATCCAACTGAGTTGATAAAAAAAAATATACATGAACTAATATCCTAACTCAATTATAAACCAATAAGATTGGACTAAGAGAGTGGGAGCGGCAGGCAGTAGAGAGAAATAAGATTTTTAGGGTTTGCGAGGTAATTAGATTTTATATAGGAAGAGCTGAATAGAGAGGAACAATTATTAATTATATAATATAGTTTTAAATATATATAATTTAAAATTTAAATATATAGGTGGGTCAAGTTGAATTAGGTGGGTTGTGGTTATTATAACCCAAACCCAATCCAACCCACTATTAAAAAAAATTCCATAACCCAACCCAATCCACCCACCCTTAAAAACTAACCCAACCCGACAGGTTAGGTTAGGACGAGTCAGTTTTGGCGGGTTGGTGAGTTAGTTGCATACCCCTAACTATACTAACCACCAAAAATAAACAAGACATCACCCAAGAAAAAAAAAAAAAAAACCGTAACTTCTTTCTCTTTGACTCGTCTCTCTCTTCACAAACAAATTGTAAACTGACTAGTAATCGACATTTGACTTTTTCCCAAATGACCTTTTTTTTCTCAAACCAGTCACTGCCCCACTAGTTTTCACATTGATCCAAATTTGTGATTTATTTTCCTATTTAAGGCTCCCAAACAATCTAGAAGAAGAAAATTTTTCTCAATTAGGATCTGTATCATGAGTGAAAGTTTTTGTATATATAATAATTGAAAATCACAAGAAATAGTAATGATGGTTGTATAAGCATCAAGTATAAGCCCAGACTATCAACCTCCGCATGCTTAAGGTATAGGGCTCAATATAAGGTCGGGGCCCATATCAATTAGAGGGGCCAGTCCTTGGTCAAGGTCTAACACCTGGTTGGGGCCTGTATGGGATGGTAACGGTAGTACCTTGGGGGAAATTGCCTTCAAAGCATTATTTGGTGATGGGTGCAGGTTTCAAAAGAGTCACGACTGTCATGAGAAGTGGGTCTCTTATGGTCAGGAATATATCCCAGAAGGGCCCACCAACATGTAAAGCAACCCTATCATCATGACAACCCCACTAAGGAAAGTCTATAAATAAGGGCCGAAGGTGTGAGAAAAGGGGTTTGAAAAGTTGGGGTAAGAGAGATACACGAGAGAAAAAGAGTGAGAAACAACTAAAACGGAGAAGCTTAGTTCCAAGCCTGAGTCTCCTTGGGAAGCCTACATAGGAAAGTAGAATATGGTTAAATGTTACTTCTTAGTTTTTTTAATTAAAATGCTATGATATATGTTGGTATGATTTGGGCATTTATCAAACTTCAAAGCTTTATAATAAACTAATTAGTTGTACTGTTACTCTCGGTTGTCATTTCCCACATTTAAAGCTCTTTAACAATTGGTTATCAAAAAAATTTTCACAGTTCTAAAACATTTAAGTACTGTGTAATTTTCCAAACACGCGAGTTTTTTTTTTTTTTTTTTTTTGGAGAGAGTTTCAATCTATGGTGTCCGCTCCTAATGATAGCTCATCAGACCAAGACACCAATCAGTTTTTGGTGTAGGTAGCGATTGAATCTCAAATCTCTTATTCAACCATTAAAGACTTTACCAGTTGAGCTCATTGAAACCCACCCAAACACTCGAGTTGTTAAATCTTTTTTCAATTAAATCATTTTATCGCAAAAAATTATACAACTAAAATTCTACAGTTAAATCTTTACTTTTTAGTTCTTACAAAATTACCAAACGGCTTCTATGTAATAATAAATCTCTATGAGCTTTTTAATGCTTTTAAAATATTGAATGGTTATGAATAGGATTTAAGTGGTTCGATCATTATTTTTTTTTGAACTATATGTGGGTCTTCTACATTGATAAGAAAATTTAAAATACTCATGTGCAACTTGACTCTATTCCGTCGTATATACGTTGTTTACAGTTATTTATTAGACTGTATAGCTAGCTCACTCTTTCATTGATAACCTTTATATTAAGGTTCAATCGAGAAGCCAATGCCCTTTTAATTGACTTGGTACCTCCCTATACACAAAGTGCTTGAAGATTTAGAGAAGAGAGGTTTAGAGAAGAAAGGGTTTGAATTGCAGGGTTAACAACACATTGTAATTATCTCTAAAAAAAGGTTCAATCAAGAGTTTGTAGCTTGGATGGGCTTGGTTGAATATGAAGATAGAGGCTTGGAGAATTTATTAAATGACTTTGATTATGATTGGCTTTTTGTTATAAGAAACTACAGTTATTCTTGTTTTATTTCGGATGATGTAACATTTGGAGCTTTATTTATTTTTTAGTTAAAGATATTTATGGATTGAAAGTGTTACGAAATGATAGGCCAAGAATGTATTGACCCCTTATGGTAAATTAACCAATTAATTAGCCAAGTGAATTAATTAAGTTAATTAACGTGCAATACACATGGTAGCATAAACAAATCACCAACTAAGTTAAATGCAGTGGAAAATAAATTTGACACAATGATTTGTTTATAAATGGAGAAAACCTCCAAGGCAAAAACCTCACCGAGTGAATTTAAGGTCACCACTCCTAAGAATCCACTATTATCAAAACAAGCGGTTACAAGTAAAGGAATCCTAGTATCTTATACCAACTTACAGTTGAACCCTTACCCCAATACACAATTGGACTTGTAATGTAGTGACAATCTCTCATTTTGATGCACGGCTCCAAGTACGTGACCAACCTATCGATGCACAGATTGCAGTACGTGACTGACACACCAACTTGAGAATGATGTTGGTTGCAAAGTTTTTCAAATTATCCACACGATGAAGATCAAGAAGCTCCTTGGTCACAAAACCCTACGGTGTACAAACGCAGCAGCTTTTTCAAGAGAAAGATGAACTAGAGCATATGTCTCCGGTCACAATATGCTTGAATAAAAACTTTTTGCATCCTTTGAGATGGCCCTTAAAATAATCATTATATATGTCTAGGGTTGTGAAACCTAAACATATAGCTTGGATATACGTGAAAAATAGTTCTAAAAAACTAATTTTCATAATTCTCGATAGATACTGCTGTCAAGCTTATCTGTCGAGATTCACATTTTAAATCTTGATAGATACATTTGTCGAGTTTTAAAGAACAACACTTCTTTACTTGATTCTTGGATAGATTTGCATGGCTTCAATACTTAGATTTGAACTCTTGTTCTTTGAAGTATTAAACACATCCTAAATCTACCCAATTACAAGTAAAGTGCGTTTTGTCAAAGGATTAGCCAATTCTAAATGACATATGTTCCTAACATATTCCACATATGTCCTAACACAAAATAAAGGAAATATCAATAAAAAGAGAAAGAACTATGGGAATGAGAAAATATAAATCTGATCATATATCTATCTAATTTCTTTTCATTTTCTTTTGCATTTTACAAGGATTGTATACATCATATATATATATATATATATATATATATATAGTTGGAAGTGTCTATAGAGGAGGGAAAGCAGAGATTGAAGGTCACAAAGTCCCTTAAATTGGATGGCTAAACTTTTACCCCTCGATTACACCGCTTAACTTAAAATAGCTTAAGATTATATGTTTGGATCAACTATATTATATTAATTAATCCCTCTCAGACTAGCTTGTATACTTAATACATAGCTATATAGAATTGTGTATGTTTGTCAGTTTGTTTCGTTTTTATTTTTATAAAAATCTACACTACAATGCCACCCCTGTTGCTAGACCCAGCTTCCCCCTACACCCCCATGCACTTGTGTATGGGAAGATACCACTAACGAGTCCGGTTAAGATTGTGTATGTTAAGTAGTGCCTAAATTCCACTATATATATATATATATATATATATAATTTGGGCTTAAACATTGTTGTGCGCGCCCAAAAATGAAGCCTATTGGGCTGGGCCTCACTCGGGCCCACAACTTACTTGTATGATGGGTTTGGATTTCCTACACTGGGTCGTTCTTGTCACTGAGACTCAATGAGGTCACTTTTCTCTTCCTAAGTGTCTGAATCTCCTCGTTCTCCCTCTATTCCCAATCTATCTCCCCCTCTTTTATCGTAAATTTTCCAACCCCCATCTTCCCCAAACTTCAGGTATTAATAGTCCACAGTTAGTGGAGGGGTCATGATCGCTTACCAATTAGTGCAACAAGTGGTCCAATCTTATTGAACAGAAGTGGGTGGTTAGGTAAGAGTGGGAAGCGGTGAAAATGGCTTTGGAACTTGGTTCCCATTTCCGTAACCATTCTCGGCAGTGGCACCTCCTGAGGCATAACACGGACGGGTATATAAAGGACGGGGTGTTTTGGGCGTCGCTTCGTCATCATTGCTCGGGACAGTATTGTCGAGAACTGACGAGGTGGCAAAGTTTGGGCCCGCAGCACGCATGGCTTCAGGATGGGCCGCTAAGTAGAAAAAGATTTGCTTTATGGGCCAAACACCCGGGCCAGGGTCCCAGGCCCAAATGGGCACAGGTGCGTGGGCCGTACAATAGCCCCCCTTGATTCGCTCCCTATGCTCGGGGATGAATCAAGGATCGCAAGGGACTGAAATCCACCCGGGAAGTCAAAAAGTCGGTACCCGGCCGTTGACGAGTGTATAAATGCGAGCCTCAAAAGACCCGTTTCGACTTGATTGAAGGCTTATCCGTCATCATTGTTTGACGGTTCGTGAACCGAGGCATTACGCGAGTGGTAGTTGAGGCGGCGATCCGCGTGGTCTTTCGCTAGCAGATTAATTAATGCTACTCATTTCTCTCCCTACACCTATAAATAATTGCTCTTGTCACTTTCCTTCACTTTGCATTCCTCACCTCTCAATCTTTTACTCTGCCGAGCATCCTTCCTTCGTGGTTCATCTCCTTGCCTAGAACACACCTCCTCCTTCGAGCCCACAGTAAGTTCCTTTCCTTCTTCTTCTTCTTTCTGTTTGTCCTATTTCATTCTATTCTTCAATACTCTCAGTATTTCTTTTCCCTTTAAAAGTGCTTGCTGATAGGTCACAATCTGAATAACCCCTTGTGATAAACCCTAATTAATTAATTAATTAGCCAAGTTATTAATTAACCAATTAAGCATGCAATTTTGTGGAAGCACAAACAAATCACCAAATACTAAATATGCAGCGGAAAATAAATAACACGGTGATTTGTTTACGAATGGGGAAAACCCTAACGGCAAAAACCCCACCGGGTGATTTTCAGGTCACCACTCCCGAAACTCCACTATTATCAAATCAAGCGGTTACAAGAAAGGAATCCCAAGTACCTTACCAACCTACAGTTGAACCCTTACCCCAATACCCAATTGGACTTGATCTGTAGTGACAATTTCCACATTTGATGCACGGCTCCCAAGTACGTGACTAACCAATGCGCGGATCCCAGTACGCGACTTCAGAAACACCAACTTGAGGAAGAAAGGTTGGCTGCAAAGTTCTTCAGTTCATCCACGTGATGAATAGCAGGAAGATGCTTGGTTACAAAACCCTATGGTGCAAAGACACAGCAACTTCTTGATGGAAGATGAACTAGGTCAAGAACTTCGTCTGTTGAGCACACTTTGCATAAACAGAGATTGCTCAATGATAATACAACTTGTGTCACCCAAAACGGCTCTTAAAATAATCCTTTTATATGTTTAGGGTTAGAAGAAAAGAAGTCCCAAAAACATATTCACGGATCCCAAGAAAATCAGATTTGGAATTCTGACTTTTTAATTCTCGACAGATAGCAGGTGTTGAGGTAGCTATCGAGAGGTGTCGAGATTTAAAAATTCTGCACTTCAACTTGTGTTCTCTTGGACAGACTTGATGACTTCAATACTTGACCTTGAAACATTGTTTCTTAAAGTATTAAAAACACCTAGATCTACCCAATTACAAGTAGAGTGCGTTTTGTCAAAGGATTAGCCAATTTACATAAATAAGTAAGACATATGTTCTTAGTATGTGAAACACATATGTCCTAACACTTGCTTATAGAATGGGTTACTCCCACCTTCTTTCCTTTGCGAGTGCCTTGACTAGTTTTAGGGCTGCCTACAATGTTCCTAGGGATGTAGATATTACCCACTGTAACATGGATGATATTGACATCCAAAGGCGCCATGGTGTGAACACGGTTTTCTTTCCCTTAATGGCTATTCTAGAGGGTGGGCTTAGATTCCCGGTTAACCCTCTGATCCTAAGTACCCTTAGGTTTTACGGCCTTTGTCCCGACCAACTCCTTCCCAACTTTTACCGGGTAGTGAGTTGTGTAAGTAGGCTGAACCAGTTGTTCGGGTTACAACTAAATCACCATGACATTAACCACATGTACAGCTTGTGTGGCAACATTGAGTCAGATTACTATTTAAAAACTAGAGACGTAAGGGTACGGCTTATTTCGTGCCTACTAGATTCGAATAGAAACTTTGCCAGAGACTTTGTACGGGTGAGCGGCAATTGGTTTGCCGAGGAGCTCCCCTGCACATTTTCACCACGCGATGTAGGTCGGTACCGAATGCTTGTCTATTTTTATTCTCTTTTGATTCTTGTCCGGGTAAGTAATCACTAACTCTTATTTCCTCTGTGTAGAGAGCAAGAGATTCAAACCGGATCTCAAGGTGGTACATGTTTGGGACTTGAATTTTGTGCTTCGATCAGAGATTTTCGTTCACTCGGATGGACAACTCTGAGCTTCTCATCTCATCCTTGGCGTAGATCCCGTCTATTCAACTTGGCAGGGATTCAGTCAAGCACTATTAGTTGACAGCCCTCTCCTCTCATATATAGACGTCCGGCACGCGAACTTCTTCCCACCAAAGCTCACTGTTTATGAGGCATGTGATCTTGGCCCCTGGTTCATTTGTTCGTACGAGCGCCAGCCCATACGCGACGAATCAGCTGAGCGTGTATCGCGGGAGCGCCGAAGACGCGCGCACGAGTAAGTCCAGTCAGAAGCTCCTGCCCAACCTGAGAACCCTATAGATTTCAAGGCTCCTGTTCGGGAGGCAGAAGGTGCAGCCGCAGAATCAGTAAGCTCTTCTGAAACAGAATCCGACCTAGGCAACGACATGGCGACCCGGAGGAAAATGTCGATCAACTGCTTTGTTCCAGGAGCCCAGCCAGCCGCGCAGCAGCAATTAACCCCTGGCCAAGATGCACTGCCTCCCGTTGCCCCGACAACCTGTGTTCGAAAAAGGCCGCGCACGGCGGATCAGACACAGATGAGCTCGGGCAATGTGCCCCTTCGACCGTTGATGGGTATCATTATCCGGGAGCCGGTGGCATAAACCGGGACAAATTTGGCATCTACCTCCCGGGCGTCGGCGGAATGGCGACCCTCCTTTCAACTGGACGGCAAGCCTCTCCTTGTGACGGCTAGTGCCCGAATGTGGGAGAAAGGGCATGGGGGTCGAGTTGCGCAGATTCTGGCAGGTGGCCTTCTTTTACCTGAGGACGTGCATGCCTTTTCGGAGGGGACGGAGGAGTCCTTAGGGAGGAGATTGCAGTGGCACACCATAGCGGTAATTGTTCCTTTTTACTTTATCATCCTCGATTTTGTACTTGCTTATGTATGTGAACTTACCATTTTTCCTTACAAATGTCCCCATTTTGTGGTCAGGCCGTGCAACTATCGTATATTGTGGACAGGAGGATAAGGGACCTAGCCGAAGACGTTGAGTGGGAGAAGGCTTTGAAGGATGTTGCCGAGGCCACAGTGAAGGAGAAGCTGAAAGTTGCCGAGGAGGCGGAGAAAAAAATTGCTTTAGCTGAGAAGGCCCAGGCTCTCGCCAAAGGGAAGTCCGAGGAGCTTGAGGTGCAACTGGGCAGCACCGAGCTTAAACTGGCAGAGGCCCAGAGTTTAAATACTATGTTGGAAGAAAAATTGGTAGACTCGAAGGCGGCGTTGGAGGCTTGCGAAAGCAAATGGTATGACGAGGGGTTCGCAGATGCCGAGAATTCGGCGGAGCCGGTCATTCACCAGGCTCACAAGCTCAAGTTCGAGGAGGGTTGGTTTGCTGCCCTTCAAGCCATGGGGATCCCCGAAGATTCTTCATTGAGGGATCGCGGCAAAATCCCTTTCCTGAGCTCCCTACAAACTGCGCGGCCTGCACCCCTTGTCATCGACGAAGAAGAGACCTCCAGCATGAGGGAACTGGTGAATGCTATTGATTCTCATGCGGTGTCGACTGATATGGAGGAGACTAGCCACCCCCATCTTAGGGATCAAACTGGGGAGAACGTCCAGTTGCCAACTTCTTTCGCCGACCAGCGGCTTCCAGAGGATGCATCCTTTGCTCATGCCGCGGATATTTAAAGTCAAACGTCGAACCTGCTTTGTTTTTGCTTCTTTTTAAGAAATTACATGAACTGAATTGCCTATGTCACCAGGCTGTGGTGACGGAACAATTTATTTATTTTATGTGGTATTTTCTATCTTTTGAGTTGCCGGGTTTTGGCAACTAAATATCAGTTTGAGTTTTATATGCCTTACTATGAATGCTTTATTGTGCTATGTTTTCGCTTTGACCGAGTAATGAATCTTCGTCAGTTGCCTCTTTCTGTCCTTAGCCGACTTTTAGGATCCGCGCCTGCTCGGAGATGGGTTAAGAACCGAGAGCCAAATTCCTGCTTTTGGATAATTTAGGTCTCTACCTACTCGGTGATAGGGATATAAGGTTTGTGTCCTTAGAATTAAATGGTAAAGGTTTCCACCTGCTCGGTGATAGGGATCGAACC
This sequence comes from Quercus ilex subsp. ballota, assembly GCA_032727855.1. Taxonomy (NCBI): domain Eukaryota; kingdom Viridiplantae; phylum Streptophyta; class Magnoliopsida; order Fagales; family Fagaceae; genus Quercus; species Quercus ilex. Next base: position 58,924,312 of record CM064910.1, read on the forward strand.
GAGGGTCAGGCTTCTGTCCTTAGGACAAATTGTTAAGGTTTTCACCTGCTCAGTGATAGGGATCGAACCAAGGGTCAGGTTTCTGTCCTTAGAGTAAAATGGTTAAGGTTTCCACCTGCTCGGTGATAGGGATCGAACTGAGGGTCAGGCTTCTGTCCTTAGAACAAATTGTTAAGGTTCCCACTTGTTCGGTGATAGGGATCAAACCGAAAGACAGAAACGATCGAACCGAGGGTCAGGTTTCTGTCCTTAGAGTAAAATGGTTAAGGTTTCCACCTGCTCGGTGATAGGGATCGAACTGAGGGTCAGGCTTTTGTCCTTAGAACAAATTGTTAAGGTTTCCACCTGCTCGGTGATAGGGATCAAACCGAGGGTTAGGTTTCTGTCCTTAGAATAAAATGGTTAAGGTTTCCACCTGCTCGGTGATAGGAATTGAACTGAAGGTCAAGCTTCTGTCCTTAGAATAAAATGGTTAAGGTTTCCACCTGCTCGGTGATAGGAATCGCTGTCCTTAGAATAAAATGGAATCGCTGTCCTTAGAATAAAATGGTTAAGGTTTCCACCTGCTCGGTGATAGGAATCGAACCGATGGTTAGGTCTCTGTCCTTAGAGTAAAATGGTTAAGGTTTCCACCTGCTCGGTGATAGGAATCGAACCGAGGGTCAGGCTTCTGTCCTTAGGTAGAGTGATGCGAATCTGCATGAGTAAACATTATGACTATTATTAACAAAACCCACACAAGAAATCGCACTTAACTTTATGTTCGGCAGATTGCCTGTCAGTGATAGTACTTCTTCAGATTATGGACATTCCACGGTCGGGGTAACTGTCTCTCATCTAGGTCTTCCAAGAAGTAAGCCCCGGCGCCAGCCATCGCAGTGACCTTGTAGGGCCCCTCCCACATCTGCGCCAGTTTCTTGGCATTAGTATCCCGTATGTTGCCCACGACTCTTCTGAGAACCAAATCTCTGACAATAAATTCCCTCGTTCTTACGTCTCGGTTATATCTCCGGGCGAGCTTCTACTGATATTCCGCTAGCCGTATAGTCACCATTTCGCGGCATTCTTCCACCTTGTCCAAGCATCCTGCCATCATCTCGTCATTTTGGGCGAGATCGAATCTGGATACTCGGGCACTGCACAGACTCACCTCGGTAGGTATCACGGCTTCCGCTCCGTATGTGAGGGAGAAGGGGGTCTCCCCGGTGGACCTTCTAGAAGTCGTGCAGTAAGCCCACAAGACTTTGGGCAGCACCTTGGCCTAGTTTCCCTTCGCACCCTCCAGCCTTTTCTTCAGCCCATTCACAATCACTTTATTCACGGCCTCAGCTTGACCACTGCTCTGGGGATACGCTGGAGTTGAGTACCTGTTTTTGATATCGAGACCACCATAGAATTCTCCGAATGCTCAGCTGTCGAATTGTAGCCCGTTGTCCGATATAAGCGAGTTCGGTACCCCAAACCTTGTGATTATATTCTTCCACACGAACTTCTTGACATCCACATCTAGTATATTGGCCGAAGCCTCCGCCTCTGCCCACTTGGTAAAATAGTCGACGGCTACCAGAACGAACTTTCGACCACCCGTCGCCCGAGGGAATGGGACGATGATGTCCAGCCCCCACTGTGCAAAAGGCCAGGGACTGCTGATCGGGTTCAGATGGCCCGTGGGCTAATGGATTAGAGGGGCATACTTCTGACACTGCTCGCACTTGAGCACATACTCGGCGACATCCTTTTGCATTTGAGGCCACCAAAACCCTTGAGTCATTGCCTGGTGCGCCAATGAACGTCCCCCCACATGGCTGCCGCACACTCCACCGTGAAGCTTGGCCAAGAGCTCACCCACCTTCTCTGGGTGTAAGCACAAGAGGTATGGTCCTCTGAAGGACCTTTGATACAAAATTCGGTCTTCTGATAGCCAATACCGAAGAGCCATTCTATGGATCCTGCTGCCCTCCTTTTCATTACTCGTTAGTCGGTCCTCTGCCAGAAAGTCGATGATGGGGTCCATCCAGCACGGTGCAAGGGTCGTGATGGCTGCAACGTCGATCCCTGCATTTCCCGAATCACTCACTATCTTGACGCTCAGTTCTGAGACAAGCTCAACTTTAATTAGCCACGGTATCTCTTCGGCTACAAACGATGCCAGCGTGGCGAGGGAGTCGGTATGTCTGTTCTGCGTTCGAGCTACCTGGAAAACCTTCACCGTGCCGAAGCCGGCCATAACTTGCTTTGCCCGTTCAAGGTACGCTTTCATCCGGAGATCTCGGGCTTCAAAACTGCCCTGCACCTGATTAACCACCAGACGCGAATCCGAATACACCTCAACTTCCCGAGCCCCCAACTCAAAGCTGTCCTCAGTCTAGCCAGAAAAGCCTCGTATTCTGCCTCATTGTTGGATGCTTTAAAACTCAACCTAAACGAGTGCTCCAACCGTATTCCATCTGGGGTGATTATGACAACCCCTGCACCGGCCCTCGTGGAGCTCGACGCACCGTCCACGAATACCTTCCATGGGTGAACCTTTAGGTGGCAAACCATCTCCCCTTTCCCTTTGGGCGAAAATTCGTCGATGAAATTTGCAAGGACCTGGCCCTTCACCGAGCTTCAGGGTCTGTACCATATGTCGAAAGAACCGAGTCGAGTTCCCTACTTTGCTATTCGGCCCGTGAAGTCTGATCTCTTTAATAGTGACTGCAGGGGATACTCGGTCAGAACGTATACTGTATGAGCCTGAAAGTAGTGCGGCAGCTTCCTGGTGGTGTGTATTAGGGCTAACACCAGCTTCTCCAAGGGTAAGTATATTGTCTCGGCGTCGACTAGAGTCTTGCTGATGTAGTACACAGGCGGTTGGATTCCTTTGTCCCTCAGTAGCATAGCACCCACGATGTGCTCAGATACTGACAGATACATGAACAACTCCTCACATGGTTCTGGTGTTGTAAGCATGGGCGCCTGTGCTAAATAATTCTTCAGATCCATAAAGGCTTTGTCGCATTCCTCACTCCACCGAAATCCAGTCCATTTCTTCAGCAGTTGGTAGAATGATCGGCAGCGATCCGCGAATTTGGAGATGAACCGATTGAGGGCGGCTAGCATCCCGGTTAACACTTGCACTTCCTTCGGGTTGCTCGGTGGCTTCAGTCTTTTCACAGCCTCAATCTGATCGGGGTTGACCTCTATTCCCCGACTAGCGATCAGGTACCCCAGGAACTTTCCGGCCCCCACGCCAAATGCGCACTTCTCCGCGTTAAGACGCAACTTGTGTTGTCGGAGAACCTCGAAAACCACCTAAAGGTCCTCCATGTGCAGTGCTTCCTGTTTGCTCTTCACCATCATGTCGTTAATGTACACTTCGACAGTACGCCCTATTTTGTCTCGGAACATTCTCGTCATCATTCGTTGATATGTGGCCCCGGTGTTCTTTAGTCCGAATGGCATCCTAGTGTAGTGATAATTAGCCTCCGGGGAGATGAACGCCATTTTCTCTTGATCCTCGGGTGCCAGGGCGATTTGGTGATACCCTTAGAAAGCGTCTAGAAAGCTTATCCTCGGGTGCCCGTACGTGGCATCAACTAGCTGATCGATCTTTGGCACGGGAAAAGGGTCTTTCGGGCATGCTCGGTTCAGATCTGTGAAATCCACGCAAACCCTCCACTTGTCGTTCTTCTTCTTCACCACCACGGTGTTTGCCAGCCAATCCGAGAAGAAGATTTCCTTATTCACCCCAGCATCCTTCAATCTTTGAACTTCCGCTTTCACCGCCTCGGCATGCTCCCAGGCCGATCTCCTCGGCCTCTGCTTCTTAGGAGCGAATGAAGGGTCGACTCCTAGTCTATGGACAATGAACTCGGGATCTACCCCAGGCACCTCATATGGACTCCATGCAAACACATCTACATTCTGTATTAGGAGTAGCAACATTTCGATTTTTTCCCGGTCCTCCATGCTCTCCCCTATTTGGAAGTATTTGTCTACATCTGGCAATACCTTTACCTTGAGCATACTTTCGGCGCACGCGGCACCCTTTTCCTCGTGCGAGTTCTGTAATTGCTATAAAGAATCCCCCGATGACGGACATTTGAGCTCGGCTTGCTCCTTCTTCCAATCGACCATGGTGACTAAACATTGCCTGGCCGCCCGCTGGCTTCCTCGTATCACCGCGATACCATAGTCGGTGGGAAACTTGATCTTCATGTGCAGAGTGGACGGGACAGCCCCCATTGCATGGATCCATGGCCTTCCTAGTATTGCCGGGTATGATGAGAATGAGGCAACTATTATGAACTTTACCATTACCTCCTTGCCCCCTATGTTCATGGGTAGAGAGATTTGCCCCTCAGGAACTACCACTTTCCTGTCAAACCCAACCAAGGGTGTGCTGTACTTCGAAAGATCCTCATTCCTCAACCCGAGCCCCCTGAAGAGGTCTGGGTACATAACCTCAGCCCCGCTTCCCTGGTCTATCATTATTCTCTTCACAACAAAGCCACCTATCCTGGCCGTGACTATCAATGCGTCGTCGTGTGGCTGAATGGTTCCTTCCAAATCACTATCGTCGAAAGCGATCGACTCTCGGGTGGGTCTAATCTTCTTTGTGGGAGGCAGCACACCCGAACTTCCTTCCGCTGATACTACTGTCAACACCTCTTTCCCTATCACTGTTGAAAGGCCTCTCGAGGCGACGTGGATAACGTCAATTACCCCAAGAGGGGGTGGAAGGGGATTCCCTCTCTGTGGGGCACCCCGCCCTGCTCCTTGATTCCCGGCATCCGTCACAAACTCCTTCAGATGTCCAGCCTTAGCCAGCTGCCTGAGATGATCCCTCAGCACTCGGCATTGCTCGGTTGTATGCCCCCTGTCTTTTTGGTAGGTGCAGTATAGGTTCTGATTCCTCCTAGAAGGGTCGCCAGCCATCCGGTTGGGCCACCTGAAGTATGGCTCATGTTTAATCTTGTCCAAAATTTTATGCACGGGCTCTTTGAACGTCACGTTCACCTCCCCTAATCGAGCTTCTGGTTCTTGAATCCTCAAATTCCCCCGTGCCCTCAGTTGAAAGCCGCTCTGCCGTGGACGGTCCGTCATCTGTGCCTTGCCTTTGCTTTGTATTTTGTCATCTTCCAGCCGCTTGTACTCTTCGATGCGCCTCATTAGCTGCCTTATATCCTCGGGAGGTTTCTTAGTTAACGATTCCCTCAGCCCTGACTCCTCAGGCAATCCCATTCTAAAAGTGCTTGCGACAATCTTCTCGTTCCCTCCACCAATCTCGTTGTAGAGCTCCCAGTATCGGCTAGCATAATCAGGAAGGGTTTCCTCTGCCCTTATCTTCATAGATAGCAGCGCGTCCACCAGTTGTGGCTCCCGGCTGCACGTTACGAACTGGGTCTCGAACTCTTGTATTAGCTCGGCGAAACTGTGGATGGAGCCCTTGCGCAACCTGTTGAACCACCTTAAAGCCGTGGGACCAAGGCTGGAGGGAAAAACCTTGCACATCAGAGCGTCATTACGGGTATGTAGAGACATCATCTGGATATAGTGGCTAACGTGCTCCACCGGGTTCGTTTTCCCACCATAAGAATTGAAAGGTGGGCACGTGAATCTGTTCGGTAATTGCGCCCGCTCAATGTTTGCTAAGAACGGGGACCGAGCTGCCCTACGTAATGCACGGCTCATCGCATCCATTGCCGCATTCCTCGGCCGTCTCTCCTCTAGAGAATCTGAGCCCTGATTTTCGTACTCCCACGAACGAGAGCGATCTCGTCGCCGGCGAGATTCTCTTGAATGTGAACGGTCTCGGCACCGACGGGACTCCCTCGAGTGTGAACGTTCCTGGCTGTGGTGGGATCCTGATTGATTCGATCCCATTCCGCATCGCTCTTCCCCAGCATCAGGCCTTCTCCCTCGGTTGTCTTGATCCATTCTATAGCGCTTGTTTCTGGCTTCCAACTCCAGGTCTTGCACTAACTTGCGCAGCCATTCAAGCTCCTTATCCCTCTCGTCAAACTGCCCGTGCCCCGAAGCATTGGACACTATTCTCTCCGTCTGATATGACCCTTCCCCAAGGCCGGACTGCTCTTCCAATTGCTCGTAAGCCTGATTCTCGCATCTCTTCTGCCTCTGTTCACACCATATGGACCCTCGAGAAGATCCTGCCGATCCACTCTCGGCGTTACTTCCAGACATCTTCCTGCGCATGAGTCTCGACGGAACCACTGCTTAGTAGGATTTCCCACAGACGGCGCTAGTTGTGCGAGCCCAAAAATGAAGCCTATTAGGATGGGCCTCACTCGGACCCACAACTTACTTGTATGATAGGTTTGGATTTCCTACACTGGGTCGTTCTTGTCACTGAGACTCAATGAGGTCACTTTCTCTTCCTAAGGGTCTGAATCTCCTTGTTCTCCTTCTATTCCCAATCTATCTTTCCCTCCTTTACCGTAAATTTTCCAACCCTCATCTTTCCCAAACTTCAGGTATTTATAGTCCACAGTTAGTGAAGGAGTCATGATCGCTTACCAGTTAGTGCAACAAGCGGTCCAATCTTATTGAATAGAAGTGGGTGGTTAGGTGAGAGTGGGAAGCGGTGAAAATGGCTTTGGAACTTGGTTCCCATTTTCGCAACCATTCTCGGCAGTGGCGCCTCCTGAGGCATGGCACGGTCGGTTATATAAAGGACGGGATGTTTTGGGCGTCGCTTCTTCATCATTACTCGGGATAGTATTGCCGAGAACTGACGAAGTGGCAAAGTTTGGGCCTGCAGCACGCGTGGCTTCGGGATGGGCCGCTAAGTAGAAAAAGATTTGCTTTATGGGCCAAACACCCGGGCTAGGGTCCTAGGCCTAAATGGGCACACGTGCGCGGGCCGTACAGTTGTGTTTATGCCAAGTGGCTAAACTAAATTGCAGAATTTTTTTTAGATTTTTAGATTTTAAAAATAAAACATTTACATAAAAAAATGTCTAATGCATCTTAAATTGCAGCAATATTTATAGAATATTTTAAAATATATATATAATTTTTTTCTTATCTTCTTCAACTATAATTTCTAAGTTGATAAAAATCTTAATTTAATTATGATCCAAATTCTTTTCTCCATTTATTTCTTCTTAATTTTCATCTTCATCTAATCCCTTTTTTTTTTCTCATTTAAATTATATTACTACACCTATTAGCCAAAAAAAAAAAAAAAAAAAAAAAAAAAACTTCAACATGATATATATATTTTTATGATTGAGTTAACATGATTATTTTTCATACCTCTACAAATTAAGTTTGAATCTAAGAGAAATTGATTTGAACTAAAACTATTTAAGAATGCTAAAATCAATCAATAAAAAAAACCAAATTACTCTACGTAAAAAAAAAAAAAAAAAAGATATAATTGTTTTTTTCTTATATTCTTTTCCTATAATTTCTAATTTGATAAAAATCTTAATTTAATTACAATAAAAATTCTTTTCCTCATCTATATCTTCTTAATTTGATTACCATCCAAAATCTTTATTTTAATCTGAACCCTTTTTTTTTCATTTAAATTATATTACTACACCTATTATTTTTCACACCTCCACAAATTAAGTTTAAATCCAAGAGAAATTGAATTGAACTAAAAATATTTAAGAATGCTAAATCAATCAATAGAAAAACCAAATTACCACACGAAAAAAAAAAAGAAAAAAAAAGAGTAATGTGATATTTGATTGAGTTAACGTGATTATTTTTCACACCTCCACAAATTAAGTTTGAATCCAAGAGAAATTGAGTTGAACTAAAACTATTTAAGAATGCTAAAATAATCAATAACAAAAAATCAAATTACTACATGCTAAAAAATAAAAAATAAAAACAACAACAACAACGCGATATTTGATTGAGTTAACGTGATTATTTTTCACACCTCTACAAATTAAGTTTGAATCCAAGAGAAATTGAGTTGAACTAAAATTCTACTAAGTCTACTGTACTCTACTATTTAAGAATGCTAAAATCAATCAATAAAAAACCAAAATTAAGTGAAGAATTGTAGAAGGAAGGATTTGGTTTTTTCAGTGAGAATAGCTATCTTCTTTTCATTTATTTATTTACTTTTTTTTTTTTTGTGTTTCTATTTTTCTATTAACGTAATTCAACTATTACTTAAATTCTATGACTTTTTAAAAATATTTTACATAATGCAATTCATCTTAATTATTGATGTATTTTTTGATTTGGTGTTCTTAATTAATTGTGCAGATTATTTCCTCACTTTTGGCAATATCAAATTGGCTAGACACGAATGTCAACATCAAAATGGCTAGACACAGGTAATATATATATAAACTTTTACATTTACATTGCAATACAATTTTTTTTTTCTCTTTATGTACTTTTATTTTATTATTTTTGAAATTATGATTGTGGTGCCCTAGAAGGTTTAGATACACATGTAATTTATATGTAAACTTTTACATTTACATTGCAATACAATTTATGTATTCTCTTTATGTACTTTTATTTATCTATTTTTGAAATTATTTTGATTGCGGTACCCTAGAAGGTTTAGATACTTATATATATATATATATATATAATTGTGGAATTTTTATTTCGGTCAAAATTTTATCATTGAATCTATTTGGGATAGAACTCACCTACCATATGAGATTAGGAGATTTATGTGAGAAGGGCTACCTTAATTCTTTTTTAGTATCTATTTTTCTATTAAGGTAGTTCAATTACTGCTTAAATTATATGCTTTTTTTTTTTTTTTCAAATTTTAGATAATGCAATTCATCTTGATTATTGATATTATTTTTTGATTTGGTGTTCTTAATTGATTAAATATTTACATTTTTGTAATTTATGGAATTTGCTTTTAGTCATATATATATATATATATATATATAAGAAATTTATATATGATTAGCACTTCTGCTACAATATATGTTAGCAAGTATTATGGAAAGATTTTTAAGTGCTACACACACACACACACACACACATAATTAAATTACAATTTTATTACTAAGAGCTTTTAAAAATTTAAAACTTGCCATAATTTTTAAAAATATTTTATAGTATCTTTTTTTGCAACAAAAAAAAAAAAAAAAAACTTACATAATATACATTTTACATGTAACTTAATTTTTAAAAATATTTTTACTATTTTATTTATTATTAGATTTGATTATATTATCAAAAAACTTATATTTTATAATTTATATATAATTTTTTTAACTAAGCCGTACATCGCACGGGCATAATACTAGAATAAAATAAAAGTTGGACTTAGATGCCATGGTTGCGCCAAGAAAGAGGCTTCATCAAATTACAAATTTTTTTTAAGATTTTAAGATTTTAAAAAAATGTATATAATTTTTTCTTCTCCCATAATATTTAAGTTAATAAAAGTCTTAATTTGATTACAATCCAAATTCTTCATCTAATCCATCTAATCCTTATTTATTAGTGCAGTGTATTATAATCCAAATTCTTCATCCAATCCATCTAATCCTTTTTTTTTTTACATATGGTGTATTAAAAAAAAAAGTAGCAACTTTCTTATTTTTTATTACTACACTACACATATTTAGTTGGTTTTTTTCTTTGAAAGGTAAATTTTGTTGGTTGGTGCCATACAACTAAACCTACAAGTGTGTCTATCTAAATATTATCATCAAAGCCTAAAATAATAGGATAGAAAGGAAAAAAAAAAAAAAAAAATCTAAAGCATAAACTATTAAAATGTGTAGTTATGGCGTAGAAGTATAGCTAATCCTATGAATTAAGAAAATAATTAAAAACAAAAAACCAATTTCATTGGGAGGATATACACATGGGGAGGATTTGTTATCTACTTTTTTTTTTTTCAAATATATATATTTTTAATTTTTTTTGGATAAAAGTCAAATTTTTATGGTATAACGTTAACAAATAACGACTTGATTTTTACGGTATAGCAGGAAAAAAAATTTGTAATTAACGTTAACAAATTGATTTTTATGGTATTTGATTTTAAATAAATTTTTTTTTTGGGGCTTATATCAAATTCTTCACAACTTAAAATTACTGTTTTAAATAGAAACCACTTCTTATCAACTTTTTTGTTTTTTTTGGGGGGAAATTTACGGTGGTTGGATAAATATAGAAATGATTATGGATAATAGTTTTATTATACCACAACTCTCATCTTTAGATTTTCAAGTTACTATAAATAATAAGGCCAGGTTCATGATTTTGTTTTATTAATATTTTGAATGTCCAAGTATCTATCATTTTTTAGGGTTATTTATTTATTTATTTTTTTCTCTAAAATTCAAAAAATAAATTCCAAATTTTTTTTTTTATTATTCATTTTTTTTTTTGTGAGTTTACTTGAGCTTTCAAAGCACTCGATAAAATAATACTCTTGGTATTGAGTTTTTCTCAAAAAAAAATTCTTGAAGTTTATATTTACACATTTGGTTTTGATAGGGTGAAATTTAGTGCCTCCTCCCTCACTTTAGGAGACAAAAATCCAATTCTTATGTAAGTGTGTGTACTTTTTTTTTTTTTTTTTTAAAATGTTTAGTAATTTGGGTTGTTTATAATTCTTAACTATTACATTGAGGTTGAATTCAAGGTTTTTCATTTAAATATGCGCTTTAATTATGTAAACTCCCTTTTTTTAGGTACCTCCTTTTATATTAGTTGCATAGTTATCTACCATATTTCATTCAATTAATTTTGGACTTATATATGCTTTTTTGCTATTATAAAAACTTAATCTTACACAATATGTATTCATTATATAACTTAAAGTAAAAGATTACTTTATTTTTATTATCTATTTATTTTTAAATTAAAATAATTTATTTTCATTAATTTACACATAATAGCCGTGCATCGCACAGGCATAATACTAGTACATATATAAAACCGAAGCCTTTGACTCTTGGTTGACCTGTCTACAATTTTCCACATCAGCATTTTTTATTTATATTTTTAAATTTGATTTAATTCTTTCAATTTTATAACACTAAATTGCAGAAAATTTGTTAAATTTCTTTTTTAAAAAATTAAATTTAGTTGTTGGGTGCCATACAACCATTATACTTAAAGGAAACCTAAATTATCACCTAATTAGGAAATTTTTAGATAATCCTAACAAACTATATAATAACTCCATTAATAGAAATCTATCCTAAAAAATAGAACATATCTCTATTAATTTGATAATTTCTACATTGATCACATTTGAAAAAAAAAATCTATCATATTTCCTTATATCTATCAATCACGTTTTCTTTCTCTTCTTTTTTTCATTTTTTTTTTTATATTAACCTTGATTAGAAATTATAATTTCAATAGGATTTAAACTCTATAATTATATCAAATGAGACTCAACAAATATATATCATTTTTAATTTCAATAGGATTTAAATTTTATATCAAATGGACTCTACCAACATATTCATCCTTTAAAAAAAAATTATATAACCAAATTTGATTAGGAATCCATAACCCTAACCAAATTTGATTAGGAATTTATAACCCTATTGTGGGGGCCCGAGGACCAAGGAAGGGACTGTTGAATTGTATTGTTGATATTGAGGCATCACACACCCGAAGAGGGAATTCACCCGAGGAGAGGAGGAGATGAGACAAAAGACTCTAAGGAGCTCCAAGTGGGAAGAATGGTCTGAAGAGAGAGAATCATTGAAAGTAGGGGAAGTTTCTAGTATGGAGTGGCTTGATGCCTCTGCATTAAATGGTGAGCAACAGCTTTATTAGCTGCATTGATGAGGAAGTGACCTGAACAGTGTAATTCACAGCTAAGCAACTCCTTCTACCACTTTCATCAGATGTTTAAAGGGGCAGGTGTCACACTAAGAATTTTGTTAGGTAAAGATGAGGGGTCAAGATGTGAAGCAAGGGGAAGTATATAAGAAAAAGGAAATTCTTTGAGGAGAGAGATAGGTAAAAAATATCAACGTAGAAAAGAAGAGTTAGAACAAGAACATAAAGAAAAGAGAGTGAACAATATATTTTTCTGTATAACATTGGCCTGCTCGGGCGAGTTTGTATTGAGACGTTTACATTCATATTCTATAATATTAAGCCTTTCTTCCTTATTGTCATCCTCGGGTAAGGCCCTCTCTTGTTGTTTGATTCCCTCTCTCTTACAAATTTATTGATTTGGGACAAAATTGAACTGTACGAACCTCACTATTCTAAGTGGGCTTGGGCTGTCAGATTGCTAGGTCCTTACACCTATATTATATTATAAATAGTATTTTTTTTAGGGATTATTTGTTACAATTTCAACTCGGCTTTTCATTCGTATATTAGATTTTAAATAGTTTTTTTTTTTTTTTTTTTTTTTTGGATTATTCTTCCAACACCACTCTACTGTATAGTCTTTTGCATTGATTTTGGTTCTTGGAGCACCTTCAAACCAAAAGGTATGTAAAGTTTTCTTATCAGGTTTAATGTTAACATATATAAGAAATATTTTGGTCGATTAGAAAAAGTTTGATAAAACATAAAAGGAGAAAGAACTAAAGTACACACAATCTGGGGGGGGGGGGGGGGGGAAATAGGGACTGTATTAGGTAGAGGCTTTTGGAGATTGTTGTTTTTATTTTTCGAATTCTTTACGTTCATGTGTATGTATGTGTTGGGTTTAATTGAATTGAAATTAACTTTGAAACTTTGGTTTTGATTGAATAATGAAAATGGCAAAAGAAGTATGTTCCAATATTTGTAGTCTTTTTGTATATGTGTTGTTGTAGTTTAAACTTAGTATTTGAATTGTTAAATTGTTAATTCACAGTTTCATTGTTCATTTATTAATCATGAATAATAATATTGCTACTTGCAACCATCATGATATGGTATCAATGATGTGATCATTTCGAATACTTTCCTTTAGAGTTTAGATATAGTCTATTTTATGATTAAAAAAAATTTACAATTAAATTTTTTTTGAAATTACATTTTTTTAAATAAATTATTGGATACGTTGGATCTTTAATGACTTCTATTAAACTCCATCCTTTATGGCATCATTAAAAAGAAAACTCATATAGATAGGAATTAGGATATTATTTGGAACTATCATAATGGACTAACATATTAAACATGGTATTGATCTAACTATAACATCCAATGCTAAAAAAAAAAAAAAAAAAAAAAAAAAAAAAAAAAAAAAAAAAAAAAAAAAATTGGCCCTATGGTTATCTTCTCTTTGCAAAAAATGGTTAAATTCTCTTTAATTGTGATAGTTCATGAAAGTTCAATATGGGTATGAAACACCCTTGAACGTTTAGACCCCAAAATACAAAAATATCAATTCAAGCTTTATATCAAACAATTAATGTGCGGAACATGATAACAAGCTTATAACAGAATTGATAAACAATCTAAGCCAAATATAAACACATCCACAGCAGTAAATATAAGGCAAAGATAAAGGGAAGAAAGATGCAAACACACGGACAACACACGATGTGTTATCGAAGAGGAAACTGAAGTCCTCGGCGTAAAACCTCTCCGCCGCCCTCCAAGCGGTGATAAAATCCACTAAAGAATATAGTTGGGATACATGAATAGCAGAAGACCCTCCAAGCCTAATCTACCCAAGTACCTAAGCCCTCCAAGCTTCTTGCTCCAACGAGGTTACGCCGAACCTATTTCTTCTTTAGCTTCCCGGATTCCGCTACTTGACCATAGCATCAACCAATGTATATTGGTTCCTTCCAAACTGCTTCCCTCAGCACCAAATAAACCTTCTCACAGACGTGGGTGTGGTGAGATAAGGATTTGGTAAAAGACCTCTCAAGGGTATGACAATGGAGAGGAAGAGAGTAGAGGAATTTGTAGAGACTCTAAGGTAAAGATTGGGGATGAGTCAATCTTGTTTTTCTCTAGGGTTTCTCTCACAAAAATTCTCTCTAGAAGCTCTCTCAATTTGGTGGGTATAAGGGTCTATATATAGTGAGGTGAGATGGGAATACGAAGAGACAATTTTTTGCCAAACAGGGTAAATTGGCGGCTTGGTCTCGCGGCTTGTCCAAGTCGCGAAATCAAGTCGCGACGTAATAGCCTGGCCAGCCTGGAACTTTTGTCCTGTAGTGCGACAGCTGGCGCGACCCTTCAGCTTCCCTGCGTGCATCTCACGTGCCTAAAGTTGGCGACTTGCAGTCGCGAGCCACCTGCGAGTCCTAGCCGCGAAGCTCTGCTTCTTTGCACATCCTTGAGTTTTTCTTCACATCTTCTCACACACACTACCCTTACAATAATCCCACCTAAATACAGGGTTACTAAGTGCTTAAATTACAAGCAAATTGGCACGGAATAAAGCCAACAAGATGGTTGATAAATTTTAACCTTACAATCTCCCCCTTTGGCTATTCCGTGACAAAACCCTAAAAACAAACTCTAGACTTAACGCGTGAGTTGGGAACAGTTGGAAAACTCACTCACACCTAACTCTAAAATCTGTGAAGCTTTAGAACCATAACAACGAATAACTCCTGAAACACAACAACACAATAAGTTCATTGTATACAGAAACTTGTAACGCATATGGAGCAAGCACAATGCGATCATGCACAATGGAATAAAGCAATAAACCATGGCAAGACCAAAACAGGTAATCAATATAGCCAAGTGATCACAATGCTCATTCACACTTGGAATGAACATCCGGACATTCAAGATAATAAACACAAGGTAAATCGCTTGAATGACCAACACTCAACCAATGCACAGTACATAAAGTATGTGCATCTAGGAAAAATCCTACAAGGACACAAGAGTGACAATACTTAGAAGAAAATGCAAGACATTTAGTTGGAAGTACTGATTTAACAAAGCACAAAGGCTGCATAAAGCGTGGCACAAACCACAAAGGCCTACAAACTATGCATAAGAACAAAACAAACCCTTAAACCTTACATAAGCAACATGGGTACAAACAGAACAACATAAAGAACTGAAGCTGAAAAACATCAAACAATATATGTTGAAATAAACAATTGTACCAGAGAACCACAAAGATTTCAAAAGAACAAATAACAACTCTCATAGGTAAAAAGATATAATAAACACAACAAAGTTTGTAGTAACTATAAAAACTTTAAAAGACTCCCCCTCTCAGTATGCACCCTCCTTTTCAGTCTTAAGCTTCGCTCCCCCTTGCGTATGCTGCTCTCCCCCTTTTTGGCACGAATAGCTAAAGGCTATCTTCCAACTTCTGTTGTATGTTATCCAACTGTAACTCAATGGTTTCGAGACGCATTTGAGTTTGACTGTGAAAGGAGTTGAGAAGTCGTTCTAAGTTAGAAATCCGATGAAGCACATTTTTGATGAAGTAACTTTGCTTTGGCATTTGGAAACCAGGAGGAACAGATGGGGTGCTGGTTGATTGTGCAGGAGTAACTGTAGTAGGAGCAGATGGAGATGCCTGTGTGGATGGCTCAGTTTTAGGTTTCTTGTAGGAGTGACTCTGGCTTGCTTGGAGAGAGTACTATGATATTGGTCGAGAACAAGGCAGTAATCTCTCATTTGATGAAGGACTGACACCTTTACTAAGAACAATCTTCATGACTAGATTGCAGAATGGAAGAATTGTTCGTGTTGCTGAACGGGCCGATGTTTTCCCAATGATTTGGAATATATGAGCACAGATGTCAATCGGGACACCAAAAATGAGATCACACAGAAATTTAGCCCTCCCAAGATTGATGAAGGTAGTATTTGATAGTGGGTAGAGATTGGAGAACATGATCAGCTACAAGGTTGTCAGTTCATGTGAAAACAATGCAGTGCTTATAGATGATCTTGTGCTTCCCACTTCATGTTCATTCCCCAGAACATGAAGGATGTCTTGTGCCTGAAGGTCCCGGTCATCGTATGGAGTTCGATCCACATCTTTTGGTCTGGTGATGCGAAGAACCTTAGCAATAGAGTCTGCATTTATGGAAAATTCTATTCCACGTACCCAGCATTTCAACTCGACTCATGTGTATCTGGCATTTGAGAAGAATTCTTTGACCAAGTCTTCAGTTGGATCCTCAAAATTGCCAAATAAGTCAGCCCAATCTCTTTCTTCAAAAATCTTAGGGATAAATGTCGTCCCTAGAGTATCAAACTTGACCACTCTTTCCACAATGGGAGTAGACTCTTTGAAGATGTCTGTGTAGGTCTTTAAATCAGTAGGAGTCCTGAATCTCTCAAATGTAGAGTCCTTGGATGACTTAGACGATAAACGTGTCTGTTTAGCAACCGGGGTTGGCGGATCATCAGTTACAATGCCTTTGCCTCTGGATGAACAACGAGTTATCTGCAACAAAGTTGACAAACAAAAAAGGACCAAACGACAATACCACAGGAAGCAAACATCAGATTAATTAGTTTCAGTTAAATAGTGTGACAAGAGATTTCACAGGATCACAATAAAATATTAACTAAACTAACATCAACTCGGAGTAACAGACAAGATGAGTAGCAATAACAACTCAGAGTCAAAGAGACTCACAGGTTCACACATGACAAAATGCCAATAGCGTGATATGAAAAATGCAGCACAATCATGAACCACATCAAATAGCAGTCTCTGAATAAACAAACACATGAAAACACATATGAAGACAGAGAACCACAGCACAGGCAAGATAAAAACATCGAAACACAAAACATACAAACCCTCAAACAAAAGTTCAAACCCATTAAAACTCAACACAACAGAGATACTTCTCACAACAAAAAGATACTTGAACCAAGAGCAATGAAGTAAGATAGAAATAACCCATACCTTTCTCTTGCTGTTTGATGTAGACATGATGTAAAAATGGAAACTTTTTCAGAGGAGCACGGAGTGTTTGAAAGAGAAATAGGGAAGACAATGAACAGTCACAAAACTTCGAGGCAAAAACTGACAAACAGTTTTAAAATTTGTCTTTAAAACGCAAAACACGCGTTTTTCGTGACTGGATCAAGTCGCCAGGTTAAGCCGCGAAACACTGTGAAGAGAAGAAACTTGAGAAATTTCTTTAAGTGTTTTTCGCGACTGGAAGGTCTACCCGCAAGATAGTCATGATATGAGCCGCGAAATTCCCTGAGTACCTCTCGCGACTGGACCTTCCACCCGTGAACAAGTCGCCACACTGAGCCACGAAAATCAAGAAACTCAAATTTTGGGAAAAATTTCTAAGTCTTTTTCGCATCTGGGATGCTGACCCGCCAGTTACCCGCGAAAATCTCTGAGAGAGGTTCGCGACTGGAGCATGCGACTACACCTACCCACGACTTAGTCGCTAAACCAGAAGAACACTGTTTTTGAAATTTTTGACATTTTTGTAAAAACAAAGTACTTTCCAAAAACAAATTAAAACACTCAAAAATCTTTTTGTGTTTGATCAACAAAGATTGAGCATGTGAAAACACATTTAATCAAGTACAATCACACAAATGAATATGACATTCATTAAACATAGACTTGTGTGTTGTGTGTGGATATCAAAAATGAGATAGTCCTTAGTCCAATGTGAAGCTTCAATGATCAATTCAATCAAGGCATACACAACTAGCACTAGATTATGTGACCTATCTCAATTATAGAAACATGCATATATGATCTCCCACAAGTACTTGATAACAATACTTTGAAGCTTTTCATTTGGCTCCATATTCAACATATCATTTGCAACTTTTGAGCAAAGAATATCTCATTAAGAGATAGATGCCTGAAATTTTTTATATTTCAATTGATGAGTTAGCCTTTAGCTTTTTGGGCATCATACATTTTATTTTGGTCGCTTTCCCTTTTTCTTAGTCGAATACTAGTTTGTGCGACAGGCTTTTGCAGCTCTATATCTCTTTTCATTTGGAGATTTACATTTAGAGAGCTTTTTTAAGCAAAAAAAATAAAAAGTGGGAAGATATATAGGCATGAGTCTATGCATGTCTCAAGATCAACACAACCATTCGCTACTCATTCATGACAAGGTTGAAGATCTATTTACAACAATCACATAGATTTCAGAATTTCTTCCACAATGATATGAGTGCATGAAGGAAAAGCTACGCTCGTTAAATACACAAAGCCATTAGCACAAAGGTACAAGGTAAAACATGATTTGAGACAAAACTCAACAAAGTGATCAATCATTTTGGATTTTCTACTTTTTATGTGTTTTTGGATTTTTGACATAAAAGCAGTAAAAGATTGAAAAAGAAAAAAAAAATGAAAACATTTTAAACACCAACAAACAAAAAAATCAACACTCAAAAACACAAAGCATATATCAAATCATATCCACAAAGCATAGGAAGAATTGATGCATGGACATGTTATAATGCTTATGCATGAGTACCCTTTGTCACCCACACGTCACGTGCATTTGGGGTGATATCCTTGCCGGATCGGATACGAGAGTTAGGACTGTCAAACCTTCGTGTGAAGCTTTCCAGGCAGTTGATGAAGGCACCGATCATCTTCATCACGTCCATATTTCCTGGATCACGGTCTTGACTTCTTGGCTACTCCCAACCCCAAGACCTCATGTCATTTCTTCTTCCTCGTGACCGAGGTGCACTTGCATTGTTGTCTGCTCTCAGCTTTTGACAGTTGGGTCTAGTATGTCCTTGCAATCCACAATAGTGACAAACATAATCCGTTCTAGGACCCCATTGTGATCTTGGGAGTGATCTTCCTCTAGCTCCATATCTGGATTCTGATTGATTACTGGACTTATATAATACCCGTTGATCAGCCACATTCTTCTTCTTCTCAGCATTAATTTTCTCAGGACTGGACCCATCCACAGTCGTCTCCTTAGCCTTTACAAACTTCACATCTTTGGTGACATTTGCTGATGAGCTACTTCCTCCGGCGTAACCCAATCCAGATTTGTCTGAGGCATGTTTTTGAGATGAAATAACATCATCTAACTTCCTGGAGGAGACCCTATCTATCTTGGCATGAGCTTCTACTACCTCTTGCTCAAGGAATCTCACTTTTGTGTAAGCTTCTGATAGCTCACCATTAAGTGTTTCAATTTCACATTTTGCCTCCTTGTATCGTGCCAGGAGACTTTTGTAATCTTCCTCAGCCCTCTTCATCTTCTTAATGGCTGCATTAGCCACCTTAGCATATTCACCGGTCTTCTCAAGGAGTGAGTTGTAAGTCTCTTGCAACCCCACTGCTTCTCCAGCTTCCTCATCTTTAGACTCCTCGACTATTCCAATAGACTCCAAATCAGAATATTCCCCAAGCTCCTTCACAAGTGTACCCAAATCATCCGAGGTCTCCACATGTGCAATGGTCATGAAAGCGGAGTAATTTCCTTCTCCGTCACAGCTATCTTCAGAGTCAGAATTTGATGAATCAGCATCACTCAAGGTAGTGGCATAGACCTTTCCTTTTGTCTTCCAATAATTGGGACATTCCTTTTTGAAGTGTCCATGTCCAGTACACTCAAAACACACAATGTCCGAGGAAGATTGAGACTCCTTCCCTTCTTTCCTCGTAAACTCTTTCCTATCACCTCTTGAAGATGAAAATTTCCCTCTGTTGAATGGTTTCCCACTGTTCTTTATCTTCAGGAATTTTCGGAAGTTTTTCGCCAGATATGCTACTTCCTTCTCCACTCCATCTTCTTCCGAAGGGTCATGAGATGCCACTCTCTCATCAATTGTTTTAAGAGCAAATGATTTGCTCTTCTTCTGAGAAGGCAGGGACAGCTCATATGTCTGCAGAGAACCAACCAGCTCTTGAACCTTAATGTCGTCAAGATCTTTGCTCTCTTCAATGGCTGTAACTTTAGCACGAAAACTTTCTGGTCGTGACCGAAGGATCTTCCTTACAACTTTAGACTCCTCCGTCTTTTCTCCCAAATTAAATTTGCCGACGACCACCCCATTTAGCTTACTGTAAAAAGAGTCAAAGGACTCATCCTCCTCCATCTTTAGCTGCTCAAAGCGAGTGGTCAACATCTGAAGTTTGGTGTCTTTCACCTTCTTGGTTCGTTCGAAAAGTCATCTCCAGAATCTCCCATGCTTCCTTAGCAATGGTAATATGTGAAATCCTGTGAAATTCTTCTGGAGAGATACCACAGAAAATGGCATTCAATGCTTTACTGTTTACATTAGCTGCCGCAAGAGCTGCCTTGTCCCAAGTGGATTTGGCATCCTCCGGCTTTGTCTAACCTATTTCAACAGCATCCCACATAGCTTCATCCATAGAACACAAAAACGCCCTCATTCGGACTTTCCAAAATGCATAATTATTACCATAAAAAAATGGTGGAACAGTGAGAGATTGAGACCTATCCATCTCAACAAGGGGTCAAGGATCACACTCAGGTATTAAAACCACAACAAGTGTACCCGCTCTGACACCAATTGAAAGTTCAATATGGGTATGAAACACCCTTGAACGTTTAGACCCCAAAATACAAAAATACCAATTCAAGCTTTATATCAAACAATTAATGTGCGGAACATGATAACAAGCTTATAACAGAATTGATAAACAATCTAAGCCAAATATAAACACATCCACAACAGTAAATATAAGGCAAAGATAAAGGGAAGAAAGATGCAAACACACGGACAACACACGATGTGTTATCGAAGAGGAAACCGAAGTCCTCGGCATAAAACCTCTCCGCTGCCCTCCAAGCGGTGATAAAATCCACTAAAGAATATAGTTGGGATACATGAATAGCAGAAGACCCTCTAAGCCTAATCTACCCAAGTACCTAAGCCCTCCAAGCTTCTTGCTTCAACGAGGTTACGCCGAACCTATTTCTTCTTTAGCTTCCCGGATTCCGCTACTTGACCATAGCATCAACCAATGTATATTGGTTCCTTCCAAACTGCTTCCCTCAGCACCAAATAAACCTTCTCACAGACGTGGGTGTGGTGAGATAAGGATTTGGTAAAAGACCTCTCAAGGGTATGACAATGGAGAGGAAGAAAGTAAAGGAATTTGTAGAGACTCTATGGTAAAGATTGGGGATAGGTCAATCTTGTTTTTCTCTAGGGTTTCTCTTACAAAAATTCTCTCTGGAAGCTCTCTCAATTTGGTGGGTATAAGGGTCTATATATAGTGAGGTGAGATGGGAATATGAAGAGACAGTTTTTTGCCAAACAGGGTAAATTGGCGGCTTGGTCTCGCGGCTTGTCCAAGTCGCGACGTAACGGCCTGGCCAGGTTGGAACTTTTGTCCTGTAGTGCGATAGCTAGTGCGATCCTTCAGCTTCCCTGCGTGCATCTCATGTGCTTGAAGTTTGCGACTTGCAGCCGCGAGCCACCCGCGAGTCCTAGCCACAAAGCTCTGCTTCTTTGCACATCCTTGAGCTTTTCTTCACATCTTCTCACACACACTACCCTTACAATAATCCCACCTAAATACAGGGTTACTAAGTGCTTAAATTACAAGCAAATTGACACGGAATAAAGCCAACAAGATGGTTGATAAATTTCAACCTTACAGTTCACTTTTGAGTAAAATAGAAACCCTATTAACTAAGTTTTAAGAAATTTAAAATTCTATTTCAAAAAATTTCTAGAAAATTAGATTTTATTTTAATAATTTTATATATTGTAAAAAAATCAAATTTATACATTACGTAAAATCATTACTTTAGTCACCTTCTAAATTATGGAGGATATGAGAATGCAATTTGTAGATTTACTATCATGATAACATAGATTAGATTAGTAGTGGATAGTAAATTTAATTGTCGTTGAGTATTGTGTGAAGTCATCACTATAGAATAGCCCACGCTAAGATGTGTTATGTAGAACCAATGATATTAAAGAATTTTTTTTTTTCAAAAGCATTATATTAAACAAAAAATTTCTTATTTTCATTCATTTTCAAGTTATACATTTTTTTAAGTCTAGTCATAGACCTTTAAGCAAAATAAATACTTTTAATTTTTATTTAACTATCCTGTGCATCGTACGGGTTATCGACTAGTGTATAAGTATATTCAAAACTCATAATCTCTACTGTCAGCATATAAAAATACTACTCCATTAAATGATTGGTAGAAAACGATATGAGGTGATCGTTAGTTCCACTGCTTTAGCCACGTTTCATTTTCGAGTGGATTGTAGAACTCTCTATTGGGCTTTGTGGAGCCTAGTTATGTTTGATGACCCGATCCGACCCGAATAATGTTGCGTGGTTTTTTTAATGGGAGATTTTCTGAGGCTTAGCCCATGGAGCGGAGGCTTGGGCTAACAGGCCTAAGCCATAGCCACACTTTGTATTTTTTCCTGATAATAGTGAAATCCCTGCAACTTCGTGGACGTAGGCAAATTGCCGAACCACGTAAATTCCGTCTTATGCGTGTGATTGTTTTTCTTTGACGTGTGTTTTCTCTATTTTTTTTATTTTTTATTTTTTATTTGTTTCTCATAAGTTGGGAATTTCAGCTGAATTCCCTACAACTGGTATCAGAGCCTAGGGTTAGGTTTGAGTGGGAGCAATGGAAGAGGAAGCAGGAAAGGCGTCTAGAATAGAAAAGTTTGATGGCACAGACTTCGCGTGTTGGAGGATGCAGATTGAAGATTATCTCTATGGGAGGAAATTGCATCTGCCTCTTTTGGGGACAAAACCTGAGGCTATGAAGTCTGAGGAATGGGCTTTTCTTGACAGACAGGTATTGGGAGTTATCACGTTAACTCTGTCTAGGTCTGTTGCACACAATGTTGTAAAGGAAAAGACCACAGTAGATCTGATGAAGGCTTTGTCTGGTATGTATGAAAAGCCGGCAGCAAACAACAAGGTGCATTTGATGAAGAAACTATTCAATCTGAAGATAGCAGAGAATGCATCAATCACACAACATTTGAATGAATTTAACACTATCACAAATCAATTGTCGTCTGTAGAAATTGATTTCGATGATGAGATCCGTGCATTGATCGTTTTGGCTTCTTTGCCAAACAGTTGGGAGGCAATGAGGATGGTAGTGAGCAATTCTACAAGAAAAGAAAAGCTGAAGTACAATGACATACGAGATTTAATTCTAGCTGAGGAGATTCGTAGAAGATATGCAAGTGAAACCTTAGGATCTAGTTCTGCCCTATACCTTGAGACAAGAGGCAAAGGTAATGATAGAAATTCAAATTGGGGCAAATCAAAATTCAGAAATTCTAATCGGAGCAGAAGTAAATCTAGATCAGGCCAACAAGTACAATGCTGGAACTGTGGAAAAACAGGTCACTTTAGGAGGCAATGCAAAAGTCCTAAGAAGAAGAATGAAGATGATTTTGCTAATGTTGTAACAGAAGAGGTACAAGATGCATTACTTCTTGTAGTAGACAGTCCACTTGATGATTGAGTTTTGGACTCAGGAGCTTCGTTTCATACCACTTCACACCGAGAAATCATACAGAACTATGCTGCAGGTGATTTTGGTAAGGTGTATTTGGCTGATGGTTCAGCTTTGGATGTTGTGGGTATGGGAGACGTCGGGATATTGTTTCCCAGTGGGTCTGTTTGATTACTGGAGAAGGTTTGACATATTTCTGACCTGAGAAGGAATCTGATTTCTGTTGGATAACCTGATGGTGAAGGGCATGCAATACTATTTGTTGGTGGTACTTGGAAGGTTATAAAGGGAGTTAGAGTATTGGCTCGTGGAAAGAAGACTGACACTCTATATATGACCTCAAGCCCAAGAGATACAGTTGCAGTTGCTGAAGCAAGTATTGATACAAATCTATGGCACCGCAGGTTTGGTCACATGAGTGAGAAAGGGATGAAGATGCTGTTGTCAAGAGGAAAGCTACCAGAATTGAAGTCCATTGATTTTGACATGTGTGAAAGCTGCATTTTAGGAAAGTAGAAAAAGATGAGTTTCTTGAAAACTGGCAGAACACCGAAGGCTAAAAAATTGGAGTTAGTACACACTGATTTGGGGGGCCTTCTCCGGTTGCATCCCTTGGAGGTTCAAGGTACTACATTACCTTCATTGATGACTCAAGCAGAAAGGTATGAGTTTATTTTCTGAAAAATAAATCTGATGTATTTGAAACTTTTAAGAAGTGAAAGACCATGGTTGAGATAGAAACAAGCTTGAAACTAAAATATTTGAGATCAGATAATAGAGGAGAGTACATAGATGGAGGGTTCAGTGAGTATTGTATTGCACAGGGAATTAGGATGGAAAAAACTATTCCTAGGACACCACAGTAGAATAGTGTGGCTGAGCGCATGAACAAAACTCTCAATGAGCGTGCTAGGAGTATGAGGTTGCATGCTGGACTACCAAAATCTTTCTGGGTTGATGCTGTTAACACTGTAGCTTACCTAATAAACCGAGGACCATCAGTTCCCATGGAGTTCAGACTTCTTGAGGAGGTCTGGAACGGTAAAAAGGTAAAGTTTTCACATTTAAAAGTTTTTTATTATGTTTCTTATGTTCATATTGATTCTGATGCTCGTAGTAAACTTGATGCAAAGTTTAAAATATTTTTTTTCATTGGCTATGGTGATGAGAAATTTGGCTATAGGTTTTGGGATGAACAAAATGGGGAAATCATCAGAAGTAGAGATGTGATATTTAATGAACAGATTATGTACAAGGGCAGGTCAACTGTAGTTTCAGATATTACAGAGATAGATCAAAAGAAATCTGAGTTTGTCAACTTAGATGAACTGACTGAAAGTACTGTCCAGAAAAGGAGTGAAGAAAATAAGGAGAATGCAGATTCACAGGTAGATCAGAGTACACCTATAGCTAAAGTCCGTAGATCTTCCAGGACCATTAAATCTCCACATCGTTATTCACCCACTCTAAATTATCTCCTGTTGACTGATGGTGGTGAGCCAGAGTATTATGATGAAGCCTGTAATATGAGAATTCAAGCAAGTGAGAGTCAGCCACGAAGGATGAGATAGATTCCTTGTTGGGGAATCAAACATGGGAACTGACTGAATTGCTAGTAGAAAATAAGGCTTTGCACAACAAGTGGGTATACAGAATAAAGAATGAACATGATGGTAGCAAATATTATAAGGCTAGATTAGTTGTTAAAGGGTTCCAACAAAAGGAGGGCATTGACTATACAGAGATATTTTCTCCAGTTGTGAAGATGTCAACAATTAGACTGATGCTGGGAATGGTGGCTACAAAAAAACTTACATCTTGAGTAGTTAGATGTGAAGACAGCATTCCTTCATGGTGACTTGAAGGAAGACATTTACATGATTCAGCCAGAAGGGTTCATTGTTCAGGGACAAGAGAATCTAGTCTACAAACTGAGAAAGAGCTTGTATGGTCTAAAATAAGCTCATAGACAGTGGTACAAGAAATTTGACAGTTTTATGCATAAAATTGGGTTTAAGAGATGTGAAGCTGATCATTGTTGCTATGTTAAATTCTTTGACAATTCTTATATCATTTTACTGTTGTATGTGGATGATATGCTCATTGCAGGGTCTAGCAGTGAGGAGATTAATTATCTGAAGAAGCAATTGTCAAAACAGTTTGCAATGAACGATTTGGGAGCTGCAAAGCAAATCCTTGGTATGAGAATCATTAGAAACAAGGCTAATGGTACATTAAAGTTTTCACAATCAAAGTATGTGAAGAAAGTTTTTAGCAAATTCAACATGAATGAAGCTAAACCAGTGAGCACACCTTTGGGTAGTCATTTCAAATTGAGTAAAGAACAGTCACCGAAGACAGAAGAAGAAAAGGACCATATGAGCAAGGTGCCCTATGCCTCAGCGATTGGCAGCTTGATGTATGTTATGGTGTGTACAAGGCCAGACATTGCACATGCAGTGGGAGTTGTGAGCAGATTCATGAGTAGGCCTGGAAAGCAACATTGGGAGGCAGTTAAGTGGATTCTGAGATATCTGAAGGGTTTATCAGATACATGTCTTTGCTTCACAGGTGCAAGTTTGAAACTGCAAGGTTATGTAGATGCTAATTTTGCTGGTGATATTGATAGTAGAAAAAGTACTACTGGGTTTGTATTTACTCCAAGTGGTACAGCTATATCATAGGCTTCAAATCTGCAAAAGATTGTTACATTGTCTACTACAGAAGTTGAGTATGTTGCAGCAACTGAAGCTGGAAAGGAGATGATTTGGCTACATGGTTTCTTAGGTGAATTGGGTAAGAAGCAGGAGATGAGCATTCTACACAGGGATAGTCAAAGTACAATTTTTCTTGCTAAAAATTCGGTTTTTCATTCAAAGTCAAAACATATACAGACAAAATACAACTTTATCTGGTACCTTGTTGAAGATAAGCTGATAATACTTGAGAAGATCTGTGGATCTAAGAACCCGGCAGATATGTTGACCAAAGGTGTCACTATTGAGAAATTGAAGCTGTGTGCAGTTTCAGTTGGTCTTCTAGCTTGAGGATAGGAGGATGAGTTGCAGGGATGAGGGATTACTTTTGGAGGATAGCGGCTGATGTTGGTGATTGAACTAGTCTCCAAGTGGGAGATTTGTTGGGCTTTGTGGAGCCTAGTTATGTTTGATCCAGTTAACGACCTGATCCGACCCGAATAATGTTGCGTGGTTTTTTTAATGAGAGATTTTCTGAGGTTTAGTCCATGGAGCGGAGGCTTGGGCCGACATGGGAAAAAATTTTTGGCCCGTTTTGTACCCAGTTGTATATCCTGTGCCCAAGAGGTAGAAAAACATAGTTTTGGTGATTAGAGTTTTTTGGTGGTTGTTATCGTTCTTGAGAGATTGAAACACTGTAGCCGCACTTTGTATTTTTCCCTAATAATAGTGAAATCCCTGCAACTCCGTGGATGTGGGCAAATTGCCGAACTACGTAAATACTGTCTTGTGCGTGTGATTGTTTTTCTTTGACGTGTGTTTTCTCTATTTTTTTTGTTTCTCACAGGTTGGGAATTTCAGTTGAATTCCCTACACTCTCCTGTTATTATTCCAATGATTCAACTGTTTTTAAAAGGAAATGTTAACCAATACCCTCAGAGCATTCGTTTAGGAGTTATTTTTAGAAACATTTTATAGGGAGAATTATAAAATAATAAATGTTGTTGACAGTTTTTTATATTTTCCATAAAAGTGATATCAAAAATTTTCTACTATTATGGTTTACTAACCATTGCCGTAAAGGCATCCATTAACATTACTATTTTTAAAAACATAACTTTAAGTAATCATTGAAAAGGGAATGTGAATATGAACACACGTGTATGTCTACATAATCCCCACTTGGGCGGCATCAGATTAGTTTTCTTTTAAGTTTACAATTATTAAAGGTATAATGTGAATATGACCACACGTGTATGTCTACATAATCCCCACTTGGGCGGCAACAGATTAGTTTTCTTTTAAGTTTACAATTATTAAAGGTATATATTTAACCACAAAGATTCGTTTTATAAGAAACAAAAAGGCACACAAGAGTGAGAAAATAGAGTTCTAAGTTTTAAGGAAAAATTACATTAAATTATCCTAAACTATACCTAATATTACACTTTGCACTTTAAATTTTTTGAATGCACATTTTGTACTCTAAATTATGTCCCTTGTTATGCCTTGCACCTTGACGATAATTTGCTGTTAGTTTAGACGAAAATTCCAAGTTTAGCGTGCAAAGTATAATCGAGAGCATAGTAAAGTAAAAAAACTCCACATTTTTTAAGGGATTAAGAAGATGGGCAATTACGTCTTTTCATATGATGTCATATTTTTCCATCCAAATTTTTAGCAAATTTGATGTCGGGTTGCAAATTAAGTGTAGTAAAGATCATAGTTTATAGTGCAAAATGTGCACTCGAAAAGTTTATGATACAAAGTGTAATCGAAGATATAATTTAGGGTGATAAAATGTAATTTTTCAAGATTTTGATACAAAAATACACCATAAATTTTACTCAAAAGCCCAAAAAAAAAAAAAAATTAAGGAAAGGTACGTGAATTAACCACATAGTTGCTTCTTCTTTATTTATGTAGATTTCTCAATTATAAATTTCATGCTCAGTAGGGTGATCCATGCATTATTCAGTTTGGTGGAAGCTGTTGGACAAAAAAGTTAAATTAAAATATAGGGTTTGGAGTTTGGATAATTCTTTCAACCCCTAATCTCATATTTTAAGAAGGTGCATGCCTAAAACCTATAAAGTTTAATTTGGATGCCTCCTAAATACTTTTATTATTACTCTGTATTTGTGAATAAAGTTGTCATTTTAATAACCTTATCAGATAAATTAAAACAGCTCACCCAACATAACCAGGTCACTATCTACTAAAAAAAACCCCTTATCTCAAAAGAACCTAACTTTTGAGGTTAAACAAGTCTAAAAAAGAAATAAGGTAGCCAACTCACTACTGGAACTGGTGGGTCACTGCTCATTAGTGCATGTTATTCGTCACTGGAGAATTGTCCAAAACAGTGCCTAAAATTCGGGGGTTGGTGATCTTAGGTTTTTTTTTTTTTTTGGTTACGATAAGTGGGAAAGAGAGAATTTAACTTAATTCTCTTTATTAAGGGGGACCAAATGATGTTATTAAGCTCCCTGATTCCTGTTTAGATTTTTTTTTTTTTTTTTTTTTTTTTTTTTATAATTTCAGAAAAATGAGAGTTGACAATTAATTAAAGCAATTAATTAGGAAGTACAAACACTTTAATTGGTGTGTTGTAGTACTAGTGTTGAACACTTGACACGCTTTGGACACTTATACATGTGTCTCCAAATCGTGCCATTTTTATTATTATAAAAAGACTGTAGGATACGGCCAGAACATAGAAACAAAAGGAATCAAGAGCATTCATGCTCTGAATAGTAATAGTGCATTTGAAAATTAATAAGCAAATCTTTATTTTTTATTCGTATTCTAATTTTAAAACATCTTTTAATAGTCATGGATTTACTTTATTATTTATTATTATTCTTAATTTAATATATATTTAATATTATATAGAAAATAAAAATATATATTTTATAAAAATATATTTAATAAACATGCATTTCCCACAGTACAGTGTCTTATTAAAAAAAAAATCATGATGTTGTCATGTCGCACTTGTATCTGTGTTTGTGCTTATGAGTCAGTCACTTAGAGGCTGTTTGGCCAGCTTTTTTTGGTCACTCAATTTTCGTCACTCAATTTCCGTCACTCATCACTCATCACTCATCACTCAATACTCATCACTCATCACCCATTACCCATCACTTAATACCCGTTTGGCACATCATTAAAATGCAATCACTCAACATTTTTCACACTATTTTGTGGGCCCAGCTCTGTCACCCACTGCAGCTTTTTTTTTTTTTTTCCCACTGGGTTCTGTGAGTTTCCCAGTGAAAAAAAAAAAAAAAGAAAAAAAAAAAGAGGAAGAACAGGGACGGTGACGGTGAACCCAGGTGAAAAAAAAAAAAGAAAGAAGGAAGAACCCAAAAAAAAAAAAACACAGCCAACGGAAACTGTGAAAGAAGAAGAAAAAAGGACCAAAGCTAGAAAGTGAAAAGAGAAGAAAAGAAGAAAAAAAAAAAGAAAAAGAACTAGACCCAGAAAGTGAAAAGAAAAGAAAAGAAAAGAAGAAAAAAAAAAAAGAAGAAGAAGAAGGAGAAGAAGAGGAGCAGACACCCAGACCCGTGAAAGACAAAAAAGAAAAGAAAAAAAAAAGAGAAAAGAAGATAAAAAGGGAGCAAAAATCTGACTGTGGGCCCGGTTATGTGATGTTATTTACAAGTTTGCCATTGAAAACTGAAAACTAAAAACTAAAAACAGCCAAAAGTTGTTTTCAGTTTCCATAACTCATAACTCAAAAAGTAGAGAATTGAGTATTAGAAACAGAGTTATGGAAATAGAGTATTGGTGCAGGCAAACGAGTATTTTGCTATGGGTCCCACCATTTTTGAGAATTGAGTTATGAAAACTGAGAATTGAGTCATGAAAATACTCAATCCAAACAGCCTCTTACTCACCAGGGTCCATATACAAAGTCTTTTTAGCACATCTTTTTTTTCTCTTTTTTTATTTTTTATTTTTTCCCCTAGACTAAAAGAACTTGCTTAAACATTTAAGCTAAGTAATAAGTATGCATCTCCTAAAAAAAACTCAATTAAGTAAAGGTTTTACTAACGTGTGCCCTTAGGGTATACATTAGTAAATCATTTTATGAAACTTTTAATGGAAAAATGAAAAAAAAGTTATTAGCTTCTTTGACAGCTTTTTTAATTTTCCATAAAACGTTTCCAAAAATAAATGATTAATGTGTGCCCTAAGGGTATACATTAACCGGATCTATTAAGTAATACTAAGGTAGCGTTTGGGTTCGGCTGAAACGCAGTGCGTTTGCGTTTCAGCCGTTTTTTTTTTTTTTTTTAACCAACACTTATTGCACTGTTCATGGGACATGAACAGTGTAAATAAGCAAATGAACAGTAAATTCATTTATAAACAGTAACCAAAAAATTATTTTTTATTATTTTCAGTTTTCAATTTTCAGCAAAATAAACGGTATCCAAACGCATCCTAAGTGAAGAGGAAAAATTATGCATGACAAAGCTATCTGGACGGAGGTGGCACGAACAGACGTGGCATGTACGGACCGAACGGCCACGTGGTATCCGGCCCATTATTATGTGGTCTCCAAGGAACCTTAAATAGAAAATATTTGCAACACACGATTAGCCCTGGTTTGTAGAGTCCTAACATGAGTAGAATTCTAGAATATACATGCATTAATGAGTATTTTCCCTATAAGGAAAAGACTTGTTCCGCAAACAAAGGAGTCTAGCCCTATGCTACTATAAAACCAAAAGACCCTCAAGAAAAAGGTACGCACAATTTTTCTAAAACTCACACTTTCTAGCATTGTTG
The DNA here is from genome assembly GCA_032727855.1 of Quercus ilex subsp. ballota. Classification (NCBI taxonomy): domain Eukaryota; kingdom Viridiplantae; phylum Streptophyta; class Magnoliopsida; order Fagales; family Fagaceae; genus Quercus; species Quercus ilex. The sequence continues at coordinate 58,955,126 of CM064910.1, forward strand.
GAGCTCTTTTCTGACTCAACCTTCGGAGGGTCTTTGGCCGACACTACACCAGTACTCTCTGTAAGGTCTTCTTCTTTTTCTGTGTTGGGCAGGTCTGGTATCGAGCGAGTTGGAACCATGTAGCTCACTGGTGATTTTTTCAACATCATCAGTTGGTGTCATCTATGGGAAACTTAGTAGAGATTTGTAAGCAATATTGTCATTTCTCGGACAAAAGGGTTGCATTGTACTCACTCGCTCGATGGCAACCACTAATGACGTTCAAGGAGAGGAACCACCCATGACTGCCCTCGAGAGACAAGTTCAAACTCTCGTTGTTGCCATGGAACGCCTCACCAAACAAAACCACGGCTTGGAAGAACAACTACACCAGAAGAATGCAACACCGAATGACTAACAAGAAGATTAAGGGACCAGTGCGGAAAGAAAAAACCGGGAGAAACCTGAGGGTAGCCACGCCCTAAGCAGACTGGAGAGGCAGAATTTGAGCATGTCGTCCCTCACGGATGCAACTTCGCCACATATTGTCATAGAGATGCAGGCAATGAAGGAGCAAATGGAGGTTATGATGAACGCACTCAAGAGGCGAGTGTCCAGTGACCTTGATGACTTGGTCAACCGCACCGACTTGCCTTTCACCGCAGCTGTCAACTCCTTCCCCTTACCCCATAAGTTTCGCATGCTGCATATAGACAGTTACAACGGGGTAAATGATCCTCTGGACCATCTAGAAACCTTCAAGACCCTAATGCACCTTCAAGGGGTAATAGACGAGATAATGTGTAGGGCCTTCCCTACAACGCTCAAGGGCCCCGCATGGGTATGGTTCAGACGATTGACGCCAAACTCCATCAGCACTTTTAAGGAGCTAAGCACTCAGTTCACTGTACACTTCATTGGAGGGCACAGGTACAAGAAGTCCACGGCGTGCTTGATGAGTATCAAGCAACGAGAAGACGAGACGCTGAGATCCTACATAACGCGCTTCAATAAGGAAGCATTCTCGATCGATGAAGCCGACGACAAGATACTGGTGGCAGCTTTCATAAATAGGTTGCGAAAGGGTAAGTTCTTGTTTTCTTTATACAAGAACGACCCAAAGACCATGTCAGAAGTGCTCTACAGGGCAGCCAAATACATGAATGCTGAAGACGCATTGCTGGCTCGGGAGGAAAAACCTAGAAAAAGGGAGCGACAAGAAGATGCTCGACAGGACCGAGATCGAAAGGATGACAAACACTCCAAGCCCCCTGCAGGGAAATTCATGAATTTCACCCCGTTGACTGCCCCAATAGACCAGGTACTAATGCAAATCAAGGACGAAGGATCCCTGACCTTTCTTGAAAAGTTAAAGGGGGATCCTAATAAGCGATTTAGGGACAAGTATTTCCGTTTCCACCATGATCACAGACATGATACGGCTGACTGCTACAACTTAAAACAGCAAATCGAAGCCCTTATTAGACAGAGAAAATTGCAGAAGTTCGTCAGCAAGGAAAAGATGGATCAGCAACATCAAGAGCAGCCACTTTGACAAGAAAATGAGCGCCCTAGACCACCTATAGGGGATATAAGAATGATCATGGGGGGCACGGCAACTATGGGGTAATCCAAGAAGGCCAGAAAGACATACCTCAGGATGGTTCATAACGTCTAGCTAATGGGCTCCGTACCAAAGACAGCACAGATAGAGAGCCCGATCGTAGGATTCTCAGAAGAGGATACCCGATGTCTTCACCACCCTCATGATGATGCACTTGTTGTCACCTTACGAGTGGGGGACTTCAACATGCACCGGGTGCTGGTCGACAATGGTAGCTTAGCAGACATCCTATACTACCCGGCATTCCAGCAGATGAGGATTGATGAAGAATGGTTAATACCGACAAATGCTCCGCTGGTTGGTTTTGGAGGTACGAGGGTATTCCCATTGGGCACGATCACGCTTTCGGTAACATTAGGTGATTATCCTTAGCAAATCACTAAGGATGTGGCTTTCCTTGTGGTTGACTGCTCATTCGCTTATAATACTATCATCGGACGACCCACCCTTAATTCATGGAGGGCGGTAACGTCAACATACCACCTAATGATCAAGTTTCCTACAGAGTACGGGGTTGGAGAGCTACGAGGAAATCAGATGGCCGTACACGAGTGCTACATTGCCATGATGGAGATGGAACATCATCAGCAGACCATGTACATAGAAAAGCAACAGACCATGGCCGAGGAAGGGAACCTACCACCTCGAAACGCTGGACGGGCAAAAGCTACATCACCCATGGAACACGGAGCACCTACGGAAATACTACCAGTAGAGATAATATGAAGAACAATGGCGCTCCCTAATTTCCCAGTTTATTTAGTTTTTTAGTTTCATTTAGTCAATTTTTTGCTACAATATGATTTTAAGCCCAAGGGGGCAAATACTTTTCTACAAATGCATGATTCTCTAATTAATAAGAGGAATATTCAGACACAACTATGTTTTCCTACCTGCATTCCTACAAAGTCCACAAGATGGACGGATCACCTCAAAAGGGTAAACACTCCCACAAAGTGGACAGATCATCCCAAGAGGATGAAAATTATAAGTCCACAAAGTGGACAGATCATCCTCTTGGGATGAAAATTACAAGTCCACGACCTCAAGTGAACGACCAACAAGATGACAAGGTAACACTTAGTCACCTCAACAAGTCCACAACCCCAAGTGGATGACTAACAAGGTGACGAGGTAACACTTAGTCACCTCAACAAGTCCACGATCCCAAGTGGACGACCATCAAGGTGACGAGGTAACACTTAGTCACCTCAACAAGTCCACGACCCCAAGTGGACGACTAATAAGGTGACGAGATAACACTTAGTCACCTCAACAAGTCCATGACCCTAAGTGGACGACCATCAAGGTGACGAGGTAACACTTAGTCACCTCAACAAGTCCACGACCCCAAGTGGACGACTAACAAGGTGACGAAGTAACACTTAGTCACCTCAACAAGTCCACGACCCCAAGTGGACAACCATCAAGGTGACGAGGTAACACTTAGTCACCTCAACAAGTCCACGAGCCCAAGTGGTACTAATAAGGTGACGAGGTAACACTTAGTCACCTCAACAAGTCCACGACCCCAAGTAGACGACCATCAAGGTGACGAGGTAACACTTAGTGACAAGGAAACACTTAGTCACCTCAACAAGTCCACGACCCCAAGTGGACGACTAATAAGGTGACGAGGTAACACTTAGTCACCTCAACAAGTCCACGACCCCAAGTGGACGACCATCAAGGTGACGAGGTAACACTTAGTCACCTCAACAAATCCACAACCCCAAGTGGACGACCAACAAAGTGACGATGAAACACTTAGTCACAAGTCCACGACCCCAAGTGGACGACCAACAAAGTGACGATGAAACACTTAGTCACCTCAATAAGTCCACGACCCCAAGAGAACGACCAACAAGGTGACAACGTAACACTTAGTCACCTCAACAAGTCCGCGACCAAAAAATGACAACCCAAAAAATGGATGGATGCATGTCCATTAACAAAAAAAAAAAAAAATGGATGGATGCATGTTCATTAACAAAAAAAATGGACAGATGCATGTCCATGAAAAAAGTGGACGGACATCCACACACACAAAAAAAAAAAAAAAAAAAGGACAGATGCATGAAGTGCATGTCCATGAAAAAAGGGCCAGACACCAAAAAAAAGGGGGATGGATGCAAGTCCACGCAAAAAAAAAAGAAAAAAAAAAAGAGAGAGAGATGCATAAAAGTGGACAGATGCAAGTCCATGCAAAAAAAAAAGAAAAAAAAAAAGAAAAAAGAAAAAGGAGGGACGGATGCATAAAAGTGGATGGATGCATGTCCATGCCAAAAAAAAAAAAAAAAGAGGACGGATGCAGGTCCATGAACAAAGGTGGACGGACGCACACAAAAAAAAAAAAAAAAAAGTTTTGATGACGAGGTAACACTCAGTCACATCGGCAATTCCATGACTCAAAGTAGACGAATAAAATACCTTGAGAATGGGATGCTAATAGAGGACTACAACGCGTCCTGAAGGTTGAAAATTCCATCATGCGTCCCGGGGGCAGTGTATCAATGGCCTACCGTGCAAAAGGATGCCCAATCCTACGTATAAGCATAAGACAAATGCCAACGCCTTAGCAAGACCTCAGGGCTAAACACTACAAAAGGAAACCGACGGACACCTAATCCTCATCCCAATGGGATGGATCGACAACCAAGGATACCGATGATCAAGGATGCCAACGGCACCTGATTCTCATTCAAAATTTAAGTCCTACTACCTACGGGTGGAAGGACGAACCAAGCCACCAACGAGTGTCTTGGTAAAAAATTTTAAGTCCTACTACCTATGGGTGGAAGGACGAACCAAGCCACCAACGAGTGTCTTGGTAGAAAATTCTAAGTCTTCCTACCTACGGGTGGAAGGACGAACCAAGCCACCAACGAGTGTCTTGATAAAATATCTAAGTCTTCCTACCTACAGGTGGAAGGACGAACCAAGCCACTAACGAGTGTCTTGGTAAAAAAATTTAAGTCCTACTACCGATGGGTGGAAGGACAAACCAAGCCACCAACGAGTGTCTTGATAAAAAATCTAAGTCTTCCTACCTACAGGTGGAAGGATGAACCAAGCCACCAACGAGTGTCTTGGTAAAAAATTTTAAGTCCTACTACCTATGGGCGGAAGGACGAACCAAGCCACCAACGAGTGTCTTGGTATAAAATTCTAAGTCTTCCTACCTACGGGTGGAAGGACGAACCAAGCCACCCACGAGTGTCTTGGTAAAAAATCTAAGTCTTCCTACCTACGGGTGGAAGGACGAACCAAGCCACCCACGAGTGTCTTGGTAAAAAATCCAAGTCTTCCTACTACGGGTGGAAGGACGAACAAAGCCACCGACGAGTGTCTTGGTAAAAAAATTTAAGTCTTACTACCTACGGGTGGAAGGACGAACCAAGCCACTAACGAGTGTCTTGGTAGAAAATTCTAAGTATTTCTACCTACGGGTGGAAGGACGAATCAAGCCACCCACGAGTTTCTTGGTAAAAAATCTAAGTCTTCCTGCCTACGGGTGGAAAGACGAACCAAGCCACCGACAAGTGTCTTGGTAAAAAATTTGAAGTCTTCCTACCTACAGGTGGAAGGACGAACCAAGCCACCCACGAGTGTGTTGGTAAAAAATCTAAGTCTTCCTACCTACGGGTGGAAGGACGAACCAAGTCACTCACAAGTGCCTTGGTACAAAATTTTAGACTTTCTACCTACAGGTGGAAGGACGAACCAAGTCACCAACGAGTGTCTTGGTAAAAAATTTAAGTCCTACTACTTATGGGTGGAAGGACGAACCAAGCCACTAACGAGTGCCTTAGTAAAAAATTCTAAATCTTCCTACCTACGAGTGGAAGGACGAACCAAGCCACCCACGAGTGTCTTGGTAAAAAATTTAAGACCTTCTACCAACAGGTGGAAGGATGAACCAAGTCACCAACAAGTGTCTTGGTAAAAAATTTTAAGTCCTACTACCTACGGGTGGAAGGACGAACCAAGCCACTAACGAGTGTCTTGGTAGAAAATTCTAAGTCTTCCTACCTACGGGTGGAAGGATGAACCAAGCCACCCACGAGTGTCTTGGTAAAAAATCTAAGTCTTCCTGCCTATAGGTGGAAGGATGAACCACGCCACTAACGAGTGTCTTGGTAAAAAATCTGAAGTCTTCCTACCTATGGGTGGAAGGACGAACCAAGCCACTCACGAGTGTCTGGGTAAAAAATCTAAGTCTTCTTACCTACGGGTGGAAGGACGAACTAAGCCACCAACGAGTGTTTTGGTAAAAAATTTGAAGTCTTCTTACCTACGGGTGGAAGGACGAATCAAGTCACTCACAAGTACCTTGGTACAAATTTTAAGTCCTACTACCTAGGGTGGAAGGACGGACCAAGTCACTAACAAGTGCCTTGGTACAAATTTTAAGTCCTACTACCTATGGGTGGAAGGACGAACCAAGTCACTCACAAGTGCCTTGATACAAAATTTAAGACCTACCTACAGGTGGAAGGACCAGGTCACTCACGAGTGTCTTAGTACCACATTTAAGTCCTACTACCTACGGGTGGAAGGATGAACCAAGTCATTCACAAGAGCCTTGGTACAAAATTTAAGTCTTACTACGTACGGGTGGAAGGACGAACCAAGTCACTCACAAGTGTCTTGGTACAAAATTTTGAGTCCTACTACCTACGGATGGAAGGACGAACCAAGTCACTCACAAGTGCCTTGGTACAAAATTTAAGACCTACTACCTACGGGTGGAAGGACGGACCAAGTCACTCACAGGTGCCTTGGTACAAATTTTAAGTCCTACTACCTATAGGTGGAAGGACGAACCAAGTCACCTGCGAATGCCTTGGTGAAAATCCTTAGTCTTCTTACCTATGGGAGGATAGACGAACCATGTCACCAAAAAGTGCCTTGGTCAAAATTTAGGTCCCCTGCGCCATAAATAATTTTGGGCTAGCCTGTCAAAGACTGATAAGTCTCTCAGGATCCAAATCGACCCGTCACCCCACGGGTCCTTTCACTCCGAGATCACGGACCCATAGGGTGAAGAGGGCAACTGAAGAGGAAAAATTATGCATGACAAAGCTATCTGGACGGAGGTGGCACGAACAGACGTGGCATGTACGGACCGAACGGCCACCTGGTATCCAACCCATTATTATGTGGTCTCCAAGGAACCTTAAATAGAAAATACTTGCGACACACGATTAGCCCTGGTTTGTAGAGTTCTAACGTGAGTAGAATTCTAGAATATACACACATTAATGAGTATCTTCCCTATAAGGAAAAGACTTGTTCCGCAAACAAAGGAGTCTGGCCCTACGCTACTATAAAAACCCAAAGACCTTCAAGAAAAAGGTACGCACAATTTCTCTAAAGCTCACACTTTCTAGCATTGTTGGAGCTCTCTTCTGACTTAACCTTCAGAGGGTCTTTGGCCGGTACCACACCGGTACTCTCTGTAAGGTCTTCTTCTTTTTCTGTGTTGGGCAGGTTTGGTATCAAGCGAGTTGGAACTGTGTGGCTCACTGGTGATTTTTTCGACATCATCAACAATTATTAGGCGAAACTACACTATTGGTCCCTGAAGTTTGCCCTGTGTGCGCAATTGGTCCCTTAAGTTTGAAACGAGCACAATTAGTCCCTTAAGTTTTAAAACTGAGCTGTATTGGTCCTTTTACTAACTGCTGTTAACGGTGTTACTTATGTAGCTAATGAAACAATGACTTAACATTTTTTTAATGATGTGGCATGTTTTTAATTAAAAAATTAAAAAAAAAATTAGGTTCCACGTTAGATGAAATTAAAATCCAACCTCCTCCAACTCCTCAATCCAAAGCCACACCGGCAGTCGTGGAAGCCAACCAAAGTACCACTATGAGCACCAGCACAAGCACAAGCAGCAGCGGCTCTTGCCCACCCATGAATCTCTTGTTCGTGGAAATGAGTGTGGGCTACGATCAACATGGGTATGTACTCCATGCCCATTTGGCCTTTTCTCTATTACTCTGCTAGTTTTTGATGAAGAACACCCATTTGTCAGATTTTAATATTGAAGCGTAGGATTGGTGAGTTTTTATGTGGAAAAATAATTATCAAGATGAATTTTGTGATGCCCTTTTGACTCTTTCTCAATTACTATCCCAGTTATTGATGAACACCCAGTTGCCAAATTTTCATATTGAATGGTAGGATTGGTGTATTTTTATGAAAAAACAGAGAGTTCCGTTAACCATGAACACCCAGTTGATTTTAAATATCAACTTTTTTAAAAAAAATTTTATGGAAAAATAAATATCGGATTTGTTTTTAATCGGGTCAATATGATTTCAATTTCATCTCACGTGGAAACTATTTTTTTTTTAAAATTTTTAATTAAAAACATGCCACATGTTAAAAAAATGCCACATCATTAAAAAAATGCCAAGTCATTGTTCTATTAGCCACATAAGTAACACCGTTAATAGGAGTTAGTAAAAGGACTAATACAACTCAGTTTTAAAACTTAAGGGACTAATTGTGCTCGCTTCAAACTTAAGGGACCAATTGCGCGCACAGGGCAAACTTCAGGGACCAATAGTGTAGTTTCGCCTAATTATTAACGTCGTTAGAGTTAGAGATCACATGCAAGTTCTTAGTCACAAATCACATAATGAACCATCACTTGGTCCACTAAGCCTTGTTCTCAGCAACCAAAAAAAAAAAAAAGTTACAAACATGCTAGTACACACACATTCCTTTGAAAAAAAAAAAAAAAAAAAACTTTTTTGGTCATTTTCAATTTAATGAATGCAAAAGAACTCAAAATGAAAAATGCATGAAAAGTTAATGGAATTCAATTGGTCAACCACAACATAAATTGTAAGTCAAATAAGCTTCTTAAGCTATCATTTTCATTCAAATCTCACCACTATAAATTCTAACCAATAAACAAGTATGACCCATATGTTCTCATTACAAAAAATCCACAAATTTTGCTACAACTCGCCATATAATAAGTTGTGAGTGGTAGAAGTGTGGACCCAACATTTTACCTCCACCATTCACAATGTCCCCATTAGGGATGGCAATGGGCAAGGCAGGTTCGAAAGATGGGGTCTTCACCCCTGCCCCACATGGTTTTATCTTACCTCATCCTCGCCTTGCCCTGCATGACAAGGAAAATTTTCTTGCCTCATTCCCGCTAAGGCTGTCCACGGGTTGGTCCGGGTCGGGTTTGTGCCCAACCCAGAACCGACCCGACGGAATTGGGTTTTGAAAAATCTCACCCGCCGCCGATCGCCGGAGTAAATGGGTCGGACAAATCAGACTTCTACGGGTGGCGGGCGGGTCGGTCGGCGTCTGGGTTTTGAGAAAACGGGGAGAAAACGGCGAGAGAACTCAAGAAAATGGTGAGAAAACTCGAGATCCAGCGAAAATCTCATCGAAATCTATGAGATTTTGCCAGATCTGCCAGTAATCTCATTGGATTTGATGAGATTTCACCAGATCTAGTCAAAATCTTGCCAAATCTACGTGAAATATCGCCTGAATCTGGGTTTTTTGGCTGAGATTTGGGTTTTTTTCACCGGATTCTGGAATTTTTCTCGCCGGGATCTGGGTTTCTTGCTAGAATCTGGGTTTTTTTGCTAGAATCTGGGTTTTCCTCCGGTCGGTTCGGGTTTTTCGGGTTTTGGGGGATAGAAACAAAAACCGACCCGCCGGAGTCGGTTTCTGGGGGGAGAAGACCCGCCGCTGACCGTTGGAATAGTCGGGTCGGCTGGTTTCGAATCGGTTCAGGTCGGGTCCTCCGTGTGGGTTGAGTCTCGGATGAGTTTGGACAGGCCTAATTCCTGCCCTTTAGGGTTCCACAAAGCCTTGCCCCACCCCGTAAAATTCTACTTCTTGTTAATTTGCTCACAACTATTACAATTGTTTTTAATAAAGCCTGTTTTGTTAATAAATATATACTTGAAATTACAAATAACTTTATCCCATCAAATCAAACTAATTTTAAGCAAAAATTGAATAATATTATTAAAGTGTTTAACAAGACAATATCACAACAAAAACAAAAATCTCATAATACAAAATCAATGATTCAATAGTATATAGATTTTGTGGTGCCCAAACCCGAGAGTGATGCTTTTAGGGACAAGGGACTTGGGCTCCCAATTTACTTGTTGGTGGGTTTCCTTGCACTCCTATGGATTGTTGCCTCAAACGTTGCCTTGACAGCCCAATCTCTTTTACTTTCGTGATTCTAAGCCTAGTTCTCACCTACTCACTAGTTTTTCTTCTCCCTCTCTTTTTCTCTCCCTTTTTTCCTCCCTTGAACCCCCTCACTATTTGTCCTCCCTCACATTTTATAGTTTCTCCTTAGTAGGGGTTCAAATGATTACTTTTTCATCATTTCTCACGTAATCTCACTTCTGCTTGGAATCACAAAGAAAATCATTCCTTTTGAGGATTTTCTTGAAACTTGTCCCAGATGCCAAATAACGTTTGGCAGTGAACATCCTAAAGGCACTAACAGTACTCGGGGACCGACCTGGATTTGACCACCCCCTCAATAGCCTCCCCCAGGCTTGTTAGTTAGTATTGGGCCTAACTTGGCCTAGACACAATATGATTCCCCTGAACGTCAATCTTTGAACCCTTGCACACTTGTTATTGGGCTGGGCCTATCCCTACAGTGTTGGGCCGATTTGTTTATAATAAGACAAAACAGAATGTTAAAATTGGTACCTTATTTTCAACCTTGCTAGAGAATGAAAAAAAAAGAGAGGTAGTAATCCTTGTTGGGTAGAATAAAATAAGTTGGTGATATGTTTATTTAAATAGTAAGGTTTTAGGGTGTGAGAAATTTACAATTTAGCCCTTATCAATGCAAGGCGGGATGGGGATAGACTGAGTTGGGTCTAAAAAGTCTAAACACATCCCCGCCCTGTCCTGTGGTGCAAAGCTAAAATCTCATTCCATCCCCGCCCTACCACCTTTACGGGGCGAGGAAAACTTGCGTGGGGTAAAGTGGGGGCGGGGCAAAATTGCCACCTCTAGTCCCCACATGGCAAGTTGTGGCAAAAATTGTGGACTTTTTTTGTGTCCCTGTCATTTTCCTTTTATGTTACTCTTGTATTTATTAATCTTCATGATATGAACTCATGCCAAGTTTTAGCTTGAAGTTAAAATCAATCTAAAACTTATGTCAACAAACTCAAGTCAATTATATTGCGGCGAAAATATTTTTTCAAACTTTTGATGCATACAAAGTACAAACTACTATCTCAATTTGAGATAGTGACTTAAAACAAAACAAAACAAAACAAAACAAAAAAAATTATTGAACTATTCATGTTTAAGTGGTGTGATTGGTTAAGTAATATTGAAAAAAATATCAAAGCTCTTAGAGCTCCGAAAAAGATTAATATCTTTCTAAAAAAAACTAAATATTACAACTACCCTTTGCAGCTTTGATCATATATTTTTAGTTTGTTTGGTGCAAAGGTAGTTGTGGGATTGAATTTGATAATTGAAGCTAAATAGTAAGATTTTGTGGATTAAAAAAAGATGTAATTTTTTGTGAAATTTCACTCCACTGTTTTCTTTTAGGAACACTTTAAAATTCAATTATCATGTTGATGCAATTTTTTTGGGGTTTATAACTCTTGCTTTTTAGGGATAATTTTGTTGGTATTGATTTTTGGTGGATGCTGGTGGAAAGAAGAAAATGTTAATAGAGAGAGAAAATTAGTTATGTACTGAGAAATATAGTGTGAGTGTGGCTTCCAAGAGACTGAAAGAAAACAAAAAAAAGTTGCAGATTTAGGTTTTTTTTTTTTTTGAAATAATTTTCTTTTTGTTTTTATTCTTTAAAATTGTTGAATAAAGTTTATATATATATATATATATATATATATATATTTTTTTTTTTTTTCTTATGATGCTAATATATGGCTTTTTCAATAGCAATTATATATATTTTTTTTTTAATAAAAATATTCTTACTTACCACATGTATGCTAGCTGAGTATTCCATCAACCATATCAACAACTTCCACCAACGAGATGATGATACTAACCAAGATGAAATATTTTTGAAAAACTCAAACACCAAAAAAAAAAAAACCCCCAATATATAGGGCCAAAAAGGTGTTTTGCCTATTAATTATAATAGATCCTAACCATTTAAAATTCAGTCTATTTTGTTAATTTCTTGGTTCATAATCTTCAAATTATATAAATATATATATATATATATATATATATATATATATATATTTGGATCTAATAGCGTTTAGATTGCTACATCATTCCTCTCAATTTCACTTGAAATGAGAGAAAAATTCATTTTACAGTTAAAATTTGATTTCCAAAATCTGGTAGTTTATAAACTATCATGTTTTAAAATTTTTAAAGATGTTGCACAAGATTCACATTTTTATTTGTAACTAGTCGGAAACCCATGTAATGTACAAGAAATTTAAAATAATATAATTTTTTTCTCATTTAAAAAAATCTTTTTTTTTTGAAAGGTCATTTAAAAAAATCTTTAAATATGAAATTTGATTATAATGGTAATTAATAAGACATTTATTATGACTGTATTTGTATATGGATATATATATATATATATATATATTCTACTATTTAAAGTAAATATCACATGTCAAGATTTTTTTTTTTTTTTTTTTTTTTTTTTTTTTTTTTTTTTGGGTACAAGAATCATGTGTTAACATTTTAATGGAGGGTTTAAGTATAGAATAAAATTTAAATTCAATTAAAAATGTATATATTAAAATAATTATATTTAAAATTGTGAAATCTCAAAAATAATATTTGCCATAATATTATAGACAAAATTTAGCTACAAATTTGGTTGTAAGCTTATGTTACAACTTTGCTCAATATTTTTTTTTTATTGAAGTTGAATTTTGACGAATCCACCATTAGATTACATCTTCTTCTTATATCATCCACGATTGCAAAACTTCTAGAAAATTAAAGATCAATAGCTATGTCAACAATAAATTGTTTAAATTGCAAGTTTTTGTAATTTAAAATTATGCATAAAATATAAGCTTATAGATCATATAGTAAATAATATATGATTGACACAAAATTTGACATATGTATTAAGAGCATAAAGAACATGCAATTCAATAGTTAGATTTTCAAAAGGATAAAGTTTAACTACAAAATTAGTTGTAGGCTAATGCTACAACCTTACTCAATATCTTTTTAATGAGAGTGAATTTTGACAAATCCATTATTAGATTACATCTTCTTCTTCTTATATCCTCCATACTTGCAAAATTTCTAGAAAATTAGAGATTAATAGCTATGTCATCAATAATTGTTTAAATTGCAAGCTTTTGTAATTTAAAATTATGCATAAAATATAAAATCATAAATCATATAGTAAATAATATTCGATTAATATAAAATTTGACGTATGTATTAAGAGCATAAAGAAAATGCAATTCAATATTTAGATTTTTAAAATATGTAGTAATATTTATTTTAATGAATAAGGTTATAACCTTATGCAACAACCAATTTTGTAGCTAAACTTTTTCCTTTTCAAAATATGTAGTAATATTTATTTTATTGAGTAAGGTTGTAGCCTTATGCTGCAACCAATTTTGTAAATAAATTTTGTCCTAGTATTATAAGATCAACCAAAAATCAAATTTCTCCCATTTTAACATAATTATAGATTATAGATTCGAGATTATATAAATACATAATCCAAGCCCTAATAAAGTTAGGATAATGCTAACAAGTGCCCTTAAGGCAATTTTTAATAAACTATTTTTAAAAAGTTTTGACACAACTTTAAATATATATATATATATATATATATATAAATCTTTTTAAAAAAATAATTGTTTTTTTTCCCCCATAAAAGGTTTCTAAAAATATATCCTAAACTGATACTGAAATCGTATGAGGCAACCCAAACTTATCCGATATGATAAATGAGAGTAGGATGAATGTATATATTTTCATATTTTTTTGGTTATATGGAATAAGAAAAACACTCAAGAATTAAAATGATAGATAAGCTCACCACCAAATTAAACCCAAAGGAATATAGATATCACCACCCAAAGAAATTTAACGAAGAATACAGAATTAGATTGGCTCACCACTTAGTGGGATATAAAATATCGCCACCCAAAGAGATACAGAAACCGAAACTTGCCACCCATAAGAATCCACTGAAGGGATAAAAGTTAATTTATTAGAAATCCATCTTTTGAGAAGCTCCAAGGCTAATGACTTATATAATGCATAGAACAGCCTTTGGCTCATATAATGCGTAGAAGCACAAAGAAATCCATCTAAAAGATAAGAGTTTATTCAATTTAGCCAAATGACTTATATAATGCGTAGCACAACCCTCTAAGCATGAGAGAACGAAAATAGCAATTAAAAACATTACATTTTCTGCTTAGAAGAACTAAAACGTAAAAGCTAAATATTCCTTAAGAAAACCCCAATTAAAATGTTGGGCAATTCTACCGTACCCCCCATTTTTTGGGGGGAGGAGGGCTTATGGTACCCACTACTGGGCAACTTGCTATACTAGGTTACTAAAACATCACATTTGATAGTATTATCCTCACATTGTGCAGTACCAACATCACATGTGATTGTACTTTTGTCACATTCAGTAGTTCCCTTATTTTTCTCACATTTGATGGTACTATCCTCACATTGTGTAGTACTAACATCACATGTGACTATAATTTTGTCACATTTGGTGGTCCTCTTTTCTTTCTTTTTTTTTCTTTTTTTTTTTCTCACATTTGATGGTACCATCCTCATATTGTGCAATATCAACATCACAAGTGACTGTATTTGTATCACATTCAGTGGTTCCCTTATTTTTTCTCATATTTGATAGTACTATCCTCACATTGTATAGTACCAACATAATATATGACTGCACTTTTGTCACATTTAGTGAATTCCTTTTTTTTTTCTCACATTTGATGGTATCATCCTCACATTGTACAGTACCAACATCACATGTTACTGTATTTTTGTTATATCCAGTGGTTCCCTTATATTTTCTTACATTTAATGGTACCATACTCACATTGTATGGTACCATCCTTACATTGTGTAGTGCCAACATCATATGTGATTGTACTTTTGTCACATTCGGTAGTTCCCTTATTTTTTCTCACATTTGATGGTACTGTTCTCACATTGTGCACTACCAACATCACATGTGACTATACTTTGTCACATTCAGTGTTTCCCTTATTTTTTCTCATATTTGATGGTTCCATTCTCACATTTAGCAGTACCAACATCACATTTGATTGTACATTTCTCACATTCGGTGGTACTTTAATTTTTTCCTCACATTTGATCGTTCTATTGTCACATTGGGCAGTACCAACATGACTTGTGACTGTATTTTTGTCACATTCAATGGTTCCCTTATTTATTCTAACATTTGATGGTTACATTGTCATATTGGGCAAAATTAACATCACATATGACCATACTTTTGCCACATTTCGTATTTTTTCTCACATTTGATAGTATCATTCTCAAATTGTGCAGTACTAACATGACATGTGACTGTACCTTTGTCACATTTGATGGTTCCTTTATTTTTTTTTTAATCACATTTGATAATTTTATTGTCACATTGGGCAGTACTAACATCTTATTTGACAATATTAGATTACATTGTAAGCAATCATAAAACTTAGCTCGGTTTAAACATTCAAATGCTATTTAACAAATCATGTTGTTGGCTTATTTTGACAAAGTGATGAACTAAATTAAGAAAAATGATATCTTAAGGACTAATGTGAAAATTGAAATAGAAGTCAGATGACTAAATTGAATTTTAGCCAAAAACTTATATCATATCCTTAGCCTTATTTATTTCTAGGGAGATATGTAGCATGCACTGTAAATTATTCCATCAGTATGCTAATGCTAACAAAGTAACACATACAGCTTTTGCACTTCTTGTCACATAAATGTTCTCCAGGTCCCTATTTATTTTTTGGTGAAAACACTATTTTGGTCCCTATATTTTGGGGTCAGTCAATTTAGTCCTTACATTTTAGCAATAGTCAATTTGGTTCCTGTTATTTTCATCATATAGTCAGTTTGGTCCTTATCGTCACTTTTAACAACTAGAAGTCGATGGGATGGCGAAATTTAAACGAAAATCTAACTTTGTGTTGACTTTAAGTTTAAACCCAACAAAGGGATTTGAAAACATACGAGGCTATTTTCTTCTTCAAGGGTCGATCATGAACTGCTTTTTGTGAAAGTCGGGTTTGGATGATGGATTGGTTGGAAAAGAGAAAGGAGGGAGAGGAAGGGAAATGACTGTTGACCGTCAGTGATTGTGACTTTGTTGGGGAGTGAAGGTGGATCTCATGTTGGGAGTGTGAAGATATCAAATGTGTATTCTGATCTGCTGCCAAATGAGGCGAAGATGATGTTGAAGGAGGTACTTGAATATTCAAACAAGGGTACTAGAAAATTGAGCATGAGATAGAGAGTCATATTCCTGAATTTCATTGTGATTGAAGTGAGAGAGTTTTGTGATGTAGAGATGATGCTAAACTGCTGAAACTAGGTTTAGGGAAGAACAGTGAAATTCTAGTTGGTTAAAGAAATTGTAAAAAAAAAAAAAAATTAAAATAAAGAAAATAATTTTTTGGTAAAGAAAAGATTTTTTTTTAAGTTGATGTGGTTTTTTTTTTTTTTTTTTTTGACATCTCAGGGCTGATATGAGCACTAAAATATTGACATGTCAGCATCTCATTTAATATTTTAACATTAATCATGCCAACAATGCAAACCGTTTGCCACATAGGTATTTTTCATTAGTGAGTTAACAGTATGGACCAAATTGATTGCAAATTGAAAATAATAAGGACTAAATTAACTGCTACCAAAATGTAGGGATCAAATTGATCGTAACCCTAAAATATAAGGACCTAAATGATATTTTCGCCTTATTTCTTTTAGAGAAAACCCAAGTTTAAGGACCTTGGTGGTAAATCAGTAGCAAAACTAAGTATAATTGATTCCCTGTCAAAAGACAAAATCAACTGCTTGCAAATTGGATGTCAAATGGTTCATACAAAAATATTGCAATAACATCCTAGAGGGTTGGCATTGTTAAGTTGTATTACCAATTCAACTTGAGTTTTCAACTGCGACAAATGCAATTAGTAATTCCAATAAATTTTGGCATGAATGCATTAACAATACTTCATGTAATATGAGCAATTAAGCACTTTTCTTTAGATAAAATTGTACATAGAGAAATTTTGATGCCAAATAAGCCATTTTGCAGGTTACAAACAGGTTCTAAGTGTGGGTTTGGATACCACGTTTGCGGTTGCGTTTTATGTTTTCACGCGTTTTCAATTTTTATTTATTTTTTTTTATTTTTTTGCTTCAGCCGCACCTTTTGACTAAGTCAGCAGTGAATAGTGCACCCGTACACTGTTTACAGGTCCTACAAATTACACTTTTTAGCAACTTTTTCATTAAAAATGGGTCTCACGATACTATTCACAAATTTAAAAATTATACAATGTTTTCAGTTTTTAGTTTCAGCAAAATAAGTTCTATCCAAACGGACCCTAACTCCAAGAGTAAGGCAACAAACTAATATTTTATCTGACCCTCTTCACCAGATATACAGACAAAATGGGGTCTATCATCATTCCATGTAAGCCTGGGTTCAATGCCATCTTCAATTATTATACTCCTAGCTGGCCTGAAAGAGGAAAGAAAACAAGTTCGAAGATTAGTGAATCGAAGAACTATTGACCACCTGAAAAATGTGGTGTCATATCAAGTAATGGCCTTTCCAGTTTGTTAAAATATTACACAATGCTAAAAGGAACAACTTAATCTGCCAAGAAACCTGTATTTCCTTCAAGTTTCAGATTACAATTTTAAACTCCTATTATGCAAATGACATAATGACCTTTTCAAAGCAGCATATCCAAGTCATGCTCTTCCTTATAATTGAAAGCATCATCAAAACCAAACTTATTTTTCAATAGATCAACCTAATTCATCACAGAAAAAACAATCACGGAAGGAGAAAATGACTGTTTTTGAGTAGGGTTTGTGGGGAAGGAAGATTTCATCCTGTTCGAATTGATCAATGTGGAATTTAGATAAAGTGCAGCTTGTAAATAAAGAAGAGCCAGTGAGTACTAAAAAGTATATATCCAAATAGAATATACCTTTTCTTTACTTCCAGCACTTCCAACTACGTAACAACCCAACAATTTTGCATATTGTCCAACAAGCTGGCCAACAGCACCAGATGCTGCTGAAACGAAGACATATTCTCCTTTCTAAGGAGAACAAACTTCATGGAAACCAGCATAGGTAGTCATACCAGGCATACCCTTTTTAAAATGAAAAGCCAAAGTTAAAAGATTAGTGTACATTTACAGGGAGAATTGAACAAGATGCCCCCAAAATCAAAGGAGATCTTAAATTAATGAAACTACTATTTGAGATGTGCATATCAAAAGGGTATGTAGCATAATCACCTTCGTCTAAATCTCAAGTTATTCCAATCTTTATAGAATAAGCAAACAACATACCAAAGTCTTGTATAGTGGGAAAGGGGTACATCACTGTGTGTGATCTTTCTGAGGCCTTTGGTTGCTGTGATTAGGCTATACTCTTCCCATCTAGCAGATCCCCATACCCGTTTATCAGCTACAAGTTTTCATAAAGAAAAGTTCACAATTGCAAGCTCAAAATTGTACACAACATCATATTTAACAAGCAGTCACTCATGCATATATATATATATATATATATATATATAATTAATCTCTTTTAGTCATACAAAGAATTAGTTAATCTTTTAGTAGTCTCTAAAATGTTTAACAAGGTTATATATATAAATTGTACACAACATCATATTCTTCTCTATGCATTCTGCTTTCTTTCTTTTCTGTCATTTATCTCCGCTAGTACCAAAAAACATACTCTGCATTTATCATCAACTATATCTTATGATTTTATTTACCAATAAAAGATTCTTTATTGTGATTCCAACTACACATATTACAACTTAGATGTACACCACATAGAAAAGAAATGAAATAGAAACAAAGAAATAGCAACTCTATACCCATGTCCTCCCTAGGACATGGAAGAAAAAATTTATCTCTTTAAAAAAACCCTTCCACATTAAAATACATAGGTGTTGCCTTTTTCCTCTGCTAACCAAAAATAAAAAATAAAATAAAATTTCAACACCACACTAACAAGAACCCACACCCCCTGATGAGCCGAACACAAAGCCACAAGTTTTGGAAAAACGGAATCCCTTAGAAGCATTTTAACAAGCACTTTCTGTGCCACTTACAAGAAACTTTTTATATATTATATATAATTATTTTTATATGGAAAACTTGATCTACAAGTGGTCATTGGAATCTATTATTTCAATTTTGCATAAAGTTGTTGTTTTTCTAAGGGGAACACAGGCCATATCTTTAAAACTAACAAAATCAAAGCTATAATCAAAATTGACCACATGAGACTTTAAAATGTTGTTCAATGTTTTAATGGTTGAACAACTACAATTAAATAACAAGACATGAAATAGCTAAAACTAGCAACATTTTGAATATCTGATTAAAAGGAGTATCCTTGGACTACATTGTCTTTTCTCTTAACAGAATTTTATAAACACAAAGATAACTTGATTATCTCTCCCTCTTATCTATTTTTGCTCCAGTGCACTATCTGCATCTCTCTAGTAAGGGGGAAAAAAGAAGAAACAAGTAAAAAGAGCCAAATTTATGAAGAAATAAAACCATAATCAAAATCTGTCAGACTAATTCTTTTTGTTTATTCTTGAGCTGTTATTTGTTACTCCTTGGAAACCTCAAATAACATGATAATGATTCCAAATTAACTCCGAGGAGTAGCATATAATAGCTCAAGAATAAATGAGGCTGAAAAGGAAACAAAGAATAAGGAACTAGTACTCAATCAAGCACAAAATGAGGCTGAAAAGGAAACAAAGAATAAATTATTCATATTGATAAGCTGAGTTATCTTGATAGGAAAAATGAAATGGTTATATATAAGCTAAGTTATTAAAATTAGATATTACTTTAAAAAAACAGTTAAAAGTGTTTGGACCCATTTACAGAAGCAATACACAGAGTAAGTGCAAGGATAGTAAACTGATTGTAAGGAAAATTAAGGGTAATTGTAATGGTTGGGTAGCTGAGTTCAAGGACAGCTCTGCCTCCAGAATATAGAAGAAATAGAGGTGAATAGAGAATGAAAGAATAGAAACAAGAATTAGATTGAATCAGTGATATTTTGCTTGCCTTTTATTAATGACCACCGTATCCTTTTATACAGAGTACTGCCCTGTTTTGACTGCATAACTGCCCTTTACTCAGTAGCCTAACCAACTGACCTAACTAACAATAGTTACAAGTCTCAACCTCACTAATCAACAGTTACAAGTATTAACCACAGTTAAGCCTAGTCAACAGTTATAACCATCTAATTCCATCCACAGCATCAGCTTGTACACAAACAATACAACAATGGCATTACAAAAGTGATCCTAACAAGACCCCCTCCCTTAGAGCACCTTGCCCACAAGGTGAGGAAATTTGGCTTGCAAATCATATAGGATTTCCCAGGTAGCATCTTCCTTACACTCACCTTGCCACTGGACAAGAACCTGGGTCACAGCCCTGCTTCTTAACTGAATAGATTTCTTGTCCAAGATTAGCACATGTTCTTGAGTAGGCACCAAATCTGCATTTACAGTAGGCAGTGAAGGCCTAGACACCACCTTATCTCCCAACTTAGCTTTGAGACAGGACACATGGAACACAGGGTGGATGAGAGAACCAGAGGGCAAGTCCAATTTATAAGACACTTCACCAATCCGTTGGATGACCTAGAATGGCCCATAGTACCTTGGAGCCAACTTCCCAAGTTTCTTATGATGCACTAAGAACTGCTTATAGGGCTGCAACCTTAGATACACCCAAGTCCCTACTGCAAAGGACCTCTCTACCCTCTTTTTGTTTGCAAACCACCTCATCCTCTCTTGACCAGCAAACAAATTCTGCTTAATCAATGACAAAAGCTTTTGTCTTCCCTTAAGCAGCAAGTCTAATGCCCCAACCCTTGTAGTACCAGCTACATAATCTATAACTCTAGGAGGAGGGTAACCATATAAAGCCTCAAAGGGTGTCATCTTAACAGCAACATGGAAATTGGTATTAAACCAAAACTCTGCCAAGGGTAACCACTCAACCTAAGTAGTGGGTTTGTTAGCTGCAAAAGCCCTTAGGTAGTGCTCCAAACTCTTGTTTACCACCTCAGTTTGGCCATCAGTCTGAGTGTGGTAAGAAGAAGATATAGTTAAAGCCACTCCTTGCAACCTCATCAATTCCTTCCAAAAATGAGAGGTGAATATAGGATGTCTATCACTCACAATGGTAGAGGGCATACCATGCAATTTAAACACAGATTGTAGGTAGACATTAGCCACCTTGGCAACCGTGTAAGGATGGGAGAGAGCCATAAAATGGGTGTACTTGGTAAGCCTATCCACTACCACCAACACCATAGACTGCATATGAGACCTGGGCAGCCCCTCCACAAAATCCATGCTTACATTTTACCATGGTTTTTTTGGAATATGCAAGGGTTGCAGCAGCCCAGCTGGGAAACAAGTTTCATGTTTGAGTTTCTGGCAGACATCACATTCTTTCATATATTGTTTCAAGTCTTTCCTCAGGCCAAACCAGTAAAAATCTCTCTGAAGTCTCTGCAAAGTCTTAAGGTAGCCTGAATGGCCTCCCAAAGGACTGTCATGCACCTGATGTAGGACCTTAGACTTCAAATCACCACTAAACTCACCCAAATACAGCCTACCCTTATAAAATAGTAACCCATTGCAAAGAGTAAACCCCAGATAAGCATCAGATCCTAATTGAATGGACTGCATAATAGACTGTATCTTAGGGTCAGAAGTATAGCTTTTCTTGAGATCAGACAACCAAGATGGAGTAGGAAATGAGATAATGCACAAAGTGCCTTCTGAAGCAGGAGGAACATCTGAAATAGCTGACATACTTGAAATAGGAACATGCAAATCAGATTGGACAGAAGCAGAAGTTGAAGTTTCATCACTTGACCTTCTTGAGAGTGCATTAGCCACCACATTTTCTTTACCTTGTTTGTATTTCACAATGAAAGCATAACCAAGGAGCTTGGCAATCCATCTTTGCTATGCTGGTGTGCCTACCCTCTGCTCTAAGAGGTATTTAAGACTTTGATGATCCGTTTTAATAACAAATGGTCTTCCCAACAAGTAGGGTCTCCACTTCTTGACTGCCACCACTAAAGCTAGTAATTCCTTCTCATAGGTAGAAAGTGAAAGCTTATTACCCTTCAATGCCTGACTATGAAAGGCAATAGGCCTGTGATCTTGCATTAGGACCGCCCCTAGACCCACACCAGAAGCATCACACTCCACAGTAAAAGGCTTGGCAAAATTAGGCAAAGCCAACACTGGAGGATTTGAGACAGCCTCCTTAAGTCTTTGAAATGCATTAGCAGCTTCTAAAGTCCAAACAAAGGAATCTTTCTTTAGTAGAGCAATCAAGGGTGCAGCAATTTGTCCATAGTCCTTCACAAACTTCCTATAGTACCCAGTAAGGCCCAAGAAACCCCTCAAGGCTTTCACATCTCTAGGGACAGGCCATTGCTGCATAGTAGCAGTCTTTTTTGGGTCAGTTCTCACTCCCTCACCAGAAATGAGATGACCTAAGTACTCTACCTCCCCACAAGCAAACATACATTTTGATCTTTTAGCAAATAATTGATGTTTGACCAAAGTCTCCAAAACCAATCTAAGATGACCAAGATCATCAGATAAGGCTTTACTATGCACCAATATATCATCAAAAAAAATAAGAACAAACTTCCTCAAGAAAGGCCAAAAAATGTCATTCATCAAGGACTGAAAACTGGAAGGGGCATTAGTTAAGCCAAAAGGCATAACCAAGAATTCATAGTGGCCCTCATGTGTTCTAAAAGCAGTTTTAGGGATGTCTTCCTCTTTCATTCTGATTTGGTGGTATCCAGACCTCAGGTCTAACTTAGAAAACACACAAGCCCCCCCCCCTCCCCCAAGTCATCCAACAACTCATCAATAACAGGAATAGGATACTTGTCCTTAATAGTATCTTGATTCAAGGCCCTATAATCTATGCACATCCTCCAAGACCCATCAGCCTTCCTTACCAATAGAACAGGTGAAGCAAATGGACTAC
The DNA here is from genome assembly GCA_032727855.1 of Quercus ilex subsp. ballota. Classification (NCBI taxonomy): domain Eukaryota; kingdom Viridiplantae; phylum Streptophyta; class Magnoliopsida; order Fagales; family Fagaceae; genus Quercus; species Quercus ilex. The sequence continues at coordinate 58,978,064 of CM064910.1, forward strand.
AACTGTGCCTAATTAAACCAGCAGACAACAACTCTTGAACTATTTTTTCAATTTCATTTTTCTGATAAAAGGGATACCTGTAGGGCCTCTGGCAAATGGCTTGAGCTCCTTCCTTAAGCTGAATTTGGTGCTCATGCCCTCGGATGGGAGGTAAACCCACAAGAGTAGAAAAAACTGACTCAAATTCCAGCAACAGATCAGCAACCCGGGTAGGAACTTGGTTAGTTTAATCTATAGAATTAGCAGTGGTATGACATGCAATCTGCAAGACCAGTCCTCTTTTCACAGGTTCCTTCAAGAACTGGTTTCCTTCTTGAATGTGAGAACTCGCTTCCTTCAAACCGTGTAAGAGTACAGCCTTTTGTCCATGAGTGAAACACATAGTTAGTAGCTTGAAATCCCACTAAATGACCCCAAGAGTACTCAACCATTGAGTCCCTAATACCAGATCACATCCCCCCACATGCAATACATGTAACTGAACCACAAATTGGATCCCTTATAAACAAAGGGAAACTGCCTCACACAATCGTTGAGTCCTAAGCACTTCACCATTAGCCACCTTCACTTCCAAAACTTGTGAAGTGTCCACAGGAATGTGCAACTGAGAAAACAGTGAAGTATCAACAAAATTATGTGTGCTACTCGAGTCTATCAAAATTACCAAGGATTTGGGCTTAATCCTCCCCATTACCCTCATGGTACCAGAAGTAGGAGTACCACTTAAAGCATAAAGGGTTATTCCAACTTCTTCAACACTACCCTCTTGACCATTCAATGAACAATCAGTAACAGAATTCTCACCTCCCTCTTCCAATTCAGCAATTCTTATTCTTGAACCATTATTTGGCACAAACTCCACACAATCCAGGAGAAACAACACAACATTTTTGCACTTATGCCCCGGACCCCATTTCTCATCACAATTATAACATAATCCTTTTTTTTTTTTTTTCTCTCTTCCATTTGAGCAGGTGATATTCTTCTAATTGGCAATTTATTAGACTTGTTATCTATCAAAGGAAGGGCTTTGGGTGGACCAAGAATTGAGGGTTTACCTTGATCCATCTGAACCTTGGAAGACTTCTTACAACTCCAATTGTACTCCTCTTGAATCTTGGATAATCCAAAGGCCTCATTTAGTGATTGAGGATTGAGCATACGAACAGGAAGCCTTATCTCATCCTTCAAGCCACTGAGAAAACAACTCAACTTGTGTGCAGGTGATAACCCTTTGATCCTATTTGACAATACTTCAAATTGAGCTTTATACATTGCCACAGTAGCTATTTCCCTCAACTTGGTTAACATTTCCATAGGATCATCATATGCAGTCGTGCCAAACTCACTTGCATTGCTTGAACCAAGGACTCCCAGTCACAGAACACACCCGTTTCTTCACTTTCTTGGAACCAAATCAGTGCTTCTCCCTCCATATGAAATGAGGCTAGCATCAATTTCTCTCCAATGGGGTATTATAGTACCTGAAGTACTGATTAGCCTTATACACCCAACTCGCAGGTTCTTCACCACAAAATTTGGGAAATTCCAACCTCATGGGCCGAGACACATGCAACAATGAAGAATTAGGGCTTTGATTTTCCCCAATTCTCTGAGTTTGAAAAGACCCACCTTGATCTAAAGAACTCAATTTCTGCAAAATTGTAGTAAGCTGTTGGCTCATTTCATTCAATGTACGTGTATGAATTTCTTGTATGGTTCTCATTTCTTGTAACTCCTTTGTGTAATGATCAGTTGTACTATGAAGTGAAGCAATAGCCTCGTTAGTTGCAGAAGAAGCACGAATGTCCACCATGGATGCCGAGGAAAGCTTGCTCTGACACCAATTGCAAGGATAGTAAACTGATTGTAGGGAAAATTAAGGGTGATTGTAATGGTTGGGTAGCTGAGTTTGAGGACAGCTCTGCCTCCAGAATATAGAAGAAATAGAGGTGAATAGAGAATGAAAGAATAGAAACAAGAATTAGATTGAATCAGTGATATTTTGCTTGCCTTTTATTAATGACCATCGTATCCTTTTATACAGAGTACTGCCCTGTTTTGACTGCATAACTGCCCTTTACTCAGTAGCCTAACCAACTGACCTAACTAACAACAATTACAAGTCTCAACCTCACTAATCAACAGTTACAAATATTAACCACAGTTAAGCCTAGTCAATAGTTATAACCAACTAATTCCATCCACAGCATTAGCTTGTACACAAACAATACAACAGTTACAACAGTGGCATTACAAAAGTGATCCTAACGGTAAGCAAATAATTAAACTTATTTAATAAACCCATCAATAAAAGGATTAGTCTCTGGTTACACCATTGGATTAGGAGTAGGTTCTTAGTAATAACTTATTAATGGGGTAGACTTTTATCAAGGAACTTAGTTCATTCCAATTAGGATAGTTTCAAATTTAACCCACCAAAACAGAGCTATTGAATGGTATGTTTCACAAGGTTTTTAGTTCAATCCCATTAGGATAGTTTCAAAACTTACATATCAAAACAAAGCAAATGAATGGTATGGCTACAAATTTTTCACAACTGCAATAATCATCCCTCTACTCCCTCACAACTTTCCCTGCTCCTTGACTCAAGATAAGGCATACTTTACAGCTAGCATTTCAGTAGATAACTAGAAATTCCTCCATTTCTCAATATCAAGACAAATACAAAAGTTCATTATCTATTGCATTTCACAAATCAACCCCTAAAGGTCTTCTATCACTATTGCTTAATTAATTTAACTTTAAAAAAAAAAACACACACACACACACACATTTTTTCCTAGTGAAATTAGCAGTTCCATAGACAAATGTCATCCAAATACCCCAAACAACCCACATGGTTAGGTAGGACGAAATATAAGCAAAACTAGCTTTCTATATGAAAAATGAAACAAAAAGGAAAAGGACCAAACCATAAGTGAAGAACAGCTCTTTATGTAGTCTCACTTTACCTTAAACCCCAATATTCACCGTCAGTGATTCATTTCTTAACTCAATCATTGATCAAATGGGCATTTAATAATCCACAATTCAGAGCCAGCAAGTTATTGCTATTTACTCGTGCAAACAAAAGGCATAACCAAATTCTAGAGACAAAAACAAAACAAAACGAATTTTCAACTTGAATTAAGATAAGGAAAAACAAAACATACCTAGAATTTAAATGATACTGAGAATGCTAAAAATACCCAAATATTTAGAGTCAAAATGAGAAAATAAAAATGAAAATAAAAGAAGAAAAGAGAGACCCAATATCAAATACAAATTGGTAAGACTAAAAAAAATATTAAGTGTGCCTGTGGATTGAAATGAAAAATTAAAATTATTTCATTGTTCAGCTTATTTTTGCTACTATTCATAAGCTCCACTAAAATTTTTGGTACTATTTATATGTCTACTATTCTATTTCAACTAACTTTTATTTTTATCTATAGTAATTTCAATAATAATTTTTCAGTTTTAACAAAATAAACGATATCTAAACACATTTAAAAGTAAAAAGAATTGAAGAAATCTCATAGGATGATGATAGAGATCCATTTGAGAGTGGAGTAGACAAAATCTAGGTAAGCAGGTTTGAAGGAGTTATTGACGAAGCATACGACCCGAGAGAATGAGTCCTTCTCTGTCTTGGGCCATCAGTGGTGGAAGCCAAGCATTGCAGAGATGCATTGGTTAGTATCTTGAAGTAAAAGAAGAAACTTTATTCTTTCAGAATAATGGCATTATTTTCTCAAAAAAAAAAAAAGAATAATGGCATTATTTGCTGCCACTTTATTTCAATGTCATAAATCAATGCCCTTAGGCATCAACTAATATTTCTAATAAAGTTAAGGGTCGACGATGAACAGACCCAATTTTACTTGACCCATGGGCAGAAAATCAGCCCAACCCCAGGTGAACAAGTGGGCTACCATGCCAGGCCTTGAGCTTGGACTTTGTACTTATTTAAGTCACAGATGATGCCTCCACTAAGTACGCGTTTTAAGGTTTCGCTTTCTGGGATTCTCTGATGTCTAAACACCAACCTCCAAAGTTTAGTTTAGCTGTGGCCTGGGGGGGGGATGGTTGTTGGGTTAGGTTTATACTAGAAAATGATGTTTTGACATCATTTTTAGTATTTTAAATCGCATGGTACACTCACCTCGATGGATACTAAAATAGTAAAATATTTATTAAAAAAAACACAGCAATCTTTTTCAAAGCTAAAAAAATTGGTAACATTCAATAAAGAGAAAGCTAAATTGGAAACGATATCGGTCTCCTTTGTCTCTCATTCATATTGCCAAAAGCAGTACCAATATTAAAATTAAAAATTGCTCACGCGTTTTAAAGGTGGCCCTCCACCTAGTCCCTTCATCGTGACCATACTGTTTCTGTATCACTCCCCGTAGAAACTACGTCTTAACTAATCATGGCCCGCTTGTTTCTTTACAATGGGAACCTATGTTCTGCATTCCCATTTGACCGTTGAAAAAAATAAAATAAAATAAAACACCCACCTCTTTTGATGTTAAGAAAGATTGATACGTCTCGTACTGTGTCGGATTCGCTATAACGCGGATATGAGTATAAAATTAGATACATATCTAAATTATAGCGTGTTTAGCTTCTTCTTTTTTTACATTATGTGTTTTATTTAATTTTTAATTTTTGTGTGAAGTAATTTATTAAATGTAAAATTGAATTTCAATTGAAATCTATTTTTTTTTTCTAAAAAAAATTAGAATCTAATTTTACATTATATGTCCATCTAACTTTTTAAAAATTTTTCTGACAAGTAAATTATTAAGTATAAAAACTGAAAAATATAAATTCAATAAAATTTTGAAAAACAAGTATACCTTAAATCGAATAATTTTAATTGTTTTACAGCAGGTTACACTGTTTTATTTTAAGTACCGTGAATTTCGGTATTTTTATTTCTTTATTATTATTTCATTTTATCAACTAGAAGCACCCAACGAAACACCACAGCAATACCGTCAGCATTAGCTTCTTAGTGCTACACTCAAAAACATTTTGTGCAAGTAAACAAAGACATTGTGTCTTGCATCCCAACTAACTGTGTTAAGTTTTTTAAGATCTTTCATTCAAGGTCTGTACATCTTTGTATCGATCTTCAATGTCTAATTCACTCTTCCTCTTAATCCTATTCTTATGTTTGTTTGTAAATCCTTGTCTTTCCGACCCAAGAGCCACAGAGGCTGCTCTCATATGCACCAACAAAACCTCCCCAATGCCACAGCGCCAAACCTTCGTAAGCAACTTCTTGGCAGCCATGGACACGTTGACCCCTTTGATTGCCACACAAAGATACGCAGCTGTTGTGAACGGGACTGGTGATACCACAGTTTATGCTTTTGGTGAGTGCATGAAAGATCTAACTAAAATAGACTGCGATCTTTGCTTTGCTCAGTGCAAGTCTCAGATCGGCAGGTGTTTACCATATCAAAGAGCCACTCGTGGTGGCAGGCTTTTCTATGATGGGTGTTATCTAAGGTACGATGATTACTATTTCTTCAAAGAGGCTTTGAGTGCGCAAGACAGGACCGTGTGTGGAGCCCAAGATTTTGTTGGGAATGGTTCTGTTTTTAGCGCTAATGTTAATCAGTTGGTGATGAATCTAAGCGTGGAAGCGCCTAAGTTTGATGGGTTTTCTGTGGGGCTTGTGACCAATGAAAATGTCACGGTTTATGGATTGGCTCAGTGTTGGGAATTTGTGAATGGTACTGCTTGTGAGCACTGCTTGGCCAATGCGGTTTCTAACATTAGTTCATGTACTTCAAAACAAGAAGGAAGGGTCTTGAACACTGGTTGCTATTTGAGGTATTCAACAGAAAAGTTCTATTACAATTCGACTCAGCCTCAGCCTGTTAGAAACAATAATCAAGGTGAGTTTGGTTCCAGTGATTTTTTTCATTTCTTGTTCTGTCATCGAATCAAATGCGATATTAATGTTACTGTCCTTCTTAGTCGTTTATAAATTTCAATTAAGATTCTACTCCATTTCCACTGCGGCACAAAGTGACTAAAAAGTGGGATTTGAATTAGCCCATATTGTCTAATTTTATGCCATCAAAGGATAAACTGTGATGCTTTGTTTCTGGTCCCTTTTGTTTCTAGTACAATAACGAATTCTAAATTTTCCATTTTGGGTCAGATTCACCAATTGTAAATTGGATAGAATATTACTTCTTCATTAGAGTTAACATTAACATCTTTTAAAAGGAGTGTTAAGAGTAAAAATTCTTCGTAGTACTAAAAATCTCAGTAACATCAAAGATTACTTAATTAGATAATTTGGCGTGCTAATTGCTTGACTTCTATTTTGATTAATGATGGTCATGGAGTAACATGCTAATCTATGTCAGAAAGCAAGTTAGCTATAGCTTTGGCTGCAACATCATCTGCTTTGGCTCTTTTGCTGGTTATTGCAACGGTTGTCTTCCTTGTGAGGAAGAATGTACTAAAGAGGAGGGGAGGTACCCATTTTGATATCTGGGATTTTGAAAGACTTTGTCTGGACTCTGGAATTAATATATAGCTTACTTGATCTGGCATTTGTTTCAGAGAGAGAGCAACTAGGCCCTTTGTTGGCCACTGTGAACAACTCCAAACTCAATTATTCGTACGAAGTTCTTGAAAAGGCCACAAATTACTTTCACCATTCCAAGAAACTGGGTCAAGGAGGATCTGGTTCTGTTTACAAGGTAATTTTAGGTCTACTTTTTTGAGACTTTTTATTTTTGCAAATGAAATTAACTAGGTACATTTCTTTGTGTCAATATAGGGAGTTTTGCCAGATGGGAAGGTTGTTGCCATTAAGAGGCTTTTCTTCAATACCAGACAATGGGTGGATCATTTCTTCAATGAAGTCAATTTGATCAGCGACATCCATCACAAAAATCTTGTAAAGTTGTTGGGATGCAGTATTGCAGGCCCTGAAAGCCTTCTTGTTTATGAATATGTGCCAAATCAAAGCCTCCATGATTACTTTTCTGGTTGTAATTTAATCTTGAATTGCTATTTATGTAAGAATAAACCCTTTCTCATTTAATTTATGTACTTACAAGTGTCTCCTCATTTGGTTCAGCGAAAAGGAAGTTTCAGCTGCTAAAATGGGAGGTGAGGTATAAGATCATATTAGGTACGGCTGAGGGCTTGGCCTATCTCCATGAGGAATTAGAAATGAGAATCATTCATAGAGACATTAAATTAAGCAATGTACTGCTTGAAGAGGACTTCACGGCAAAGATTGCAGATTTTGGACTTGCTAGATTGTTTCCAGAAGATAAGACACACATCAGCACTGGCATTGCTGGCACACTGTAAGTGCAAGACCATCTTTTGTTTTCTTTCTTGGTCCGGAATAGCCTTTATCATTCCTGTGTTTAATGTCCTCTTCATGTGGGAAAATTTCTTGTGTCTTGGTCCTTCATGGTTTATCCTAGTTATTTCTTTTTGTAACATGAACAGATATTTCATCATTACATTCTATATGCAATTCAGGCAATGCCATGCTTGTCTCGGTGCATTTTAAAGGATATTTAGATGAACACCTCCAATCTGTGTTTGTTAAATACTCTCTTGGTGCCATTGTTCCAAAGTGTTTCATATAGTGTATTGATTCAGGAGAAGGTTGATTCAAAGTTGATATTCTCATTATAAACATGTTAGGTACATATTAAGAAAGCATTAGTTTTTCTAGGATCAAATTTTTAGTATTATCACCACATGGAAAAAGACAATATTAGTAAAGTATCAATTCCTCTTCCTTTTGATCTATTCACAGATTGACATTCCACCCTTATTTGCAGGATACAGTGTAATATCTCTGCTTACAAATACATCTCTTATCTGACATTAACCATATTTGCATCTGTAGAGGTTACATGGCCCCAGAGTATGTTATTCGTGGCATGTTGACTGAGAAAGCAGACGTTTACAGTTTTGGTGTTCTTGTAATTGAAGTTGTATCTGGAAAGAGGATCAATAACTTCTCCCAATATCCATATTCCATCCTACAAATGGTAAATCTTTTTTCCTTTGGCATTTCTGCTAATTTAGGCTTCTATGACAAATAATCCTCCTCTAATTTCATGCCAGGAAACCTAACAAAACCTTCTTACTTTTTGTCTTTTTTAAAGGTCTGGAACCTTTATGGAATAGGTAGGGTATGTGAAGCTGTTGATCCAGCCTTAGAGGGTCAGTTCCAAGAAGAGGAGGCATCTCAATTACTTCAAATTGGGCTACTTTGTGTACAAGCCTCTGCAGAGCTGCGGCCATCAATGTCAACGGTAGTGAAAATGTTATCTGATAGTCATGAAATTCCTCAGCCAACACATCCACCGTTTCTCAATTCCAGTAGTGCAGAAATCAGTCAATCTAGACCATCTAGAACATACAATTCTCAGCCTGAATCCTACACTCACTCTTTAGGTAGACCATCTAGAACATACAATTCTCAACCTGAGTCCGACACTCACTCTTCAGGGAACAACTCAACAGAAAGTGGGATTGAGCCTAGATGAACACTTAACCTTCTTAAACATTTTTTACATTATTCCCTTGCTTTAAATTCTTTCATTCGATCCATTCCACTGGGTTTGGCTGTTGCCAACTTGCAGGTTCTCTGCTTCCAGGATTTTCTATCTCAAGTTTTTGCTACTTGATTTGGTAGCACATTGGAGTTTGTTTGCTCAAAGATAATACAATACGAGCTGAAATTGTTTGAGTGACTCAGGGAGCTGTTTGTAATAGTCCTTGGTGGCCCTTGTGAATATCATAGGATACATAGTCATGTACCACTCCAGCCTGCACCGACCATCTGCTAAAATACTAAGTTAGAATTAGAATCTTGTATAGTTTCACGATGTTTTGACAATTTGGATAGAGCTGAATGCCTTCCGTAAACTCCAAGTATAGCTGCTTACTAGAACTCTTTTACATAGGATATGTAAGTTACATTGGATTTTTTTTTTTTTTTAGATAGATGCACAAGGAAATTTTATGGTTATAAGTTTTGCACTCATACTTTTTTTTTTTGGAGAGAGAGTTATAATCTATAGTATCCACTATTGATGATAGCTCTTTATTATCACACTAAAATACCAATCAGTTTTTGGTGTAGAAGGAGATTGAACTCTAGATATCTTATTTAATCATTAAAAATTTTACTAGTTGAACTAATCAGAACCCACGTTTTGCACTTATACATGTTTTTCCACAAATCACAATTGTAATAGTAACGACTAATAAAATTATTTCTAAAATGTATTTTACTAAATTTACCTAAAATGCGTAATATTGTCATTTTTAGTATCCCCAGGCTCATTTTCACTAGAGATACATAGTGTAAGTGTGATGCCCAAAATATTATTTTAGAGGTAAAAAAAAATTATTTTAGAGATATTTTTGCTGTTTCTAAATATTGTTCTTTATCTTCAAACCAAGACTCCAATTGATTTTTTAATGTAGGAGGGGATCGAATCCTAAATTTCTTATTCTACGACAAAAGACTTTACCAATTAAGCTAACTAAAACCCACGTGCGATGCCCCAAATTGATATTTAATTAGTTGAGTATGTGTTTTACGGGTGTGTATTGAGTCTTACATTTGGTATATACTTAGTTGATATGAAATTTATAAATAATTAGTTGTAGACCCATGCGATGTGTAGGGGTAAATGATTATTTTGTAATTGTAATATAATTTATAATTTGTTCTCTAAAATTTTTTGAAGATAATTTGTTCTCTCTAAAAATTAAACAATTGTTATTCAGTCCAATTAGATCTACTTTGGTCTCATTCAGTCCAATTAGGTCTACTTCAATCTACTTCGGTCCAATTTGGTCCACTCGGTCAATTTCGATCCATTTTGAGCTAATTGGGCTTTAAATTGATTCTTTTTATAGGTTGCCTTTTCAAATTTCAATTTTTCTTAATTTTTGGGTTGAAAAATATGAGATTTTATTATGTTTTGGCTAAACTCTTTAATTTTGAGTTAAAAAATACAAATAAAATAGATGTAAGAAATTAGAAAAATAAGCCCTAAAAAATGCAATAAAAATTATAAATATTCAAAAGTCTTATTTGGTCCACTTAGGTCCCACTTAGTCCACTCTGTCCACTTTGGTTCTATTTAGTCCACATTGGTCCTATTCAAGCTATTTTGTCTACTTTGGAGAGTGCTCAAGGTAGTAGTCTTCTTTGTGAGAGTTTTGTAAAAGGCCGTAGCCCTGTTTGTGGGTGTTGTACAAGGCCGTAGCCTTTGTTTTTTAGAGTTCTATACAAGGTAGCAGCTTGATTTTTCTTTGTTTGTGAGTTTGAAGTTGTGTCTAATAAAATATTCGTTCCTCTCTTTCTTGTGAGTGTTTATTTTGTTATTCTTCCTATTAAGGCTTTGCAAGGCCAACAAAGTGGTATCAAAGCTTTTGCTATCTCAACAACTCCAAGTGCTATTGGTTTTTATACTATACTAGTGGAAAGAAGAAAATGCTAATAGATAAAGAGAATATTAGTTTTGTACTGAGAAATATAGAGAATGAGTGTGTAATTTCCAAGAGACTGAAAGGGGGAAAAAAGTAAAAATTAAAAATTAAAAGAGTAGAAGATTGAGATTTTTTTAAATAAAAATTATTATTATTTTTCTATTTCTTTGAAATTGAGGAATAAAGATTTATTTTGTTTTAAAATTTTATTTTATGATGTGATTTTTTTTGCATCATGGTACTATGACTTTTTAATTTATTATTTTATTAGCCGTGCCAGGTGAGTATTCCATTAACTATGTCAACAACTTCCATCATTGAAGTGATGACACTAACCGAGATAAAATGTTGTTGAAAGACTCCAGGACCAGAACAAGAGAGATGTTACGTTCACAACATTTTTACAACAAATTATAGGTAGTTAGTTGTTATTGGTTCAAATTTGAACTTAACACTAAAATTACTTTTTTATCCCAACAATAACAACCAATAACAATCTGCCACTTAGGATTTGTTGTAAAAATGTTGTGGACATATCATTTCTCCCAAAACAAAAGTACTCCCAAAATATAGGGCCAAAAAGGCTTTTTGCCTATTAATTATAAATATCCTCTCCATCTAAATTTATGTTCATTTTGTTAATTATGTGGTTTAGATACTTTTTTTTTGGGGTGAATCTAACAGCATTTAGATTGCCACATCATTTCTCTCAATTTTCACTTGAAATGAAAAGACTTCATTTTATGATTGAGATTTTATTTTCAATATTTGACAATTTATAGACTATCATGTTTAAAAAAATTTTAAGATGTGGCAAAAGATTCACCTTAATATTTGTAACTAGTTGGAAACCCATGCAATGCACAAAAAATTTAACATAATATGATTTTTCCTCCCTTTTTATTATGTTTTAAATATTAAATTTGATCATTGTGGTATTTAATAAGACATTTATTATGATCGCATTTGTATGTATAACTATATAGTCTGTTGTTTAAAGAAAATATCACATGTCACTATTTCTTTTTCTCTTTACAAGAACTAACTTGAATAATGTTTAAAATTGTAAAATCTCAAAATTTTATTTGACATAATATTACGATATCGACCAAAAAATCAAATTGCTTCGATTCTATATAATTATAGATTCGGGATTATGGATATTATTATAATCCAAGCCCCAATAAAATTAAAGTTGGACAAATTTTACTTGACCCATGAGAATATGGGATGGCGAGCCAAGTTTTGCGGGCTGTTGATTAGTTAACGAGCTGGCCTAGTAGATGTTCATGGGCAGAAAATCAGCTCACGACCCAATGTACCGGGTTAGTGGACTATTCGCAGACCTCAATAGTATTGAATTGAGCCTATGTGAGCAAGTAGGCTAATATGCCAGGCCTTGAGCTTGGGCTTCGTACTTACACTTGTGTAAAGTCACAAAAGATGCCTCCACAAACTAAGTATGCGTTTTAAGATTTCGCTTTCGGGATTCTTTGCGGTTTAAATACTAACCTCCTCCCAAGTTTTGTTTAGCTGTGGGGGTTGTGGTAGGTTATACCGTTAAAGTAATAGAACATTATATTTTGACTTAATTTTTAAATATGAGTATTTCAGCCTATGCTGCTAAGCATCTCTAAATTGCATGGAACTCACCTCGATTGATACTAAAATAGTTAAATACTAGTTAAAGGCTTGTGTGTTGCACGATTTTATCATAAAATTATAGAACATAAAATTATAGAATATATTCAATATATATTTTATTTGATAAACAATAACGAAATAAATAATTATTATAATAACAAAATGAATAAATTGTATTGGTATAATAACTATCAAATATAAAATAATAACACCTTTTATCATAAAATTATAAAATATATATTTTATCTGATAAACAATAATGAAATAAATAATTATTATAATAATAAAAGGAATAAATTGTATTTTTATAATAACTATCAAATATAAAATGATAACACCTACATACAAAATTATTGTTTTGTAACATACCAATTGTGCTCTAACGAGAATTTTGTATCCTTGGGAGATTGTTGAATACCTCTTTGTACACTATATTTTTAGTGAATCCTTGTTCTTCATTAGAAAATTTAATGATTGATAAAAATCATGTCAAACCATATTTAATGATTGATAAAAGAAATTAAAAAAAAACACTAAATGAACTGACTGCCTTCTTTTATAGGTCAAAGTGTACAACTCTTAATAGTTAGCCAAAACTATTTCAATCGGGAAAAAAAAAAAATCAAATTGTTATGAACAATTTATCATCAAATTTATAACAAGACCTTCTTAATAATAAGCTAAAAAGAAATTTATTCTCTAAATCAAATTGAGAGGAAGAAAGCAACATGTCACCATTGGAACCCATGTCATAAAACACAAAATAATTTAAAAAATCATGTCTAAGCATATTTAATGTGATTCATTCTCAAACCATAATCATATAAATTGTATAAAACTTAAGCATTAGATTAAACAAAAGACAAAAAATACACAAACCTATTCAATTTAATGGGAAAAAAAAATTAGAGTAAACAAATATATACCTGCAAGGTTGTAGGTAGAAGAAGAGAAGAATAGAGAAAAAGAATCATATGGTAGGTATTCAGTATGAATTATTTAATATATATACACTCCACATTAAAAAATTTGATATAAACAAAAAATCTAATGTTAGTCTAATTTGTGGAAGTGTGAAGCTGAAGTCTAAATCTTAAAAAAAGTGGCGGGTAAATAGGATTAGTGTTTTAAACACAAAAGTATTTTTTTTTTTTTTTTTTTTACGTGTAGTAATATAATTTAAATAAAAAAATAAGGATTAGTTGAAGAGTTTAGATTGTAATCAAATTGATATTATTTATCAACTTATAAATTATGATAAGAAAATGATTAGATGAAGAATTTGGATTGTAATCAAATTAAGATTTTTATCAACTTGAAGAAGATAAGAACAAAAAGATTTATATCTTTTTTTTTTTTTAAATCTAAAACAATTTTTGCAATTTGGTAAAGTCACTTGGCGTAACCCCCACTTCTAAGCCTAACTTTTATTACATAGTATATGATTTACTAAAAAAAAAATACAGCAATCTTTTTCAAAACTAAAAAATAATAATAATTGTGGAGGTGAGAGCCAAAATTTGTGTATTAGGCCTTGAGCCTTATCCGAGGACGTGGATATGTCCAAGGATGAGTAAATGATTGGGAGAGGCTCCAAAGTTGAGAATCACGTAAGGAAAAAATGGAGGAATATAGTCTGAGGAGTAGCTCCTTCTTGGATACGATGAATATCGGTCAAGCATGCATCTAGGCAATTTAGGTGACCTTCCAGGGAGTTTCAACGATCAGGATAAACTTCAGGCACGTACAAAGGTGATAAGAACACAGAAATATCTAAAAGAAAAGCTGCTACCACCGCATTAAATACACTACAGCAACTTTTTTAGCCGCATTTATGTGGAGAAGACCCCTGAATAGTGCAGTCTCAGCTACCACCATTCATAGAGAGCCAAAGAAGATGTCTTATGGGACATGTACTCAGTGAAGGTTTAGATGATTAATAAGTGTACGATTAGAATGGCCTGAAAGGAACTATATAATGTAAAAAACCTCCCATAAGAGAGGAATCAGTAAGAGAAGAGAGAAAAATGAAAAAAGGAATTACTGTAGCAATAAGAACTGTATTAACATTTAGAACTATTGGTTTAATTCATAATCTATCTCCTCGGACAATCATTTCATGGAGTTTTACGTGCGTTTTGCGCTTGTTCATCTTTGAAATCCTTACTAGCCGTTGTCCAATCCAGAAAAAGCCCAGCTCTTTCACCTACTCTCTACAAATTTATTGTTTTTGGTTCATTGGACCTATATCCCAGATCTTCAGAGTTTGGGCTACAAATTGTGACCCTACAATAATAATAATAATAATAATAATAATTTAGCAAAGAGAAAACTAAATACATGGAAAAGGATGCCCTAAGGGCATTGATATAAAAGTATTTTTAGAAATTTTTTATGAGAAAAGAAAAAAAAAATAGTTATTTCGACTTCTTACATTTTTAATAAAAGTGTTGTCAAAACTTTCTTAAAATAATTTATTAAAAATTGTCCTAAGCACGCTCAAGACCCGACAAAATGAACAATGCATGAAAGGTTAAAGGAGTTCAATGGTCAACCTCAACTTAAATTATAAGCTATCATTTTCGTTCAAATCTCACCACTGTTTATTCAAACCAATGAATAGTAAGTATGAGCCATACGTTCTCATTTTATGCTACTCTAGCATTTATTAATCTTCCTAACATGGACTCAAGCCAAGTTTTAGCTAGAAATTTTTAACGTATTAAAAAATATATTTATCAACATATAGGCTCCATTTGAGAGTTCATAAGGGAATAGAATGGAATGATCATAAGGGAATAGAAATGAATTGAATTAAATGTATTTAAGTAAGGGAAATGAATGAAAAAGAATGGAATGCAATGGAATTAAATAACCTTAATTAGATGTTTTAAAATAAATGAATGGAAAAGAATGAAAATAAATGGAATGTAAGTAATCTTATTTGGGAGCAACATGGAGGGAATGAAATGGTATCATTTTATAACAATATTACTATTAGACCCTTATTTTAAAACAAAGAGTTGAACATACAGAGGTATTTTGGGAGTTTTAATAAAAAAATCATTAAATCTAATTCTATTCCCTTCCATTCCTCCCAATTTTGGGGAGAATGAAAGTTTGAGGTTTTAAGGGAATAGAGAGAAATGAGTGTTCTCTCCTACACATTCTATTCCCTTCCACTTACTCCCAAATAAAGGAATGAGTTTTTCATTCCCTCAATTAAAACTCCTAAACAAGGGAATGAAAGAATATTCTAAAATTATTTTTTTTTTTCATTCCTTTCCATTCCCTCCTCCCAAACGAGATAAAGTCAAATCCAATTTAAAATCAAGCGTAATTGAACAATAAATTCAAGTCAATTATATTGCCGCATTAAAAAAAAAAAAAATATATATATATATATATATTTCAGACTTTTGATGCATACAAACTACTATCTCAAATTGAGATAGTGACTTAAAATAAATTAGAAAAACATTGAAATATTCTTGTTTAAGTGGTGCTATATATATATATATATATATATATATATATATATATATATTTCAGACTTTTGATGCATACAAACTACTATCTCAAATTGAGATAGTGACTTAAAATAAATTAGAAAAACATTGAAATATTCTTGTTTAAGTGGTGCGATGCAGCGATAGGTTAAGTAATGCTAATAAAAATAACAAAGCTCTAATTAGAGCTCCGAAAAGGATTAATATCTTGCTCAAAAAACTAAATACTACAACTATAATTAATACCAACCTTTGCAGCTTTGATTGTCAATTGATAGTTTGTTTTTGCAAAGGTAGTTGTTATATTTGATATTTGAAGCTAAATAGTAATTTTTTGTGGATTATTGAAAAAACTGTAATTTTTGGTGGCACATTTCACTCTGTTTTCTTTTGGGGACACTTTAAAATTCAATTACCATGTTGATGCAATTTTTTGGGGTTTATAACCCTCCTGCTTTTCAGGGACAATTTTGGTTGGGTTTGATTTTTGGTGGATGCTAGTGGAAAGAAGAAAATGCTAATAGATACAGAGAAAATTAGTTTTGTGTTGAGAAATATATAGTGTGAGTGTGAGGTTTCCAAGAGACTGGAAGAAAGAAAAAAAAATGTTGCGGCAGATTTTTTTTAAAAGAACTAAAAATTCTTTTTTTTTGTTCTATTTTTTAAAATTGAGTAATACAGATTTTTTTTTTAATGTATTTATTTTA
Source organism: Quercus ilex subsp. ballota (assembly GCA_032727855.1). Lineage (NCBI taxonomy): Eukaryota > Viridiplantae > Streptophyta > Magnoliopsida > Fagales > Fagaceae > Quercus > Quercus ilex. Next base: position 58,994,442 of record CM064910.1, read on the forward strand.
TGGTGTGATATGATTTTTGTTTGATGCTAATATGACTTTTTTATAGCAATTAGAATTTTTATTTATTATTTTATTAGCTACATGTGTGCCAGTGAATATTCCATCAATCATGTCAACAACTTTCATTATTGAGATGATGACACTGTCCAAGATGAAATGTTGTCAAAAAGCTCAAGGAACAAAAAATACTCCCAAAATATAGGGCCAAAAAGATGTTTTGCCTATTAATTATAAATATCCTCTCCAATTAAAATTAGGTGAAACTGCAAGAAATTATTATTTATATCGGGAGAACTGTTGATGTGGTCCTTCTTAATCAATGAGATGATGCCATCTATATAAATGTATATGTTAGATTCCTAATCAGCACAAGGAATTAAAAAAAAAAAGTTGCAGTAGATTTTTTTAAAAGAACTAAAAATTCTTTTTTTGTTCTATTTTTTAAAATTGAGGAATTCAGATTTTTTTTTATGTATTTATTTTATGGTGTGATATGATTTTTGTTTGATACTAATATGACCTTTTTATAGCAATTAAATTTTTTATTTATATTATTTTATTAGCTACATGTGTGCCAGTGAGCATTCCATCAATCATGTCAACAACTTTCATTATTGAGATGATGACACTATCCAAGATGAAATGTTGTCGAAAAGCTCAAGGAACAAAAAATACTCCCAAAATATAGGGCCAAAAAGATGTTTTGCCTATTAATTATAAATATCCTCTCCATTTAAAATTAGACGAAACTATGAGAAATTATTATTTATATTGGGAGGACTATTGATGTGGTCCTTCTTCATCAATGAGATGATGTCATCTATATAAATGTATGTGTGAGATTCCTAATCAGCGCAAGGAATAAAAAAAAAATTGTGGTTTTCAAAAAAAAAAATTGTGGCAGATTTTTTTATAAGAACTAAAAATTCTTTTTTGTTCTATTTTTTAAAATTGAGGAATACATTTGTTGTTTTTTTTTTATGTATTTATTTTATGGTGTGATATGATTTTTGTTTGACACTGATATGACTTTTTTCATAGCAATTAGATTTTTTATTTATTATTTTATCAGCTACATGTGTGCAAGTGAGCATTCCATCAATCATATCAACAACTTTCATTATTGAGATGATGACAGTGTCCAAGATGAAATGTTGTGGAAAAGCTCAAGGAACAAAAAATACTCCCAAAATATAGGGCCAAAAAGATGTTTTGCCTATTAATTATAAATATCCTCTCCATTTAAAATTAGGTGAAACTACAAGAAATTATTATTTATATAGGGAGGATTGTTGATGTGGTTCTTCTTGATCAATGAGATTGTGTCATCTATATAAATGTATGTATAAGATTCCTAATCAGCACAAGAAATAAAAATAAAATAAAAAATACTAAATAATATCACATTTGCAATATTAACAGCATTTTATTGGTTAGGAGGTTAAGAAAGACCACATCAGCAGTTCTCCTGGTGGACCTAATAATTTCTCATTGTTAGTCCCTAAAATTTACCTACTGAGCGCTTTGGGTTCTTGAAGTTTGAAATGAGTGCTATTGGTCCCTTGAATTTAAAAAATAAGCTTTATTGGTCCCTCATTTTGACTTCTGTTAGTTTTCTTGCTTGTGTATCTAACAAAACAGTAACATGGCATTAGAAAATTACACATAAGCCAACTCAACTTTTAAAACTCCAACTCAACATATCTACCAATATTACAATTTTTGCCTCTGCCCTCCATTACCCCTTCCTAGTTCCTATACACCCTCCAAGGCCGAAACGACCAGGTCTGTGATCTTGGATTTCCCCAATGCCATTGACCTAATTTAAAGCAAAGCATTTTATTTCTACCCTTTTACGAAACACTTAGCCATAAGTGTGAAGTCTAAGCGTTAGATACCATGCTCAAAACTAAAAGTAGAATGCAAATCTTCAAAATAATTTATCAAAGTATGCAATCTGATGGTTATTATTTATACTATTATATACTAGCCACTATGAAATCAATGGTGAAAGGAGTGGCATGGAAGTTGTAGGGGGTAAAAGCCCAGGTCTACCAATTGGGCCTGGGGCCCTGTTTTTGAGATTACTTTGTGTCCGAAGAGCAGTAATGGGTTGGGGTAGGGTTCACCTGAGGTCAACAAACCTAGAAAGGGCGGAAGAGTACAATCTGAAGAGGTCACCCTTTGTCCGAGGAGGTTTTACTCCTCGGATACGAATAGTTCTGATCAAATAAACGTACCGAAAGCCTGAATGCCCTTTCTGGCAATCTTGGTGACAAAGATAAGCTTTGGGCATTCCTGAGGATGATGAGGATGATAAGGATGAAGAAATATCTCAAGGAAAAGCTGCCACCATCGCATTTAATGCCCTGCAGCAACTTTTCTGGCCGCATTTATGTGGAGAAGACCCTTGAACAGTGCAACCTCAACTACCGCCACTCCCAAAAAGCTAGAGAAGATGTTTGATGTGACCTACACTCAAGTATGTTAGCAGATGGAAGAAAAGTGGATGGTTGGGATGATTAGGAAAGAAGCTATATAAAGAAAGAGAGCCCCTGATAGAAAGGGGATCAAGAAAAAGAGAAAGAAGAACAAGAAATATCATTACTGTAGCCCTGGAACCTGTAACCTAAGTTCATTCAATAAAATTCCTCTTCGGACGTTAAGTCTACCATGGTTTTTACGTGATTGCATGTTAGATTATTCGCCCATACTATAACCAACTTTTGTTTAATTCATATCTGGCCCAATTCTTTTACCCACGCTCTACAAATTTATTGTCTTGGTTTCATTGGTTTCATACTCCATATCTCGTGGGCTTGGGCTACCAAAATTGACCCTACAATTGGCGCCATTTGTGGGAAGAGCTTGTGCAGGGGTGAAAACAACCGTTGGTGATGGCAGAAGGAAGTCAACAACAAGCAGAATCTAGGGCATCCCAACATGCTGACCCTTTTCTTAACTTGGAAAGAGGGCAAGATCGTGAGGGTAGTGTGCACACTGTGCATACTAGCCAAAGCCAGTCACACGGCGGAAGTCACGTGTCCCATGCAGAGGAGAATTGGGGCTTGCAACTAGAAGTTGAAAAACTGAAGAGGGAGTTGCGCCATGCAAAGAGGAAACGGATTTCCTCGTATTCTGATGACGATTCCGACGACAAGCAGGACGTCACTTATCAGCAGAAATCTCGGATACTGGTCAGTGAATCCTTTTCCTACGAAGAAGAGTCTCATCGCAAAAAGCGATCTAGAAGCCCATCACGCGGAGGCGTAGGGAATGATGCTATGAGCAGGGCCTTGAATCAGACTCGGTCACCTTTTACTAGTAGGATTGAGGAGGCAAGACTCCCTTGGCGTTTTAACCAGCCAACATTTACCATCTACAATGGTAAAACGGACCCCGTGGAGCACGTGAGTCATTTTAACCAAAGGATGGCTGTCTACTCCAGAGACGAAGCTCTGATGTGTAAGGTTTTCCCTTCCAGTCTTGGGCCAGTTGCCATAAGGTGGTTTGACGGTCTGAAGGCAGACTCCATTAACTCCTTCAAAGAACTCACTCAAGCATTTGGTTCCCGTTTTGTCACATGCTGAAGAGTGGCCAGGCCCTTGTCTTCACTACTATCCTTGACCATGCAGGAGGGTGAGACCTTGAAGGCATATTCAGACAGATACTGGGAGATGTTCAATGATATGGAGGGCAACTCTGATGCGATGGCCCTCAGCACATTCAAGCTCGGCCTCCCTACTAACCATGGTTTGAGAACATCCTTATCTGGCAAACCAGTCACAAGCATGCGTCAACTTATAGACCGTATAGAAAAGAACAAAAGAGTTGAAGAGGATCAGCAACAAGGGAAGGGAAAAGATAAAGCAATCCCCCAAGAAAGGAGAGACTTCCGTTCGGATCGTTACAATAGCAGTAAACCGCGCAGAGATTTCGCTGGACAATCAGGATCGACCAATCCTCAAGCAGTCAATACTATATTTAAAAAGCCGGTGCACCAAGTTTTGGAAAAGATTAAAAACGAGCTGTTTTTTAAGTGGCCGAATAAGATGGTAGGAAACCCTGAGAGGTGTAATCATAATCTCTACTGCCAGTACCATCAAGACCATGGGCACACCACGGAGGATTGTAGGAGCCTGTGGGATCACTTGGACCAACTGGTTCGTGATGGTAGACTAAGACACCTCTTACACCCCTCCAGCAGCCGAGGAGGGCAGATGGGCTCCGGGCCACGAAGAGATGACCCTTCAAAGCCGCCACTAGGAACTATTAACGTCGTCTTTGCCGCTCCGAGGAGGACAGGGTCCTGGCCGTTGAGAGTTATGTCGGTAGGCCGATCACCAGTAGAAGATATAGGCAGAGTTCCGAAGAGAGTTAAGTCGGGTGCCCCGCTTGTTATAAGGTTCTCGGACGAAGACATGATTGGCAGCATCCAACCCCATGATGATGCGTTAGTTATCACCCTCAGAATTGGGGGGTACGATGTGAAAAGGGTGATGGTGGACCAGGGAAGTGCTGTAGAGATAATGCACCCTGATCTCTACAAGGGGCTAGGCCTGAAACCCCAGGACCTCATACCATATAACTCTCCCCTCGTGAGTTTTGAAGGGAGGGCTGTCACCCCAAAAAGCTAGATACGCTTACCTGTGCAAATCGGGGCCGAAGTGGTAGAGGTGGATTTTATTGTTGTGGATGTGTATTCGCCTTATACGGCAATTGTGGCCAGACCTTGGCTTCATACACTAGGAGCTGTTTCCTCTACTTTGCATCAGAAGGTCAAATACCCATCTGAAGGGCAAGTTCATGAGATCTGAGGAGACCAATTCGCAGCCCGACAGTGCCTAGTGGCTGCCATCCAACACGAGCCCGAAGCCGAGTCTTCATCTAGAGCCGAAAGGGGTTTATAGCAGTTAAAGTCTCGAGAATTGCCCGTCGAAGGTTCAGACGAAGGCACTCGATGTGAAGATTTAACGAAAGTGGTTATTGGAGATGATCCTGATAAGTTCTTCCGAGTCGGATCACAGGTACCTCTTCAAGAGAGGGAAGAGTTAATAGAGTTCCTCAAGCGAAATCTTGATGTATTTGCCTGGAGCGCTTACGAAGCCCCAGGGGTGGACCCAAAATTCATATGTCACCATTTGAAGGTAAACTCGCTGATCACCCCCAAGAAACAGCCTCCTCGGCGCCCATCCAAGGAGCATGCTGATGCGGTAAGAGAAGAAGTAGCGAAGCTCAAACAAGCCGGAGCTATTAAGGAAGTTTTTTATCCTGAGTGGCTGGCAAATACCATGGTGGTAAAGAAGAAGAGTGGGAAGTGGTGAGCATGCGTGGACTTTACTGATTTGAATAAGGCTTGCCCCAAAGATCCCTTCCTTATGCCGAAAATCGACCAACTGGTGGATGCCACTGTCGGCCATCCTCGAATGAGCTTCCTGGATGCCTTCCAAAGCTACCACCAGATACCACTAGCCCTGGACGATCAGGAGAAAACTGCTTTTGTCACCCCTATTGGTAACTACCACTATAAGGTGATGCCATTTGGCTTAAAGAACGTGGGGTCTACCTATCAGAGGATAATGGCGAGGATGTTCGAGGCATAGCTGGGTAAAAATATCGAGGTCTACATAGATGACATGGTAGTAAAGAGTAAGGTTGTTGCTGAGCATGTGAAGGACCTGGAAAGTACCTTTGAGGTACTAAGGAAGTACAAGTTGCGCCTGAATGAGTCCAAGTGTTCATTCGAGGTAGGATCCAGCAAGTTCTTGGGATACATGGTGACTTACAGAGGAATTGAGGTTAACCCCAACCAGATAAAGGCCATCAACGATTTACAAGCTCCTCGGAATCCCAAGGAGGTTCAGAAACTAACTGGGATGACCGCTGTCCTGAATCGATTCATCTCTAGATCAGCAGACAGGTGTCGACCCTTTTTCTCTCTGCTCAACAAGTGGAAGGGATTCGAATGGACTGAAGAGTGTGCTTTGGCCTTTCAGCAGCTCAAAGATTATTTAGCTCAGCCACCAATCATGTCCAAACTTGAGCCAGACGAGGTATTGTTCGCCTACATCGCTATAGCTACCTGTGCGGTGAGCTTGGTGTTGATACGATCAGACTGCGGTGTGCAAAGACCAGTTTATTAGGTAAGCAAGTCACTGCATGAGGTCGAGATCCGTTACTTGCCTCTGGAGAAGGCTATCCTAGCAGTGGTACTCGGTACACGGAAGCTACCTCACTACTTCCAGGCCCATATTGTCATTGTCCTCACTCAACTCCCACTCAGGGCCATACTCCGAAGCGCCGATTACACTGGGCAGATTGCCAAATGGGGTACGATCTTTGGGGCTTTCGATATCAAATATATGCCCCGTACATCGGTCAAAGGCCAGGTCCTTGCGGATTTAGTAGCTGAGTTCACGGAACCCTAACTAGAAGAAGCAATGCCTATGTCAGACATGGATGAGAAATCAGTTGTCATAATCTCTCAGCAAGACCCCTCACATTAGGAAGTGTATGTAGATGGCGCTGCAAATCAAAAAGGTTCTAGAGTGGGGCTAGTGTTGATATCCCCCGAGCAAATCATTATTGAAAAGTCGTTAAGGCTGGACTTCTCAGCAACGAATAATGAAGCGGGGTATGAGACCCTACTGATGGGAATGACTATGGTCCGGAGAATGGGAGGGAAGTCCGTGGAGTTGTTCTCAGACTCAAGGTTAGTCGTAGGACAAGTACAAGGCGAATTTGAGGCGAAGGACGAAAGAATGCAGGGGTACCTGAGCTGAGTTAAATGTCTGCGATCGGAGTTCGACTCTTTCAATTTGCTACATATTCCCAGAAGTAGTAATTCACATGCGGATTCCCTGGCTACGCTTGCTACCTCCTCGGCGCAAAATTTGCCGAGAACCATCCTCGTCGAGGACTTGCATGGGCCCACAGAGACAAAAAGAGAGGTAATCCAGGTTCATCAAGTCCGGGCCGAGCTCTGCTGGATGGACCCTATAATTAAATTCCTAAAAGAAGATGTATTGCCATAAGAGAGGGGGGAAGCTGACAAAGTTCGAAGGAAGGCGACCAGATTTTGGTTGTCCGAGGACCAGAAATTATATAAACGCTCATATTCAGGACCATATTTATTATGCGTGCATCCTGAAGCGGCCGAGTTCCTGCTAGAAGAACTACATGAAGGAATCTGTGGAAGCCATACGGGAGGAAGGTCCTTGGCCCATCGGGCTATTACTCAAGGTTATTAGTGGCTGAATATGCAAAAAGAGGCCCTCGAGTATGTTAAAAAGTGCGATCAGTGTCAGAGATTCGCCCCAAACATTCATCAACCAGGGGGGCCTCTTAATCCACTGTCCAGCCCATGGCCTTTCGCCCAATGGGGCTTAGATATCGTAGGACCATTCCCTAAAGCTGCAGGAAACAGGAAATACCTCCTGGTCGGAATAGACTATTTCACCAAATGGGTTGAGGCTGAACCTCTGGCCAACATCAGAGATGTAGATGTGCAAAAGTTTGTATGGAAAAATATTGTCACTCGGTTTAGGATCCCTCATACTCTAGTCTCGGATAAGGGCTTGCAGTTCGATAGCAAAGCATTCAAGAATTATTGTGGTGAGCTAGGAATTGTAAACAGATACTCCACCCCTGCTTATCCCCAGGGTAACGGGCAAGCAGAAGCTATCAACAAGGTCATAGTGAATGGCTTAAAGAAGAGACTGGATGACGCGAAAGGCAAATGGGTGGAAGAGTTACCACACGTACTGTGGGCTTACAGAACAACGCCTCACAGATCTACCAAAGAGACCCCCTTCTCAATGACCTATGGAGCTGAAGCTGTCATACCTCTGGAAACGGGATTCCTAACACTAAGGACCAGTTCATTCAGTCCGACCAGCAACAATGAGCAGCTAGAAAGGAGTTTAGACCTGATTGATGAAAGGAGGGAAAATGTCATGGTTCAGTTAGCACATTAGCAACAAAAGCTCAGGCAGGGCTATGATGCTAATGTAAGGCTAAGGCCTTTAGAACCTGGTGACCTGGTACTGAGGAAAGTTGTGGGTACTGCAAAGAACCCAGCTTGGGGAAAGTTATGACATAATTGGGAAGGGCCATATCGTATCACTTCAGGAGCTGGCATTGGGGCGTATTTCTTAGAAGACTTGGATGGTCATGTAATACCACGTCCTTGGAATGTAAATAACCTCAAAAGGTACTATTATTAGTCGATCTTTCTCTTCAATTAATATGCTTATTCTGTGTATGTTACTGTTCTTTAAGTATTTAAACTTAAACCCTATCATGCATGTTGTCCTCGGACCAGATGATTTGAGTTAATTAACACTCCGTTACTCTTTAAGTGTTTAAACTTAAACCCTATCATGCCTGTAGTCCTCGGACTAAATGATTTGGGTTAGTTAACACTCCTTTACTGTTCTTTAAGTGTTTAAACTTAAACCCTATCATGCCTGTAGTCCTCGGACCAGATGATTTGGGTTAGTTAACACTCCTTTACTGTTCTTTAAGTGTTTAAACTTAAATCCTATCATACCTGTTGTCCTCGGACCAGATGATTTGGGTTAGTTAACACTCCGTTACTCTTTAAGTGTTTAAACTTAAACCCTATCATGCCTGTAGTCCTCGGACCAGATGATTTGAGTTAGTTAACACTCCTTTACCATTCTTTAAGTGTTTAAACTTAAATCCAATCATGCCTGTAGTTCTCAGACCAGATGATTTGGGTTAGTTAACATTGTTACTGTTCTTTAAGTGTTTAAACTTAAACCCTATCATGTCTGTAGTCCTCGGACCAGATGATTTAGGTTAGTTAGCACTCCGTTACTGTTTAAGTGTTTAAATTTAAATCCAATCATGCCTGTAGTCCTCGGACCAGATGATTTGGGTTAGTTAACACTCGTTCCAAGATCTCTAAATGTTTAAACTTACATTAGATCATAGCTGTAATCTTCGGATCGGATCATTTGGCGTAAAGAGCATCTTCATGTAGTTACTGTCAGTGTTTGAATTTATCGTGCTCGAAATCCTTAGATGCGTTTAAGTTACAATTAAACTCCTCAGCTAAAACCCCGCACTGCACGCTCACATGAAAGCTTGTGAAATTTTCGTCACTCATCTCCCTTACTTTTTAACTATTGCGTAACCTACTCTCTTCGGCATTGGTCTAAATTATTGGCCTTATTATCATGACAGCATGTTTGAATTTGCCTTTACTACTGTTAGCATATGGTTCAAGTTGTTTGCTGTAATAGCGAGATTTACAATTTAAGCAACAAGCGTATTGAATGCAAAAGATAGGATTTCATTAATCTAAATAAAAAGGTTTACAAGCTCTTACTAAAAAAAAAAAAAAAAAGCACAACAAAACATACTACTAAACTAAATTGTTTACAACTACTAAGTAAAAACTATCAGCCACATCAAATCTACGTCCGAGCAGCTGAGGGATCAGTTACTTGGCTGGACTGGGCAGCAGCAAGGTCTGGGACTTGTTCTCCGTCTTTTTCTTTTATACCCGCAAACTCTTTAGTTGCTTCTGCGGGGGCAGGAGGGGCCTAGCTGGCTGGAGGATGCTCCTGAGCTTCTGAGAGTACACGGATCTCTGGATCATAGTATGTACTCCCAGGCAGCCTCAAGGGAGAATCTACAGGAACTCCAACAGCATCTAAAACTTTGGCCCACGTGATGTTGCAGTAGTCCCGGCCAACCGCGGCAAACTGCTCGATAAGGCTGAGTTGGGTCTCCTCCACCCCCAGCGTATACACTGCCTGCCTCTCGGCCTCTACTGCTTCCTTGGCTAATTGAGCATTTTTTTCAGCCAGTAGGGCAGCTTCCTTGGCCTTTTTGAGCTCAGCCTGAAGTCCCTTCACTGCGTCCCTCTCGGTGGCCAAGTTGATCTCGGCCATGTTCAGCTGTTTGCGCTGGTCCTCGGCCTACCTTTCAGCGGTTTTCAGGCCGGCGTTAAGGCTGTTCCTCTGGTTGGTCATGTCTTTGAATTGCTCAGATAAAAGAGCATATTCCTCCTTCAAATTACCCAGAGATTTTTCAGCCTTGAACTGAGAGTGGGCCTCTGTTTGGGCTTCGATGTAGGACTTTTTGTTCCACTCCTCGGCCACATAGGTTTGCTGGGTAACCTACATAATGGAAATTCTGAGTATAAGACACAAAAAAGAGAGGATTGAAAAGAGAGGATTGTGCAGACTAAGTCCACTTACCATGGCTATATCCCTCTTAAGGGATAGGAAGAGTTCCTGCTGGTAGAAACGCCTGTAGGACTCTATATCATGGGGGAGGAGGAGTGGCTGCTCCAAGGCCTCAGCAACGAAGCCTACCCTTCCCCTATCGTAGTTCCTGAGGGAGGTGTCCTAAGGGATCGAAGCACCATCCAGCTCCAACCTCGAAGACCATGTGTGAGGCCCTCCTCGGCGGATGTCTGCCACAACAGCCTCGTCCTGGCTCTCAACAAACGAGCCCCTTATGCTCCGATGGCCTCTTGCCACCTTCTGTTGCTTATTTGCCTTGGGTGGCACCACCACTACTTCCCTCTCCTCAGTTTCGAGGGGCCTTTTCTTCTTCAAGTCCAGTATGGGCTTTAGGCCGGGGTCAGGAATCTGAGGTGGTGGCGGAGGCAGATTCGCCACTGGTTGGGAAGTCCCACTGCCTTTTGGCTCGAACTTCTTCCCTCTGTTCTTCATTAACGCCCTTAAATCTGCCATGTCTTCCTCGTGCGAAGAGACTTCCGGAATGGCAGTTATCAGAAGGGGTGGATGGACGTTGGAATGCCTATCAATCCCCTCTTCGGAGTCCGAGGACGGTATGACCTGTACCCCGCCCGAAGCTTCTCCTCTGAATTGGAATTTATCTATCTGCTCTTCTAATGAGGAGGTTGAGGAGCCAACCCTTTCGCCTGTAACAACCGGTTCGAGGGGTACTTCGGCAACTGGTTGGCCGAGCAACGGTACAGCCTATGGGTTAGGGTGTGGCACTGGTGGAAGATTGTGTGGCGCTAAAAATACTTTCCGAGCAACGTTTATTCGGTTGAGACGGTGATCCCCTTGTGTTATAGCGTTGCCGATCGGTTGACAGTCTTTCTTTTTCGCCGTGTACCCGAGAATAAGAGGAGCCGACCGCAGCTGCCCGTCTTCACTTACGAAGATCTTGATCTTAAGAGGTAATTGAGTGCGGCAGTATTGGTAAGGCTAAGCCGAGGAGAAACGCGGTTCCTATCTGTTAAAAATCACAGCAAAACTTTATTAGAAACTCGAAAATAACAACACAGAGAATTAAAAATTGTTGAAAGGCGAGGATCCTAAGTCTATTGTTAGTGAACCTAAATCTAGCACATCCCACCTGGCTCTCCTGGCTTGGTTGGACAATGGGGACCATCATGCCATGCGCCCAAGACGATCACGTAGTCGTCTTTCATCCCTTTGTTGGATTTGGGTAGGCAGGAAATGAGTCTAACCTCGTCGGACCGGGATTTGAGATAATATCCCGCCCCTTGTTGGCTGTGGCACTCATACATGTGCACCACATCAAGCCAGGTTAGGCCCAGTCCTAAATGGCGGTTCAGATCCTCAATCGCTCCTAGGATCCTAAACATGTTGGGCGCGCATTGATCCGGGCTAATCCTATGGTTCCTAAGATAACTAGTGGTGATGGGACCCATAGGAATGGTCATCCCTCCTTCTAGGAAGGCAATAAGGGGGATAACCACTTCGCCCGTCTTCCGATCTGTTAGTATTTTTTCTGGGGAGCAATACCTCACACCCACATTAGGGGGTATGCGATATGCGGCTCTAAACGCCTCCATCTAATCAGGGCTATCTACCAAATACTGGAGTTTACCCATGGCACTTAAAAAAAAAAGATGGCTGGCCGAAGAGAAGACTAAAGGATCTAATGGACGACAACTTACAAGAACTAGGTCGGAGAAAGATTTTCAGGCTCGTAGAAGGATTCGTGAAGACTCTGGGAAACTGGAATTGATGACTGAGAGATTTGGACGGAGTCGCGTGCTTGTTCTTGCTGGAGTGTCTGAAAATTTGCAAAGTGAGGAAGAAATAACTTCTTTTGAGGATTTATACTGGGTCACGTGAAGGGGTGGAAGTTATTTCGCCCAAACCCCAAGGGAGAACCACATCCGTCAGATCAATCATTCACCGTTGGATACAAAGGACAAGACGCCACCTGGTGCAATTAATGCAGCGCCTTGGGAATATGGAAACCGCAGCGGCAATGATGAAGCGCTTATATCTATGCCTACACATGTGCCAGTTCAGACACGTGGCTGTTCTCAAACTTTTTACTCCGTGGCAGGTCAAAATCACACTTTTTCTCTTCGGATGCGAGGGAAAAATTGAGATTTTGAGGGGCTATTGTGGGGGGTAAAAGCTCAGGTCTACCAATTGGGCCTGGGGCCTTGTTTTTGAGATTACTTTGTGTCTGAAGAGTAGTAACGGGTTGGGGTAGGGTTCACCTGAGGCCAACAAACCCAGAAAGGGCGGAAGAGTACAATCCGAAGAGGTCACCTTTTGTCCGAGGAGGTTTTACTCCTCGGATACGAATAGTTCTGATCAAATAAATGTACCGAAAGCCCAAATGCCCTTTCTGGCAATCTTGGTGACAAAGATAAGCTCTGGGCATTCCTGGGGATGATAAGGATGAAGAAATATCTCAAGGAAAAGCTGCCACCACCACATTTAATGCCCTGCAGCAACTTTTCTGGCCGCATTTATGTGGAGAAGACCCCTGAACAGTGCAACCTCAACTACTGCCACTCCCAAAAAGCTAGAGAAGATGCTTGATGTGACCTACGCTCAAGTATGTTAGCAGATGGAAGACAAGTGGACGATTGGGATGATTAGGAAAGAGGCTATATAAAGAAGGAGAGCCCCTGATAGAAAGGGAATCAAGAAAAAGAGAACGAAGAACAAGAAATATCATTACTGTAGCCCTGGAACCTGTAACCTAAGTTCATTCAATAAAATTCCTCTTCGGACGTTAAGTCTACCACGGTTTTTACGTGATTGCATGTTAGATTATTCGCCCATACTATAACCAACTTTTGTTTAATTCATATCCGGTCCAGTTCTTTTATCCACGCTCTACAAATTTATTGTCTTGGGTTCATTGGGCTCATACTCCATATCTCGTGGGCTTGGGCTACCAAAATTGACCCTACAGAAGTAAATAAGGGGGTTTTGGAGGGTAAATTTGGAGATGGGAAACTGCTGGGGAAGCTATTTGAAGTTGAATGAACATTTTCGATTGATTTTTTTTTTGGAGATAGCAGTAAAGACCCACGTTAGAGGTGGCCCGTAAGCTACGGTTTAATTCTTGGTTTTTTTTTTTTTTTTAACATACAAAAGCTTGGCCAATTAAGCTTAAACAGAGAGAGGGGATTTGGGATGGCAAAATAAGCCCAAACCCATTTGCCCACTCAAACCCACCCACTTTAATTGAACCCAAACTGACTCAATTATTATTTGAGTTAAATGGGCATCAACCCAATTAAACTCAATAATGATTGAGTTTTAACTAAAAACTCATTGAGCCTCATTTAACCCAAAAACAATTAACCCAAATTCATCCCCAGCCCTCCCCATCCAAGAAAAAAAAAAAAACCAAGCACTAAATTTTCTCCTCTCTAAGCGTTGGATATGCCTACCCCTCTTTCAGCCTCTCTAATCGTTTCACTGGGTTTTTAGATTTTAAAATTTTCTTTCATTTTCTCAGCCTTCAATCATGTATTCAGATTCCTAAACCCACCTAAGCAATCAATGGGATCGAGTTCAGAGCCACGGTCAAGCAAGAGCGAAACGACGTCGGTGAGTCCATTGCAGGCTGTGACATGGAGAGCTGTGTGGCCGTTGCTATCCCTGAAGTTGACGTTGACGCCGGAATCCAATAGCTCTCTGATCCCGTCCAGGTCACCTTCGTTCGCCGAGTACATCAACCTCACTTCTGGATCGATTGGTCTCTCCACATCATCAGTCTCCTCTGCCGCCGCCGTCGTGGCTTTGTGCCTCTCCAGCGCCATTGGCGACTGCTTCCCCAATGTGAATCTCTGGCACCAGCGACAGAGAGTGGAGTCCATGGGTTTTGGCGTAGAATGGGGAGAGGAGTGTAGAGAGTTTTTGGTGGGAGGTTGAATCTGGGAGTCTACTTTCACTTCCACTTCTTTTTCTTGGGGAGTGTTAGGTTGCTGAGAAAATTGGAGATTTAATTTAAATTTTTCTTATTTATTTAATTTCTTTATATTGAACCAAAAAAAAAAGGTTTAATTTAAATTTGATTTTCTTTCTTTCTTTTTACTCAGAGACTCTGAATTTTAGTTTCGCTGGAAAGAAGTTTTGGTTTTCACTTTTCAGGTGAGTTTTGCTATGAGATAGATCCATTCTGTTCTAGCAAATTTCTACTTCTGATTAAAAAAAAAAATTTTAGTTTTTATTTTTATTTTTATACAATTTTGTGCATGTTTGAATTGTTTGGTTACTGATGTATACTTTGATTGGTTGTTGAGAAAATACTGGAAATGAAAAGGATGCTATTTTTATTTATTTATTTATTTATATTGAACCAAAAAATAGGTCATTTAATGGCATTTTCATTTTAATGGCATTTTAGTAATTTTGATAATTGGGTAATTGGGTAAGTTGGGGTTTACCCATAATAATTGGGTTCGATTGGATTTGGGTTAGAAGCAATTAGTTAAATGAGTTTTTAATGGATAAATGGGTTTCGTATACCCAACCCAATTATGCCCACCCCAAACCCACCCATTTGACACCCCTAGAGGAGATCAATGAATTCGAAAGAGATTTGTGCGAACAATTAGCAAATCTACTCTACCTTGCACAACGTCAGTATGAAGAAGGTATTGGAGGGCGAGGGCAGAGGTTGTAATTTTGGTAGATTTATTGGGTTGGAGTTTGAGTTGGCTGTGTAATTTTTTTAATAATAAAAGCACCACCACATAATTAAATAAAAATATCATGTCATTATTCTATTAGACATATAAGCAAAAAACCTAACATAAGTTAACTGAAGGACTAATAAAGCTTATTTTTTAAATTCCAAGGAATAATAGCTCTCATTTCAAACTTTAGGGACAAAAAACGCTTAGTAGGTAAATTTTAGAGACCAACAATGTAGTTTCGCCTTAAAATTATGTCCATTTTGTTAATTTCAAGGTTTAGATTTTTTTATTTTTTTTATCTAACAGCTTTTATATTGCCACATCGTTCCTCTCAATTTCACTTTAAATGAAAAGAATTCATCTTATATATGATTGAGATTTTATTTCCAAGATTTGACAATTTACAGACTATCACGTTTAAAATTTTTTTAAGATGTGACACAAGATTCACCTTTTTATTTGTAACTAGTTGGAAACCCATGTAATGCACAAGAAATTTAATATAATATGATTTTTCCTTTTTTAATTATAACGCTATATTTGTTTCAACAATGATATTTTTTAGAAAATGAGTTATTTTTCAAAAAACATTTTTCATTACACTATCTCATTTTCTTATGTTTGGTAGCAACCTTGAATAAGTTAAAAAAGCAATCTCATAACTTCCCTTATTTAGCTTGCTGTGAGATAAAGTTATTTTCTAAAAAAAAAAAAGTTGAAAACAATCTCTTAAAATAAGTCATATTTTTTTATGTTAACTAAAAATAGTTTTCATTTGACTTATTTATTCTAATGTTACCAAATAGTGGAAAATACGGAAAACTATCTTTATACAATGTTTTTTATCAAAACAAACAAAGCATAAATGTTTTGTTTAAATATGAAATTTGATCATTATGGTAATTAATAAGACATTTATTGTGATTGTATTTGTATATGAAGCTATATATTCTACTATTTAAAATAGATCTCATGTGTCAATATTTCTTTTTGTTCACGTGTCGAGATTTTGATGGAAGATTTAAGTATAGAATAAAATTTAAATTCAATTATATATATATATATATATATATTGAAATAATAAAATTTAAAATATTGAGATTTCAACCAAAATTCAAATTGCTTTGGTTCTATATAATTATAGATTCCAGATAATAGTTACACTTATACACTCCAAATCCCAATAAAATTAAGGGTCAACCCATTTTTACTTGGCCTATGGGGTGGGGGGCTAAGTTTAACGGGTTGTTAATTAGTCAATGAGCTAGCCTAATAGGCGTCTATGGGCAAAAAATCAGCCCATCACCCGATCTACCAGTTAGAGTGGACTACTCACAGACCTTGAGTTTGGGTTATATGGATTTTACTAATGTGCGCCTTCAATAGTATACCATTTTTGAGAAAAAATTTATTGGGAATTGAAAAAGTTTTGACAATTTTTTCAATTCCCGATAAAATTTTTTCAAAAACAGATTTATTAATGTATGCTCTAAGAACATACATTAACCGGATCCTTTGTTTATTTGGATCAGGTGCTATTTCTTGAATTATGGTTATTGCACCATGCAATTCCATTTTAATGGTTGTGATCAAAAGTTAGGAAAGTTATTTTTAATATTAGCCACTCGATCAAAGTAGTTTAAAAATTTAAAAATTATAAGAGATAAAAGATTAAAAATAAAAAATAAAACTTTTGGTGAGGAATTTAGGAGAAATAGCTCTAACATGGCACCGGATTCAACACATATGCAAGTAAAGTCACGGATGATGCCTCCACAAGGCACCAAGTACGAGGTTTTATTTTGTTATTTTTATTTTTTATTTAAGAAAAGTACGAGTTTTAAGGTTTCGTTTTCAGGGATTCTCTGCTGTCTCTAATAAATACTGCCCTCCCAAGTTTTGTCTTCATTTTTCAAGTAAGAGGATTTCCGTCAATGCATCTCCAAATTGCATGGAACGCACCTCGATGGATACCAAAATAGTAAAATATTTATATTAAAAGGAACACAGCAATCTTTTTCAAAGCTAATAAATTGATTACATTCAACAAAGGTTTGGCTGGTCTGGGCGCTATTATTAAAAACGACAAAGGTCTTGTTATAGTTGCCTATACACAATTTATTCTACTGCCTACATCTTTAGAGATGGTGAAAGTGTTGACAGCGTGTAGTGCTATCGACTTCGCAAGGGAGCTGCATTTTGATCAAGTGATCGTTGAAGGTGACTCGGAAGTAATCATCACTGCCATTAAAAAGGGAGGTTTTTTGTCCTCAAGCTTCAGGCACATCATCAAGGACATTAAACTCTCCTCTTTAGCCTTCCATAATATTTCTTTTAGCCACACCCGTCGGCAAGGAAATAAAGTAGCTCATAGGCTAGCGAGAATGACTTGTAATTTTTCCCCATTTTATGTCTAGATGGAGGTTGTTCCTCCAGACATTGCTTCTGTGTACTTTTCTGATTTGCTTGAATGAATTCTGCCCCCTCTCTTCCTGGGGTGGTTTTTCAAAAAAAAAAAAAAAAAAAAGAAAAGAAACTAAATTGGAAATATTATCCTTTGTCTCATTAACATTAACAAAAGCAATAAAATAAAATTGGTCAACGCTTTAAGGTAGCCCCCAACAAGAAACTAAGTCATGATTAATGACCCTAATATTAAACTAAATTGTTCAACGCTCTTTAATGGTAGCCCTCCAACAATAATTTACGTCATGGTGGCCTTCTTGTACCTTACAATGGGGACCTATCTTTTGCATTCCATTTGACTTTGAAAAAAACTACACCCACTTCTTTCGATGTTAAGCTCTCTCTATTTCAGCAATATTATTTTCTAAAAGAAAATTAAAAATGAGTTATTTTAAAAAAAATATTTATTTATAAATCTATCACATTTTTCTATGTTTGGTAGCAATTTTAAATGAGTTAAAAAACAGTCTTCTAACTTTCCTTATTTATCTTGCTGTAAGATAGAATTATTTTCCAAAAAGATTTAGTGGAAAATAATCTCTAAAAATAAGTTATACTTTTTCTATTAACTAAAGATAGTTTTCATTTGACTAATTTTTTATGATGCTACTAAACAATGAAAAGCACAAAAAATTATCTTTACACAAAGTTTTTTATCGAAACAAACAGAGTGTAAAAGAAAAAACACCCTTTCGACTTCCCAAAGAATGGTTAAGTGTATTCTAAGGTTTCACGAGGGATCCTAAGTTCGAAATATCTTGCCTAGACATTTATAAGAGAATCATTTTAAGAAATTTTTTATGGGGGAAAAAAAAAAGCAATTGATTTTTTGACAATTTTTTCTATTTTCCATAAAAGTAGTATAAAATATTTCTTAAAATGGTTTATTAACACAATCAACATACATTCCTTTGAAATTGTGTTTAGAAAATATAATTTCAGTTAATTACACAATTTCACAATTTCAGTAAGAGAAATATTTTGTCTACAATATTTTTAAAACAAATCTTTAGTGTCAGGTTGTTACAAGTTGTTATTAATAGGGCAAAAAGTTTTACAGTGGTCGATTCAAATTATAACTAAATAGCAACTAACCACTTATAATTTATTGTGAAAATATTGTGAATGTAACATTTCTCTTTAATTAATGTTTATCACACGTTCACTATTGTTCACAATTTGCACACATGCACTTCTTGAAATTGTATTTTTAAAACATGATTTGAATGAGTGTACACGAATTGTGTGCATTGATGAGCATATAACAAGATTTAACCATTTTTATACCATTTTTATTTTAAGTTATGGTGAATTTTGGAAAAATGTTTTAAAATTCTGTTATCACCTAGCTAGAAGAACTCAATAAAACACCATAGCGCGCAACACCATCAGCATTTAGCCTCATAGTGCTATAGTTTTAAAATTCTGTTATCACCTACAATAACATTGTGTCTTGCATCACAACTACCATTTAAAGATTTTTAGAGCTTTCATCCAAGTCTGTAGTTCATCTTTGTATCCATCTTCAATGTCTTATCTACTAGTCCTCCTCCTAGTCTTATGTTTGTTTGTAAATCCTTGTCTTTCCGACCCAAGAGCCACAGAGGCTGCTCTCATATGCACCAACACAACTTCTGTACCACAGAACGATACCTTCCTACAAAACTTCTTCGCAGCCATGGACACAGTGACCCCTTTGATTGCCGCACAAAGATACGCAGCTGTTGTGAAGGGGGCTGGTGATACCCCAGTTTATGTTTTTGGTGAGTGCATGAAAGATCTAACTAACAAAGACTGTGGAGTTTGCTTTGCTCAGTGCAAGACTCAGATCTTCTGGTGTAAGCCATTTCAAAGAGTCAACCGTGGTGGCAGGCTTTTCTATGATGGGTGTTATCTAAGGTACGATGATTACTATTTCTTTAATGAGACTCTGAGTGTGGAAGACAAGACCGTGTGTGGATCCCAAGAGTTTGTTGGGAATGGTTCTGTTTTTAGCGCTAATGTTAATCATTTGGTGATGAATCTGAGCGTGGAAGCACTTAAGTTTGATGGGTTTTCTGTGGGGTTTGTGACCAATGAAAATGTCACGGTTTATGGATTGGCTCAGTGTTGGGAATTTGTGAATGGTTCTGATTGTGAGTACTGCTTGGCCAGTGCGGTTTCTAACATTAGTTCATGTACTCCAAAAGAAGAAGGAAGGGTCTTGAACGCTGGTTGTTATTTGAGGTATTCAACAGAAAAGTTCTATTACAATTCGACTCAGCCTGTTAGAAACAGTAATCAAGGTGAGTTTGGCTCCAATGAATTTTTTCATTTTTTTTATTGTCTTTTCTCCATCGAATCAAATGGGATATTAGTGTTTTCCCTCGTGGAAGCCTTGAATTACTGTCCTTTTTAGTTGTTTATAAATTTCAATTTAGATTCTATTCCATTTCCACTGCAGCACAAAGTGACTAAAAACTGGGATTTGAATTAGCCCATATTGTCTAATTTTATGCCATCAAAGGATAAATTGTAATGCTTTGTTTTTTGTGTAAAAAATTCTTCATAGTACTAAAAATCTCAGCAACATTAATGATTACTTAATTAGATAATCTGGTGTACTAATTGCTCGACTTCTATTTTGATTAATGATGGTCACGGAGTAACATGTTAATCAATGTTAGGAAGCAAGTTAGCTATAGCTTTGACCGCAACATCGTCTGCTTTGGCTCTTTTGCTGGTTATTGCAATGGTTGTCTTCATTGTGAGGAAGAATGTACTAAAGAGGAGGAGAGGTACCTATTTTGATATCTTAGATGTTGAAAGACTTTGTCTAGACTCTGGACTTAATATATAGCTTGACTTGATATTTGTTTCAGAGAAAAAACAACTTGGCGCTATGTTGGCCACTCTGAACAAGTCCAAACTCAATTATAAGTATGAAGTTCTAGAAAAGGCCACAAATTACTTTCACAATTCCAATAAGCTGGGACAAGGAGGATCCGGTTCTGTTTACAAGGTAATTTCAAGTCTACTTTTTTGACATCTTTAATTTTTACAAATGAAATTAACTAGGTACATTTCTTTGTGTCAAAGTAGGGAGTTTTGTCAGATGGGCAGGTTGTTGCCATTAAGAGGCTTTTCTTCAATACCACACAATGGGTGGACCATTTCTTCAATGAAGTCAATTTGATCAGCGACATCCATCACAAAAATCTTGTAAAGTTGTTGGGATGCAGTATTGCAGGCCCTGAAAGCCTTCTTGTTTATGAATATGTGCCAAATCAAAGCGTCCATGATTACTTTTCTGGTTGTAATTTAATCTTGAATTACTATTTATGTTAGAAGATAACCCTTTCTCATTTAACTTATATACTTACACATGTCACTTCATTTGGTTCAGCTAAAAGGAAGTTTCAGCTGCTAAGGTGGGAGGTGAGGTATAAGATCATATTGGGTACGGCTGAGGGCTTGGCCTATCTCCACGAGGAACTAGAAACGAGAATCATTCATAGAGACATTAAATTAAGCAATATACTGCTTGAAGAGGACTTCACAGCAAAGATTGCAGATTTTGGACTTGCTAGATTATTTCCAGAAGATAAGACACACCTCAGCACTGGCATTGCTGGCACATTGTAAGTGCAAGACCATCTTTGGTTATCTTCCTTGGTCCATAATATCCTTTATCATTCCTGTGATTAATGTCCTCTTCATTTGGGAAAAATTCTTGTGTATTGGTACTTCAAGGTTTATCCTAGTTATTTCTTTTAAGTAACATTAACAGATATTTCATCATTACACAATGTCTCAGTGCATTTTAAAGGATGTTTAGATGAACACCTCCAAACTGTGTTCGTTAACTACTCTCTTGGTGCCATTGTTACGAATTGCTTAATATAATGTATTGAATCAGGGGAAGGTTGATCCAAAGTTGATATTCTCATTATAAACATGTAATTGTTCATTGTGTTATATAATTATATGTTAGGTACATACTAACAAACATTAATTTTTCTAGGATAAATTTTAGTATTATTTTCAAGTCCTTTTTGTTAATTGGAAATTATCACCACAGGGAAAAGACAATACTAGTAAAGTATCAATCCTTTTCCTTTTGTTCTATTCACATATTGACATTCCACCCTCACAGCTTTGCAGTATAAAGTGTAATATCTCTGCTTACATATACATCTCTTATTTGGCATTAACCATATTTGTATTTGTAGAGGTTACATGGCCCCAGAGTATGTTCTTCGCGGCAAATTGACTGAGAAAGTAGACGTTTACAGTTTTGGGGTTCTTGTAATTGAAGTTATATCTGGAAAGAGGAACAATACCTTCTCTCAGTATTCATATACCATCCTACAAATGGTAAATCTTTTTTCCTTTGGCATTTCTGCTAATTTAGGCTTCAATGACAAATAATCCTCCTCTAATTTCATGCCAGGAAACCTAACAAAACCTTCTTACTTTTTATCTTTTTTAAAGGTCTGGAACCTTTATGGAATAGGTAGGGTATGTGAAGCTGTTGATCCAGCCTTAAAGGGTCAGTTCCAAGAAGATGAGGCATCTCGATTACTTCAAATTGGGCTATTATGTGTACAAGCCTCTGCAGAACTGCGGCCATCAATGTCAACGGTAGTGAAAATGTTATCTGATAATCATGAAATTCCTCAGCCAACACATCCACCATTTCTCAATTCCAGCAGTGCAGAAATCCGTCAATATATACCATCTAGAACTTACAATTCTCAGCCTGTGTCCGGCAATCACTCTAAAATGCATTTTACACATTCTATAACTATATCTATTTAAAATGTGTAATATTGTCATTTTTAGTATCCTCAATGCTCATTTTTGCTAGAGATACAGAGCATTTTTGCTAGAGATACGTAGTGTAATTATGATGCCCCAAATTGACATTGAATTAGTTGACTATATGTTTTGTGGGTGTGTATTTAGTCCCACATTTGGCATATATTCAATTGATATGAAATTCAGGAAAAATTATACTTTGCCACCCTAAACTATACCCTGATTATACTTTGCACCCTAAAATTTTCAAATGTACGTTTTGTATCATAAGCTATGATTGTTATTACACATTGCTCCCAAACATCAAGTTTCCTGTTAACCTGGATGGAAAAATATGGCACTATGTGAAAAGACCTAATTTTCCATCTTCTTAATCATTTAAAATCAAAAGTTAAATTACATTTTTCTACCTTAAACTATAATCTTGATTACACTTTGCACCCAAAACTTTGAATTTTCGTCCAAGTTAACAACAAACTTAATGTCAAGATGCAAAGTGTAACAATGGTCATAATTTAGGGTGCAATACGTGCATTCAAAAAGTTTATGATACAAAGTGTAATATAGGGTATAATTTAAAGTTATAAAGTGCAATTTCCGCTAAAATATATAAATAACAAGCCCTGAAACCACACGTTGCGCGTGATAATTTTTTTAGGATCGTCACATTAAATTTATTTTTTGCAATTTGGATTAATTTAATAAAAAGTAATGTATTTCATAATTGTATTTTCATGTATTATAGAAACAATAAAAAATGTAATATATGTATATATATATATATATTGTTTATGTAGTACCAAAATGAAAACAATGCAATTTTTCTTACGAATTCAAAAGGCAAGTTAGAAAAATGATCATCTTTTAATAAAATTTATTTATAACATTTTGAGTATCATTAAAAAGTATATAAAATTTGGAAAATATTCTTTTAGTTTTAAACAAACTTTCTCAAACTTATTTTGTTCTACTCTAAAATCCAAAACACCAAAAAACGCAACTAAAAAATTAATAAAACTTAACATTATAATTGGACCAATTAGGAAATAAAATTGTTATTGTTAATCTATTGAGGTTATTTTATTTACAGAAATTGCAATTTCGTCACCAAAAAGACTATCAAATAAAAAATTATTAACAAAATCTTAGAATTAAGTTTCTATATATGCATTGTTATAAAATAATAATAATAATAATAATAATAATAATAATGAAAAAACAATTGCAAAAGCTAAAATATGTCACTCATCCGATTATTTTCGTTTGACTAACCTTTGGTTTTGTCCACCTAAAAGGATTAAAAAATAAACAAAACTTAGTAAAATCTCATAGTTTAACATCTAAATGGATCACTAAAAAAATTAAATTTTAACTTGCAAAACAACTAATTATTAACCCAAACCAAATCAAACCAATGGGATAAAGAAAAAGAATTTGTGATCGGGAATTAGAATACCAAAATACCAAAATATTCATAAAAATCGATATAAATATACCAAAAACATAAACAAATAGAATGTGACAATTAAATGAACAATAACAGAAAGAATCATTAGTAGAAAAAATGAAGTGGTTGAAAAGTATTAAAAAATCCACTAAATGGAAGCAAAATTGGGGAGAGAGAGAGAGAGAGAAAAAGAGAGAGAGAGTATTGAGATTTTTTTTTGTTGTGGACAACTTAGAAGAAATAAGGGAGATGTGGAAATGAAGTAAGAAGAAATTTAAATGAAAATTAAAATGGAAGAGGAATGGTTAAGGTAGATGAAAAGTTGAACAAAGTGAATCTGTAGAATTTAAAAAGGTATAAAGGAAAAGGTTTAAAAATCTATCAAGGGAATCAAATGAAATTTTCAAAAAGGCAATAATTGGAGGAGAAGAAAGATTGAACTAAAAAGACAATGATTGAAGAAGATGAAAAGTTGAACAAATAAGAAATAACAAAAAAACAATAAAATAAAATAGAATAAGAAAGGATGCTAAAGAAAATGTTTAAAAATCTATTAACAGAGTCAAATGTAAATTTTAAAATGACAATGACTGGAGGAGATGAAAGTTTGAACTAAAAAGAAAATAATTGAAGAAGATGAAAAGTTGAACAAATAAAAAATTACAAAAAACAATAAAATAAGAAAGGATGCTAAAGATACGGTGCAAAAAGAGTTTTCTAAAATTTATTGCAAAACTTCCATTATTATCTATAGTATAGATATGTGTATATATATATATATATATATTTTGGGTTTTTGATTCTACATTGATTTCATTATTTACTTATAAACATCTAAGCTAAAGTAGATGAATATGTAAATGCAGGGTTATACGTAAAGTTAAAACCGCCCACGATGAATGTGTAAAGTCAATAATCTACTTATATGTTTTTGTAAAATAAATTATGAATAAACAATAAATAATAAAAATAATGATTATGTGACCAAAGATGTGGCGAATGAAGTGGCACAATAAGAGTTTAGCAACAATAAATACTACGCTTCAGCTTATATATATATATATATATATATTACAAGGAAGAGCATCAATTGTGACCAAATTAGTCCTTGTGGTTTATACTTTATAGTGTAGATGTGACTAGAGTCAAATTATTTTTTCTCTAAAATTTAGTTAGCATCTACATTTTCTAGTATAAAATTATGTGCAAGTTTTGTGCTATTAATTTTTGTCTAACTTAATAGTGAAACTAACGTCGGGGTGCAATGTGTCATAAGTGTGATAATTTAGGGTGCAATGTGTGCATAAGAATAGTTTATTGTGTAAAGTATAATCTAGTATATAGTTTAGGGTGATAAAGTGTAATTTTCCCATATCTGTTGGACATTTGGTAGTTTATCACCAAAAACTGCCAATTTGCCATGTGGACCAAAAGTTGTTAAAAAAAAAAAGATTTAAAGGGATAAAAAAAATATAAATATTTTAAAAAAGAATAAATGGAAGTTCTGGTAGATTTTATACCATTGATGTGTACTCTTAGAGGTGGCTCGATGCATATGGGGGCCTTAGGCAAAAGCTAATTTGAGACTTTTTATATATTTAAATATGACTTTTTTTGAAAAATAAATTTTAATATTACTTAAAATCTATTATCTTGTTTTATAAGCAAATTTACTAATTAACCATGTAGAATTTTTTTTTCTTGAAAAAATATATTAATAAAAGAATTAAAAAAACCTCTAACAGCTGTTAATGTGGCAGATTGATAGTGATAAATGAAAATGTGATGTTAATGGTGGACCTAAATAAAAACTAGTAAAAGTTTGCCAACTCAACTGTTGTGAAAAATATTGTGAAATTCTTTGTGTATTGCTCTTTGTTTTGTGAAAATTAAGTGTTACATTCATAACATTTTCATAATAAATCCTAAGTATTAAGTTATAACTGGTTCTAATTTGAACCCACCACTAAAATTACTCCCCCCCCCTCCCCCAATAACAACTAATAACAGCCTTTCACTTAGAATTTATTGTAAAAAATGTTGTGGATGTAACATTTTTCTTCCTCTTTTTTCTTATTTTTCAATTGATAAAAATATATTATTTTATTTATTGGCTAAAATGTCTCTATTGGTTAAAATTTAGGAGCCTTTTTCTACATAGGGGCCTTAGGGGACCACCTCATTTGCTTATAAAGTAAAGTTGGCCCTGTGTACTCTACTAATCAACTACACTAATTATTAAACTAAATCAACTACTACTAAATTTAAAAAAAAAAAAAAAAAAAAAAAAAAAAAAAAAAAAACCCTAAACTAATCTCATATAGGGATGACAATGGGGCAGGTCTGGGCCAAAGGATGGGGTCTTCACCCCCACGCCACATGATTTTGTCTTACTCCATCCCTACCCCACCCCGCATGATAGGAAAAATTTTCTTGTCCCATCACTGCCCCTTGGGGCCCTGCGAAGCCCCGCTCTACCACGTAAAACTCTACTTTTTGTTAATTTGCTCCACAACTATTACAATTTTTTTTAATAAAACTTGTTTCATTAATAAAAATATACTTGAAATTACAACTAAATTTATCACATCAAATCAAACTAATTTTTACCAAAAATTGAATAATATTATCCAATTGTTTAACAAGACAATATCACCCCAAAAAAAAAAAAAAAAATCTCATAATATAAAAAATAACAAAATAGAGACAGAAAATCACGTTGGAGGAATAAAATAAGCTAACATTGATATGTTTGTTTAATGAGTAGGGTTTTAAGGTATGCAAAATTTACAATTATAACCTTTATCAATGCGAGGCAAGGCGAGATGGGTCTAAAAAGTCTAAACCCATCTCTGCCCCGCCTCGTAGTACGGGGTTAAAATCTCACTTCATCCTTACCCTATCACCTTTACCACATGACCACACGCAACTCTAAATCCATAAACTCTTCTTTCTATATATGTTGCACACAAACACCCACGTTTGTGACATTGAGATCCGACTCAAAGTTTTAGATCATCAACAGTTGTTGATCTTGTATGTAACAATTTATCTCCACCAGTTCTTGAATATGGATCTTTTTCTCGGAAGAGGTTTATTGAATTAGAAGGTTACAAAACCTCACAAATCTCACAGAAGTAACTTACAAGTCTTTCCAAGAACTTCTGAAACGTATTCAGGGTTTCTCTTTTATACCTGGTAGTGTTGGACAGAAACTCTAAACGTTTTCGCAAGCTTTGGACCTAATTTAAATTCTGCATAATACGATTCTCGATCGGTCGAGCCTTGCAAATTCTGAATTCTTCTTTCTGCAACTTGACTGTTCTTGAATTTTGACTTGAACCAACATGAGCAATGTCTAACACTATTCTAAGACTTAGAAATCTTAAATTAGACATGTTTTAATTCTTAGCTTGCCAACTTACATAAAATTAGAACTTAAACATTTATTCCTAAATATTTAAATCCTAACATAATCTATTGAAAACATAGTAAAACTCAATTGAGCATGAAAAAAAAAAAAAATAAAGACAAGAATTTGAAAGTGATTTGGCTAAGAAAGCCTACATCCACTGAGATCCATTTGATTTGTTTATTCTGCTATATCGTCCTTTGATACTTTTTTCTGTTTATATAAACTGCTTTAGAAAATTGGATCCCTATTCCCTACAGACCCAATTTGCATTGATGAATATAGGCTTTAGCTCCCTTGTGTTTCTGCTTTGCAAATCACGCGGAGTTGAATTTTCTGTCTTGGTTGGTGAAGTTTTTATATTAATATCAATTTAGTCACTATGTTGAAGAAAGTGGCGGATGCTTCCCTCTCTTTGAATTTAGCTTTCGGCTTCAAGTTCACAAACGAAGGAAATCTTTTTCAACTGACATATAAGAGATATATAATTCCCAAACCTAAATAGAAAAGGATTGAGCTCCATGATTCCCTTGATCTCCGCCTAACTGGGGCTAGCAAACACCATGAGATGCTAATTAAATTATAAGATTTTTTAATGGAGTATGCAAAGTTGTGATGAGGGATTACTCTTGCGCAGCTGTCATTAGTAGCGTAGCTAGAAAATTTATCCAGGGGAGCCAAGCTGAATAAATATATATATATAAAATTCGAAGAACGGTTTGGCTTAATTCCAGTACTTTTTTAACTGAAATTTCCTATTGTTTTAATGAGAGACTGCCACGTCCCACTAACTAAATAAAATGTGAAAATTAAAATACGCTACCACTTATTATTGTATATTTAAAACAAAAGAACATGTTCAATTAAAAAAGTACTGGAGGAAAGCTAAACCCTTCAAGAATAACCTACACACATAAAATATGTTTGTAACATTATTTTACAAATGTTATTTTACTTATATATTTCTATGATATGCTATTATGGTATAAGATTAATTAGAGGAAAGAAGCAGTGCATTAATAATATATAAATGTTTCTATTTGTATGAAATACATTAAATACACTTTGAATTAATGAGTTATTTATGATATAAGAGTAATTAGAGGAAACAAAAAATGATGCATTAGTCATCTAAATAAATATGTTACATAATTTTAGTAAAAGGGTCATGCTAACGAGTGCCCTAAGGGCACTCATTAATAATTCATTTTAGGAAAATTTTGATACCACTTTTATGGAAAATGAAAAAAACTGTCAAAATATTAATTACTTTTTTTTTTGTTTTTCATTTCCCATAAAAATTTTCTTTAAATGAATTATTAACCAGTGCTCTAAGGACACTCGTTAGCATTTCCCTAAATAAAAATTTAGGGGGTTATTATTTAAATTTATATCTAAAGTTACAATTTTTAAAACCTAAAATACACGGGGGAGGAGAGATTTTTGAAAAATCAATGGCACCCTTAGCCCCACCCACCCTCCTTTGGCCCTGACTGTCATTATGCTAAAGCAGTAGTCATCCTATTTTTTGTGTTATACCAACCATAACTTGTCATGTATTAATTTGACTTTCTTTATAAATTGACCAAAGTTTAAAATGAAAGAAATCAAAAATCAAACACATCGCAAACCTTTTTTTTTATTTTTATAAAGTTTCAACCTATGACGTCTGTTTTCATAATTTTTGTTCTTTTATTATCAGCCCATCAGACCAAGGCACCAATATGTTTTTAGTGTAGACAGTGATTAAACCTCATATCTCTTATTCAATCTTATATCCGTTTCTGTGATTTGTGTTCTTTTATCATCAGACTAAGACACCAATCGGCTTTTGGTGTAGGTAGTGATTGAACCTGATATCTCTTATTCAACCATGACATTGATAGAATATAAAGTAAAATACAAAAAGTGAGATAGAGAATTTGTATTAACTATTAAATTCAATCGACAACTGCAATGCTATTTAAGACCATCAGAATTCAGAACCGTTGAAGTTAATATCGTTTGGTTGAAGCAAGTTTTATGATTGTTTATTATTGGTGCAAGGTTGAAGGTTTAGAATAATACTAAGATGCAATGTAAGTATATAATGACATAAGTGTGGCATGATTTTAGCCACAATTGTCGTAATTAGCTATTAAAAATAAATTGGAAAGACAATCGTAAGCTATCATGTGAAAATTGGAATTCAAAGTCATCTTAATTTATTTAAAGAAAAAAATAATTCTGGAACGGGAGATGCTGCCCCCGCCACCTGGACAAGGGGATTTAAATGTGACGATCCTGCCTCCATGTGATGTAACCATAACAAATTAACAATCCTTCTATTTTCTAAGGAACTAATTATATTATTTTTTTATATATAATATTTGAAATGAGATTGAGACCTAGTCTTCTTTTCTTTTCTTTTCTTTTTTTTTCCTTTTTTTGAGTAAATAAATGACCTAGTCTATGTTATATTGTTATTTATTTATTGAAGGGTGAAACATAATTTTGTATAATGCACATTGACTGATTTTAATTCACAAACTTTTTAATTGTTATCGTTGACACCCTAACATTTATACTAAAACAAATTAAGGTCTTTGGAGAAGATTGTAATTTATTTATACAAAATATGTAGAGTAAATTGCATTTATTGTCCTCAAATATGGTGTTTGTTCGATTTTAGTACCTCAAAATTTTTTAAAATGTAACAATTTAATCCCTCGGTCTATGTTTTTGTTTTATGTGATTAATGAAATCCTTTTTTTTTTTGGATACACCCTATAATCAAGGACCAAATCAAACCAAACCGTATTTAATGAGAGAGAAAGGGGGGGGGGGCGCCCAATATAGAAGTCATTTAAACATGTCACTCATTAATGTTTTAGTGTTTAATATCTCTGTAATAGTTTTATATTTTGGACATGTATTTTATTATTCTTATATAGAATAAAATACATGATATTTATTTTTACGGACAAAGTATATATAAAATTAGTTTTATCCATTTAGATATATTAAGGAAGACCCGAATGATTATTGGGTACTCTATTAAGAAATAAATGGCTCACAAAGTACTCACGTGAAGAGCATACTAGTTATAATACATTATGATTAAGGGTATTACCGCTATGAGCCATGTATTGAATTCTTTATTTGATTTAGAGCATTGCACAATTAGATGAAGTATTACCTTTTAATTAATTTGAGTACTGTGTTGGCCAAGTGAAAAAAAATGTAAAATATGTTTTCATTAGGAGACATAGGGTTTAATTAATTTAATGATTAATAAAGAAAAAAAAAACGTGAGGGTATTCAAATCATAATTTTTTTTTTTCCATTGGAACAAAATATTATCATATTTCTTTCTATTTCACTGAATCATTACGTGGTACTATGGGTTCCAGTTAGCTCAACTGATAAAATCTTTAATTGTTGAATAAGAGATTTGAGGTTCAATCCGCGCCTACACCAAAATCCAATTAGTGTCTTGGTCTGATGATAAAGAGTTATCATTAGAAGTGGATGCCATAGGTTGAAATTCTCTATTAAAAAAAAAAACATTACGTGGTACTCTTTACTATATTATATACATAAAATGTGAAATAGAAATAATTTGAATAATTCTTAGGTAATCCTGGAGCATGAAAAATGGTGCTACATTTTCTCACATTCATAGTAGTTTACTTATTAAATTCATGATGAGGTCCACCACGAATGTGAGTGAAGAGAGCACAATTTCTTTGTACTACAGTGTACCTAAGAATTTTCCGAAAGACTTTTATACCTATCAAAAATACAATAATAGACGTGGTTTTATTCCATATCAATTCTTTTTGAAAAAAAAAAAAATTAAAGACAAATAACAAACATTCTTAACACTATTATTATCTAACAATCAGACTTGAAAAACCAATTACATAATAAGGACGTCTATAAAAATTAAGAATTATAATAACGTTGGAAGGAGAATGGTACTCTATTCTCTTATATTCATAGTAGAGTCCATTCATTAAATTCATGATAGGGTCCACTACGAATATAAGTGGAGGGAGCGCAATTTTTTCATACTCCAAAGTACCTTCGTTATTTTCCAAAATGTTTTTTATAACTATCAAAAATATAACAATAGATGTGGTTTTATCCCATATCAATTAAAGACAAATAATAAACATTCTTAACACCATTTTTATCTAACAATGAGGCTTGAAAAAACCAATTACATAATAAGGATGCCTATAAAAATTAAGAATTATAATAATATTAAGAGGTAAGCATCACTCATCATCAGTATAAAAATAAGGATCCAAGTTTAAAAAGGGTAACGTTGGAATTTGAATATATGGCTAAACAAATTAGAATTTAAGTAACACTTTGGCATCGCTATAAGCAGTAGAGTTGTAACGGAAGAACTTAATTTAGTAGTAAAGTTTTGAAAACCTATTTAGTATTTGGCCAAATGAAGAGCATTCTAAAGTTATGGATTTAACAAGATTTCTTTTTTCTTTTTCTTTTTTTCTTTTTTTGGTTTGAGAAGAGTGATTTAACAAGATGAACAATGAATTAAAGAGTTTTCTTTTTCCATACTGTTGGAATTTTAAGCAATCAGCCTAATGATTTGTTGTCATGTGGCCTTACGGGGTCTTGTCACATCGATGCTTGATAGCCTAGTCAGCACGTGCAAGTCTACCAATGCACTGCGAAGCCCCTTATGCTCACTCACAGCATGTATTGGCGCGATCATTAGATAAAGACTTTGATGTGCCTCTTCCTAACACCTTAAGATTTTGGTAGTGGTTAGTATCATGGTCGTCACACAAACACCATTTTTTTAATGTTTATTAAAGAGTGATCTTATGCACTCGTTAAGGAATCTTTAAGAGAGTCTTACCTGCTAGGGAAGTAGCAAATACTTTTTGTTATTATATTTAGCTTCTCTGTAGTTTTTATGGACACTCACCTCTCCTAACAAGTAAACTATTTATTTTCACCTCCCCTGAATAGTTGAAAAAAGGTTTTGAAAATCCTAGGGAAAAAAAACTTTAAAAAAAAAAACCAAAATTCCAATTAATGGGTATGAGGATGGCAATTTAAGTAAAGAGTAAAGATATGACACTAAAGATTTTTAAAAACTTTTTTTTAGTCATCTGAGAGAGGTTAGTGTAAATAGTTTGCATATTAATGGAGGTGGGTGACTTTATTTCAAACTAGATGGGAGTAGAGATTGAGACATTTTTTTCAAAGTATGTGTGAATCTCACATGTGTTGATCTTATCTACCATGAGATTATAGTTTCCAGAAAGTCGAAATACTAGGGGGTGTGCATGGGTGGGGTTGAGGAGTTATTTCAATCAAACTCACCACGGTTGAACTGAAAAAAAAAAAAAACCAAAAAAACAAAAAACAAACCCTGAGCATTAGAACAATAACAAGCAACAATATTACAAGTTCCGTTGCCATCTTCCTAAAATTCTAAGCATGTATAGCACCATACACAAATAATCAGACTAAATGACATTTAATTAGTAAGTTGTGTAACTAGTAGGCATTTTTTTTTTTTACATTATGCCAAAAGTTATGATCCGTCTAACATCATTTTCATAGGGGTCTAGCATCGAACACACTTTTTTCACGTACTAATCATGACTTATTAACTCAAAAAGTTGTGAAAAAATGAGAGCAAGCGTATGGATTTAGACTTTCTCAGTTTCTCTTCTCCAACAAAACATCAAGTTTATCTTGAAATTTGCTCCATATTTACTTTAAAAAGATGCTGATATGTCAAGAATGAAGGCCGTTGGATCCCACAATTACGGTGAGAGGACTTTTGCTAACCGCTAATGATGGTTGCAAGCATGAGTTGACATCAGTATGTCCTAGTGTGAAAGGAAAAGAGAAAAAAAAAAAAAATTAAGAAACAAGCATTTAAATACATTATAATGAGGATTATAAATGCTTTATTGTTTGAATTGTCATCTGTAATTGTCATTCTTTATTCTCAACAAATTTTCTTACCTGTTCTCTTCTTCTTTATAGGTATCCAAAAAATTTGCATTTCTTCTTGCCACAGATAATACTGAAACTCATTGTTCAACAGCCTTACCATTAATATCAGATACAGTAATACAAATACTAATTCATACCAAAAATGAAGAAAGAATTCCCGTTTGTCCCTTCCCTATATCTTATCTTCCTTGTTACCAAGACTTTATTAATCCTAGAAACAGCAATGGGAGATCCAAGATCTCAAATAGTGAAAATAACATGTGGCAACCAACAGGAGCACAATGTCCAAGTTTTTGTTCATAATTCTGTTGCTACAATGAAAAACATCAGCAACCAAATGGGAGTTTCAGGTTTTGGATTAGCAGTTTCAGGTTCAGGCCCTGATACTATCTACGGCCTTGCCCAGTGCTATGGGGATCTCTCTTTACCTGATTGTGTATTATGCTATGCTGAGGCTAGCACAGTTCTTCCCCAGTGCTTTCTTTTCACTTCAGGTCGTGTTTACCTCGATGGTTGCTTCATGAGGTCTGCCAATTATAGCTTCTTTCAGGAGTATACTGGACCTGGTGACAGGGTCATATGTGGGAATACAACTAGGAAGAACTCAACGTATGAAGAATCAGTTAGACAGGCTGTGAGCAGTGCAGTTCTGGCAGCACCAAATCAAAATGGCTCTGCAACAGCTCAGGAGGCTGTACCTGGGGCAGTGAATGAGACAGTTTATGTGCTGGCTGATTGTTGGAGGACTTTAAATGCAAACTCCTGCAAAGCATGTTTAGAGAATGCATCTGCTTCAATATTGGAATGCTTGCCTTGGTCGGAAGGGCGAGCATTGAACACTGGCTGCTTCATGAGGTACTCAGACAAAGATTTCCTCAACAAGAAACCGGGAAATGGAAATTCAAAAGGTAAATGAACTAGGAGTTGGTCAAACGCGTATCATTATGTTTGGTGACCCAACTTGTAGGTTTAGGGACCTTTTTATGATAGTAAATTTGACCTGATTATGAGTTTTGATTGATGATTTTTGCAGGTACAACCATAGTGATAGCAGTTTCAGTTGCCAGTTCGGTGGTTCTTCTGGTAGTTGGAGTAGCAATTGGATTTTATATCTGGAAGCACAGATATATACAAAAGAAACGAAGAGGTAAAAAGCTTTCTCTGAAAAGATGTGGCAGTCATGATGCAATAATCTCAATATTATATCAAACCAAAGTTGTAGAAATCTAGATGCTTGTACTTCACAAAGCCTCCAAATGTGTTAAATATACTTTTAAAAAGAAGGAAAAATTTTAGGCAGCTCAATCTGCTGTATAATGCATGATTGATTGCCTCCTTTGATTACAAATTGCTACCCTAGTTCCTCATTACTATTCAATTCTTGTTCCCTAGGTTCAAATGATACAGAAAAGCTGGTGAAAACACTTAATGACAGTAGCCTGAACTTCAAGTATTCCACGCTTGAGAAGGCTACAGGATCTTTTGACAATGCCAACAAACTTGGGCAAGGAGGATTTGGAACAGTTTATAAGGTAGTTTCTCTTCTTTCTCATGCCCCCATAAATTTCCCTAACCAAATCCACTTTACCAAATTTTGTCAGAGATTTATCAGTTTTCTCTGTCACAGGGAGTTTTGCCTGATGGAAGGGAGATTGCTGTCAAGAGGCTTTTCTTTAACAATAGACATAGAGCAGGGGATTTCTACAATGAAGTTAACATTATAAGCAGTCTGGAACACAAAAATCTGGTCAGGTTATTAGGATGCAGTTGTTCTGGACCTGAAAGCCTACTTGTCTATGAATTCCTGCCTAACAAAAGCCTTGATCGATTCATCTTTGGTAATTATTGAAGTTTTACATTCATGTGTGAAAAATGAGTAGCTAAGATTCTAGAAAAATTGGTTGGGAATGCGTGGTCTGATGGTTTGGAGTCGACGTTAGCATGCACACTTGTCCTTGGATTAATGGCGAATACTTATGAAAAAGAAGAAGAAGATGGGTTTTAGCAATTAGGCACCATAAATAGTAAAAGATCCATAGCTATTGGCTACTACTTATAGTCATGTCTCATTAAGTTAATAGTCATATAAAAGATGATAACACATACTACCAATTTATGTACACTATATTGTTTTGAAAAAAAAAAAATGACAGATGCAAACAGAGGTAAAGCACTGAACTGGGAGAAAAGATCTGAGATTATTGTGGGGACAGCGGAAGGTTTGGTGTACCTTCATGAGAACTCCAAGAACAGAATCATTCATAGAGATATAAAAGCTAGTAACATCTTGTTGGACTCAAGACTTCGTGCTAAAATTGCTGATTTTGGGTTAGCTAGATCTTTCGAAGAAGATCAGAGTCACATCAGCACTGCCATTGCAGGAACGCTGTAAGTATCACATTTCTTTATTGATTGTTTGAATCATTGAAGGGTTTTAAATATCAAATTTCTGCAAATCTACATCTGAAAATTTTGTAACTAACATTAAAGCCCAATATAAGAACATGTGATTGAGCATGACCACTCTATGGAGGATCCATAGCCAACGCTAAAAAATTTGTTACTAAGATTTGGTTGTTGTTGTATAAGAACAAATATTAGTGATGAAATAATAATTTTAGAAGTTTATTTTCCCATGTGTTCAGAACAATACTAATTTATTTATGTTTATATAGAGGATATATGGCTCCAGAATACCTAGCCCATGGTCAGTTAACAGAAAAGGCCGATGTGTACAGCTTTGGAGTGCTTTTGTTAGAGATTGTTATGGGAAGACTGAACAACAGGAGCAAAACCTCAGAATACACTGACAGCCTAATCACAATTGTAAGCTTTAAAACTTCATCTTCCAAAAATAGTTCTCTTATACTCCAATTTTTCTGACAAGAAAGATTAATTAACTGAGCTCTTCTATCCTTTTCTCACCTGTAATATGTTTTCTTTTTTTGGACAAAACAGACATGGAAGCATTTTCGATCGGGGACAGTTGAACAATTATATGATCCAAATGTAATGTTGCATAATCATTACAACGTAAATGTTAAGAATGAGATTTTAAGAGTGCTGCATGTCGGACTTCTGTGCACCCAAGAGATTCAGTCATTACGACCAACAATGTCAAAGGCACTACAAATGTTAACAAATAAGGATTATGAACTCCCTGCACCTACAAATCCTCCTTTTATAGATGAAAGATTGATGGAACTGACTGACATGTGTGAAGACCCATGTTACCCTCTTAGAGCAGGATATTCTACTTCGATTGCTACTATCTCCGAAATTTCTTTCTATCCTAGGTGACCATGTTGGTACTGTCTCTGGCAGTTTCTTTGTGTCCCAGTCACCATAAGAGGAGGGACAAAGGATGGTTTCTCAAAAAACCAGTGCTCGCATGATGTCCTTTTAAATGAAAGAAACCACAGATCTCAAGTTGCAACCTCGCCTCGGCTTCTTGTTGGCATTTGGCAGCCAACTAATGATGGTGCACACGAAGTAACTACTAATAAGTCAAATCACCTCTACGGCTCTACCTTATGAAGGTAGAGGTGATTGATTTATTGTAAATTTTGGTTCTTTCTGTACATCATTGCTTGTGTAACGTAGGATGTGCCTTTTAAATCGTACAAGTGTCATAAATGTAGTATCTTCATTTAAATGAAAAGCCTGATGAATCAGCCGAACTTCCAAAGAATATATATGAGCAGAATAGGATTGGTTTTGTTTAACATAATTTTCTATTTTAGCACCCACAAGAAAACACAAAATACGAAAAGTTGAGAACTTCATGTCCACAATTTGAGAACAAATCTGATATATATCTATATATTACTAAAAGTTAAAGCATAGCATTTATTATTACTACGCTCATGTAGAGCCACGTCAGCAGCTATGTCATTTCCATCATTTTTTTTTTTTTTGGTATTTGTCCAACAATTTTAAAATAGTTTTTATCAATTTTAAAATCTATAAATTATTAAAAGCTGAATTGTAGCATTTAATGTTGCAACGCTTAAGTTGGGCAACGTTAGCAGTCATGCCATTTCCATCATCTTATTTGTATTTGTCAAACAATTATAAAATAGATTTTATCAATTTTAAAATACTAATCTATATCTATATATTACTAAAAGCTAAAACGTAGCATTTAATATTGCTACGCTCACGTAGAGTCACGTCAGCAGTCATGTCATTTCCATCATCTTTTTTGTATTTGTCCAATAATTTTAAAATAGTTTTTATTAATTTTAAAATCTATATCTATACATTATTAAAAGTTGAAGCGTAGTATTTAATATTGCTACGCTTACGTTAAGCCACGTCAATAGTTATGTCATTTCCATAATCTTTTTTGTATTTGTCCAACAATTATAAAATGGTTTTATCAATTTTAAAATATGCCTATTAATAAATTATTAATGCTACACTTACATTGAGCCACGTCAGCAGCCATGTCATTTTCATAATCTTTTTAGTATTTGTCCAACAATTTTAAAATTGTTCTTTATCAATCTATATTTATATATTACTAAAAGCTGAAGCGTAGTATTTAATATTGCAATGGTCATGTTGAGCCACGTTATGAACCATGTCATTTTCATAATTTTTTTTTTGTATTTGCCCAACAATTTTAAAATAGTTTTTATCAATTTTAAAATTTATATATTACTAAAAGCTGAAATGTAGCATTTAATGTTGCTACGCTTACGTTGAGCCATGTTAGCAGTCATGTCATTTCCATAATTTTTTTGTATTTGTCCAATAATTTTAAAATAGTTTTTATCAATTTTAAAATACTAATAAATATATAATAAATCCCAACCCTATCTCTACCATAAATCCCACTTCTTATTAATTTAATTCCACAGTAAAGCTCAAATCCAAAATCTTTTCAACCTAAACCCTTTGTGAAACCCTTCGTTTTCACAGTTACAAACTTTCTATTTTTTCTATTAATAAATTATTAATGCTACACTTACATTGAGCCACGTTAGCAACCATGTCATTTCCATAATTTTTTTTTTGTATTTGTCCAACAATTTTAAAATATTTTTTTATCAAATTTAAAATATTCCTATTAATAAATTATTAATGCTACGTTTATGTTGAACCACGTCAGCAACCATATCATTTTCATCAATTTTTTTTGTATTTGTCCAACAATTTTAAAATAATTCTTTATCAATCTATATCTATATATTACTAGAAGCTAAAGCGTGGCATTTAATGCTGTTACGCTAACGTTGAGCCACGTCAGCAGTCATGTCATTTCCATCATCTTTTTTGTATTTATCCAACAATTTTAAAATAGATTTTATCAATTTTAAAATCTATATATTACTAGAGTCCGGTTAATGTGTGCCCTTAGGGCACACATTAAGCCTTCCACTTTTGGAAACTTTTTCTCGGAAATTGAAAAAACTGTCAATACTTTTTCAATTCCCGAGAAAAAATTTTCCAAAAATAAAAATTAATGTGTGCCCTTAGGGCACACATTAGTAAAATCCATATTACTAAAAGATAAAGCGTAATTTAATGTTGCTATGCTAACGTTGAGCCACGTCAGCAACCATGTCATTTCCATAATCTTTTTTGTATTTGTCCAACAATTTTAAAATAATTTTTATCAATTTTAAAATTTATATATTACTAAAAGCTAAAGCGTAGCATTTAATGTTGCTACGCTTACATTGAGCCACTTCAGTAGCCATGCTATTTCCATCATCTTTTTTGTATTTTTTCAACAATTTTAAAATATTTTTTTATCAATTTTAAAATACTAATAAATATATAATAAATCCCAACCCTATCTCCACCATAAAACTCACTTATTAATTTAATTCCACCATAAAGCTTAAACCCAAAGCCTTTTCAACCTAAACCCTTTGTGAAATCCTTTGTTTTCACGATTAGAAACTTTCTGTTTTTCCTATTAATAAATTATCAATGCTACGCTTATGTTGAGCCACGTTAGCAGCCATGTCATATCCATCATCTTTTTTGTATTTGTCAAACAATTTTAAAATAGTTTTCTTATCAATTTTAAAATACTAATAAATATAAAATAAATATCTACCCTATCTCCACCATAAAGTCCACTTCTTATTAATTTAATATCACCATAAAGCACAAACCCAAAGTCTTTTCAACCTAAACCCTTTGTGAAACCCATTATTTTCACGGTTACAAATTTTCTGTTTTTCCTATTAATAAATTATTTATTAATAAATTTTTTCAATTTTTTTTTGAGTGACTTTCAACCCATAACATCCATTTCTGATGATAGCTCTTTATCATCAAACCAAGACACCAATTGGTTTTTGGTGTAGGCGAGAATTGAACCCCAGATCTCTTATTCTACCATTAAAAACTTTACTAGTTAAGCTAACTGGAACCCACAATTATTTCAAAATTGTTAATAAATTATTCATATATCGATACAACTTATGCAGGGTTTGTGTTTGGACGGCTCTCTTTTGGTTTCTTCTTGCAATATTCAATGCTTGCATTGTCATCTTGCAGGTGAACTTTTGTCATACTGATTGCTGTTCTCTTTAGTCAAGAGCCTATCAAGGTAACACCAGTTAAGAAAATGAATCAACTTGGAGTCATATTTACTTCTCACCTTCTCTACACTGCTTTAAAGAACAAAAAAGCAAGGTTGTGGCTATATGGCACAGGATTTTCAAGATAAAGTGACAGCTATTTATTGAATAGGTTCCATGTTCAATCTAAAATTTACTGTTCTGTTATGCAAAAGATATAGAACTATTCAGTTGCTCTACAACTGTTATTTTACCATTAATGAAAGTAACGGACACATGTTAATTTATTTGCTATCTGCATCATTTGCTGGTCATTTAGATACATGGATATGTGATTTCTCATGAAAACCCTATAATATTGATTAAGACATGGCTAGGTTGGCGGATCAAAATTATGCAATACAAATCAATTCAAATTAAGACATCTCAATAATGAACACTTTATGGAGAAGAACATTAAACGTAAGTTACAATTGAAATATATATTAAATACAATAAGATTTAAGCTTTATAGTGGAGGGTATATGAAAGGTTTCTATTTACAAAAAAAAAAAAATAATGCTAATAACTTAAACAATCACTCATTCATAAAACAAGCAAAACACTAGAAATTACAATCCTAAACAACTTCAAAAAATGCAAACCAAAAATATCATAAAAATACTCTCTACACAATCACAAATATGAGCGTACAACATGAATTACCTACATAATTATTGCTCGAAATATTTTTCAATGTTGGAAGACAATCGCCAAAATTTTCAGGCAATATCAAAACGAGGTACACAAATTTAAATTCACAACTAATGTCTTTTACTTTCACATGAACTCTCCGCTTTTTCTCTACTAATCACAACCTACCACATCCAAAATTGTTGCGCAAAATATTGTAGTCCTATATTTTCTTTTTTTATTAACTTTATACAATGAAGTCGTGCATAGTTCTAGAGTCATTGTTATATTTTTGAAATTTATTAAAGAAAAAAAACTTTGACTTCATGGATCCAATATTGCAATTGTGATGATAATAATGTTCACATGTCATCCTTAGTATATGATTATTGTCATGTTTTGTCACCAGTTGATTTCTTTTTAGTGCATTCATTTCTTAATATGTGTTTCTGTTCTTAAAAAACAGCTACAAGCGATTCAATCGACTAACCAAAAAAACAAAAGTTCTTCACCACATCAATCTGATTGGACTGCTCCAAAATCCTTTATTCCTTTGAAAGGATAAAGAAAAACTCATTCATCAATGCTTTTGGGCTGAAAGCAAACAAGCACTATTTTTTGTTGGAGCTTACAAATATTTTGTACAAGATCAAACTAAAGTGAGAAAAGAAATCCTTCTTCAAGCCAACATAGAAGGAGACAAAAATGCAAAATATGGACTTGCAATTGCGCTATTATGCGAATCAAATGTTGAGAAAATACAACTACTATTATTAATTCTAAACCAACCAGATGGAAAACAATTGTTACAAAACTGTCGACAAATCCTCTGACATACAACTTTTGGAACAAACACATTTCACATCCCAAAAAACCAAGTGTTAAGGTCATGTGTTTTGGTATTGTCAACCATGCCAAATTATGTGTCTTTTATTGAGAGTTTTGATGTGTCTTAAAGTTGTAATTGAAGACGTAGTTGAAGACACAAAGTTTGCTCAAGAAAAGCTCAAGAAAAACACATTTTCAGCAAGCTAGAAACTTATTGCCTCCTGGATAGAAGCTCAACACAAGCTCGATCTATCGAGATTCAACAAAAATCAGCAACGTGAAAAGCAAAAATCAGCAACGCAAAAAAGCCTGTAACTTATTCATTTGAAGCTTGAATTAAGATCCGTTTGAGTCGGTATTTAAAGGACATCATAAGCCATCTATTAGTAGGTTTTTAGAGAGAGAGAGAGAGAGAGATTCCATTTTATGTAGCTAGAATGTTGTAACCAAGTTTTCTCTATATCACCAAACAAAAGAGTTCTTACTGCATTTCTTATACGCCTTTGGGTTCTATAATCAAGTAAATTCTCAAGTACCAACATTGAAGATTTCATTGGTGTTTCTATGTGAAGCTACTACAAATCAACTACAACAATCAAAAGATTGCTGTGGAGTTAGTCATGTATTGGGATCAGTGTAAAGGGTTAGTCATAGATTGGAGATTTGTGTATCAAAGGAAAGAAGGCTACTACAAGATTAAGTGCAATTGGGAACTGGAGCAAAAGTTCAACTGTAGGTTTGTATTTTGGGATAGGCCAAGGTAATGGTAAGATTCCTTATACTTGTAACTGCTTAATTATTGATTAATGGATTCTTGGGAGTGATGACCTTAAATTCACTCGATGGGGTGTTTTACCTTGTGAAAGGTTTTCCCCATTTGTCAACAAATCATCATGTTAATTTAATTTCCACTGCATTTAGTTTATTTGGTGATTTGTTGGTGCCTTCACAATTTGCATGCAAATTAACATAATTAATCAACTTAGGTAATTGAATTAATTAACCAGGGTCGACCTCCCAACACCAAGCATGCAAGAAAAATGGAGTGGGTCATTGGGATCATGAATGCCCTTCCCCTTATGGAAATGAAGAATTATATGTAACATGCAAAATGTGCTCAATTGACTTGGAAATGTACAAATTAGCCAACCGAGTAAGGGAGAAATTATGTTTCAAAAAAAATTCTACAATAAAATTTCATCTTTTCATTCCAAATACTAATATCTAATAATACAAAATTAATTCCATGACCAAAACCCCCAATCACCATGAATCTAGCAATATATTGGTCATACATATATAATGCAACTTTTTTTTTTAATACAAATATATAATGCAACTTGAGTAGTAATACATAGAAAAATATTAATAATAATAACACTGCCATAAAAAAATTTATCACGCGCATCGCGCGAGTCCGCGACTAGTATACTAAAAACTAAAGTGTAACATTTATTGTTGCTACGCTCTAGTTGAGCCACATCAGCGTCCACGTCATTATCAATTTTGTAAAGTTGTAATTTACAACTATTTTATGTTAGCTTTAATTCTGTGCCAAATTTGATTGTAATTATGTTCAATCTTATGTACCTTGTATTATTTGTGGGATTTCATTGTAAGGGTTGTGTGAGAGAGATAGAGTGTGAAGACTCAAGGCAATTGAAGCTGTTTTTGAAAGTAGCTCGCAAGTAAGCTTCCCACGAAGTGATGCATATGTCATGTACATAACTGGAATGCGAAGAGTCAGGACAGGATGGAGACAGCTAGTTTTCGTGAGTGTCTCGTGAGTAAGGCCTTCCCGCGAGATGCTCACGAAACATTCTGTTTTGCTGAACTGTCATTTCTGATACATACTATCTGTACCCACACTATATATACCCACATTACCCACATATGTTAAAGAGTGCTTTTGAGAGAAAACCCTAGCCACAAACCTTGAGAGTTAGAGATTGTTATACCATAATTCTCTACACAATTTATTGTGGATTTTCCTCAACTCCTACCTTTCCATTTCCATACACTTGAGAGGTTGATAGCCTAAACACTTACCACACCTTTCAGAGTGTCAAGTGAGGTTCTGGTGCTGCTAGGAAGCATTGGAAGAAGCTAAGTTTTGGCGGATGCAATCGGGCCTATTGCAGGATCCGGAGAGCTA
This sequence comes from Quercus ilex subsp. ballota, assembly GCA_032727855.1. Lineage (NCBI taxonomy): Eukaryota > Viridiplantae > Streptophyta > Magnoliopsida > Fagales > Fagaceae > Quercus > Quercus ilex. Next base: position 59,037,693 of record CM064910.1, read on the forward strand.
AACAAGACACGGTTCCGAGAAGCCTTTTTGGAGTAGGAGCTTGGAGGGTTTAGATGCATTGGGTAGATTAGGCTTGGAGAGTTTCTTGCTACTCGTGTATCCCAACTGATTGTCTAGTGAATCGATTATCGCTTAAAGGGCAGCAGAGAGATTTTACGCCGAGTACTTCGATTTCCTCTTTGATAACACGTCAACATGTTATCTTGTGTTTGCATTCTTCTTCCCAACTCTTTTTCCTTTCAGTTTACTGCTGTGTTATATTGATTATGGGTTAGAATAGTTTATTTGTTTATCTGCTCGTATTTACTCCATTCCGCACTTAGTATAAGTTAGAGTAAAATCTATCAAGCCGTAATATTTAATTTGGGGGTCTAAATATCTCTTGTGTTTTTAACACATTTTCAAGCTTTCAATTGGTATCAGAGCAAGTACACTCGATGGGGTTAAATAACCTAAGTGTGATCCTTGACCCTTTTGTGATGGACTGATCACAATCACTTAATGCCCCACCATTCTTTGATGGAAGCAACTATGCATTTTGGAAGGTCCATATGAGGGCTTTCTTGTGTGCTATAGATGAGTTTGTATGGGACTCCGTTGAGAATGGGTATGTTAAACCCACGACAGCCAAGTCCGAATGGGACAAGGCAACTCTTGCTTTGGCTAATGCAAACAGTAAGGCTATTAACGCTATATTCTGTGGTGTGTCTACTGATGAATTTCATAGAATATTGCATGTGGAGACAGCCAAGGACGCTTGGAAGATTCTTGAGACTATCTATAAGGGTACCAAGAAAGTAAAGGACACGAAGCTCCAAATGCTTACCACCAGATTTGAAGAGCTCAAGATGGGAGACGATGAGTCCTTTGATTCATTCTATGGGAAGCTCAATGAAATCGTAATTACTAAGCTCAATCTTGGAGAGAAGATTGAGGATGCTAAGGTGGTGAGAAAGATTTTGAGGTCCTTACCAGAAAGCTTCCATACGAAGGTCACAGCTATAGAAGAAAGTAAAGATTTGGATGAGATCAAAATCCAAGAACTCATTAGATCTCTCCAAACATATGAGTTGGGACTGCCTTCTCACAAGACGAACAAATCTCTTGCTCTTAAAACCATCACCGAGAGAATGGATGACTCCTCAAAAGAAGATGATGTAGAGAAGGAGGTAGCATTCCTTGCAAAAGACTTCCAAAAATTTTTGAAGATGAAGAACAGTGGGAAACCATTCAGCAAAGGGAAGTTTTCATCCTCCAAAGGTGACAGGATGGAATTCAAGAAGAGAGATGGGAAGGACTCTTAATCCCCTCAAGGTATCGTGTGCTACGAATGCAACGGTCATGGACATCTTATGAAGGAGTGTCCCAACTATTTGAGAGGGAAGGGTAAACTGTTTGCCACTACCCTTAGTGATTCTGACAACTCAAATTCAGACACTGAAGGAGAATGTGACAGTGAAGGAAATTATAGGGCCTATATGGCTATTGCCTCCGTTGATTCAAAGGATAATTTGATTAATTTGGTTGATGAACTTGGTATTATTTCTGAGGATGAGGAAATTGAAGAATCGGAAAATGAAGACGTGTGCCAAAATGAAGGGGAGAACAACCTTCAAGAAGCATATGATTCTCTGCCGGAAGATTGTGGCAAATACGCCAAAGTTGCTAACCGTGCTGTGAAAAAGATGAAAAAGGTTGAAGAAAAGCGTAGGTCTATACTTGTGCAACACAAGGAAGCAAAGTGTGAAGTAGAAAAACTCAAGCGAGAGTTGGTTAAAGCTTACTCTAAGATCAAGTTTCTTGAACTTGAAATTATTCAAGCTAATGTCAAGGTTGAGCGCATCTCCACCAAGAAACTTGACAACGTGCTGTCCTCTCAAAAACCTTCACATGATAAGACCGGTTTGGGCTATACCAAAAAAGGAAGTTCTAGCAGCAAACCCAAGAAGGAAGTAAGGTTCATATTAGCCAAGATTGAAGAGAAACTAAAAGAAGTGATGCCTAAGATTGAGACCCCTACTCTTGTAAAAAGAATCATTGGTGCAAAACCAAAGGAAAAAGGGAAGTCATTACCCAAAAATTAAAGGGGACCTCAAGTGAAGCATGTGTGTCATCATTATGGCGTACAAGGGCACACAAGGCCGAATTGTTTCAAGCTTCATGCACTCAAGAAGGCTGATTTTCTGCGTGGCCAAGAAATTTCAAAGAGAAGACCAAATGGATCACAAGCTAAGGGAGATAATGAGGGACATCTCATTGGAGACGTTATGGAAATGTTGAAGAACATATTACCATGCCTTGCTAGCTTCACACTGAGGTTTGAAAGTTATGTTGGCCGTACCCCACCATCTAAGGCTCTCACCTAAAACACTCGTAAAGAGTGGGTGAAGAAGGGTACTTATGCATGATCACTCTCTATGCTCATGCATTAATACTTCCGATGTTTAGGGTCATATGTTCATGCATCATGACATAAACATTTCTCCTATTTCATTGCTTCCAGTTTATAGCATGTTTCTTTTACAAGTTTTGTTTTGTACTTGTTGTTTTGTTGATCTTACTTTTCTTGTTTTGTTTTTGAGTGTGTTAAAATTTTCAAAAACCCATAAAAAATTGAAAAATCTCCAAAAAGTTTGATCGCTTGTGTTGTGTATATCACATGTGAGTTTGGCTTAGTACCTTCGTACTAATGGCGTAGTGCATTTACGAGCTTAGATTGTTTTGTATGTACATATATTTGTGTGCGAAAAATCTTGAAAACTATGTGTGATTGTTGTAAATCGTTCTTCAAGCTTGTCATGAATGATTGGTCAATTGTCTTGATGGTCTTGATTCTTTCATAGACTTGTGTCTATATCTCTTTCCACTTTATTTTTATGTTTTTGCTTAAAGAGCTCAACAAATGTAAATCTCAAAGTGAAAAGAGATAATGAACTGCAAAAGCCATCGCACATACTAGTATTTGACTAAGAAAAAGGGAAAGTGACTTTTTAATTGAAATGTATGGTGCTCAAAAAGCCAAAGGCTTATTCTCAATATTGAAATATCAAAAATTTCAAGCACCGATCTCAAAATGAGATGTATTGTTCAAAAAATGATCAAATGTTATGATTTGTATAGAAGCCAAATGAAAAGCTTCTAAGACTTGTAATCATTTTCTTGTGGGAGGTCATATATGTCCATTTCTATAATTAAGATAAACCACTTAACTAAGTACCGGTTGTGTATGACTTGATTGAATTAATCATTGAAGCTTCACTCTGGTCTAAGGACTATTCCACATTTGATACTCACCCATAACACACAAGTTTTAGTTCAATTAATGCTTATTTCATTTGTGTGATTGTGCATGCTCAAATGTGATGTGTATGCTCACTTACTTGCCGATCAAACCCAAAAATATTTTTGTGTATTTTATATGTTTTTTAAAGTGATTTTATACTTTCGTGCTTTAATTTTTTGTTCAAAATGCATTTTATGTGTTGTTCTTCAAAAACTTGTTCAGAGGCATTTTCGCGAGAAGCTCGCGACTAAGAGCTTCCCACGAAAAGAGGTTAAGGGAAAACTGGAAATCTCAAAATTCATACAGAAAGTATTTCGACTATTTCGCAACTAATCCCTTCCCGCGAAAAGATTTTTAGGCAAAAACTGGAAAAACACAAGTTTCATACAGAGGCTATCGCGACTGTTTCGCGACTTGAAGCTTCTCGCAAAAGTTTTTGTGCTTCAATGGTGTTTTTCGCGAGTAATTTCGCGACTATCTAACTGGCGAAAAATGCGTGTTTTCAGTTTTATAGGGCTGATGTGACAGATTTTTAAAACACTCTTTATTTCCCTCTTATTGCCTCACTTGAACCTCTCTCAACCCAAATTTGATTTTCTCCCAAAACCCCATCATTTTCAAGTTTGATCTTTGCACAATCAACTTAAAAGTATGTTTTGCTAACAATCCTTTCATTTGTCCTTAGATTATGTAGAAATTGATTGAGGGTTCTTGAATTGGGGATTTTCGAAAAAGGGGTTGAGAACTTTGATTTTGGGAAATTTTTTTCAAAATTTTTATTGGGTTGTGTCCCATTTGCTTTGTTGTATCTGTGTTGGCCCCTTGTGGCGATTTAATCATGTATTTTGGCATATTTCCATGTGTTCATGCATTGCCTATATGTGTAGTGTAGTGTTGCATGCCATGTGTTTGTCAAAATGCTCGAGTGGCATTTTTGAGTTGGTTGGATTCAAATGAGTTCCAATTCTTGGGTTTACCCTTGATTGAACTTGGTAAACATGTTTTGATCATTGGGTGTGTGTTTTACACATTTTGCCCATCATTGCCTCACCAAGCCTTGCCATGCATCACCTAGGCACACCTCATGCACACTAGATGCACACACATGCGCAGTTTCTATTTTCTTGCATTTTGCTAGTGTTTACACAGTTTAGCACTTTAAGCATGTTGATTTAACATTGTTATGTTCTGTTTTAAGTATTTCTACTTATGTTTTGGACTAACTTGAATCTAATCAAGTTTGTGCTCTGTTTTTGTGTTTTTGCATCTGTTTTTTTTTTTTTTTCTTATGCAGATGTCTCCCACCAAACATTCAGCTTCCAAGAAATCCTCCAAGCGTCCTCGCATAGACTCAGACAACTTCATATCAGCTGATGCAGACATGGCTTACAATGATTGCTACAAACGAGCCACAATAATTATGGAAAGAGTTGTCAAATTGGATACCCTTGAGGACACTTGCATTCCTGAAGTGTTCAAGGAGAGGACTTGGACAAAGCTGCTAAATCCGAGTAGAGTTGTGTACTCGGAAATCATCAAAGAATTCTTCTCGAATGCTAGTGCGAATGGAGACCACATTAATTGCTGGGTGAGACACAAGGAATTTGTTATCACAAGGGAAACCATACAAGAGTTCTTGGAAGTTCGTCCTCCTTCTCAACCAATTACTGTGCAATACGATGATCGTTTGGAATCCATTGAGGAAATGGTAAGGCTTCATGGTGGTACACTAAACAAGAAGTCCATGAACACAATTAGGACTCTAGCTTATGTGATGATCCACAACTTGTATCTAGTCACCAACTTGATGACATTGTCCGCTCCAAGGACAATTTTCTTATACGATCTCTTCATTCATAAGGAGATCAACATTTGTGGACACATCTTCCATCTCCTGACCAAGAGCATTGAAAAGAGAAACTCCAGAACTATCATGTCATTCCCCTCTCTCATCATGGGCCTCATTGCAAAGACAAGGCTCAAACTTCCAAGCAGTCTCACCATAGTACAAAGAGACTATCCCATTGGTGCACACACAGTGACTTGAAGCACAGCTCACATTAAAGGATCCAAAATTGGTGTGTCTCAAATACCAAGGGATCGTGTTGAGGAAGAGGGTGGAGATACAGAGGAGGAGATTAAGAGATTCACCTCTGCACCAGAGAGTTCTGCTTAGCCATCCTTTCAAGCACGAGCACGGGGACCCGATAGACTTGATTGCCTCATTGCTAGGGTTGAACAGATGTATACCATGCTAGACTCCCATGTGCAGCACACTGCGGACCATTTTGCATACATCCAGGTTCAGATCACTGCATTATCTTTATAGATTGAGGATATGTCAATGGAGCAGGGATCATATTTAGAATCCGAGTAGTTCTAGCCTCTTTGGCCATTCTGGTCAAAAAGAGGGAGAAAATTTTGAGGGGGAGCTTGCACAGTTGAGGGGGAGCAGAGCTTAGTCATAGATATTGGTTCATTATTGGCGGTTTAGCATTTTTATGCTTGGTTTAAACTTTATTAGTGTTTATAACTCTTGGATAGTTTTATTACTTTCTTTTAAAGTTTAAGTACTCTGTTGTTTTTATTCTGGTTTAATATTCAATACTTGTGTTTATTTCATTGCTTTGTAGCAATTTTTTTAGTACTTTCAGATGTTGCAAAACTATTTTAAGTACCTCACACTTGTACCCTAGTAGGATTTTGTATCTTAGATGCAAATACTTCGTGTATATTGAATTGGTTGTGTGTTGGACATGCAATTGATCCTTGTGATTAGTCTTAATTGCACTGCATGTCCAGATGAGCATTTACTAGCTAAATGTTCATTGTAGTCATTCTTTAATGACTGTTCCTGTATGATCAAGATATGCTTAACTGCTTTATAGTTTATAAACTTGATTGCACTTTACTTGCTCATATACGTACCATGTATTCAACTTGTCATAAGCTTAATGAAAGTTTTGTTTGTGTGTGAATGTTTTAGGTTACAGGTGTGAGTGAGTTTTGCCACTGTTCCCAAACTCACATTTAAGCCCAGAGTCTATTTTAGGGGTTTTGTCATGGAATAGCCAAAGGGGCAGATTGTAAAGTTGTAATTTAAAACTATTTTATGTTGGCTTTAATTCCATGCCAAATTTGATTGTAATTATATTCAATCTTATGTACCCTGTATTATTTGTGGGATTTCATTGTAAGGGTTGTGTAAGAGAGAGAGAATGTGAAAACTCAAGGCAATTGAAGACTAAAGCTGTTTTCACGGGTAGCTCGCGAGTAAGCTTCCCACAAAGTGATGCATATACCCTACATATGACTAGAATGCAAAGAGTCAGGACAGGATGGAGACAGCTGGTTTTCGCGAGTGTCTCACGGGTAAGGCCTTTCCGTGAGATACCCCGCGAAACATTCTGTTTTATTGAACTGTCATTTCTGATACACACTATATATACCCACATTACCCACAGATGTTGAGGAGTGCTTCTGAGAGAAAACCTTAGCCACAAACCTTAAGAGTTAGAGATTGTTATACCCACAATTCTCTACACAATTCATTGTGGATTTTCCTTAACTCATACCTCTCCATTTCCATACACTTGAGAGGTTGATAGCCCAAACACTTACCACACCCTTTCAGAGTGTCAAGTGAGGTTTTGGTGCTGCTGGAAAGTATTGGAAGAAGCCAAGCTTTGGCGGATGCAATCGGGCGTATTGCGGGATCCGAAGAGCTAGACAAGACACGGTTCCGAGAAGCCTTGTTGGAGTAGGAGCTTGGAGGGTTTAGACGCATTGGGTAGATTAGGCTTGGAGGGTCTCTTGCTACTCGTGTATCCCAACTGATTGTTTAGTAGATCAATTACCGCTTGGAGGGCGGCAGAAAGGTTTTACGCCGAGTACTTTGGTTTCCTATTTGATAACACATCGGCATGTTATCATGTGTTTGCATTCTTCTTCCTTACTCTTTTACCTTTCAGTTTACTGCTATGTTATATTGATTATGGGTTAGAGTAGTTTATTTGTTTATCCACTCGCATTTATTCTATTCCGCACTTAGTATAAATTAGAGTAAAATCTATCGAGCCATAATATTTAATTTGGGGATCTAAACAGCTCTTGTATTTTTAACACATTTTCGAGCTTTCAAATTTTTTTTTTCCAATTTTCCTATAATTTTTTTTTGACATTTACTCATTTTTTAAATATTTACACTTTCTCCAACCTTTCTTTATCTCTTACCTTTTCATCTCCCCACTAACATTTACCTTAATATCACTTTTCATCTTTCCCTTAATCTTTTTTTTTTTTTGGTCCTTTCTTATTTACACTCTCTTACTATAAATTTGTCATTCTCTCTTCCATTCTTTACATACTTTTCCCTCACAAAAAAAAAAGGCTCTCTCTCTCCTCTCTCTCTCAATTTTTTGGTGGATTTTTTTTATTTTTCTTGCATTTTTGCTTTAGGTTGATAATTTGTTGTGTTCTTTAGAACTTTATATTAAGCTGATGCAATTTAGTTTTGTAATTAAGTTTTTTTTTTTCTCTCTTTAATTGTTAATTTTATTACATGTGTTTTTCTTTAAATTCTTAGTTTGGGTTGCTTTGAATTCACCTATTTAGTTGTTCTATATATGTTATTTTTGTACAACATGACATTTGTTCTATGAAGTTCCTTTTAGACTTGATACGTTATCTTTTCATTTTTTTTTTCTCCCTTCATGTGTAGTGATTGACTTCTAACAAAAACTATTCTATTTATATACTTAGAAATCTATTTCTTCTTAATTCCAATAGTTTAAATTTTGTATGGGCCATAAGGAACAAAGGGATCCATAATGCATTCATGTTCTGTTCATATGATGATAAATCTGAGTAGTTGAATAGTATTGTTGTTTAATTTACCACTACTACATATTTTTTCTTGAAAGCTACATACCATTGATCTTAACACCAAATGAATATTTCAAAGTTCATTTGCATGATTACTTTGTTGTGTGGTGAGTTGAAACATTGTTGAGTAATGATGTACGTTAGATTGTATGTGTAGCCTCTTGACTTGCAAAGGGTAAGTACTGATTTATGCTAAGTTTTTGTTATTGGTATTCTTTAGAGCTATAATGGTTGATAGGTCTAATGAGGCTCCATTAATTTATGTGAGGCTTCAATCTCACCCAAATGACAAGTAACAAAACAAGACAATTCATGTCTAGCTTTCAAGTTTATTCTTTTTATAATTAAAAAAAAAAATGCTTAGCTTTTTTATAACCACAAATTCGTTTTGTTAACTCAACGTCATAAAGCAAATTTAATTTAGTTATATAGATAGGGTTTATCATTTTCATGTTGCAATATATATATATATATATATATATTCAAGCTAACATCAATTGCACTACTACAATTGACCATTTAAATTTTGCCAAATCCTTCATATTATTAAATTTTTAATATTTTCTCTCATTTTTTTAATTTTTAAAAATTAAACATATAATGTTTTAATTAAATACAATTAAATAACAATTTCCTTATAAAATTTTACTCTTTTTTTTTGTTTTAATATTTACACTTTCTCCAACATTTCTCATTCCTTTCACATTTCAAGAATGTCATATAGATATAAATTCATTTGATATAAAGTTAGAACCGTACTGTGGAGTTGTGGTGTGCCTTTGTGTTAGAACCCCTTTCCCTCTCCCTTGTGTGTGTGTGTGTTTGTTTCTCAAAAAAAAAAAAAAAAAAAGTTACTTTGACAAATGGCAACAATTGACACAAAAGCCATAAAAAAAATTTTAAATATTTTTGAATTCACTAAAATAAATCTTAGCCCTTTAAATTTCCTAATTCCTTTTCAGTCACATGTAATATATGTGTGTGTGTGTGTGTGTGTGTAATAGAATAAATTATTTATTTTGTTATAGCATGATAAAATTTTAATATAATTTTTCTAAGATTTATATAAGAAACTTTTTTTTTTAAAATGTGAGAAACAATTGAAACACTATATCATGCAACAATTAAACCAATGTCCAACAGAAAGGGTAAAAAATTAGTAACACACAACCAAGAATGTAAAAAATAATAATAATAAATAAATAAATAAATAAATTGAAGTATATATGCATAATTTTAGTAGGCATGAAACATACTTATCTATATTAACCACTATATCATGCAATTTTCAATTTATGAATACACACACATATAGATATAGTGTGATTTCTATTTTGTCTATAAAATAACTAAAGATTACAATTTCTTACAAGGAAATTTAATGAAAAAAAAAAATTTATGCATCGATAGTTGGGGGATCTAAATCATGAATGTCTCTATTAGAAATTAAGGTGCCAACCAATTAAGTTACAAGATTCTTGATAAACTTGTTGAACTATTGGACAAAACTAATAATAGATTGCACCACACATCGTGCAGAAATTTAACTAGTTATATACAAAGGTGGAATCTTTCTTGTAAATCAATATTTTTTTTTCCTAACTTGGGTATTCAAACTCTTTAAGAAACTCATTGTCGACATTCAATTTTCAGGATAATATGTTCCACAATACCATGACTTAATCAAGAATGATGCAAATGAGAGAGGGGTGGTTTTATTTTGGTGTGTCTTCATAACAATTTATACCATATTTTCGTGGTAAAATTTTAAATTTACCTTATTTTAATGACAAAAATTCGACATAGTTCCACATTACATGGTTTTGTGTTTGTGGTTGCACCAACAACATACGACATACATACGGTGCATAGACTGCGTCGATAGCATCTTGCACGGTACATGTCATTAGGCTTGCAATAGAGTACTTGTACTATTAAACCTCATTAGGTCTATATTAAGGGCCTTTAATTTAAGGCTCCGTCTTTACAACTTAGGCTTGCAATACAAATAATTTATTCCTTTCAAAAATAAATAAATAAATAAATAATGTATTCAGTCTTTTTAGTGTTTATTGTCCACCATACCCAAGGTAGAGGCAAATTGTTGGACTTGGGCCACTAGATTGGTATTAAAGCTCGGTCACACTTCGACTTCCTGCTATGCACGTGCAGGTGTTGGTGGTGGAATTGTTGGGCAGAGAGCTAGTGGGTCAAGTCCAACATCCTGCTAGAGGGGGAGGCCAGGTTGGGCCAAGTCTTGGTCAACCTATTGGTGTTGGGCTACCACTCTTTAAGGGAATAAAGTTACACAGCTCTAGCTTTTGGTATAGTGGGTAAGCTCTTGGTCCTAACACAAATATTACGACAAAACCTAGATGTAGCTCTGTGCATGTTGATGGAACTTAGGTTTGTGGGAGATCTATTGGCACTGGATAAATTATGGAATTTGTGGGGAATAGAGTTGATCTTTGTTTGGAACAAATACACCTGATATAATAGTAGTGAAGGATTGCTAAACATAGGGGATGTCTAGATAACGCTATTTGTAACGAAGATAAGAGGATTTAGTTCCCCAAAGCTAGAATGAAGCACAGCAGCTGACCATAGCCCTTTTATCTAGTCTTTGAACAGGCATCTTAGGTAAGAGATGGAAGTAGTATAAAAATTATTAAGGAGGAGTGAAAAAGGGAAGTGGTTGGTTCTGTTTTTTTCCCCCAAGTTGATGAGAAAATTGAGGCCATCCATAAAGATATAGAAGGCTAGCATTAATTTTGTTGTTTTTTTTGGTCTTTAATCTAATTTGTTAGGTTCAAATCTTTAATGTTGGCAAAACTTGAACAATGTAAGTCTTGCCATACTTTGAGTCTCTTAATTTTGTTCAAGACAATGCACCCATGTTCAAGGAGTGAAGTTTTTGTTTGCTTCTATTCCTCTTAAGATTCTTGCTTCTGACTGCTTGAGCTTCTACAGCCTTTGATTCCTAGTCAAGGATTTTGAATTTTGCAGAAAAGCTTTTCAACCGGCCCATGTCTCATATGATGACCAAATCAGAAATGTATATATACACAAATTATGGGACAAATGAAAAAGAGAGAGAGAGAGAGAGAGAGAGAGAGAGAGAGAGAGAGAGAGAAAAGGTGTTTGTGCCTCCTTTAGAGTCTCTATAACCGTTCTCTCAAATCATCAACCCCGTTGATGATGCCGAAAATATCACCAGTGAGTTGCGCGATGCTTGTACCCTCAAGATGACACCTACACAACAAAAAGGGGAAGACCTAACCGAGAGCACCGGTGTGGTACCGGCCAAATACCCTCCGAATGTCAAGTTAGAACTTGTTTCAACTCTAGAGTGTTAGAGAGGGGTTAATTATGCGTACCTTGATTTGTGAGGGTATTAGGACTTTTATAGTAGTAGAGGGTGGACCTCTCTTCCTTGGAGTAGAAGTCTTTTCCTTATAGGAATCCTTATGAGCGTAGATTGCGGAATCCTTTCCTTATAGGACTCTAACATTATACGTGGAAAGCAAGTCATCTTTTTATCATTCATGCGTGGTGGCCAAGTTATGGATTTTTTGTTTCCGTCAGCCTTTAAGATCGTCAGTTTGTATTAGACCCTTCAGTCAGGGAGGGTCGTCGGCCTCCTGAAGGAATCAGCCTTTAGGGCTCTTCGCGGACCTCCCTCCATGACGGCCTGTCACGGTCCGTCCTCTTCAGGGCCTTCAGCGTTTTATAACTTAACCCGTCAACCACCTTTATGGCTTAAACCGTCAGCACAAACCGAAGGCTCCATTCTGAGTGAAGCCAACGGATTATACGAGGGTGCCTTGTGTTCCATAATTTCGCCTCATCAGTTGTCCCCTACTCCATATCTCCGTCAGTTATAACTGACGGGTTATGGAGTATTCTTTCGTTGTTACCTGTTACTTTGGCTAGGAGAAGAAAATATTCCCAAGGTGACACCTCGAGCAGCCAATATTAAATGCTCAGACACGTGGCGCGCTCGGGTTGGCTTCGCTTCTGGACGAGGGCGTGGCTTCGTCTTCCGTGCGTTTTCCCTTTTATATATAGGGTCCACCTCTCCTCATTTTTTCCTATTTCACTTTTACTGATTTCTAGAGAGTAAATCCGTCGCCCACCTCCCGTTAATCCTATAGCTTACGTCTCTATCGTCACTTCTTCAACCGTCACATTTTGAGAAACTTGTAAGTTCCTTTTCTTTCTTCGTACATACTTTATTTCAATTGATTTCTTTAAAGTGAGGTCGTCATCCTAGGTGCTTAGATTACACCCGTCACTTGTAGGTAGTCAGATGTTGAGTGACGCGTCGAGTAACCGGTCATCGATTCACGATGGAGCGGGCTACGACAAGGTATTTGGTTCAGGTAGTGAGTCCAGGAGCTTTTCCTGGTCGTCAGAGAGGGAGACATCAGCCCAAACTCTTGTCGAGGAGGTAGAAAGTCATGGAGACGGAGGTCAGGAGGAGGTAGTAGGTGAGGAAAGTGAAGTTGGGGTAGGAGAGAGAAGTAGTGACAGGGATGAACGCGACGAGGGTTCTTGTGAAGGGACTTCTGGAAGTCCTGGAGGTAACTGTCCCTTCATCCTTCCTAAAGAGTGGGCTGTAAATAAGTTCCTTCCAAAAATGACTCTCAAAATTTTTAAAGAGTTACGCATCCGTTTCCAAATCCCCGACCATATTCCCATCCGTCTGCCTAAGGATGGTGAAAAATGTTATACAGGAAGAACTGCGGACGTTGGCATATACGATGCCATGTTTGCTGCGGGACTCAGACTGCCCCTGACTGCCTTACACCGTCAGCTGGCTGATTTCCTTGGTCTGTTTGTTAGTCAGATAGCTCCAAACTCGTGGAGAATCTTTATTGGTGCTGAGATATTGTGGGGTCGTCTAAGTGGCGGGCACCGTCAGCTTTCCCTGGACAAATTTTTTTATTACTACAGAACCCGGCACCTTTCTTCTTCCAAGGGGATGTATCACTTTGCCGTCAGGGAGAAGGATTTGAGGTTGGTATCTAAGATGCTAGATTCTAATAGAGCCTGGAAGAGTAGGTTCTTTTTTGTTAAAGGGACGGACTGGGTGTGCCGTCAAGAAGAATGGGAGACGATACCTCACGGTTATTTCGATAATACTTGGGCGTTTGTCAGGGAGTCAGGTTTTAGCCGTCAGCTTTTGTCCCCGTCAATTTTTACGTATCACAATCTATTTTTGAATGGTTTTAACGTTGTCAACTTGCTTTTCTTTTTCAGCCCTCACTCGCCCCCTAATAACTGACGAGCAGGAAGATTTCATCCGTCGGGTTTTAGAGATTCCTATAGAAGAGCGATCGTGTCGGGATTTAATTACTCTCGACACTCTTCACGCGTACTGTGGGGGTCTTGAACCGACGCCTGAAGCTCGCAAATTAGAAGAATTTTCCTGTCACCGTGAGTGGTTTGATCTTATGGTCCCGTCATTTTCAGTATTTTTGGTCATCAGTTCCTCTTATGTGTTTCTTTTGCAGAGATGGACGCAGCTAAGCAACGGATTAGGGCTGCCGCTGCCCGCCAGAAGGAGGAAAAGAAGGCAAAGGGGGAGGTGACGTCTACGTCTGCCCCCCAGACCGTCACTAAGGGTTCTTTAAAAAGGAAACCCGATGGAGATGTCAATCGTCCCCTTAAAAAGACAGCCATCACTCTTGGGAATGAGTTCCCCAAGAAGTCAACCCCCAAGTCAGGCCACGGGGCAGGGAAGGGCGTGATGACTTCTTCCAGTCCCGTCCTGAAGGGGCCCCGTAGCCTGTTGACGCACAAGGACTTTGCTGTTGAAGCAATAGAATCGCTTACAAAACCGACGGATATAGATCCTTATGCTTAGTTGGGGACGGAGGAGCTGGGGACGTTAGCTTTGTTTGATCTCTCACGGGTAAGCCGTCTCTCTTAACTGACCCTTCCCTCATCTTTTTCCTGTTTAATGACTGACGGTTGTATTCTTTTCTAGGCCTTGGTTCGCGTAAAGGCGCTTCAGGACCGGTGCGTGGCCAAGGAGGGTGTCGTCACTCGCGTTAAGAAACATAATGCTAATATACGAGATCAGCAGGCTCAGTATAAGGAGGCAATGCGTGTTCTTAACGTCGAGCTGAAAGAAGTAAGGGAGAAGCTGGAAGAGGCGGGTCGTCAGAAGGGCGAGTTAGAGAAAGAGCTGACGACTCTTCGTGATCAGTTGGAGACAGCAGGGGCTGACGCGGTCGAGAAATTCAAGGCGTCAGACTCTTTTATCAATTCCTGTGGTGGATACTATGGCACGGGATTTGATGACTGCCTTAAACAAGTAGCGTCAGCTTTCCCTGAGCTGGACCTATCTGGGATCACCCTGGATGACGTCCCGCTGATGACGCCTGCTACTGACGCCGTTACTGTTGGTGGTGATGACCTACAGGATTCTCCTCCACATGGAGATAGTGGAGTTGTTTTAGCTCAGCCTGTTGCGAATCCTCCCGTCAACCCTTCAGTGGAGATCCTTGTCGTGGAAGACCCTTCTGTACCCGAGAAGTAAAAAAGGCTTTAAGTGACGCTCCTCCTTCCCAGCTGTAGTTTTTCTTTTTGTAATCGTATTTTGGGTATGTATGTAGGGCTATTTGCTTGAATTTTCTTTTCTAAATTTACTTTCTCAGCTGCAGGCTGAGGCCGTCAGCCTTTCCGTAACTTAATGTGCTTATGATTCTATTGGTTTAATAAAGCCGTCGCCCTTTTGTTAGGAATTTTTAGTTATTCCTTTATTTTTGAAGTTGTTTAATGTTGGGCTCGCCCAGTTGTAGGTTATGATCCAAAGGAACGGAGTTATGATTATCGACCCGTTCAGTTTAGTGGCGCCATCAGCTTTATTTAAACCGTTAGCTTTTTATTTAATTTGAGCTCCGTCGGTTTCTTTGGGTCTCTTATTAGACCGTCAGCTTACTTTGTTCATCTTGTGGATGTCAAATTGTTGGTTCTTTATTTTAACCGTCAGCTTAATGGCTGAGTTTATTGTGGACTTGGCCACATTGTCAGTCTTTTATTTAGATCGTCAGCTTAAGAGCTGAGTTTATTGTGGACTTTGCCACTTCGTCAGTCTTTTATTTAGACCGTCAACTTAAGAGCTGATTTTATTGTGGACTTTGCCACTTCGTCAGTCTTTTATTTAGACCGTCAGCTTAATAGCTGAGTTTATTGTGGACTTCGCCACTTTTCTTTGTGGTTTTAAGGTCGTCCATATTTTGTGAATTTGAACTTGTAAGTAGAAACTTCAGCAGTTCTAAATAAACTCCTCTTATTGTCATGCATCTATATAAAAAGTAGTTCGAAAACAAAATCTGCCCATTTGGGCTTATTGTAGCAAAAACAAAAGTAGAAAAAAAAAAACTGCCCCTTGGGCTTATTGTAGCAAATGCTTAAAGTAATTAATAAATCTGAGTGAACTGAAAAAGGGGGATGTTGTTCTTCACGCCGTCGTCCCTACTGGTAGTACTTTCGCAAGTGTTCAGCATTCCAAGGATGTGGTAACTTCCGTCCGTCTAGTGTCTCCAAATGGTAGGTGCCCTTTCTTTGCCATACCGTAACTCGGTAGGGTCCTTTCCAATTTGGACCGAGCTTTCCTTGGGTTGGGTCCCTTGCAGCACCCATGACTTTCCTTAGAATGAGGTCTCCAACCTGGAAGTCTCTGTGTCTGACCCGGGAGTTGTAGTGCTTGGTCATGCGGTCCTGGTACCATGCGAGCCTTTGTTCTGTTGCCATCCTGACTTCGTCCACCAGATCGAGTTGCAATCGTATGGCCTCGTCATTTCTCCTTTCATCATGGTTGTGCACCCTGTAGCTTGTGAGGCCGACTTCAGCTGGGATGATTGCTTCATTCCTATATGTTAGCCGGAATGGTGTCTCTCCTGTTGGTGTCCTTGCCGTAGTCCTGTAGGCCCATAGTATGCTCGGCAACTCTTCAGCCCATATACCCTTTGCCCCCTCGAGCCGAGTCTTGATAATCTTCAGCAAGGATCGGTTTGTGACTTCGACCTGTCCATTGGCTTGAGGGTGGGCGGGGAAGGAGTAGTGGTTCCGTATCCCCAATTGCGAGCAGAAGTACCGGAAGGAGTCATTGTCGAATTGCTTCCCGTTGTCCAAGACTAAGACTCTAGGAATGCCAAATCTGCATATAATACATCGCCAGACGAAACTCCGTACGTTTTTCTCCGTAATGGTGGCTAAGGCTTCAGCTTCCACCCACTTCGTAAAGTAGTCGATGCCTACTACTAGAAACTTCAGTTGTCGTATTGCCGTAGGGAACGGCCCCATGATGTCTAGTCCCCATTGAGTAAACGACCATGGCGCCATTATCGGGGTGAGTTCTTCGGGTAGTTGTCTGATGACATTGCTGAACTTTTGGCATTTGTCGCAGGTCTTTACATAAGCCTCGGCATCCTTCTGCATGGTTGGCCAAAAGTACCCCGTTCGCACTAGCTTGTGCACTAGTGACCTCGATCTTGAATGGTTTTCGCAGATTCCCTTTTGCACTTCTCTCATGACGTAATCTGCTTCTTCAGGACCTAAGCATCGTAGGTAGGGGCGAGAGAAACCTCTTTTATACAAGACATCTCTTATCAGAACGAACCTCGCTGCTTGGACCTTCAGTTTTCTTGTAGCTTCCTTTTCATTTGGCAATATGCCGTTCTTCAAGAAAGAAACTAACAGCGTGGTCCAATCGCTTTGGGAACTGATCTCCTGTACATCGACAGAATTTATAAGTGGAGAGAGCTGTGTGAAGGAGAGTACATTACCAAGGGTGGCCATATGTTCGGCTGAAGCGGCTCTGGCTAGGCGGTCAGCTAGCTCGTTTTCTCCCTGGGGGATCTGTATAATTTCGACCTTCAGCTCGTTTACCCTCCTCTTTGCTTGGTCCAGATATTTCTTCATTCTTTCGCCTTTACATTCATACTCCCCATTTATCTGGTTGACTACGACTTGAGAGTCATAGTAAATGATCACTTTTGCGGCTCCCGCTGCTTTGGCGAGGTCAAGCCCTGCTATCAGAGCTTCGTACTCTGCCTCATTATTGGTGGTAGGGAACTTAAGGCGGACCATACACTCCACCGTGTCTCCTTCGGGTGACTGTAGTACGACACCGGCTCCGCTAGCCTGCTTGTTAGAGGATCCATCTACATGTATGCTCTATTGGGGAGATTCTTCTACCCCCCTGTCCTCGCCATTTGTGAATTCAGTTATGAAATCTGCAACGACCTATCCTTTAATGGCGGTTCGCGGGCGATATTGGATGTCAAACTCGCTTAATTCTATGGCCCACAATGCCAATCGTCCAGCAGCTTCAGGATTGCTCATCGCCCGTCGCAAAGGCTTGACAGTTAGGACGATCATCGTGTGGGCTTGAAAGTACGGCTTTAGTTTGCGTGCTGCCGTAACTAACGCAAAGGCGAGCTTTTCCATGGGTGGATATCTTTCTTCGGCTCCGCGTAGTGCCCGGCTAATGTTGTACATAGGTTTCTGCACTTTTTCTTCTTCTCTGATCAAGGCGGCACTGACGGCGACTGGGGAGACAGCAAGATAGAGAAAAAGTTCTTCACCTGGTTACGAGGGACTCAACAGTGGTGGGGAAGAGAGGTAAGCTTTCAATTCCTCGAACGCTTGTTAGCACTCGGCAGTCCACTCAAAAGATCTCTTTAGTGTGCGAAAGAAGGGTAAGCACTTGTCTGTTACTCTGAAGACGAACCTGTTTAGCGCTGCTATCTTGCCGTTGAGGCTTTGTACTTCCTTCACATTTTTCGGTGGTGCCATTTCCATTATAGCCCGGATCTTGTCCGGATTGGCCTCGATGCCCCTCTGGGAAACCATGAATCCTAGGAATTTTCCTGCCGTCACCCCAAAGGCGCACTTTCCTGGATTAAGCTTCATGTTGTAAGAGCGAAGAGTGTTGAACGTTTCCCTGAGGTCTTCTAAGTGATCTTCCTCCCTTCGACTCTTTACCAGCATATCATCTACATAGACTTGGACGTTTCTCCCGATCTGCTGTGCGAACATTTTGTTCATAAGCCTTTGATATGTTGCGCCCGCATTCTTCAGACCAAATGGCATTACTTTGTAGCAGAAGAGGCCTTGGCTGGTTACGAACGAAGTTTTTTCTTGATCATCGTCGTGCATCTTGATTTGGTTGTAACCGGAGAAAGCGTCTATGAAGCTTAACAGCTGGTGTTAGGCCGTAGAGTCTACTAGAGTGTCGACTCTCGGGAGGGGATAGCTGTCTTTAGGGCATGCCTTGTTTAGATCGGTGAAGTCTACGCACATCCTCCACTTCCCGGAAGCTTTCCTGACCATCACTACGTTTGCTAGCCAGTCGGGGTAGTAGACTTCTCTAATAAAGTTTGCCTCCTGTAGCTTGCGGACTTCTTCAACTATGGCTTGATCTCGTTCTGGGGCAAACACCCGCTTCTTCTGCCGTGGAAAGGATGGTGATACATTCAGCTTATGCACCATGACTAAAGGGTCTATTCCTGGCATGTCCTCGTGACTCTAGGCGAATACGTCCCAATTCTCTTTGAGGAAGGCTTACAAGGGTTCCAATCCTTGTTGTTTGGTCAGGTCTGGAGTCGTCAAGGGGTATTTCTTCAAGCTTCTCGACGGGCTCCGTTGTACTCCGGTGTTCTTCTATGCTCATGGTTTGGAGGTGATCATCTATTTCCATCATAGCCACGTAGCATTCGCGTGCGACCACCTGATTTCCACGTAGTTCCCCCACTCCGTATTCGATTGGGAATTTGATCATTAAATGATAAGTCGAGGTTGCCGCCTTCCATGAGTTGAGGGTGGGTCGCCCTAGGATAGCATTGTAGGCGAATGAACAGTCGACCACGAGGAATGTCACGTCCTTCGTGATTTGTTGAGGATAGTCGCCTGCCGTTACAGCCAAC
This sequence comes from Quercus ilex subsp. ballota, assembly GCA_032727855.1. NCBI lineage: Eukaryota > Viridiplantae > Streptophyta > Magnoliopsida > Fagales > Fagaceae > Quercus > Quercus ilex. The sequence continues at coordinate 59,056,800 of CM064910.1, forward strand.
GTGATCACGCCCAGGGGAAACACCTTTGTTCCTCCAAAGCCGACGAGTGGGGCATTCGTCGGAATCGGTTGTTCTCTGTTGATTTTCATCTGTTGGCATGTCGGGTAGTACAGGATGTCTACCGAGCTGCCATTGTCGACCAACACCCGGTGTAAGTTGTAGTCCCCAACTTGTAGGCTGACAACAAGTGCATCGTCGTGCGGATAGTGAAGACGTCGCGCATCTTCTTCCGAGAACCCGATAATAGGGCTTTCCCTTCGTGCTACTTTTTGTACTGGACCCGTCAGCTGGACGTTTTGGACCATCCTGAGGTACGTCTTCTGAGCCTTTTTGGATGACCCGGTAGCCGTTCCTCCTACAATCATTCTTATGTCGCCGACGAGAGGTCTGGGACGGTCATTATCCCGTCGGGGGGGGGGTGTTCTTGAGGTGGTGGATCCGTTCTCTCCTTACTTATAAATTTCTGTAATTTCCCTTGTCTTATGAGGGCCTCAATTTGTTGCTTTAGGTCGTAACAATCGGTTGTGTCATGACCGTGATCTCGGTGGAAACGGCAGTATCTGTCTCTTGAACGCTTGCTAGGATCTCCCTTCAGCTTTCCAGGAAAGGTCAGAGCGCCTTTGTCCTTGATTTGCATTAGGACTTGATCTATCGGGGTGGTTAGTGGGGTGAAGCTTGTGAACCTTCCCCCTGGGGGTTTAGAACGCCTTTCATCTCTTCGATCTCCTGTCCTCGGCCTCTTCCGCCCTTGGTCTTGTCGTGCATCTTCCTGCCTTTCCCTTTTTCTTGGCTTTTCCTCCCGAGCCTGCAGTGCGTCTTCAGCATTCATATACTTGGTGGCCCTGTAGAGTACTTCCGACATTGTCTTGGGGTCGTTTTTGTATAGTGAAAACAAAAATTTACCCTTTCGCAGCCCATTTGTGAAGGCTGCTACAAGTATTTTGTCGTCGACTTCGTCGATCGATAGTGCTTCCTTATTAAAGCATGTTATGTAGGATCTCAGCGTCTCGTCCTCTCGTTGCTTGATACTCATCAAGCATGCCGTGGACTTCTTATACCTGTGTCCCCCAATAAAGTGTGTAGTGAACTGAGCACTTAGCTCCTTGAAAGTGCTGATGGAGTTCGGCGTTAGTCGGCTGAACCATACCCTTGCGGGACCCTTCAGTGTTGTAGGGAAGGCCCTACACATGATTTTGTCCACTACCCCTTGAAGGTGCATCAAGGTCTTGAAGGTTTCTAGGTGATCCAGAGGGTCCTTCACTCCGTCATAACTGTCTATATGCGGCATGCGAAATTTATGTGGTAGGGGGAAGGAATTGACAGCTGCAGTGAGCGGCGAGTCGGTGCGATTTACCAGATCGTCAAGGTCGCTGGATACCCGTCCCTTGAGGGCGTTCATCATGACCTCCATTTGTTCCTTTATTGCCTGTATCTCCGTGGTAATGTGTGGTTGAATTGCATCCGTGAGGGATGGCATGCTAAAATTTTGGCGCTCCGGTCTACTCAGAGCATTACTGCCCTTCCGACCCTTCTCGTTCTCTTCTATCGGCACTGGTGCCTTCTTGGTCCTGCTCTTGAGTACCGTGACCTGCATTTTTCTGGCGTAACTGTTCCTCCAGATCGTTGTTTTGCTTAGTAAGGCGTTCCACGGCAGCAGTGAGAGTCTGCACCTGTCTCTCGAGTGCAGTTGGACGTGGTTCGTCTCCGTGAACGTTATTGGTGGTCGCCATCGAGCGAGTAAGTACCATGCAACTCTTTGTCCGGAAAGCGATAATATGGCTTATAAGTTAGAAATCGTCGTTTCCCACAGACGGCGCCAACTGATGATGCCGAAAATATCACCAATGAGTTGCGCGATGCTTGTACCCTCAAGATGACACCTACACAACAAAAAGGGAAAGACCTAACCGAGAGCACCGGTGTGGTACTGGCCAAATACCCTCCGAAAGTCAAGTTAGAACTTGTTTCAACTCTAGAGTGCTAGAGAGGGGTTAATTATGCGTACCTTGATTTGTGAGGGTATTGGGACTTTTATAGTAGTAGAGGGTGGACCTCTCTTCCTTGGAGTAGAAGTCTTTTCCTTATAGGAGTCCTTATAAGCGTAGATTGCGGAATCCTTTCCTTATAGGACTCTAACATTGTACGTGGAAAGCAAGTCATCTTTTTATCATTCATGCGTGGTGGCCAAGTTATGGATTTTTTGTATCCGTCGGCCTTTAAGACCGTCAGTTTGTATTAGACCCTTCAGTCAGGGAGGGTCGTCGGCCTCCTGAAGGAATCAGCCCTTAGGGCTCTTCGCGGACCTCCCTCCATGACGGCCTGTCACGGTCCGTCCTCTTCAGGGCCTTCAGCCTTTTTATAACTTAACCTGTCAACCACCTTTATGGCTTAGCCCGTCAGCACGAACCGTAGGCTCCATTCTGAGTGAAGCCAACGGATTATGCGGGGGTGCCTTGTGTTCCATAATTTCGCCTCATCACCCGTAGAGCATGATTTCATTGAAGATCATTCGGTGAATTCTTCGTGATCACGTAGAAGCCATATCAACAACACAGACATTGCACTTCAGGAGGTTATTGGAGTCAATCAAAGGTTCCGATGGTGATCATGTGTGCATCATCCGTGGAAGCAATTCAAATGTGAAAGGTTTTCTTTATAAGTTGTTTACAAGTTAATAAAGCCTAGGAAAATTTTTTCCTTGACTGTAAAACTTCTTTTCTCATGGTGTATTTGCTTTATTGTGGAAGGTCTCCCTCGTAGTGGCTTTTCCCTTGGCTAGTTTCCCTTGGGTTTTCCACTTCGTCACCATATAATTGTCTCTTTGTGATTGATTTGTGTGATTGGTGACAAACTATTTACTCGTGAATTGAACATTAACAGAATTGAACCAGTATAACAACTTGGTTATTTCACTTGAAAATAAACAGCTGAGTTCTAAAACCTAACATAATTTTTCTCCTAAAGTCACAAGCCTACGATCTTTTTAACAATATTCAAAAAAGGTGGATGAGAAGGGACTAACCATCTCCATAAGTCTAAAATGTTTAATTCTTTAGTTGGCTGTGATATGTGGGTCTGAAACAGAATTTTTCTTAGTGATGCAATTATCACAACTGGATAATGCTAACCAAAACTCGCCTTATTGACTTGGGATGATGGAAATGGACAACTCAAATGTTCAATATTCACAAACAGTTCTAAATATCATTGCTATTATTCTACTGCTGTTGTGTTGCATATGTTTTTGGTTTCAAGTTCACACACCTCCATTAACTATCAGTAGGAATGAGGATTTTCCAATAGTACATAATTTGATCCTGAATTTTGATTTCCTACTCTATTCAAAATGATACTGATATGTGGCTTAAGAATAAAAGACTTTTGGGAGTTAAGACCCCACTATTATGATGGCAGTCGTTAATCAAGGAAATGTAATTATGCAGTTATAGATGAATCTGATGTATAAATTGAACCATTGTACTCTGAATTAATTAAGCAAGTATTTTCACAAAGCTATTTCTTCTAGAAATCTCTCTCATCCTCTCCTCTTCTTCTTCTTTTTCTTCTTCTTCTTCTTCTTCTTCTCTCTCTCTCTCTCTCTCTCTCTCTCTCTCTCTCTCTCTCTCTCTCTCTCTTCCTCCTCTTGTTCTTGTTACTCTCAGTTATTCAATTCACTTGCTTCACTGTGTACTTGCAAATTCAAGCTTTGCTGAGTTTTCTTCATGGTATCAAAGCTCTCACACCACCATCTACCTACTTCTCTATGTGGATGATATCATTATTACTGGTAATGATCCTCCTCACATTTCACATCTAATCACTGCTCCCAGTCATGCCTTTGAATTAAAAGACCTTGGTGCTCTTTCCTACTTCCTCGGAATCCAAATTATTCCCACTCAGTTTGGTCTCACCTTGTGTCAATCCAAGTATGCTTATATTCTCCACAGATTTCAAATGGAGAATGCTAAGCCAACTAGAACACCTTCCTGCTCTCCTTACACTAGTTCTTCCTTACCTGATCCATCTGAGTATAGGAGTATGGTTGGGGCCCTACAATACTTGACTTTTACTTGCCCTGATTTGGCCTTTAGTGTCCATCATTTGTGCCAGTTCATGCAGCATCCCACCACCGTGCATTTAGAGGCTGCCAAGGCGTGTTCTTACTTCTTTGCTATGTCAAAGGTCCTTTAAATTTTGGTATTCATCTCTCTCCAGATCCTCTTACTCTATCACCATTTTCAGACGTTGATTGGGCTGGAGACCCCTCTGATAGGAAGTCTACAACTGGGTTGTTGGTTTTTCTTGGTTCTAATCCTGTTTCGTGGTCCTCCAAGAAGCAATCTACTGTTTCTCTTTCTTCCATTAAGGCAGAATATTGTGCTTTGTCTTCCACTGCAGCTGAGCTGTCCTGGCCTCGTACCTTGTTCATGGAGTTTCGTTTGTTTCTTCATCATATTCCAATACTTTGGTGTGATAACATCTTAGCTATTGCCTTAGCTTCCAATCCTGTTTTTCATTTCAGGACAAAGCACATCGAAGTTGATTATCATTTTGTCAGAGAGAAGGTTCTCAAGCATGATTTGGGGATCAAATTCATTTCTGGCAAGGATAATTATGCTGATATTTTCACCAAGCCCTGCCTGGGCCTTATTTCTTGTTTCTTCAAGGCAAACTCTTGGCTGATTCCGCCTCGTGTTTGAGGGGGGATGCTGAGATAACTAAGGATAAAGCTCAAGCCACAGCTAAGCTAAAGCTACTAAACAACCCACCGGATAGTTCTAATGGCTAGTTTTTAAATGGAGACACACAGTCTCGATACGATGTCGTTTCTTTTAATGAAACTAGCCACGTGTACTTTAATGAGAGTTGTGAAACGCTGTCGTTCTTGGAAGCCTGGAATCAGTTAGTTTTAGGCGGGAAAGTTGGTTTTTCAGTCTTAGCTGTTGAGCTTAACCACCTCCAGATTTCATGGATTAGATCCGTGAATCAAGGAAATGTAATTATGCAGTTATAGATGAATCTGATGTATAAATTGAACCATTGTACTCTGAATTAACTAAGCAAGTATTTTCACAAAGCTATTTCTTCTAGAAATCTCTCTCATCCTCTCTTCTTCTTCTTCTCTCTCTCTCTCTCTCTTGTTCTTGTTACTCTGTTATTCAATTCACTTGCTTCACTGTGTACTTACAAATTCAAGCCTTGCTGAGTTTTCTTCAAGGACTTGTACGTGCTGCTAATATGGTTACCAGCATGGGTAGGCATAAGTATTCCCAGTAGCAAGCAAAAAGACAAATAAATTAATCCATTGTAGTGAAGATTAGAAAAGCTTTCTTGCTTGATTTGTTGTCTCTAATTTTCATTCTTTCACTCCTTCAAGTTTTCTTTTCTTTTCTTTCTCGATGCGCCATCCTTTATGAGCCATTCAACGTTGTCAACCTCCCTTACCCCCACAACCCTCACTTGTGACCTTCACAGAAATTCAATTCAATTTCTTCCATTCTAAATGCTTTTATAGTTCCAGACTTTGTATTTCGTCTTGCCACAGAGGTACTATACTCAAATTCATTGTTGAACAGCCTTACAATTAATATCAAAGATAGTATTACAAATACTAATTAATACCAAAATGAAGAAAGAATTCCCATCTCCTCATTCCATATATGTTATCTTCCTTGTTATCAAGACATTTTTAATGCTAGAAACAGCAACGGGAGACCCACCATCCCAAATTGTCCATGTAATTTGTGGCGATCAACTTGTGCTGAATACCACTGCCTTCAATTTAAATTTTGCTTCAACAATGGAAAAACATCAACCAACAAATGCAAGCTTCAGGTTTTGGAGTAGCAATCAAAGGTTTAGGCCCTGATACTAACTATGGCCTTGGCCAGTGTTATGAAGATCTCTCTTTTCCCGATTGTGAATTATTCTATGCTGATCAGGCACGCACGGTTATTCCCCCATGCTATCCTTACAATTCAGGTTGCATCTACCTCGATGGTTGCTTCATGAGGTACGAGAATTATAGCTTCTTTCAGGAGTATACAACGCCTGGTGACAGGGCTGAATGTAGAAATACAACTAGGAAGAATCCAACGTTTAAAGAATCAATGATAGAGGCTTTGAACCGTGTAATTGTGGCTACACCACACCAAAAAGGCCATTCAACAGCTCAGGAGGTTGTGCTTAGGGCAGTGAATGAGTCAGCTTATGTACTGGTGGATTGTTGGATGACTTTGAGTGCAAGTTCTTGTAGAGCATGTTTGGAGAATGCTTCATCTGTCAAAAGGGCGAGCAATACACCCCGGCTGCTTCATGAGGTACTCAGACAAAGATTTCCTCAACAAGGGACTAGGAACTCGAAGTTCAAGAGGTAAATGAAATAGGAATTGGAAAAAGAATGGATCATAATATCTGGGGACTGCACTTGTAGCATTAGGGACGTTTCATAGTAGTAAACTAGGCCTGATCATGGGTTTCTATCGATGATTTTTGCAGGTACAACAACAAAGACAATCGCTTTAGTTAGTTTTCTGGCTGTTGTGGTAGTTGGAATAGCAGGACTTCATATCTGGATCTCGAGACACATAAAATTACAGAGAGAACGAAGAGGTAAAAAAAAAAAAAGCTTTTTTTGGGAAAACGGTAGCAGTAATTGATTCATTCTGCAAGGTCATATATATTTTATGACTTAAAAGTTCTATCACTCTGTATACTTGTACTTTAAAAAGCCTCCAAAAGTGTCAACCATATTCTTAAAATGAAGGATACATTTAGGCAGCCCAATCTGTTATCAAATGCATTATTGATTGCCTCCTTCCTTTGATTGGGAATTACCACCCAAGTTCTTCGTTTCTATTCTATTCTGGCTCCCTAGTTTCAAACAATGCAGAAAAGTTGGTGTAAACACTCAATGATTGTAGCCTAAACCTCAAGTATTCCACACTTGAGAAGGCTACAGGAGCTTTTGACAATGCTAACAAATGTTGGGAAATTGCCTAAAATTCTAATTGTGACTTGGAAAGTCAATTAGGAAGGAAAAATTAATTTGGGTTTTCTTGTTGTAGAAGGAAAGACTATTCCTTGGTATGAAAGGAAGTCTATTCCTTGTTAAAGAGGTAATGTATTCCTAGTCCAAGAGGGAATAGATTCCTTGTTAAAGAGATAATGTATTCCTAATCCAAGAGGAAATAGCAAAAGAGTCTTTTAAATAAACAATGCTACAAAGAATTTGATGGCTTTGGCTTTGATTTCGGCCCAAGGGTCCTCCCTATAGGGAGAGGGAAAATAGAGCATGAAACCAAGAGAGAGAAAATGGATTTTCACTTGGGGGGAACGCAAGAGGAAGGAGAGAACAAGGTAATGTTGCCTTCGAGAAGACACAAAGAGAGTATGTGCAAGAGCAAAGAAAGAGGAAGCTGTACAAGAAAGAAAAGGAAGAGAGAGTAGCCCAGGACCGGCTCAACGAATTTGGGGGCCCTAGGCAAAATCTTTAAACGGAGCCTTTTTATTATATTTAATTATAAATTCATATATTTTTTTCAATTAAAATTTATTTTTCTTGCTTTTTGAGAGGCAAAATTACTAATTAAATTTTTGTATTCAAGTTCCGCTAAGATTTCCTTTTCAATTGATAATATGGCTAATCCACTTAATCTTTCTTGTAATTAAAAAATATTTATGAATAAATGAAACACAATCTATAATAAAAAAAAATTACAATTTAACTAGAATAATATAAATTTAATGTATAAAACAATAGAACCTGATTTATCAAAAGCATAATTGCAACTTTACTTAATATGATCACTTTACACTTTAAACCTACTCAAATAAATTAAAATTAATATTAATATAAAGTAAATTATTCTAAATTTATAATCTTTTTATCAATACTCCTTTTTTTGTGTAGGATTGTAGCAGTAAACCTTTTTTTTTTTTTTTTTGAACAAAATGTGTAGGACTAAACTTGATTGGATCCACTAAGACCAGCCCACTATCTATCCATACCACTAAATTTGACTTAAAAAAAAAAAAAAAAAAAAAAAAAGAAAGACAAGACAAGACAAGACAAGACGTGTAGGACTAGGATGGATCAATACTTTAAGTGGGTCACCCACTTAAAGTATTAATGTCCATTCCATAGTCTTTTAGAGAATACTAAAGAAATCAGTACAAACAAAAGAGACTAAAGTTAAGAGAGTAAAGAGTACAACTAAACTAAAGTTAAGCAAAAAATGAGAATAAAAACCCAGCAGCAAACCAAACCATGAAGAATACGAAAAAGGCAAAGGAAGAGAAAACAAAAAAGGAACTTGAAATTAAGATCTGTGAACACACCAAGTTTATTGCCAATACCAATTGATGAGTAAGCCAACTAAAAAGAGTATTTTTTTTTTAGAATCAAGATGGAGAGAGTGAGTGTTTTTTTTTTTTTTCTTTCTTTTTTCTGCCTTTTTTTACTTGTCTATTCTTTCTTTTTTCTGCCTTTTGTTATATTTTCTTCTGCATTTTGTTACTTGTATATTGAGAAAATCAGTGCCTCTCTTTCTCTCCCTCTCTACATTTCAAGTAATAAACATGGTTTTCTTAATGAAATGTGGTACAAAGGTTTGATCCAGAGGATACTTGGATGTGGTGATTTTTTTTTTTCTGAGAAAGCTAAAGATTTGGTGATGTGATTGGACGTAATGTCATTTTAGCCTTTTTTTTCTTTGTGAGAAACAGTTAGAAATAATTTGTTGTTCTCAATTTTCAATTAAGGGCTTAAATAATTAGGGCGAGGTCGTACATCTTCTTCTTTTTTTTTTTCTTTTTTTTTTTTTTTTCATTCAGATGAGAAAGCAACATTATATAATATATTAGTACTATTGGGGGCCCTTTTACAAGTGGGTGCCTTAGGCAGTGGCCTAAATGGCCTATAGGTTCAGCCGGCACTGGATTAGCCAAGAGGGAGCTGCCTAAAGAAAAAGGAAGACAGCCAAGAGAGAGCTATACGTGGAGAAGAAAATAAAAAGGAGAGAGTAAAGTGTTGCCACCTTTGTGATAACGCCTTAAAATGTATACTTGTCATATATTTATGTGGGCATTATCTTCTTATTACTATACTTAATTTGTATAATTAAGCCATGATTTGCATTAGTCCCTACTATTTATCTTTACATAATTTCTTGAATAAGATGTCATTCATTGCATGTAATTTTCTACTTTCAGGAATTCATGTGAAAAAGATGAGTTTAAAAGAGTTTGTGAGAGAATAAAGGTCAAACTAGAATTAAAGTGGAGCTAAAGGACAATATTTAAATGTCTAAGGAGGTGCAGCTGAAGTGCTTGGGTCGTCTACCATGTTTGGAAGTTTCAAATAAGGAAAGGAATCAAAGAGGTAGAATCTAAAAAGGAAAAATCATATTTGAGTACTGATTAGTATTTTGGGCGTATATCTCTTCTAAAAAATCCAATTGACACAAGGCTAGATGAGTTGGAACCGTGACTTAAATATCTACAACTTTCCAGTTTTGAGTTTTTCAAAATTCAAAATTTTTGATGGCCGAAATTAACTAACAAATTATTGCTGTAAATCTGGACGAAAATTAAAATTGTAAAAGTTTTATTTTTCTTTGGACACTTTGATGTTAGGGTTTTGAATGAAGGCTGTGAAGCACGAATTTGGAGAGAAAAACCTTGTATTTTCCTTTCTCTAATGGCAGCCCAAACTCTTTGCTAGGGCTAGGGGTTATGTTTCTTCTATACGGTATGAATATTCAATGTGATTCTTTCTAAGATTTAAGACGACAACATATTTAATTGTTCAATTAGATTTCTTTTGATGTATTAGTTCTTCCATGCTTTCAATAAGTTCAATCATGTTTTTATTATTATTTAGATGAATTTCTAATAGTTTCAAATAGAAATCAAGTTTTAAAGAGAATGAGTTTTTCTGAAAACTATTCTAACCGCATTATTAATCCAGGTTATTATGCGTTCTTGAATTGTCTCAGTTCAACCCAATCATAGATTTTTAATTGTTTAAGAACAATCAATTATTAAAAATATATTTTCTTAGATCACAAAGAATTTCATATCGATATAGAGAAATACCCCAAAACCCTGGTATTTACATTATTGATTTAAATAAGCTTTTATTATTTTTCTTGTTAACAATCACCAAGAAAAAGCACTTTCTTCTTCACCAAAATTGTTGTTTAATTATATTGTCTTTGAATTTACCCTGCTCCTTGTGGTTCAACCTTGGTACTCCGAGAATTATATTGCTACGATCTCCTGCACTTGGGAGTGAGCAAGCAATTTTGGCGCCATTGCTGGGGAGCTGCTACGTGTTCAAGGGCAATTTTTGGGAGCAAAGCACAACTGGTGGAAATTCTTCTATTGATAACTTCGTTCCATTTTTTTCCCTTATTTTGTTTTTATTTTTTTGTTCATTTTTTATTTTATTTTATTATGCATTCATTGTTTCATGAGCATTTGGGTTAGAAACAAGAGAGGCAGATTAAAAAATTTTGAGACTTACTTTGGTAATCTTTTTGACACACATTTGCCTTCACCTTCTTCATCAATCATGGGTGAGGAAACACATAATAATCATGATGAGAACAGAAGAACTATGTATGAATTGTTGCATCCCACACAAAATTCTGTTCCTTCATGCATCATGTTTCCACCTAATGCACCACATGTAGAATTGAAACAAGGTTTATTAGCAATACTTTCTGACTTTAGGGGACAAGAAAATGAAAATCTTTATGTCCATGTTAGAGCTTTTGAAGAGGTACTAAGTAGTTTCTATGCACAAAATGTTACTGAGATTGCTAAGTTACGTTTCTTTCCTTTTTCTCTTAAGGATAAGGCAAGAAGTTGGCTTTACACCTTGAAACCTAGGTCGATAGGTAATTGAGGGGAAATGGCCCAAGAGTTTTTTAAGAAACATTTTCCTCCCCACAAAGTCCAGCAAGTAAAAAGAAGGATAGCTAGTTTTTTCCAAGGAGAAAATGAGACCTTATACCAAGCTTGGGAAAGGTACAAAGATCTTTTCAATTTCTGCCCAACTCATGGGTATGAAGATTGGAGGTTAATTAGCTATTTTTATGAAGGACTTACACCTAGGGATTGACAGTTTGTTCAACTCTCATGCGGAAGGGACTTTTTACAAAAAGAACCCAAAGATGCAATGGATTATCTTGATGAGATAGCTGAAAACTCTAACACATGGACTGGACCTAGCCCTATGGACTCCACTAATAGGATTAGAACTAACACTACCACTTCTAGTGGAAGTGTTTTCAAGTTGAGGGAAGACGATAAAATGAGTGCAAAAATCAGCATGTTAATTAAAGAAATAGAGGCACTCAAAATGAAAGGAAGTAAGAGTGTTAGTGCTACCTTTAGAGAGGACCCAATGGAGGTATGTAAAATTTGCCATGAGGTAAACCATACTACAAATGAATGTGCATCACTATCATTATTCTTAAATGTGCCAGAAGAACAAGTACATGCATTTAATTCATATTGGCCAAATAATTCTTCACATTCTAACAATTATAACCCAAATATGCGAAACCATCCGTATTTGAGTTATAAGAGTGACAATGTGTTGAATCCTCCTGCTCTAAGGAGTTTTAATTCACCACATGCATAATCATCATCTAGACCTTCCTTGGAGGATGCACTTAGTACTTTCATTCAAAGGCAAAGTGAGAAAAATCAAAAGTTCGAATCCATGTTCACTAGGCTAGATGAAGAGGTGAGAGAGACCATGAGTCATATAACTAGGCTTACAAATTCATTGAGTGGAATAGAGAGAAGGAAGTTTCCTTCCTAAACTCAACCCAATCCCAACAATCAAAATCTAAAAATTGGCTTTAAGGATAAACATGATGAAGTAAAAGCTGTGACCACTTTGAGGAGTGGTAAAGAGATTGATAAAAGTTCTCCTTTAATAACTAAGAAATCTAAAGAGACCTCAGTTAAAGAAGAGAAGGATGAAACTAAGTCACTTGGGCTTGATGACATTGAACAATGCCCAATCCCTCGACCATTTCCACATTCCTTAAAATTACCTAGGAAATTGGACACCGCATCTGAGATATTAGAGCATTTGCATCAAGTCAAGATAAATTTGCCATTATTGCATGTTATCAAGCAAGTGCCTGCATATGCCAAGGTAATTAAAGACCTATGCACCATCAAGAGAAAGCACCATGTGAAAAAGACCGCATTCCTAACAAAATAGGTAAGTGCAGTTATTCAACATAAGACCCCACCAAAGTATAAGGATCCAGGTTGTCCTACGATCTCTTGTACTATTGGAGATTTCATCATGGACCATGCATTGCTGGATCTTGGGGCAAGTGTTAATTTGATCCCTTTCAGTGCATATCAAAAACTCAGATTTGGTGAGTTAAAACCTACTTCAGTAACTTTACAACTGGCTGACCGCTCTGTAAGGAAGCCAAGGGGGATAGTTGAGGATGTGTTGGTCAAAATTGAACACTTTTATTATCCAGTTGATTTTATTGTTATAGATTACTAACCTGTTTTACATCCTAGTGCTCATACCCCTATTATTTTGTGTAGATCTTTCCTTGCCACAACTAATGCTTTAATTAATTGCAGGAATGGAAGGATGCAACTCACTTTTGGTTCCATGACTTTGGAGCTAAACATATTTCATGTGGCTAAACAATCACATGAGGATGATGACTGTGCTTATGTGAACCTTATTGAGGCGGTGGTTCAAGAAGAGTTTAATAAGAATTTTTTTTTTTATCCTTTTGAAGATTTTCTTAATAATTCCGTTGATTCTTATTATTTAAAAAGTGATATTCATTTATCTTAAATTTGTTCTTTGTTGGATTCCTCATAGGTTTTGGAAGAACAATAGGTGATGGCAATTAATGAAGGCTGGAGACCTCGCTTTAAGGAGCTACCAAAGAGTGACAAAAAGCCTGTGCCTTCAAGTGAAGAGGCACCACAGCTAGAACTTAAGCCACTACCCAGTGGTCTTAAGTATGCATATTTGAGTCCAGGTGAAACTTTTCCTGTAGTTATTTCTTCTGCATTTAATGAGGAACAGGAAGGTAAGTTGTTGAGTGTTTTAAGATAACACAAATTAGCCCTAGGATGGACATAGCTGATATCAAGGGCATTAGCCCATTGATTTGCACACATAAAATTTACCTAGAGGATGATTGTAAGACTTCTAGAGAATCCCAACATCGGCTTAACCCAACAATGAAAGATGTTGTTAAAAATGAGGTAATTAAATTATTGGATGCAGGTATCATATACCCTATTTCTAATAGTAAGTGGGTAAGGCCGACATAGGTGTTTCCTAAGAAGTCTGGAACGACTGTGGGCAAGAATGAAAACAATGAGATGATCCTAACTTGATTAGTTACAGGTTGGAGAATGTGTGTAGACTATAGGAAGCTTAATGTTGTAACTAGAAAAGACCACTTCCCTTTAGCTTTCATTGACCAAATATTGGAAAGGGTAGCTGGCCATATGTCCCATTGCTTCCTAGATGGCTATTCAGGCTATTACTAGATAGAGATTGCCTTAGAAGATCAGGGAAAGACCACTTTCACTTGCCCTTTTGGTACCTTCGCCTTTCAAAGAATGCCATTTGGGCTATGTAATGCACTAGCCACTTTTCAAAGATGCATGGTTAGTATTTTTAGTGATATGGTTGAGAAATTTTTGGAAGTGTTTATGGATGACCTGTCTGTCTTTGGTAACTCTTTTGATGACCGTCTTAATAACTTAAAATTGGTTTTAGCCCGTTGTGAAGAAAAAGGCTTAGTTCTTAATTGGGAAAAGTGTCATTTTATGGTCACTTCAAGAATTGTTCTTGGACATTTAATCATGTGAAAAAGATGAGTTTATAGGAGTTTGTGAGAGAATGGAGGCCAAACTAGAATTAAAGTGGAGCTAAAGGACCATACTTAAATGTCTAAGGAGGAGCAGCTGAAGTGCTTGGGTCGTCTACCATGTTTGGAAGTTTCAAATAAGGAAAGAAATCAAAGAGGTCGAATCTGAAAATTAAAAATCAGATTTGAGCACTGATCAGTATTTTGGGCGTATCTCTCTTCTAAAAAATCCAATTGACACAAGGCTAGATGTGTTGGAACCATAACTTAAATGTCTACAACTTTCTAGTTTTGAGTTTTACGAAATTCACAATTTTTGAAGGCCGAAATTAACTCACAAATTACTGCTGTAAATCTGGATGAAAATTAAAATTGTAAAAGTTCTATTTTTCTTTGGACACTTTGACGTTAAGGTTTTGAACGGAGGCTGTGGAGAACGAATTTTGGGGAGAAAAACCTTGTATTTTCCTTTCTCTAATGGCAACCTAAACTCTTTGCTAGGGCTAGAGGTTATGTTTCTTCTATACGGTATGAATATTCAATGTGATTCTTTCTAAGATTTTAGACAACATATTTGATTATTCAATTAGATTTCTTTTGATGTATTAGTTCTTCCATGCTTTCAATAAGTTCAATTATTTTTTTCTTATTATTTAGATGAATTTCTAAATAGAAATCAGGTTTTAAAGTGAATGGGTTTTTCTAAAAACTATTCTAACCGCATTATTAATCCAGGTTATTATGCGTTCTTGAATTGTCTCAATTCAACTGAATCATAGGTTTTTAATTGTTTAAAAATAATCAATTATGAAATATATATTTTCTTAAATCACAAAGAATTTCATATCAATATAGGGAAACACCCCGAAGCCCTGGTATTTACATTATTGATTTAAATAAGTTTTTATTATTATTCTTGTTAACAATCACCCATAAAAAGTATTTTTCTTCTTCACCAAAATTGTTGTTTAATTATATTGTCTTTGAATTTACCCTGCTCCATGTGGTTTGACCTCAGTACTCCGAGAATTATATTACTGCGATCTTCTGCACTTGGGAGTGAGCAAGCACTTTGAAAGAGATAATTAGTGTGTATGGGTGAGCAAAGAAAAACAAGAGAGATTTTTCTTTAGCCATGAAACATACACACGAATTATTGTAATTGATTTGATAATAGTGAAATTATTCGGAGTTTGTCTCGTGGTTTTTCCCTTCAAGGAGAAAGGGTTTTCCATGTAAATATTGGTGTTTTTGTGCGTGATTGTTATTTTGAGTTGTTAATATTGTTAATAACATTATTTGGGACCCAACAAATAGTATCAAAGCTAAGATTAGAGTGGAAGCATTGGCCGGAGAAGAAGGTAAGGCTTCAGGAAATAAGAAGTTTGATAGAATAGACTTTGGATATTGGAGGATGCAGATTGAAGATTATTTATATGGGAAGAAGTTGCATCTGCCTCTTTTGAGGAAGAAACTTGATACTATGAAGGATGAAGAATGGAACCTTCTTGATAGACAAGTATTGGGAGTTATTTGATTAACTCTATTAAGATCAGTTGCGTACAATGCTGTGAAAGAAAAGACCAACAGTGGTATTAAAGCTTGGTTGATTTAGTGGATGACTCTTTGTGTGAATTGAAATGGAAGAGAAGAGATTGCTTTGATTAAGGTGGAGCTATCCCAAGAGGAAAGAAGATAGTTGAGGATAATTGATGGAATTTGAGTCAATAAAAAGTGATAGGCCACAAACTGAATAACCCCTTGTGATTAAACCAATTAATTAATTAACCAAGTTATTAATTAATCAATTTAACATGTAAACGTGTGGTAGCACAAACAAATCACCAATAAACTAATTATGCAGTGGAAATTAAATGACACGGTGATTTGTTTACAAATGGGGAAAACCTGACGGCAAAAACCCCACCGGGTGATTTTCAGGTCACCACTCCCGAAACTCCACTATTATCACAACAAGCAGTTACAAGTAAAGGAATCCCAAGTACCTTACCAACCTACAGTTGAACCCTTACCCCAATACCCAATTGGACTTGTTTTGTAGTGACAGTTCCCTCTTTTAATGCACGGCTCCCAAGTACGTAACTAACCAATTGCGCGGATCCTAGTACGCGACTTCAATCACCAACTAGAAAGAGTTGTTGGCTGCAAAGTTCTTCAGTTCATCCACGATGAAGATTAAGAAGATGCTTGGTCACAAAACCCAAAGGTGCACATACAAAGCAACTTCTTCAAGAATGATGAACTAGGGCAAGAACTTCGTCTCCGGTCACAATTTGCTTGAACAGAGTTTTCTCAATGCTTTTGCAACTTGTGAACTCTTTGACGGCCCTTAAAACAATCCTTTTATATGTTTAGGGTTAGAAGAAAATAAGGCCCAAAAATATATTCACGGATCCCAAGAAATTAGATCAAAATATCTGATTTTATAAATCTCGACAGATAGCAAGGTGTCGAGAAGCTATCGAGCAAGTATCGAGATTTAATGAATGTGCACTTCTTCAGCTTGTTTCTTGGACAAACTTGATGACTTCAACACTTGATCTTGAAACCTTGTTTCTTGAAGTATTAAGAACATCTAGAACTACCCAATTACAAGTTGAGTGCATTTTGTCAAAGGATTAGTCAATTACATAAAAGAATGACACATGTTCTTTAACAAGTGAAACCACATATGTCCTAACAATCTCCCCCTTTGGTAATCCGTAACAAAACCACAATAAACAAATGAACATATGAGAGAAGTCATAAATCACTCAACTCATATTCACTTGTTGAATACAATAAAATCTATCCTAACACAAACTCTTGAAAAACTTTGCAAGAAGAGAGTTTATGGCAAGTAGACTTTGACAACCTGTATTTCTGAAACACTTTAAAAAAAACTCATCAAGGCATCTTAGTGTGAAACAAAAATAACAGATTGCATACAAGTATAAGAAACATGTGTATAAAGATAAAAAAGAAACAACACATGCAGAGATAGGTGAAAGAAACATACATCCACATATAGAGAAAATAAGTACAATGTATGTAAAAACTGGTCACAAGACCCAATGTACAAGAACAAAGTATCTATAAACTAGAAAAGAAACAAGATACATCAAATCCTCACTACATCCCTCATATCAGCACTCTCCCCCTCACAAAAAATGTCTGACGCTAACTCTCCCCCTAAGTATGACTACTCTCAATATCCAAAACTACTCCCCCTTTTTGTCACGAGTGACAAAGGGTAAGAGTGTCAAGTAGACATCTCATCGATAGAGCTAGCATCTCCATCATCATCCGAAGCGTCATCATCATCACCATCATCATCAGAGGCCATTGGAGGAGGTGGTGAAGGAGAAGCCTCAGAAGCAAAGCCACCCATAGTCGCCTACTGTTGTGCAATACGATCGACACGAATGTTCACCTAATACAACTCAGTGGAGAGTGTATCAAGGCGAGCATCCATGCGCTGCAGCTACGCCATGATGTCTCCAAGTGATACATCGCCCATGGAAATGGATGGAGCGGATGTGGATGGAGCTGAACGAGATGGAGCCGGACGGAATGGAGGAGTGGAATCCGGATGTCTCCAAATGTGATGCAATGTATGAGTTTTTAATCACATTTAAATGAAAACCCAACCCAAAATTTCAAGAAACACTCAACAAATTTGAAAAACCCCAAAATTTTTCAAAAAATCCCAAAACCTAGGTTTCAAAACATGAAATGCATGAAGAATGAAGAGATAAGAGAGCATACCAAGTGATTTGAAGCAAGAATAGGCTGAAAATCACGTGGATTGAAGGTTTTGAGTGAGGAAAGAGTGTTTGGGAGTAAAAAGAGAGATTCTGTCGAGAGAGAGATCGAGAAAAGTGAGAACCAGATTGCAGAAAGAGCTTATATAGGAACCTCAGTAAATCTCGACAGCTAAGGTGTCGAGAGGTGTCGAGATATCTGTTGAGGTAGGTGTCGAGAAAAAGAACGTCAACAGCTACAGGTGTCGAGGAGGTATCGAGGAATAAACACCAGAACCAAGAACAGAAGCTCGATCGATCGACCAGGTATCGAGAAGCTATCGAGGAGGCACGAGATTTCTCGATCGATCCACCAGGTGTCGAGGAAGTGTCAAGATTGCGATAAGAAAAAGCTTGAGAAGCTCGACAGATAACTAGGTATCGAGGAGGTGTCGAGAAGGTGTCGAGCCAGCTTTTCAAAACAGTTTTTCGAGAAGAGAAAAACACAGACATGAATGTAATCCAACATACAGCTTAACCAATGATCCAATCAACATATTAAGCTCTCAAAATCATCTCTCAACAAGAATTTAAGCACATGGATCCTCAAAAACACACACACACACACACACTAAACAAGTCTAACCAATTTTATTTTTCAAAAATAAGTCAAGACAGTTTAGTGAGCATAAATTAGCACATGTAAAAACTTGTGATGGCCAAATCACATTGTACCTGTACATGTATCAAGATTAGCAAAGAATATTGCGTGTTGTGTGTGAAAAATATTGCAAGATTGCATATGTGTATACATGTTTTGACGATCTGAGATATGAGAAAATAACTTTAACTCATACATAATCATAACTGTTTGATGGGGACTATCACTTTCAAGGTACATCCTATAACTCCCACATCTCCTAGAAAACACGCTTGCAATCATATTTAAGCATTTTAATCTTTTTGCTTTTTGTTAGGTTCTAAATGTTTAGAACAATTGGCAAATCGTGAACACAAACTTGTCTAGATATAGATCTTAGAGTCTATAGGTTTTATTAGACAATGCTCAAGGTGATTCAAGTCAAGATTCAAGAACATACAAGCTGCAGGAAGAAGACTTCATATTCTGCCTGGTTCGATCGATCGAAGAACAGGCTCGATCAATCGAAAATCGTATCTGCAGAATTTTAAGTCGGCCCAAACAGCAGCTTAAGCCCATTAAGGATTAGGGTTTCAAATCTACTTCTCCCACTATATAAAGGAAACCCTAAGCCACATTTTTTAGACTTTTGAGAGAGAGAAGAGAGTGCCTCTTTTGTATCTAGGGTTTTGTACCCAAACCTTTCTAAGGTCTTTGTTGCTCATATTGTTGTTTATGTGAATCTCTTGTGAGATCTTTGAGGAGCTTTCCTTCACATAAACTTAGGGTTGTCAACATCTTTATGATCAACTCAGTTGCTGCCATTGGAGCTTAAAGAATAACAAGCGTGGGTGCTTGTAGTTAATTGGAGAATTCAAGAAAGAAGGGGTCCGTGGATTTGGAGCTTGCACGTGGTCGTGTCAGTAAGTTCTACTTGTGGGTAACATTAGGAAGTCAAGCAAGGAGCTTGTAAGTCCTTTTGTATGAACTTCGATTCTTTCGCATAGTGGATTCAGGTTTGCCTTGAGGATAGGTGGGTCAAATCCTCCCCAGGTTTTTACCGTGTGGTTTCCTGGGTGATCATATCATTGTGTTATTTATTATTCTGCTGCTTTATAATTTTTGATATGATTGTATGCTTGTGATAACCTAGAATTGCATAATTTGACTAAGTTAATCACTTGACTAATTAACTAGGTTAATCTGGTTGGTTTAAGGGGTCTAAATACCTATCACTTTTTATTTTCTTTGCATATTTTCTTTTAAGCATATCATGCATGGGCATATAAGAGAGAGAAAAGAAATACCCAACATGTTAAGCATTGACATTGCACTTTTGCTATGTCGAAGCATACGGATGTCTTTGACATTACACTTTTACTATGCCGAAGCATATAGGTGTCTATGACACTGCACTTTTGATATGCCGAAGCATACAGGTGTCATATTATGATTGGCGGGTAACAGTGGTGAGATAGTTATTTATGCCTTTCTCTTAGAATTTTCTAGTCCTACCCGTCAAAAAGAGTTATATGAGTGTTAAGTTCAAGAGATAACTTAATCTTACTCATCACTAACAAGAGCCACAAAGCTCACTTGCTTAGTTGTGCATAGACATGCTCATCTAAGTTACAAAAGATACAAAGTTTAGAAAACTTTGTTTCAATGGCCATCCAAGGTATACAAGTACCAATGTACACAAAACACACACCGTTTTTGTATTTTTCTGATTTTTCAATTTTTTTTTTATATCAAAAACAAAATAAACAAAACTAAAAATAAACAAACAAAAACATGTTATCAAAGCAAAGCATAAAACTAGACTGACTTAAAAATAAATGCAAAACACACAAGTAATGCAACAAACAAAAACAAGAAGATAAAAGAAAGTGATAAAATCACTTAGAGTCCTTTTTCTTCCACACCTTGGAAGAACCTTTCCTTTGATTGAACTCTTGAACCGGCGGTGAGGGGGAAGAATTAAAACCGTTCAAGTTCGAAATGAACATGAGGGCTTTGAGAAGATCGCCAAGAGGAGCAAAAAAGGATTGAAGCTGATTCTGGCTTCCAAATGCGATCATACCGTTGCTCTGTTGAGTGGCTAGCCATTTGTAGCAATTTGGTCGAGTATGACCGGCAGCTCCACAATGATGACAGAGATGCTGCTTCTTTTGTTTAGGCTTTTGAGAGATAGCCTTCTTAGCCCTAGGATTTTTAATATCTTTCTTATCTTGCTTAGGGGGTGCTCCTAAGATAGATTTGCCCTTGTCTAAGTTCTCGCTAGCTAATTCAGTTTTAACATCATTGTTCTCAATTTCAATATTATTAGCAGAAGGAACAAAAACAGCAATACTAGTAGAAGCAATATTAGAGGAAGAAAGACCATATCCTAAACCTTTTCGATCTGAAGCAGATTTCTGATTGTTGAGCATCTCATCAAGCGTTGCACTTGAAGTCCTCTCCAATTAAGCTCTGACTTGAAACAATTCCACTTCAAGCTTCTTGGTCTTCTCAGCCAAGAAATTGTTCTCAAACCTCAGTGCACCAATTGTTTGATTAGCTTCATTAAACTTTGTGGAAAGCTCTTCATGATCAAGTTCCACATCACTGAGCTTCTTGGTGGCCAGCCTATACAGTTTCTCATGCTTCTTAGAGAGCTTGTATAGTTTCTCATAGGCTGAATGGATATCATCTTGATCATCAATCTTCTCACACTTAGAGTCCACCAATTCTTCTTCTTCTTCCACTTTATCAACAATCCCTTCAGTAGGATTGACTGTGGCAGTGAAGGCATTTAAGATTCCGTCATCCTCATTATCAAAATCATCTTCAGGCTTAGTGTCACTCAAGGTTGCAGCAAGTGCCTTACTCTTTCCAATGCTCTTGAGATATGTAGGGCATTCATGCTTCATGTGACCGAATCCATGACATCCAAAACACTTTGGTCCTACAGGAACAGTGTACTAACCGCCATCCTTAACATCCTTTTTCCCTTTGTCTTGCCCCTTAGACTGAAAGGAACTGGATTGTCTGCGGTCCTTATCGAAGCTCCTTACATTGGCATTCTTCATAAACTTATTGAACTGCCTTGTAATGTAGGACTTCATCTTGGAATCTTCATCATCGGAAGACTCATCTGTGTCACTGCTCTTTGCCTTCAAGGCCATGCTCTTGCCTTTACCCGACTTGCCAATCCTAGATAATCCTAGCTCATAGGTCTGCAAGTTTCCAACCAGCTCAGTTAAAGGAATCTTGTCAATGTCCTTTGATTCCTCTATAGCAGTAATCTTTGCATGGAATCTCTCGGGTAGAGATCTGAGCACTTTCCTTACAATCTTGGGTTCAGGAATGGTTTCCCCAAGATTGAAAGCAGAGTTCACTATGTCCTTCAGCTTGGCATAGAACTCATCAAACAACTCATCCTCCTCCATCTTTATTTCTTCAAAGCTTGTAGTGAGCCTTTGAAGTTTTGAATCCTTGACAGCCTTTGTACTCTCATAGGTTGTTTGGAGGATGGTCCATGCTTCCTTTGCAGTTTCAGTAGAGGATATCCTCTTGAATTCCTCATTGGTGACAACGCTAAATAAGGCATTCAATGCTCTGCTGTTGAAGTTTGCCGCATTGATCTTGGCTTCATCCCAATCGGCCGGCGCTTCCTTTGGCTTAGTCCAGCCAATCTCTACAGCTTGCCACACTTTTTCATCTAAAGACTGCAAGAAAGCTCTCATGCGTACTTTCTAGTATGCATAGTTAGTGCCATCAAATAAAGGAGATATGATTAATGACTGTCCTCTATCCATGACAAACAGGGGTCAATAGATCAACACAGCAAAGATTAAACCTAATCAGAGTCTGTCTGCTCTGATACCACTTGATAGGCCACAAACTGAATGACCACTTGTGATTAAACCAATTAATTAATTAGCCAAGTTATTAATTAATCAATTTGACATGCAAACACGTGGTAGCACAAACAAATCACCAATAAACTAATTATGCAGTGGAAATTAAATGACACGGTGATTTGTTTACGAATGGGAAAAACCTGACGGCAAAAACCCCACAGGGTGATTTTCAGGTCACCACTCCCGAAACTCCACTATTATCACAACAAGCGGTTACAAGTAAAGGAATCTCAAGTACCTTACCAACCTACAGTTGAACCTTTACCCCAATACCCAATTGGACTTGTTCTGTAGTGACAGTTCCCCCTTTTGATGCACAGCTCCCAAGTATGTGACTAACAAATTGCGCGAATCCCAGTACACGACTTCAATCACCAACTAGAAAGAGTTGTTGGCTGCAAAGTTCTTCAGTTCATCCACGATGAAGATCAAAAAGATGCTTGGTCACAAAACCCAAAGGTGCACATACACAGCAACTTCTTCAAGAATGATGAACTAGGGCAAGAACTTTGTCTCCGGCCACAATTTGCTTGAACAGAGTTTTCTCAATGCTTTTGCAACTTGTGAACTCTTTGACGGCCCTTAAAACAATCATTTTATATGTTTAGGGTTAGAACAAAAGAAGGCCTAAAAAAATAAACGGATCCCAAGAAATCAGATCAAAAAATCTGATTTTATAAATCTCGACAGATAGCAAGGTGTCGAGAAACTATCGAGCAGGTGTCGAGATTTAATGAATGTGCACTTCTTCAGCTTGTTTCTTGGACAGACTTGATGACTTCAACACTTGATCTTGAAACCTTGTTTCTTAGAGTATTAAGAACATCTAGAACTACCCAATTACAAGTTGAGTGCATTTTGTCAAAGGATTAGCCAATTATATAAAAGAATGACATATGTTCTTTAACAAGTGAAACCACATATGTCCTAACAGAAGGAACTCTACTCCTTTTTAAAGAGGTAATGTATTCCTAGTTCAAGAGGGAATAAATTTCTTATTAAAGAGGTCATGTATTCCTAGTCCAAGAGGAAATAGCAAAAAAGTCTTATAAATAGACAATACTACAAAGAATTTGATGGTTTTGGCTTTGGTCCAAGGGTCCTCCCTATGGGGAGAGTGAAAATAGAATGTGAAACCAAGAGAGAGAAAATGGATTTTCTCTTGGGAGGAATGCCAAAGGAAGGAGAGAGTAAGGTACTGCCGCCTTCGAGAAGACACAAAGAGAGTATGTGCAAGTGCAAAGAAAGAGGAAGCCGCACAAGAAAGAAAAAGAAAAGAGAGCAGCCAAGAGGGAGCAGCTTAGAGAAAAAAAAAAAGACAGCCAAGAGAGAGCTGTGTGTGGAGAAGAAAATAAGATGGAGAGAGTAAAGTATTGCCATATTTGAAAGAGATAATTAGTGTGTGTGTGAGTAAAGAGAAACAAGAGAGATTTTTTTTTAGCCGTGAGACATACATACACAAGAATTATTGTAACTAGTCGCTAACCCATGCAATGCATGGGAAAATGATTGAAAATGAAAACTAATGAATGCTAAGCAATTATGCAAAATATTATTTAAATTAAAAGACAAGTATTAGTGAATGTTGTTATTCTTAGCTGTTTGTGTTACATCTAGAGTTTCATATCTAAATTTACTACAATACTACTTGTAACAACTGAAGCTCACAATATAAGTATATTACATGAGGCCAAAACTTATATTATATTCAAGCTCCCCTTAGCCTTATAGAGTCTCTAACAAAATTTCTTTTGTATTGAAATTGATTTCAGAGGATTTATTCAAAATTATTTGAATTAAATCTCACAAATTAGAAAGAAAAAATAAATAACATTACAACATTGTAGCTGATAAATAAACAAATAAACTTCCAATTTAACATGATAAATCACCATTAGTAATTTAGAAAGCAAAATTTAACAAAATTAAAGTTGTTACCCATTTAACCTAAAGCTTTTCATATTTTAAAGTTGTCAAACACCTATTAACAAATAGCTTTTGATATAAAATATTCAGTAATTCTTTCAATACTGCAAGTTGTTCATGCTGTAAAAAATTTGAGAGAATAACACAGAAACATCTTAAACTCTTTCTTGCTTGGATCCTACAAAACAATATATATATATATATATAGAGAGAGAGAGAGAGAGAGAGAACCAATTATGATAGTGTTGGAGGCAAAGTAAAAGATTTAAAAAAAATTTTGAAAAACCAAGCAGTTTGGCTAGCATACCAACTAGTTAATTTATATCAAAAGACATAAAAATCCTACAATCAAATAAAATCCCTCTTAAAAGTAAATAAATACATGTGGTACAATTAGATAAATAAAAGGTTTGTCAAGATGATCAAGTTTGGCAATGAAGAAGATGCAACAACTATTAATGAGGGTAATCTCTATCTTAAACTTGTGATAATGATGAAGATGCAACAACTACTAATTATGCAATGTCAAGGATACTCTACATATCATCCATTTTGGAGCTAAACATTCCTTTGGTTACCTAAACTATTCAGCCAACAATGGAATCTCCTTCCAAAGCAATAGACATGTAATCACTTTATGTATATCCATGTGATGGCCAAGAGTACAATCAAATACAATCAAAGCTAATAGAAGGAATTTTAAATCGATTCCAATGATGAAGGAGGGATTCACTTACATGAGGAGACTAAGAAAAAAGGAGAAGTATCATGTTCTGAGTACAGTATTTGTGTGGGTTCTTTTTTGTAATAAAAAAAAAGCACACAAGCCCAAGTTGAGGAACAAGGATCCTGGGCCTGATGCTTTATGCTTAAAGGGACTGGGCTTGGTTCACCACAGCTAAAGTGGGCTGATTTTGAACCAAGTGGTGCACAAAGTGCGAATCCTACAACACATACATACTAACATACAACAAGCATATACGTATTGAACAACAAGGAATAGTAAAGAGCGAAATAAAGAAGAAAAAAGAAAATAAAATAAAGTAAAAGACGTCAAGGGTCCTTAAAATAACGTGAAATACTTCATTATTTTCTTAATTTTTTATGATACATCATGCTCACTAGGATGTGTTATAAGGTTTAAATAAGTTCAAAAATCAAAAACTTGGATGGCTCTTTAGGCCTTTAAGACGTGAAGTTTGAATCCCCTTGAATCCAAGGATGTTCTCTAGTGGTTATTTGAGGATCCTGGACGCTGTTTTCCCTCTCTTTTCTCTCTTTTTGAATTTCTGGCAGAGTTCTCTCAAGTATTTTTACTTCAATGGATTGTGGCTGAATGAATTTCACTGTTGGCTACTTCCCCTTTTTATAGTGCCATCCTAGGGTTTCTGAGGTACCACTGATTCCCTCCATTTGCTCCCCTGGGTACTAGAACCAATGTTGTGCCAGCCACATTAATGGCTAGTCCCTTCCTCATTCTTCATTATTTTCTTCTTTTGAGGTTCCTTCTTCAAAAAGCCTTTTGTTGACTTTCCCATTCTAGGGGGTCCTAGAAGGCTGACTTTTGTTCTTTCCTTCTTCAAGGCTTCTAGATTCCACTTTTTCAGACCCACATTTTAGCTGCTTTCCCTTTTGTCATTTTTCCCAAGTGAGCTGATTCCTTCCTGCCAAGTTGAAAGATCCCTAACCACCTTCCTTCATGGTTCTTCTCCCTGGGTTTCCTGAGGTACCAGACTCTTACTCATGAATTATTGGTCCCCAAGCCTTCTAATCCCTTTTCTGCATCATTGGGTGGTTGATAGGAACATATCTATTCTTGTTCCTTTTGTTTCTTCGCATGCCCCCTTGAACTATCTTAATCCCAACCTGGCTTTGCTACACATCCCGAGGATCCCAAGCACCTGGGAATCCCCAGGTATCTTGGCCCAGTTCTTTTCCCGGGCTCCCCAGTGATTTTCTGACCTTTGAAGGCTGGGCTGGGCTTTTCTTTCTTTTGTTTCATGGGGTCCGAAACTTGCCCATTCGTGGATTTGGGTCCCTCCTTATGAACCCTTAATGGGTTTGGACCTCTCCTCCTTTTTTCTTTATTGGAAGCCCAAATGCTTTACTTTCCTAGGTTTCAATCCTCTTATTTTGGGCCTTGGTACAACATTGTGATTTTTTGGACCTCAACATTTAGCCCCCCAAGCTCATAGGTTGCCTACAGCCCACGCGTGAGTAGACAAGACTCTTGATTTCTGTAGGAATTCCTTCCCTGCTATTTCAATCGGCTTCAGGGTCCCTTTTCTCCTTCCCTTGGGATCCTTCTTCCCCACGTTATCCTCTAGTGTCCTGGTTTTCACGTGTTACACTTCTTTTGCAACTTCCCTTCTTTGCATGGGACATGGCAATTAAGTGTTTGAGTAAAACTTCCCTATCCACTTTTTATGTGCCCCGTAACTCCCATTAATAACTGCCAATAGCTCTCTTCTTATAAAATTAAATATTGGTAACTAGCACATCTTTCTATGCATCGTCTTCTCCAACTGTCCTATGCGCCATTATTGACGTTACTTCAAATCGTCTTTTCACTTCCGGAGATTTTTATTTTCAAACTTATCTTCTTCCTTCCAACTTTTGTTTCTCTGTCCCTTCTTCTCTATCCTTCATTCCTTTAACTTCTCTGCTTCTTGTTGTCTTATTGCTCCATGGCCTCTTCTTCCTCACGAAAAAGGAAAAGCATACTCTCAGTCCTTCTGAAGATGAAAGCTCTTCCAGGTCTACACAGGGCGACGTACAGGAGGTTGTAAAACGCCCAGCCTTCCCTTTACGGGATCCCTAGTACACCCCTAGCCTGTTCTTCCCTCAAGTGTCCCACGGCGAGGCCCCTCCTTCCCCTCATGCCTGGGTGTTTTCTAGCTAGTCTGGGTTTGCCAGTTCTACCCAGGCTCCAGATGAATGGGAAATTTTGGTCCTGCAGATTAGGCGAGGATCTCGTGAGAAAGTTCCCATCTTCTTCGACTTCGTCCCAAGGAAGATTACTAGTTGGTCCAGTTGGGTGGACAAGGAGCTTTCTGATGGTGAATTTATCAGTTGCTTAGAGCGCACCGGGATCCTAAAATTAGTAGCGATTTCTAGGAATTCTGAAGGTTTTAGGGACGCCAAGGGCCTTAGACACTTGGTGCACCGCTGGTGTCCTTTACACATTCTTCTTTTCTGTTAGTGAGCTCACCATCAGTTTGGAGGATGTGGTTAATAATTTCCTCCTCCCAGTGTTTAGTGACGAGAATCCTTTTGATATTAGCCTTTCCAGTAAGGATCTCGAGATTGAAGACAAACTTTTCAGTCACTTCAGTGGGCGTACTGCCTTTTCCGAGGGGAAACCGACGAAGATGGGTAAGTGGATTATGAACCTTTCTTGAGAGAAAGACAAGGCAGTTAGGCAAGCCGGGTTCCTGACACTATGGCTTAGTAAGTTTTTATTCAGTGAGTTCCCGGGTACAGGATTAAGTCTGTCTTCTTTCCTTTGGCAATCAGATTGGCCCGGGGTGCTTAATATCCTTTAGCCCCCATGTTTTTAGGCCATGTTTATTCTGAATTGGATCTGCTTCATGGGGATGAGGTTGAAGGCAACTCTTGCTATACTATTACTTCATCCCTCCACTGCGCTATCCTTCAAGTGTTCATGTGGGATCGATCTTCCATCACTTTGGCGAAGTGTAGGAATTTGAAATATGTGAAAGATAAGTTCAAAGGATCCCCAAACGTGATTAAGGGTCTATGTGGCAGTTCTACTGATAGCCACCCCATCATCTTCCGTTGGTCTAACTTGAAGGGTGGTAGCCTCAATTTGGTGGAATTGTTCAATCAAGCAGGGCACTTAAGTTGGCATTCTCCCTAAGAGTTCAGTCCTGGGTTTGCCTGTGATTCTGTGTTGGCTTCTTTCCTTAACTCCCCAGGGAATACCTTTGATCTGCGTGGGGGAGACGAATGCAGTTTGGCATACTTGGCTTGTACTAGTCCCTCATGGCTTCCAGTGCCTTCATCAAGTGGTCCCAGGTACACTTTCTACTCAACACACCGGGTACTCAGGAAATTTGGTTTTGATTAGGACATCCCACCGGTGTTTAAAGAGGTAGTGCCTTTTCTCCCTTCCCTGGATCCATTCCTAAGGCTTCAGGCCTTTTCTTATTAGTCGCGGAGGAGCCCTCAGTTTGTGGTGCCAAACTCCCAGCGAGGAGTCTTTGCTTCCAGTGGCTTTACTGGTTACTGGAGAAGAGTTCAAAAGTCCTTCTTGGACTTTATTGGTTCTAGCAAGATTGGCAGGGTTCTTGATCCTAGTCTTTTCTCTACTCCTACTTTCAAAAAGCGCCAGGCCCTCCCCACTGCTGGCATTGTGTCTGCTGCAATAAGCAACAAAATAGGATTTGCGGAGTGGCATGCCTCTAGGGGTGGTTGGGTATGCTATGCGAATGATTTTCCTGATGCTTGGTCAGGGTGTGACCTTATTATGGGTACTTCTTCTAGTATGCCAATCAAGAGAGGGGTGGTAAAGGCAATTGGTGCTACAACTCCTATAGGCAAAGGTAAGGAGAAGAAGATCATGCAGGAAGCTGTCAAGAGAGCTAAGATTAAAGAAAGCGTTAAGGGTACTAAGGCTGGCCCTAAGACTAAGAAGAGGAAAATTGCTAAGTCTCATAAGCAGCTAGTTATTTCTGAGGAGCCCGAGAGAGTCGACCCCTCTACAGTTGGAAAGGAAGTTGGCCATCCTTTAATCCCAAAAATCAGAGTGAAGACTAAGGTAGAGTCTTCTGTCTTTCAAGTTCTTGTGAGTTCCTAAACCCATGGTTCTTCGGGGTCCTTTGACATCACACCCCAGTCTTCCCTAGGACCATTTGGGCGTACCCGTAGTAGACAAAAGACTATTAAAGAATCTGTAGAGAGAGAGAGAGAGAGAGAGAGAGAGAGAGAAGGGCAAGGCCTCTTTCCTTCTTCTCTTTTTTTTTTTTTCTTTTTTTTCTTTTTTTTGGACATTTGCCTGTCCTGGTTTAATGTTCTGTTGTGTTTCCTTTCCTTTTTTTTTTTTTTGACTTATGAATGGTCGCTTCTTTTTTGCAATTTAAGCGCAAGTCAAACCCCAAGAAAGCTAAAAGCCAATCTTCAGGTGATGATGTGGTATGGCCTTCTTTCACTTGTGTATTTTTTATTGTTTGCTTCCTTTCTTTCTTTGGTGCTGTGTACATTTTTTTTTTTTTTTTGGTTCTGCCACTTACTTCTTCTTGCTCCTCTTTTCTTTTACAGGTCGAGGTGTCTCCTCCTACGACTGGTGGTACCTTGGTGAAAGAAGTGGTGGCAACTCAGCCCGCTGCTATCTCAGGTGTGGAGAAGGAACCCATTAATGGTGGCGTAGCTGAGGAAATTAGGCAGGTAGTAAAGGATGCCTAGCCCATTCCACCTTCTACTTTCTTGGCCGTTCAGGACCCTGAAGCTCTTCAGCCTCCTGTTCCCTAGGATCCTAAGCCCGTGCAGACTCCTAGTCTAACTAAAACTGTGACACTTAAGCAGTTCGCGTTAGGCAAAGAGCCTTTGGGAGGTTCTTCTTCATCTACACGAGCAGGTAAGCCTCATCCACCCTTTATTAGCACCCACTCTTACTTCTCTTATCCTTTCTTCATAAGGTTCTTGTTCCTTTTCCCTTTTGTTTCTTTTACATCAAGCCAGCGCCCAGTCCACCCCTAAAGCAGCTCCTTCCTTGGAGTCAGAGGCTTCTGAAGGTGTGTACTGCTCACCATCGTTATCCTTTTCCCCTTTTTAGTTCACATCTTTACTTTCTCTCTTTCCATACTCCTCCCTTGTCTTTCCCTTTTATGGCGAAACCCCCGACATCCCTCCATTCCTTTAGCAATTTTGCTAAGGTTTCTTCACTTTTTCTCTAACGCGCTTTATGCCTTTTTTCAAAGTCTTCTAAGAGGTCAAAGGAATAGGAGGAGGAGCCTCCCATGATAGCTGACGTGGCTGCCCCATATTAGAAAGAGGCTCTACCATAGGGGGCTAATACTGGTTCTTTGGCTTTCTCTTTCCCCTCTATTTTTATTTCTTCCTCTTTCTCTCCTTTTTTTTTTTTTACTCTGTTTGCTTTCACAAGTGCTGACACAGGTGCCAAGGATCCTGAGCCCGTAGTTACTAAAGAAGCCGTGGAACTTGCTCCCAATGTCTAAGTTGTTGAGGCTCAGACAAGGATCCCTCTGAGCATCCAGAGGGTTGAAAGTCCTCCAATCCCTAAGGGTGGAGACACGACAATGGAGGAAGCTCAAGAGATGACTGTCTCAGATCCCGGCTCAGGGGTCCCTGCTTTCCTGGCCCGCTTTGATTTCTTGGAGTTCAACAGCCTCCCTGCAAGCCATTTTCATCGTTTTGGGCCTCATTTTGGCAACTTCCTGCGATTCTCTGTGCCTGTTGAGGGTCTACCACTGTTTGAGGGACTATTCAAAGCCCATAGGGACTTCACCAATGGGTTCAAAGGAGCCATATTCCTAGGCAACATCCTGATGGAGTTCTTATGTGCTGTGCTGATATCCTTAAAGGATTCCTCCCTTGACTCCTTATCCGAGGAGAGGCTTTTGGAGTGGATGGGAGTGGTGCAGGATCTCATAGAAGTCAAGTTCAATCTGTCCTTTTTGCTGGAGTACTTGCATTCCTTAGCCCACATACTATTCTAGAGAAAGACCTCCAAGGACCTTGATGCTAAAATTGCTGTTGCTGAGGAGGCTTTAGCTCGTGCTCACAAGGCATTGCAAGATTTGAAAGTTAAGAAGCAGTTGGTTCTTTCTTCCTCAATTGTTCCTGCAACTCCCTCAAGAGGCTCTTTGCTGACCGGCCTTATACCTTAGTTCCTTTCCCTCCTCTCTTTTTTTTTTTTTAGTAGTTCAAATGTATGAGTTTATTTCTCTCCCCCCCCCCCCCCCCTCTTTTTTCTTTCATACAATTGAGGTTGTATAAGTTTATCTTTATTTCTCTTTTTTGAAAACTACTTCTAACTTCTTCTTCTTCTTTTTTATGGTAACTAGTCGCAGACCCGCGCATTGCGCGAGATAATTTTTTTTTAGGGTGATCTTATTATATATATTTGGGTAATAAGTAATAACACTCTCCCATTTTGTTTATATTAATAACAAAATATTTTAAATTTATTTAAGAATCTGTTTATAAATGTTTAACCATGTTTAGTAAAGACATTACTCATAACTTTAGAATTTAAATACAAATTTATAAGATACCAAAAGATTTGAAATGACAAATCTCTCCATAACTCATTGGGAAAAGAAAAGGGGGAAAAAAAGAAAAAGCAAAAGACATTACTTAATATTTTGAAATACACTTTAATTTAAAATTTTAAAATAAGAGAATTTAATTTTAAAATTAAGGATAATTTTGGAATCTACCTTAAGTACAGGCAGGTTAGTACACAATATTTTAATATTAATTTAACAAAGTTTGGTTAAACAAATGTAAAGGGTGGAAATATTGTTTCCTTTCAAATTTGGGATAGAGTGTCATTTCTTCAAATCTCAAGGAAGGGGAATGTAATTACCTCTATATTATTATTATTATTATTATTATTATTATTATTATTATTATTCTTGTTGTTGTTAATAATTGATTTTTCATTTTCTTTTAAGTTAATAAGAACCTTACATATACCTTTTTATTTATTTATAGAATATACATTTTTTTTAACCTTTACATATCTTTTTTTTAACGTGAATCTTTACATATACCTTAAGTAAACTCTATATATTCCATTTCTTTAGATGTGTAAAATCATAGACTACTACTTCACAATGATAGTAGCTAATTAGTTTTATCACTTTTTTTCCATAGTTTCATTTATAACATTTTTTACTATTATCAAATATTTACTGGCTAATGATTTTCATAATAGAGGTGTTAAATGAGATGTAGCATTGTTTATTAGATTTTTAAATGTAATTGTGTATGAAGATTACATTTATATATATATATATATATATACATACATACATACATACATACATACATATAAATATAAAGTTAAATGAAATGTCAAAAAAGGGATTTTAAAATTTTCTAACTTTATTTCTTATGTAATTTCTATTATTACATGAGAATATCTCTTTTTAGTTATGAATTAGAGTTTGATTAGTTTTAAGTTTAAATATATTGCTATGATTGTGTATAATTATTGATTATTGATTCAATGTTTTAAGTGAATGTAACAGTTGATTTTATTGCAACGTAAAGTTTTTAATGTTCTCCATATTGGTAATATTTATTTTTTATTTTTACTTCTCTTTACAACCTCTTTGTTTTCCAATTAATAGTTACCAATTGACATTTAATTTTTTTTTCTTTACCATCTCTCTCTCTCTCTCTCTCTCTCTCTCTCTCTCTCTCTCTCTCTCTCTCTCTCTCTCCATAAGTAGCCTATTGTTTTTCAAAATTTGATGATGATTTTATTGCGTTAAATATGCATTGAAGTTTTTTTTTTTTTTTTCCATTTAATTTTGCTACTCTTAAGTTAGTATATCCATAACTATTAGTTTCTTTATATTATATTTGGTTTGATATCCTCATTATTATTATTTTTTTTTAATTTAGTGTTTCCCAATTGGCATTTTTTTTGTATTATATTTTTACTTTGATGTATTGGATTTGAGAATGAGTGTGTCCCTAGTATTACTCCACTTTATGATGACACTTTTATTTATTGAAATTAAGTAAAATTTTTAATTTTTAATTTTTAAATAAAAAGGAGAGAAAAATATAAATAATTTAATGATATGGAAGATGTGGGGAGATGAATAGTGATATTAAGGTAGAAGGTAGTGGGGAGATGAAAAGATAAAGGTAAGAAAAAAGCTTGGACAAAGTGTAAATGTAAAAAAAAAAAAAAAAAAAAAAGTACAATTTTTTAAGGATAATTTTATTATTTAAATAAAAAATTCCATGTTTAATTATTAAAAATAAAAAAGAGAGAAAATATAAATAATTTAATGGTGTAGAAGATGTGACTGAATTTAAATGTTGAAAAACATTAGATGAGAAGAAAAAAAAGTAAAAATAAAATATATAACAATAAATACCAATAAAGAGAACAATTGCACATAAAAGATTTTTGTTCTTTACCAATAAAGAGAACAATTGCACATAAAAGATTTTTGTTCTTTCTTATAACTCAAATTAAGATTGATGGTTTTTTTTTTTTTAATATGTGTTTTAGGATTGTGCTTTTTTAATTTCCCATAAGAAAGTCTTTTCTTTCCCTTTTATAATTTTGATGGAATTTTGGTTTGGATTAATACTTAGTTGTTTTTGGAAATAGAAATTTGAATATGCCTGCTAATTTTTTGACTAATAAATTATTATAAAATCTATTTTTTATTTCTTTAGTTTTATTTTAATTTTGGTTAAGTTAACACTGTAATTTTGTGATTATTTTTTTATTATTATAATAATTTCCTTATTCTTTAAGAGATGAGTTGTATATTAAGCAAATGTAACACACTATAACAAAGTTAGAAGAATATGGTTCACCTTAAAAATTATTAATGAAATACACAAAAAATATTAAAATGATATATTTGTAGAGATAAAAAGATTAAAAAAAAAGTGTGTAAAAATCTTTTCTTTTTCTTTTTTTTTTTTGGAAAAAAAGACAATGCTTGAAGTAATTGTTACTTTTTATATATTACACTTCATTGCATAATATTTATATTCCCACGCATCATGCGAGTCTGCGGCTAGTTTCCTATAAAAACTGAATGATTCTAAAAGTCTTCTATTGGGAATAAATTTTAATCTTAGGTTGCTAAATGCAAATGTAGTAGAAACATGGTGAGAGAGAATAATGAGTAGTGCTCATGGTTAGTGTAATAAGCATGTGATATGATTGTGGGCTTCCTTTATAATAGGATCTTTTGTTACTCTTAGAGCAAACAAAATGACACCCTTATCCCCACCCAAAATGTTTTCCTATAATGACAAGCTTTATCTTTTAACCTCTAAGAAATGCAATGCAATGGCCAAAGGATATGCCCCTTTAATATATTGTCTCTAATAAAATAAACAAAGGCTCATGTCCCCTTTAGGTACAAGTTTATACAGAATTCAATTGTTTTCAATTTTTTCTTTTCTCTGTAAGAAAGAACCATCAACCTTAACTACCCAAAAAAAAAAAAGAACCATCAACATTAATTAGAGTTATAAGAAAGAGCAAAAAAAGGGTAACATTTAACAATTAAAGAGGAAAAAAAAATTAAAAAACAAATCTCAATGGCATTAACCAATGTGGAGTTTTAAAGAACTCTTGGTTTACCTAGAATATAATAGAGAAAATAAAAATGAGACTAATACTAATTCTAGGAAACATATATAGAGAAATAGAAATAAGGATGCTAATTAAAGAACATTGGCAATACCATCAGTCCCGTTTGAAGCTTAATCATAGCTCCACAAATTTGCTGACTTTCAACTTTTGGCTGGTATATATTCAGGCGTTCTCCAATGCCGTAAAATTCCTTATTGTCTGGTTTTACTTGAATTCCTGCAAAATACCCAATTAAATTAAGTGAGAAAATGAGCTTAATGATTCTAGTGTAGGAAAAAAAAATTCCCAAAGATTAGTAATTTGGTATAAATAGAATAATGTATAAAAAATTCATCGAAAAATTGAGAGAGAAAGAGAGAGAGAACCTTTTTTTGAATTCCGGCAAACTACCCGATTAAATTAAGTGAGAAATGAGCATAATGATTCTAGTGTAGAAAAACAAAGAAGAAAAAAAGAAAAGAAAGGATTCCCAAAAATTAGTAATTTGGCATAAATAGAAGAATGTATAAAAAAATTCATCGAAAAATTGAGAGAGAGAGAGAGAGAGAGAGAGAGAGAGAGAGAGAGAGAGAGAGAGAGAGGGAGAGAACCTTTTTTTGTGAGAAAAAACCATGCATAGAATGGAATAGATAGTTACCAATTTATAGTAAGAGAGTATGAATAAGAAGAGACAAAATAAAGGAAGATGAAGAGAAAGAAGAAGTATAATATTTATGTAGAGAGTAGTGGGGAGATGAAAAGAAGAAGAATAATATTTATGTAGAGAGTAGTGGGGAGATGAAAAGATAAGGATGAAGAAAGGTTGGAAAAATGTAAATATTAAAATAAAATAAAAAGTAAATGTTAAAAACAATTATAGGAAAATTGAAAAGAAAATGATAATGAGGTGGACGCTGATGTGGCTTAACTGGAGCGTAGCAACAATAAATACTACGCTTCAGCTTTTAGTAATATATAGATATGTGGATCTGTTTTTTTTTTTTTTTTTTTTTTTTTTTTATGTACATTCTGTTCTCTCTCTTTTTTTTCTTTTTTTAATTTAGTCCTGGACCATGGTCCCTACAAATTCTTACAGTAGGTCCTAGACTAGGTACCCTAATGGTTGTGTTCTCGCGCAGGTACTGAACTGGGTACATTGTACCTTACTTTTTTTCTTTTTCTTTTTTTTAAGTCCCTGGTCATGAACCACGCAAGCCTATTTTGGAACAAGTATTGGGCTGGGTACCTCGGGAACTTATTCCTATCCGCGGTCCCAGACCATGTACTTGAACTAATGGTGTTGTGAGTCTTGGGTCATGCGCTAAGGTTTTACCATTTTTTTTTTTTTTTTTTTTGGTGCTGGCCCAGGTACCCCACCCAAACTTGCCCACATTTGGGCTATGCAATACTATGCAATTGTATATTTTAGCTACAGATCTTTTTTTTTCCTTCTTTTTTTTTCCTGAAGAAAAGAAGATTCCATTGAAATACAACATAGTTGCCATACTAATGAGCATAGGAGGATTGACAAAGATAGTAAGGATTATAGAATGTCCCTCTACTGTGGGCTCCTAAAAAAATACTAAATAAAGCTCATGACAAAAGAAAAATGCAAAAAATGATGAAACACTTAGCAGATTGGAGAGTGGCAAAAAGGGCCTTGGTGTACTAAATCTCCCAATTTTATGCATAGTATTATTTCAGCCACTTCCCATTTATAGGGTCCGTTAGGACAGTCCCATCTTCCTTTGTGAGGTAGTAATATCCACTATCGTGGGCTTCCCTGATGATGTAGGGCCCCTCCCATTTCGGAGCAAATTTGGAGGGTCTTGGGACATTCTTCCTCAAATGCTCTGCTGCTCTTAATACTAGTTACCTTTCTGTGAAGGCTCTTAGGTGTACTTTCTGTCCATATGCTTTAGCCATCCTCTGCTGGTACCTCTGACTTCTCCTTCTGGCCACTTCTCGTTCCTCCTCTAGCCCTTCCAGATCTGCCAACCTCCTTTCACTGCTTGTGCCATCTATGCCCTCTTGGATTTCTTCAAGTACTACTCTTGGTGTAAGGATGACTAACTCCATAGGGTTGATGGCTTCTGTTCCATAAACAAGGGAAAATGGTGAAAATCTCGTGGCTATCTCCTACATGCCCAGAGTATATTTGTCAGGTGGGCACTCCATTTTCCCCCATACTCATATTTCATTTTCTTGAGGATTTTCAGTATCACCCTGTTGGTAGCCTTGGCCTGGCTATTTCCTTGTGGATAATATGGTGTGAACCTCCCATGCTTAATGTGATATGCCTCAATCAGGTTCTTCATATCCTTATTTATGAACGGGGTTCAATTGTCATTGATCAGTCTCCTGGGGATCCCAAACTGTGTGACGATGTGTTCCTGAATGAAGTTTGCCACAGCTGTTCCAGTGGCCTTTTTCAAAGGGATAACCTCTACCCATTTTGTAAAATACTTGGTGACTACTAGGATCCATATATGGCCATTGGAAGGAGGGTTTATGGGTCCTATAAGATCAAGCCCCCAAGTGTGGAAAGGCCATGGTGTGGTCATATCTTGCAACACATTTGGATGAGTATGAATTGCATCTCAAAGTACTTCGCATGCATGACACATTTTAACCAGCTCCTCAGAGTCATTTTTCATTGTAGGCCAATAGTACCCTAACTGCAATAGCTGCCTGCAAAGTCTTCTTTTCCCTGGGTGACTTCCACAGTCACCGGAGTGGACTTCCCTAATTGTTTCTATGGCTTCCCTAGGCCCCAAGCATCGGATCCGTTGTACCCCCTTTTGAACAAAATTTCGTTCTGCAAGAAGTATCTGATGGCAAGTTTCCTAAGCTGGTAGGCTAGTGTCCTGTCAGTTGGTAGGATCCCTTGAGCCAAGTATTCCATGAATGGGGTTCTCCAATCTTCTGTCACAAACACAACATAACTTTCTTCTTTGTCCACTAAAAGCCGACACTTTTGACATTCCTCTTGTACAATTGCAGCCTCTTTGTTCATACTTAGCCAGTAGTACCCCATGCGCTGCATCCTTCTATATAGGCTGATTTCTTTTTGCAATCCCACATACTTGGCTATGCAGTTCTTCTAATCTCAGCTTCCTTTCTTTCTCATTGATACATCTGGACAGGATCCCTTCGGGCAGCCTCCTATACAGCTCTCCTTCTATCAAAGTGTAATCTTTTAGTTCTTTGATACTTCCTTCATGCCCCAATTTTCCTATCTTCCCTTTTACCTCATCTCTCCAATCTTTATATTCTAGTTCTTCAGGGAACATCTTTTTGAGGATCCCTATGATGGAATGTTCCTGCTTGCTTACCCTTATCAAAGAACTTTTTCCTTTAAATGGTATCTGGGATCCCAGGGCGGCTAGTGCATTAGCGAACCTGTTTTCACTCTTTTGGGCATACTCCACACTAAAGGTTTGGAATTTCTGCTCCACCTTCTGTGCCCAAGTTCTGTAGGCTGCCAAACTCTGACCTCTTAGTGTGAAGTCACCCTTTACTCGGGAGACTATGAGGTTGGAGTCTCCTAAAACCCTCATATGCCTTACTCCTATGTTGAGCTCTATGGCCAGTCCAGTCAAGTATGCCTCATACTCGGCAGAATTATTTGAACAAGAAAACTCGAGCTTGAAGGATAATGGCATGGTATCCCCATCTTCCAACTTAGCACAATTCCCAGGCCATTTGAAGTTGTCGTTGCTAACCCGTTAAATCTCATGGTCCACTTCTTTCCTGCGAGTTCTACCACTACCACCTCTTCGAGGATCTTTTCGTTTAATGAACCCTCTTCTTCCCCTGGGAACTGGGCTAGCAAATCGGCTATAGCTTGGCTTTTGACAGCCTTGGAGGTCCTCAAACCGATGTCATATTGAGAGAGTAAGACCAACCACTATGTTATTCTTCCCGTTAGGAGAGGCTAATGAAGGAGTGCTTTTATGGGATGAGACTTGGTCACTAGGAGGATCTAGTGGGCTGAGAAGTACCGTTTTAGCCTTTGGGATGCATAGATAACCACTAGACACGCTCTTTCTATCCTAGGGTACTTGGTCTCCATATGTTTTAGTGTCCTACTCACATAATAAATAGGTTGCTCATTCCCATTGTCATCTTCCTATGCTAGCAGGGCTCCTATAGCCTGGGAATTTGATGCTAAATATAGCAACAAGGGTCACCTACGTACTAGTGCTTGTAGGGTAGGCAGATGATTCATGATTTGTTGGATCCTCTGAAAGGCTTTCTGCTGTTCGATTCCCCAAGTGAACTCACCTCCCTTTTTTAACAGTTTGGATAATTCACTTGTGACCGAAGCTAATCCTGGCATAAACCTCCTAATGTAAGAGACCCTCCCTAGAAAACTTTTGAGCTCTTTAAGCGTTGCTGGCCTTTTCATTGTTGCGATGGTTGTGGCCTTAGCTAGATCCACACTTATGCCTCTGTGATGTACAAGGAACCCAAGAAATTTTCCAGCAAACACTCCAAAGGCACACTTCATGGGGTTCATGCGCGCAATTTGTACTTCCTGCACCTTTCAAAAACTTGTTCAAGTACCTAGAAGTGTCCTGCCCTGGTCTTTGACTTTACCATGATGTCATCCACATAATCTTCCATTTCCCTATGCATCATATCATGGAAGATGGTTGTCATTGTTTGTTGGTACGTGGCCCCTGCATTTTTAAGACCAAAGGGCATCACAGTGTAATAAAAATTTTCAATCGGGGTCCTGAATGCTGTCTTCTCTGCATCTCTAACAGCCATATGATTTTGGTTATACCCACTATATCCATCCATAAATGAAAACATGGAGTTTCCTGCAGCTAAATCTACAAGGAGATCAATAGTAGGCAAGGGGAATTCATCTTTTAGCCATTCTTTTTCTTCACGAGTACTATGTTGGAGAGCCATTTAGGATGCTAGATTGGCTTGATGAACCTAGCTACCAGTAGCTTCTTGACTTCCAGAGTTATTTGAGCCTCTATGTCAATGTGAAAGACCCTGACTAGTTGAACTATTGGCTTGACTCTTAGGTCCACGTTGAGAGAATGGACTACCAGTCTTGGATCCAAGCCAGGCATCTCATCGTATGTCCATGCAAATACATTCACATACCTCCTGAGTAATGCTACTAACTATTCTTTTTCTTGTGCTGTCAACTGACTACTAATGAAGACAAGCTTCATGGATCCCAGACTAGCCCCCAAGTTTACTTCTTCCAATTCCTCTTCGAGCTGGATTTGTGCTTCCTTATCTGGATCCTCTAGGATTTCTTCTTGAGCCATCATATAATCTGGCGGTCCGAGACCCTCCTACACAATGCATTCAGGCCTCACGTACCTTCATAAACGATATATTAGCCTTCCTCCGCGCTCTCGTACTACCACGCATTCCTGAGATCCTAAGAAGTGGGTCTCCTTCTTTTGCCTTTTTCTGTCCAGGAGGTTCCTTAGGTCATAGGTACCTCCTCCTTCTTCTTCCAAGACAAATGCTCCTGGTGTCCCTGGCATGGGACTCCCATCATCTAGTTCCAACTCGTCATAAAACATTATTTCTACAAAGTTCACTTCTCCTTGGCTGAAAGGATTCGGGTTGGCAGGGATTCTTATAGGCGTCCTATTTAATCTCTCTTTAACACATTAATGGTACGTGAAGGGAATGAGGCAATGTTTATGGAGCCAGGGGCATCCCAACAGAACATGGTAAGAAACTTCTGAGTTAATCACACGGAATCTGGTTAGGGCTACTATTAGGCCTACCCTTAAGGCCAGCTGCACATATCCCTCAATCGATTATGCTGCTCCTCCAAATCCTGTTATCTCCATAGGAGCGCCCACAACTTCCAATGTACTTAAGGCTATGAGGTTGAGTAATGCCTCTGTGTCTACCAGTGCTCTCCTAATTTGGACACCGTTTATGGTAGCCATTAAATAAAGGAGTCTGCGGTGGTCTGGATGTTCAACTTCCATGTCTTCATCCGTGAAGGTTATTGCATTAGTTGTTTCCAAGTAAGGTCGGCTAGCATAGGATTCTGCTGTGAAACATTCTACCCCTAGGTCTGCAGCTATACTCATAAGGGACTCTACGGCGATCCTTCTTGCTTCTGGCCCAAACCCCAACTGATTAAACAATGATCTGAATTTAGGGATTTTCTGAAGGGTCTTGACTATGCTTGGATGAAAGGATCCTTCAGACTCTTCTGCTTCCGCCAGGTTCCAATGGATCACCACAGCTACAACTCCCTTCCCTTTGTGATTGGGTAAAGAGTTCCTTTGCACCTCGGGTTCCCGCTAAGTGAGCTCCAGGGTCCCCTCCCTAAGCTTCTTGTGAAAAAGCCTACGGATGGTCCAACAATCCTTAGTAGAGTGCTTGACATAATTATGAATTCTGCAAAACAAAGGATTCTTTCTTTCTTCCTCAGTAGGTGGTCTGGAAACAGTGAACGGCCTAACAATTCCATCTCCAATCCATTTATCTAAAACATGATTCAATTCTTCTGCAGTACATGGGATCACAGGTGGTTCCTCGGCCACTTTTCCTTCAGGTCTCTTCCTCTTTTCTCCTACTGAAGCCGTCATGGCCTGGGGTATTGGTACCCTCTTAGTTTTCCTCAAAATTTGGTGTGCTGTCGCAAGCAACCAAAAAATAAAACATATACTCCTAAAAAAATATATGTAGTGGTGTGAGTAAGGATCATTCCCACGGAAAGTATCTAGCCTAGTTTTATGCTACGTGAACAAGGATAGGGGGAAGGGTTTGAGTATAACGAAAACGATTTTAAGAGAAACAACTAAGGAACAATTCAAATTAAAGTATCGAAATCAATCAAAAGAACAAACCTTGGTCTAAGTCAACATCCACCATCGGAATTTTACAACTGATCATTGATGCAAGTATATATCAATTCATACTTTGAATATTCACCGCTAGAACTATTTTCCTATCTCTCCTTAGTCGAAGTTAATTAGAAAACAAGCGATCTAATTAACCCTAACTACTAAGCAACCCAAGACAAGTGCTAAAGGTTTAATCTAGTAGTAGCCTTAAGAATTAGAGAGATTGATGAAACTAAACAACACAAGTACAAGCGGTTGTATTTAATTTAGT
Organism: Quercus ilex subsp. ballota; assembly: GCA_032727855.1. NCBI lineage: Eukaryota > Viridiplantae > Streptophyta > Magnoliopsida > Fagales > Fagaceae > Quercus > Quercus ilex. Next base: position 59,098,343 of record CM064910.1, read on the forward strand.
CGAGCGTTCTTCCTAAGATCTAATAATTTCTAACGCAGCAAATCATTAAATCTTGGTTGCTTCACAAATTAGAGAGATCAAACAATTAGGGATTTGATATCTAACCTAGCAGTAAATTGCAACGAATAATAAACTAGTAGGCCTCCTAGTAATTAAACGAGACAATCATGAAAATAGGCACAAAAGAACATCTGATATTCAAAGAATAAATTTAACAATAAAAACAAATTAGATCTCACAGTTTTATTGATTCTGAGGTTTCAGTTTCCTTCAACCAAGTATAAAAGTTTTAGCCACGCAGGGCCATGATGAAAACTCAAATGAGAAGTTAAAGAAGAGGGGAGAGAGAGATGTCTCTCAAGTCTGATTTTTCCTCCCCCTTTATACACGTTAATTCCCCCTTTTCCAAGCCTACAATATCTCCTAAAAATATTCTAAATATTATCCTAAAATAACAACATCCAAATCTAACTAATTAAAGAAAAATATAAAATAAATAAAATAGAGTCCTAATATAACTAGGAAAGTGGTGTTTTCCAGCTGGAATTTTCGTGCACCAGATCTGGAAGCTTCTGAAAATAAATCGCATCAAGTATTAGAATTTCAAGCAAATGAACATTCCAGAACGTCAGCAATGCAGTTACAGCAACTTCAAGCCCGATTTCGACCTTGATGCGGCCCGTATCGCTCAAAACTCAAAACATTAAAGTTGTAGAGTTTTTTCTTGTTGTTCCATAGCACCTTGAATCATCTCAATCGGAGCTCAGATGAGAGAGTTATACCCAGATTATGAAGCGATGTCAAAGCTGTCCAAAATCGCCCAATTTGCTACGTTTTGCACTTAATGCCTCCATTTGCATCCTAAATCAAAATATAAGAATAATGAGTACATTTAGGCACCAAATAAGTATAAAAGACTAAACATTAAGGGAGAAAAACATGACAATTTGCATTCTCATCAAATTCCCCCACACTTAACTTTTGCTTGTCCTCGGGCAAAACTCAAATTCACTTTCCCAAAAACACCAAGGTTGCAACACCATCAGCAAAGAACAACCAAGCTCTTCAAAACTCATAACATCACGGTGGTGTACCATGTGTATGCTCTGTCCACTAGAGACTTAGCAAACTCTCTTAGACACAGTTCCTTGTCCCCTGCGTAGGGACCTATGGTGTGAATGAACCTACTCAAATGTTCCACAACACTTCCGTTCATTCCATCAAAAGGGTGGAACTTTGGAGGTTCATATCCCTTGGGATAAGGCTTGCCAATGGGTTCTGATAGGAATGGGGGATCTTTGAGAGCTTTTCCCTTTCTTGTTCCAAAAGGGCATTGACGTCTGCCAATGTGAGATACTGGGGGTTAGCTCCCTCTCCTACTGCTGATCCTCCCTTTGGTTGGGCTCTCTCTTGGTTGACTATAGGGGGCATTATCCCTGATCTCCTGGGTCCTTCACTCTTTAAGGAGACGGATCTCCTGTTGCAAATCTTTCATCATTTCTGCCATCCAAGCCATGGGGTCTAGCTCCTGTACCCCACGCCTCTGTCCTGAGACAACCTCTTGCTCCACCAAAGGTACTTCATTCCTCTGTCTGGAAGCTACCTCATTTTCTCCCACGAGCTCAAATGCTACGGGTAGCACGTTGGTACCCTTACTGTTCCTTGGTCTTTGAGCCATGCTCTGCGAAGGGACTGCTTCTTCCCTCTCCTTTGCCCAGTCCCAAGTAGAGTTGCCTTAATGTGTGGGTTCTTTTTTTTGTAAAAAAAAAAAAGCACACAAGCCCAAGTTGAAGAACAAGGATCCTAGGCCTAATGTTTTATGCTTCAAGGGACTGGGCTTGGTTCACCGCAGCTAAAGTGGGTTAATTTCGAACCAAGTGGTGCACAAAGCTCAGATCCTACAACACATACATACTAACATACAACAAGCATATACGTATTGAACAACAAGGAACAATAAAGAGCGAAATAAAGAAGAAAAAAGAAAAGAAAATAATGTAAAAGACGTTGGGGGTCCTTAAAATAACCTGAAATACTTCATTATTTTCTTAATTTTTTATGATACATCATGCTCACTAGGACGTGTTACAAGGTTGAAATAAGTTAAAAAATCACATACTTGGATGGCTCTTCAGGCCTCGAAGACTTGTGAAATTTGAATCCCCTTAAATCCAAGTATGTTCTCTAGTGGCTGTTTGAGGACCACAGACGTTGTTTCCCTATCTTTTCTCTCTTTTTGAATTTCTAGCAGAGTTTTCTCAAGTATTTTAACTTCAATGGACTATGGCTGAATGAATGCTCACTGTTGGCTGCTTCCCCTTTGTATAGTGCCATCCTAAGGTTTTAAGGGTATCACTGATTCCCTCTATTTGCTTCACTGGGTGCCATAACCAATGTTGTGCCAGCAACATTGATGGCTGGTCCCTTCCTCATTCTTCATTATTTTCTTCTTTTGAGGTTCCTTCTTCAAAAAGCCTCTTGCTAACTTTCCCATTCTAGGGGGTCCTAGAAGGTTGACTTTTGTTCTTTCCTTCTCCAAGGCTTCTAGATTCCACTTTTTAAGACCCACCTTTTGACTGCTTTCCCTTTTGTCATTTTTCCCAAGTGAGCTGATTCCTTCCTGCCAAATTGAAAGATCCCCAGCCACCTTCCTTCATGGCTCTTCTCCCTGGGTTCCCTGAAATACCAGACCCTTACTCATGAATTATTGGTCCCCAAGCCTTCTGATCCCTTTTCTGCATCATTGGGTAGTTAATAGGGACATATCTATTCTTGTTCCTTGTGTTTCTTGGAATGCCCCCTTGAACTGTCTTAATCCCAACCTGGCTTTACTACACATACCAAGGATCTCAGGCACCTGGGAATCCCCAGGTATCCTGGCCCAATTCTTTTCCCGAGCTCCCCAGTGATTTTCTAACCTTTGAAGGCTAGGCTAGGCTTTTCTTTCTTTTGTTTCATGGGGTCTGAAACTTGCCCATTCATGGATTTGGGTCCCTCCTTATGGACCCTTAATGGGTTTGGACCTCTCCTCCTTTTTCTTTATTGGAAGCCCAAATGCTTTACTTTCCTAAGTTTCAATCCTCTTATTTTGGGCCTTGGTACAACATTGTGATTTTTTGGACCTCAACAGTATTGAATTTTGAACTCTATAATTCAGTTTGCTTTGCTAACTACTAAAACACCTTAGCAAATTGAATTTCTGCAGGCACGAATATTACTAAAACTCTATCTTTCAATTTTCTAACTACTAAAACTCTATCACACAGATACTACTAAAACTCTATCACACTGATTACACAATATAAAACAATAATGTTACTGTCTCAAACATTAAAAAGAAAAAATCAAATCAATTTTAAACATAGAAACAAACAATCATATATTAGTACAAATACCCAACCTAAATACATAAAAACCCATATACGACCCACAACACAAAAGTGGTAGTAACAAAATTAAAAATAAAATTAAAAAAAAAAGAAATAAAAAAGAATAATACTGTTAATCTAATCCTTACATTGAACAATTATGCAGGGCAGTCACAAGAATAGAGGTCAAGGGTAACCGGGATTTAGAGATACCTGAACTGAGTCATCCAGCTTTTTAGTATTAATTTAGTGTGAGGAGAGGAAGAGATGAAGGAGTTAAAAAGCCAAAGTCTGGCATTAGGAAGATGAAGGGTTGCCGTTTGAGAATGTAACCATGGAACACAAAGGGTTGCCATCTAAAATTGTAACCGTGTAAGAGATAAGATTGGGAATTATTTTCTTTTTATTAGTATTTTTAAATTTAGGAAAACTATTTTTAAATTGTATTAATATAGTGTGAAGAGAGAAAGAGATGAAGGAGTTAGAAAGCCAAAGTCTGGTGTTAGGAAGCTGAAGGGTTGCTGTTTGAGATTGTAACCGTGGAACACAAAGGGTTGCCATTTGAAACTGTAACCGCGGAACACAAAGAGTTGCCGTCTAAAATTGTAACCGTGTAAGAGATAAGGATTGAGAATTATTTTCTTTTTATTTGTATTTTTAAATTTAGGAAAACTATTATTAAATTGTAGGACAAATTCATGAAAAAGAATGGTAATGACATGGCTGCTAATGTGGCTCAACCTGAGCGTAACAATATTAAATGCTACGCTTCAGTTTTTAGTAATGTATAGATTGATTTGATAATAGTGAAATTATTCGGAATTTGTCCCGTAATTTTTCCCTTCAAGGAGACAGGATTTTCCATGTAAATATTGTTTTTGTGCGTAATTATTATTTTAGATTGCTAATATTGTTTTTTATTTGAGAAACACACACACACACACCTATATATAGGGGAAGGGGGATGAGATAAGAGAATATACTCACACGCCAACACCAAAACTGTATGCCAACAGTTAATGTCGCGAAGCAAGGATTGCTAATATTGTTAATAACATTATTTGGGATCCAACATCAAACTTGGTCAGGGAGGATTTGGAACAGTTTATAAGGTAGTCTATCTCCCCTTCTTACCCTACAAACCTCCCAAAATGAAAAACATTTTATCATACTTTGTCAGAGATTAATTGGTTTTCACCATCACAGGGAATTCTGCCAGATGGAAGAGAGGTTGCTGTCAAGAGGCTTTTCTTTAACAAGAGACAGAGAGCAGTGGATTTCTACGATGAAATTAACATTATAAGCGGTGTGGAACACCAAAAAAAAAAAAAAAGAATAATCTTAAAAAATCAAGAAAGATTTATATTTTAGTGAAATATAGTGTAAAATAAATAATCTAATGTGAAGAATTTTAAAAAGTAACTAGGTAAAAAAATAAAATTAAAAAAATAAAAAATAAATTTTTATACTAAAATAGACAGAAATTTTTGCACGGATTGATGCGAACACTCTTAAGCAAGGGCAAAATGGTAAATCTGACGGTGAAGAAGACAGGACTCATCATCCGCACGCAACCCCGCTGACTCTCTAGTCGGAAAACGCGTTGTTTGTTCACTTCCAACTCCCAACTGCATTGTGAACGACTTGCGTTCTAGTCTAATTAACCTTTGCTTTTTTCGTTGAAATCTCTCCTTTCGATCCTCCCTTTGACTTTTACATTACACTAATATTATTTTTTTCACACGACACCTTACCTTTAAACACTATTTATCATTTATTAGTTACAAATGCATTAGCTTTTTTTTTTTTTTTTTTTCCCTTTCTTTTCTTTCTTTCTGGGTATCATTTTTTAGTTCCAACTATATCAAATTCAACCACAGAAGCCCAAGCTCGATCTCGATCTCGTACCCACATCTAGCTCAGCATTTCAGCAACCCATTATCCAAAAAAGTAAGTCACTCTAATCTAACCTCTCCTACCATGAATTTTTCTTTTCAAACTTGTTGTAAACTTTGTTTCTTATTAGTGGAATTGAATATGTGAATTTGAGTTGATTTGGTCTTTTGTTTTGCGGATTTCATAAGGAAAAAAAAAAGTATAACAACTTCTCAATTCTCAAACTTTGATAACATCTTCACAAGCATGCTTCTTACCTTGATGGATTTAATTATTTGTGTTAAAGTTTATTGTTTTCTTCTGCTTTTAATTGAGTTTAGTATAATATAGTTCCTGTAATAACATCATCATCTCTCCTTCATTTGCAACTACTGGAATTCAATGAAAAAAAGGAAAAAAAAGAAAACCAGAGTTTACAAGTTAAAAGCTAAAACCAGCTCAGTTAGAAGCACGTGTACAGTTGTACATAAAATTTATTTATCTGTCTCAAAAAAAATTTGATACCTATATGCTTTGTTTTTAAGGACAAGTAATAGAAGATGGGGTTGAACTCCGAATTTTTCTCCCTCCGAAAAAGAAAGAAAAAAAAAAAAAAAACTCCGAATTTTTTCACTTGGTAATAAATAAAGTTATTACAGGGATTCGGGGAAGGATTTTTAGAAAAACATATTCCCCTATTGACAGAATTTAAAAGTTACAAAAATAAATAAAATAAAAAGGATAACTATATATATTTGTTGAATACAAAGTGTAATATATATATATATATATATATATTTTTTTTTTTTTTCGAAGCTTAAAAAGCGTAATCTTGAATAGAGTAGTCAGTGTCCGGTAGTGAGCAGTGACGAATTGGCGGGGGGCGGAATAGTAACGACGGTGGGATTGGTGGGGCCTTAAACCTGCTTGGATATTTCTTTGTGGTCGGTTGCGATCTGGTCGGGGCATTTAGTATTTTGGGCCGACTTAAACGTTTTGTGGGCCCATATTTTATTCATTTCTTTTGGGCTGTGGGGTCTCTGATTACTACATTTCTTTTTCTTTTCTTTTTTTGAAATTGGGTCGCGGACATTGTTACTGTCAAACCACTTAAACCCAGACATTAGTATGAAGCCACCTAGACAATAATAAAAGTGTGATTACTCACACGAAACTCTCAAACCACCTACTATATTTTTGTTGTGGTCCTTACTTCTTAATCCTTATCTACTATTTTTTTAGTGCAAGGTGAACTTTTATTTGCAATCAAACGTGGTCCATATGTGATGTTTTATCAAATTATACCCAAAAAAGAGAGAGAAAAAGAAAGTAGGAGAGTGAAGGGTGGGACTAAACTATCTCCTTATTTGTCTTAGTGATGCAAGTACCATCACACGGACAATGCTACAACAAGACGTGCCCTCTTGAACCGGGTTGATCGAAATGAAAAAGCTCATCCGTACAAACTTCAAGGACGGTGTCAAAGAAATCAATGCTATTACTGTCTAATTAATACATTTTTGGTTTTAGTTTCACACCTCTAGACTATGCTAATGGGGATCGAGGATTTTTTTTTAACAAGTTGTGTAATTAGTACACACTTTTTTTTTTTTTTTTTTTCAGTGTGTCAAACTGACAGGTTGGGATTGGTCTAACATCATTTTCGTAGGAGTTTATTATCAAACACACTTTTTTCACATACGAATCATGACTTATTAACTTCAAAAGTTGTCAAAAACTGAGAGCAAAAAGTGTATGGATTTAGACTTTCTCAGTTTCTCTTCTCCAACAAAACATCAAGTTTATCTTGAAATTTGCTCCATGTTATACTTTAAAAAGATGCTGATAAGTCAAGAATGTAGGCTGTTGGATCCCACAATTACGGTGAGAGGACTTTTGCTAACTGCTAATGATGGTTGCAAGCATGAGTTGACATCAGTATGTCCTAGTGTGAAAAGAAAAGAGAAAAAAAAAATTGAAGGAACAAGCATTTAAATACATTATAATGAGGATTATAAATGCTTTCTTGTTTGAATTGTCATCTGTAATTGTCATTCTTTATTCTCAACAAATTTTCTTTCCTGTTCTCTTCTTCCTTATAGGTACACAACAACTTTGTATTTCTTCTTGCCACAGGGATGGTACTGAAATTCATTGTTCAACAGCCTTACCATTAATATCAGATACAGTAATACAAATACTAATTTGTACCAAAAATGAAGAAAGAATTCCCGTTTGTTCCTTCCCGATATGTTATCTTCCTTGTTATCAAGACTTTATTAATCCTAGAAACAGCAATGGGAGATCCAAGATCTCAAACAGTAAACTTGACATGTGGCAACCAAATGGAGAACAATGCCTCTGTTTTTGTTCCAAATTTTGTTGCTACAATGGAAAACATCAGCAACCAAATGCGAGCTTCAGCTTTTGGATTAGCAGTTTCAGGTTCAGGCCCTGATACTAACTATGGCCTTGCCCAGTGCTATGAGGATCTCTCTTTACTTGATTGTGTATTATGCTATGCTGAGGCTCGCACAGTTCTTCCCCAGTGCTTTCCTTTCAATGGAGGTCGTATTTACCTTGATGGTTGCTTCATGAGGTCAGACAATTATAGCTTCTTTCAGGAGTATACTGGACCTGGTGACAGGGCCATATGTGGGAATACAACTAGGAAGAACTCAACGTATGAAAAATCAATTAGACAGGCTGTGAGCAGTGCAGTTCTGGCAGCACCAAACCAAAATGGCTCTGCAACAGCTCAGGAGGCTGTACCTGGGGCAGTGAATGAGACAGTTTATGTGCTGGCTGATTGTTGGAGGACTTTAAATGCAAACTCCTGCAAAGCATGTTTAGAGAATGCATCTGCTTCAATATTGGAATGCTTGCCTTGGTCGGAGGGGCGAGCATTGAACACTGGCTGCTTCATGAGGTACTCAGACAAAGATTTCCTCAACAAGAAACCGGGAAATGGAAATTCAAAAGGTAAATGAACTAGGAGTTGGTCAAACGTGTATCATTATGTTTGGTGACCCAACTTGTAGGTTTAGGGACCTTTTTACGATAGTAAATTTGGCCTGATTATGAGTTCCGATTGATGATTTTTGCAGATACAACCATAGTGATAGTAGTTTCAGTTGTAAGTTCGGTGATTCTGCTGGTAGTTGGAGTAGCAATTGGATTTTATATCTGGAAGCACAGATATATACAAAAGAAACGAAGAGGTAAAAAGCTTTTTCTGGAAAGATGTGGCAGTCATGGTGCAATAATCTCAATATTATATCAATCCAAAGTTGTAGGAATCTAGATGCTTGTACTTTACAAAGCCTCCAAATGTGTTAAATATATTTTTAAAAAGAAGGAAAAATTTTAGGCAGCTCAATCTGCTATATAATGCATGATTGATTTCCTCCTTTGATTACGAATTGCTGCCCTAGTTCCTCATTACTATTCAATTCTGGCTCCCTAGGTTCAAATGATGCAGAAAAGCTGGTGAAAACACTTAATGACAGTAGCCTAAACTTCAAGTATTCCACACTTGAGAAGGCTACAGGATCTTTTGATGATGGTAACAAACTTGGACAAGGAGGATTTGGAACAGTTTATAAGGTAGTTTCTCTTCTTTCTCATGCCCCCATAAATTTCCCTAACCAAATCCACTTTATCAAATTTTGTCAGAGATTTAGCAGTTTTCTCTGTCACAGGGAGTTTTGCCTGATGGAAGGGAGATTGCTGTCAAGAGGCTTTTCTTTAACAATAGACATAGAGCAGGGGGTTTCTACAATGAAGTTAACATTATAAGCAGCGTGGAACACAAAAATCTGGTCAGGTTATTAGGATGCAGTTGTTCTGGACCTGAAAGCCTACTTGTCTATGAATTCCTGCCTAACAAAAGCCTTGATCGATTCATCTTTGGTAATTATTGAAGTTTTACATTCATGTGTGAAAAATGAGTAGCTAAGATTCTAAAAAAATTGGTTGGGAATGCATGGTCTGTTGGTTTGGAGTCGACGTTAGCATGCCCACTTGTCCTTGGATTAATGGTGAATACTTATGAAAAAGAAGAAGAAGATGGGTTTTAGCAATTAGGCACCATAAAAAGCAAATGATCCATAGCTATTGGCTACTACTTAATAGTTATGTCTCATTTAGTTACTAGTCAGATAAAAGATGATGACACATGCTAACAGTTTATGCACTCTATATTTTTTTTTTTTTTAAATGACAGATGCAAACAGAGGTAAAGCACTGAACTGGGAGAAAAGATATGAGATTATTGTGGGGACGGCAGAAGGTTTAGTGTACCTTCATGAGAACTCCAGGAACAGAATCATTCATAGAGATATAAAAGCTAGTAACATCTTGTTGGACTCAAGACTTCGTGCTAAAATTGCTGATTTTGGGTTAGCTAGATCTTTCGAAGAAGATCAGAGCCACATCAGCACTGCCATTGCAGGAACGCTGTAAGTATTACATTTCTTTATTGATTGTTTGGATCATTGAAGGGTTTTAAGATATCATAAGATATCAAATTTCTGCAAATCCACATCTAACAATTTTGTAACTGACTAACATTAAAGCCCAATATAAGAACATGTGATTGAGCATGACCACTTTATTGAGGATCCATAGCCAACACTAAAAACTTTGTGACTAAGATTTGGTTGTTATTGTATAAGAACAAATATTAGTGATAAGAGATAATAATTTTTGAAGTTTATTTTCCCATGTGTTCAGAACAATACTAATTTATTTATGTCTATATAGAGGATATATGGCTCCAGAATACCTAGCCCATGGTCAGTTAACAGAAAAGGCCGATGTCTACAGCTTTGGAGTGCTTTTGTTGGAAATTGTTACAGGAAGACTGAACAACAGGAGCAAAACCTCAGAATACACTGACAGCCTAATCACAATTGTAAGCTTTAAAATTTCATCTTCCAAAAATAGTTCTCTTACACTCCAAATTTTCTGACAAGAAAGATTAATTAACTGAGCTCTTCCATCCTTTTCTCACCTGTAATTTGTTTTCTTTTTTTGGACAAAACAGACATGGAAGCATTTTCGATCAGGGACAGTTGAACAATTATATGATCCAAATCTAATGTTGCATAATCATTACAACGTAAATGTTAAGAATGAGATTTTAAGAGTGCTGCATATTGGACTTTTATGCACCCAAGAGATTCAGTCATTACGACCAACAATGTCAAAGGCACTACAAATGTTAACAAATAAGGATTATGAACTCCCTGCACCTACAAATCCTCCTTTTATAGATGAAAGAACGATGGAACTGACTGACATGTGTGAAGACCCATGTTACCCTCTTAGAGCAGGATATTCTACTTCGATTGCTACTATTTCTGAAATTTCTTTCTGTCCTAGGTGACCATGTTGGTATTGTCTCTGGCAGTTTCTTTCTGTCCCAGTCACCATAAGAGGAGGGACAAAGGATGGTTTCTCATAAAGCCAGTGCTCGCATGTTGTCTTTTTTAATGAAAGAAACCACAGACCTGAAGTTGCAACCTCGCCTCGGCTTCTTGTTGGCATTTGGTAGCCAACTGATGATGGTGCACACGAAGTAACTCGTAATAAAATAATCAACTCTACCTCATGAAGGTAGAGGTGGTTGATTTATTGTAAATTTTGGTTCTTTCTGTACATCATTGCTTGTGTAACATAGTATGTTCCTTTTAAATCGTACAAGTGTCATTTTTTTTTTTTTTAATTATTTGAGATATTAGCTTCATAAATGTAGTATCTTCATTTAAATGAAAAGCCTGATGAATCAGCCGAATTTCCAAAGAATATATATGAGCAGAATAGGATTGGTTTTGTTTGACATAATTTTCCATTTTAGCACCCACAAGAAAACACAAAATAGGAAAAGTTGAGAACTTCATGTCTACAATTTGAGTACAAATCTGATATATATATATATATATATATATATAAAAGTAGAGACCTCATGTTAGTGAGTATGAGGTTGTGCCATGTGATGCATTCTTTGAAGTTCCCAGATTATAAATCAACAAAGTTTACATTTATATCAAAGCATTAGTTAATTAAAATAGCCAATAGAGTAAATGCATATATTATTTATCTATAGTTGTGCATTAATAATTTATATCTAATGAATTTATATCTATATGACATTCTTACTCATGTTTAGTTGCTTTGATAGATGACAACAATTGACACAAAAGCCATAAAAAAAATAAATATTTGTGAATTCACTAAAATAAATCTTAGCCCTTTAAATTTCCTAATTCCTTTCAGTAACATGTAATATATATATATATATATATATATATATATGTATGTATGTATGTGTGTGTGTGTGTGTAATAGAATAAATTATTTATTTTGTTATAGCATGATAAAATTTTAATATAATTTTTCTAAGATTTATATAAGAAACAATTTTTTTTTTTAATGTGAGATACAATTGAAACACTATATCATGCAACAATTAAACCAATGTCCAACAGAAAGGGGAAAAAATTAGTAACACAACCAAGAATGTAAAAAAATAAATAAATAAATATTGGAGGATATATGCATAATTTTAGTATGCATGAAATATGCTTATCTATATTAACTACTATACCATGCAATTTTCAATTTACGAACACACACACACATATAGTGTGATTTCTATTTTGTCTATAAAATAACTAAAGATTACAATTCTTACAAGGAAATTTAATCAAAATAAATTTTTATACATCAATAGTTGGGGGATCTAAATCATGAATGTCTATATTGGAAATTAAGGTGTCAACCAATTAAGCTGCAAGATTCTTGATAAACTTATTAAACTATTGGAGAAAACTAATAATAGGTTGTAATACACATCGTGCGGGAATTTAACTAGTTGTATACAAATGTGGAATCATTCTTGTAAATCAATATTTTTTTTTTCCTAATTTGGGTATTCAGACTCTTTAAGCAACTCACTATCAACATTCAATTTTCAAGATAATGCGTTCCACAATACCATGACTTAATCAAGAATGATGCAGATGAGAGAGGGGTGGTTTTATTTTGGTGTCTTCAAAACTAGGAAGCATGGCGAATTCTACATTTTTCTCAAGTAATGGTATTCGATACATATATGTACTGGATACCTTTGGGACACACCAACGTGCCCATCCTAACTTTTGTTTTTCCCCCTAAAAAGAATGTTGAAATGTACACCCATGATATAGTCCGAATATGATCATAACCCAAACCCATGATAGTAAAAGATAGCTCAAATTTGTGAGAATTTTTATTTGTATTTTATGTATTGATTTCAATGTTGAATACTTATCTAGTTATTTTTTATTATTTTTTGTAATCCTGGTTTGATTTCTAAACATCATTTAATGGTCATAGATTCACTATATTATATTATAACTCTTAAATTGATATATGTTTAACAATACATGAAGAAAAAAAAAAACCTTAACAATATATAAAAAAAAATTTAATAATTAATTAATATTCTAATTTTTCAAGAATTGTCATATCACCGGATCATTGTCCTTCTTAGTTTTTATAAAGGCATTGAGAAAACAGATTTTGGGGCTTTAAATTTTTTTTTCATAATAGAATGCTCACTACAAGTTGGCGCTAGGATATACTCGGAATCCAAACATGATCCCCCATAAGGACCATGTGCTTAGTTAGTTCATCATATGGATCTCATTGTTCCTCATAGACTAGTAGCAATATTTTTAAGAAACGGACTAGAACTAGAAGTAACTTTTTTTTCTTTTTGAGAAGACTAGAAGTAACATGGCCCATCAAGCAATGCGGGTAAGGGTCAGTAAACATTAGTAAAAGTGATAGTGTGACCGCTACGCATATTCCACAAGTTCATAAAGAACTTCTACCATATTTTCGTGGTAAAATTTACCTTATTTTAGTGACAGAAATTCGACATAGTTCCACATTACATGGTTTTGTGTTTGTGGTTGCACCAACAACGTACGACATACATGCCGTGCATAGAGTGCATCAATAGCTTCTTGCATGGGACATGTCATTAGGCTTGCAATAGAGTACTTGTACTATTAAGCCTCATTAGGTCTACATTATTGCTTGCAATACAAATATTGTATTCAGTCTTTTCGGTGTTTATTGTCCACTAAACCCAAGGTAGAGGCAAATTGTTGGAATAGGGCCACTAGATTGATATCAAAGCCTGTTCATAGGTTTGACTTCCTACTATGCATATATAGATGTTGGGGTTGGAATTGTTAGATGGAAGCCCAGTGGGCCAAGTCCAACATTTGCTAAAGGGGAAGGCTAGGTTGAGCTACGTCTCAATCAACCTGTTAATGCCGGGTTATCACCTTTTAGGGAATAAAGTTGCGTAGCTATAACTTTTGGAGTAGTGCGTAAGCACTTGGTCCTAACACAAATATTCTAGCAAAACCTACAAGTAGCTATGTGCGTGTTGATGGAACTTGGTTTTGTGGGAGATCAATTGGGACTAGATAAATTATGGAATTTGTGGGGAATAGACTTGATCTTTGTTTGGAACAAATACACCTGATGTAAAGTAGTGAAGGATTGGTAAACATAGAGAAGTCTAGACAAAGCTATTTGTAATGCAGATAAGAGGATTCAGTTCTCCAAAGCTAGAAGCACATGCCTGCACTGCAGCTGACCATGGCCCTTTTATCTAGTCTTTGAACAGGCAGCTTAGGTGAGAGATGGAAGTAGTACATAAATTATAAGTGGTTGGTTGATGAGAAAATTGAGGCTATCCATAAAGATATAGAACGCTGGCATAAATTTTGTTGTTTTTTTGTCTTTAATCTAATTTGTTAGGTTTCATATCTTTAATGTTGGCAAAACATGATCAATGTAAGTCTTGCCATAGCTTGAGTCTATTAATTTTGTTCAAGACAATGCACCCATGTTCTAGTTCAAGGAATGAAGTTTTTGTTTGCTTCTATTCCTCCTAGATTCTTGCTTCGACTGTTTGAGCTTCTTCAGCCTTTGATTCCTCTTGGACTCCTAGTCAGGGATTTCAGAATTCGCAGAAAAGCTTTTCAACCGGTCCATGTCTCATATGATGACCAAAACAAAAAAGTACATATAGTATATACACAACTTATGGGAGAACTCCGACAAAAAAAGAAAAAGAAAAAAAAAAGGTGTTTGTGCCTCCTTTAGAGTTTCTGTAACCATTCTCTCAAATCATCAACCCCGTAGAGCATGATTTCATTAAAGATCATACAGTGAATTCTTGGTGATCACGTTGAAGCCATACCAACAACACAGACTGCTACTCTGATCTTCATGAGGTTATTGGAGTCGGTCAGAGGTTACAATTATGATCATGTGTATTTCATCCATGGAAGCAATTTAAATGTGAAAGGTTTTCTCTATAAGTTGTCTAAAACTCAATAAAGTCTAGGAAAATGTTTTTCCTTGATCTTAAAACTTCTCTTATTATTGTGGATTTGCTTCATTGTGGAAGGTCTCCCTCGTAGTGGTTTTTCTCTTGACTACTTTTTCTTGGATTTTTCACTGCGTCACCATATAATCATCTCTTTGTGATTGATTTGTGCGATTGGTCACAAATTTTTTAATTTTTCTTTACACGCTTTTTTTGCTTTACTCGTAAGTGAACCTTGGCAGAATTGAACTAGTATAACAACTTGGTTAATTCACTTGAAAATAAACAACTGGAAAACCCTAACATAATTTTTCTCTTAAATTCACAACCCTATGATCTTTTAACAATATTCAAAAAAGGTGGCCGAGAAGGGACTAACCATCTCCATAAGCCTAAAATGTTTAATCCTTCTATTGGCTGTGATATTTGGGTCAGAAACATATTTTTTCTTAGTGATGCAATTATCACAAGTGGACAATGCTAACCAAAACTCGCCTTATTAGCTTGGGATGATGGAAATGGACAACTCAAATGTTCAATCTTCACAAACAGTTCTAAAAATCATTGCTATCAGTCTACTGCTGTTGTGTTGCATATGCTTTTGGTTTCAGGTTCACACACCTCCATTAACTGTCAGTAGGAATTGAGGATTTTCCAACAGTACATAATTTGATCCTGAATTTTGATTTCCTACTCTAGTCAAAATGATACCGATATGTGACTCAAGAATAAAAGACTCTGGGAGTTAAGACCCCACGATTATGATGGCAAGACTTGTATGTGCTGCTAATACGGTTGCCAGTAAGTATTCCCAGTAGCAAAAAGGCAAATAAATAAATCCATTGTAGTGAAGATTAGAAATGCTTTTCTTGCTTGATTTGTTGTCTCTAATTTTCATTCTCTCTCTCCATCAAGTTTTCTTTTCTTTTCTTTCTCAATGCGCCATCCCTTATTAGCCATTCAAAGTTGTCAGCCTCCCTTACCCCCACAACCCTCACTTGCGACCTTCACAGAAATTCAATTCAATTTCTTCCATTCTAAATGCTCTTATGGTTCCAGACTTTGTATTTCGCCTTGCCACAGAGGTACTATACTCAAATTCGTTGTTGAACAGCCTTACAATTGATATCAAAGATAGAATTACAAATACTAATTAATACCAAAATGAAGAAAGAATTCCCCGCTCTCCATTCCATATATGTTATCTTCCTTGTTATCAAGACATTTTTAATGCTAGAAACAGCAATGGGAGACCCACCATCCCAAATTGTCCAAGTAACTTGTGGCGATCAACTTGTGCAGAATACCACTGCCTTCAGTTTAAATTTTGCTTCAACAATGGAAAACATCAACCAACAAATGCAAGCTTCAGGTTTTGGAGTAGCAGTCAAAGGTTCAGGACCTGATACTAACTATGGCCTTGGCCAGTGTTATGAAGATCTCTCTTTACTTGATTGTGAATTATGCTATGCTGAGGAATGCACGGCTATTCCCCAATGCTATCCTTACAATTCAGGTCACATCTACCTCGATGGTTGCTTCATGAGATATGAGAATTATAGCTTCTTTCAGGAGTATACAAGGCCTGGTGACAGGGCTGTATTTGGAAATACAACTAGGAAGAACCCAACGTTTAAAGAATCAGTGAAACAGGCTTTGAATCGTGCAATTGTGGCTGCACCACACCAAAAAAGCCATGCAACAGCTCAGAAGGCTGTGCTTGGGGTAGTGAATGAATCAGTTTATGTACTGGTGGATTGTTGGATGACTTTGAATGCAAGTTCTTGTAGAGCATGTTTGGAGAATGCGTCAGCTTCAATATTGGAATGCTTGCCTCACAGTCAGAGGGGCAAGCACTGAACACCGGCAGCATCATGAGGTACTCAGACAAAGATTTCCTCAACAAGGGACTAGGAACTCGAAGTTCAAGAGGTAAATGAACTAGGAATTGGCAAAAGAATGGATCATAATATCTGGGGACTGCACTTTTAGCATTAGGGACGTTTCATAGTAGTAAACTAGGCCTGATCATGGGTTTCTATCAATGATTTTTGGAGGTACAACAACAAAGACAGTCATTTTAGTTGTTAGTTTTCTGGCTGTTGTAGTAGTTGGAATAGCACTAGGACTTCATATCAGGATCTGGAGCCAGAAAATTACAGAGGAAATGAAGAGTTAAAAAAAGCTTTTTTGGGGAAAAAGGTAGCAGTAATTGATTCATTCTGCAAGGTCATATATATTTTATCACTCAAAAGTTCTATCACTCCGTATACTTGTACTTTAAAAAGCCTCCAAAAGTGTCAAGTATATTCTTAAAATGAAGGAAACATTTAGGCAGCTCAATCTGTTATCAAATGCATTATTGATTGCCTCCTTCCTTTGATTGGGAATTACCACCCAAGTTCTTCATTTCTATTCTATTCTGGCTCCCTAGGTTCTAACGATGCAGAAAAGCTGGTGCAAACACTGATTGTAGCCTAAATTTCAAGTATTCCACACTTGAGAAGGCAACAGGAGCTTTTGACAATGCTAACAAACTTGGTCAGGGAGGATTTGGAACAGTTTATAAGGTAGTCTATCTCCCTTTCTTACCCTACAAACCTCCCAAAATGAAAAACATTTTATCATACTTTGTCAGAGATAAATTGGTTTTCTCCATCACAGGGAATTCTGCCTGATGGAAGAGAGGTTGCTGTCAAGAGGCTTTTCTTTAACAAGAGACAGAGAGCAGTGGATTTCTACAATGAAATTAACATTATAAGTAGTGTGGAACACAAAAATCTGGTCAGGTTATTAGGATGCGGTTGTTCAGGGCCTGAAAGCCTACTTGTCTATGAACTCCTTCCTAACAAAAGTCAAAAGCATTGACCGATTCCTCTTTGGTAATTATCAAAGTTTTACATTCATTCTAGTTCTGGTCTGATCTCACTATGCTAGATTGTAGTATATGATATATATCAACAACTTATATATTATTAATTATTTCAATAAAAAAGACAGATCCAAAGAGAAGAAAAGCACTGAATTGGGAAAAAAGATATGAGATTATTGTGGGCACAGCAGAAGGTTTAGCCTACCTTCACGAGAACTCCACGATTAAAATAATTCATAGAGATATAAAAACAGTAACATCTTGTTGGACTCAAAACTTCATGCTAAAATTGCTGATTTTGGGTTAGCTAGGCCATTCCAAGAAGATCAAAGCCACATAAGCACTGCCATTGCAGGAACACTACTACATTTCACAGTTGATTGTTTGAATCATTGAAAGGCTTTTAAGATATCAAGTTTCAGAAAATCCACACCAAAGAATTTTGTAATTAACTAATATTTGAGCCCAATATAAGAACATGTATTAGCAATAACAGAGTAATTTTAAAGGTTTATTTTTCACTTGCGTTCAGTACTGTACTAATTTTTTGAATGAATTTATAGATATGCCTCCAGAATACCTAGCCTATGGCCATTTGACTAAAAAGGTAGATGAATATAGCTTTGGGATGCTTCTATTAGAGACTGTTACCGGAAGACAAAACGACAAGGGCAAAACCTTAGAATACTCGGACAGCCTAATCACAACAGTAAGCCTTAAAACTTCATCCTTCCAAAAATAGACATCTTATTTTTAAAATTATTGATTTCTATATACTCCAATTTTTTGTGAGAAGAAAAAATAATTAATTCTCACCTGTTCTTTTTATCTTTTCCTTTTTCTCTTTTTTTTTTTTTTTTTAAATTATTTTTGTTTGGACAAAACAAACATGGAAGCATTTTTGATCAGGAACGGTTGAGCAATTATACGACCCAAATCTAATGTTGCATAATCAACATAACAACAATGTTAAGAATGAGATTAAAAGAGAGGTGCATATCGGACTTCTGTGCACCCAAGAGATTCAGTCATTACGACCAACCATGTCAAAGGCACTACAGATGTTAACAAAGAAGGAGCAACTCCCTGCACCTACAAATCCACCCTTTATAGATGAAAGGACCATACCTAACAAGTGTGAAGACACCTTTTACTCCCAAAATAGGAATTTCTACTTCAATTGCTATGATCTCCAACAGTTTATTCCATCCCAGGTGACCAGATTGCTACTGTCTTTGACAGTTTCATTCTGTCCCAGGTGACCATAACCGGAGTGAGAATGGATGATTCCTCAAGAAAACCAGTACTCACAAGAAGTTTTTCAAATGAATGAAACCACATTTCTCAGGTTAACTTGGCCTCAGCTTCTTTTTATTTTTGAAATGTAAAAATATTTAGAAGAAATAAAGAAAAGATAAGAGGAGAGAAAACAGCCTACCTCCACAATATAAAGCCTTAAAGGATTACATATTTCTTATTCAGTGTGTACTACAATGTGCATATTGAAAGGTATATACAGGAAATACAATACGAAAAATATGGTAACCCTAAAACTACTATAGCACACGGTATTACAAAACCATGATAACCCAAGCTATGATATAAACCATGGTCCAAAATCTATGGTATTCCTATAATATTCTAACATACACTCAAGCTTAAGGTGGAAGTTTGAAGACAACTTTTTTTATTATTAAAAATTTAGGTTTTTAATCATTAGATTGAATAAGTACTACATTTAGATAAATAATCTCTTTGAGGAATTCAGGGATATCCTCTAGCCATACACAGGTATTATCCATCTTTCAAGCATACATAGCTATGGCATGAGCTGCCATATTTTCTTTCCTGCCTACATTAGCAACTTTCCAACTCCAAAATCTTTTAAGTTCTGCCCTGCTTTGTCAATAAGCTGCCAAACCCCAGATAAGTTTGGTTTGGATGCCCTTAAGGCTTGCATTGTCACAAGCAAGACTACTAGTATTAGGCCTCTACTATGCGCTCAATGGATTCTGTATCATGCACCATTTGCTCTTTGTTGCTTAATGCTACAATCAAGGGTCCCTTTTCATCTCTAATAATCGTTCCCACAATCATTGCCCCAAGATCTTTGAATATTGCACCATCTATATTGACCTTGTACATACGAAATGATGGAGGATTCCATTTTGCGAATTTGTTCACTTGTCCAGTTTGGTTGATTACTGTGTTTTGCATGTATTCACTAAGGGATTCCATCGCTTCTTTTGATATATCATTCCAATAGCTCCAAATTCTCAACGATATGGTAAAAAAAGTGCCAGGTCTGTCTCCATGCTGTTAAAAAGCCCCAATGAACCAACCAGATATTACTTCAACTATGCTGGATATTGTAGAACTCTCATTCCACATCTCTCCTATTTTTCACACCCACACAATGCATGTGTGCACTTTCGTTTCATCACGGTTATGGAAACTCTCATAAATCCTGTCTTCTATTATTCTTATTTGTTCCAGATTGGTTTTGGTTGAAAGAATTCCACTACAAGTGCACCAAGAAAACATCTTGATTTCGTTTGGTGTGTCCATCTGTCATTCTTTTCCTAAACCTTCTCCCCCTTTCCCCCTTTTAACACTCTGCTTCATAATTGTCTTGTCTGCTATCAAGAGAAATTTTGGTAAGCACTTTTGACAGTAAAACCTCCATTATGGTGCCAAGCTAGATTAGTCTATCAGCAGGTAGATCTGTGCTAAGCGGAATTTTTTTACTTTCTTTAGCTTTGAAAGGCAAGAAAACCAACTCCCATAGATCCACATTCCATTGCTAGGTTGCTTCATCTACAAGTTTGCTTATTGTTGATTCTTCCTCTAGGATTCTTCTTTGTGAAATCACCTTATGCTACCGTTCTTGATTACTCTTCCTGCAGGAAGAATACATCTCCATACATAAGGTGTATGACCAATATGAGCTTCCATGAAAGAGCATGAAGGAAAATATCTATTTTTGAAAACCCTGTAAATCAAAGACTAATTATTAGTCCACATCCTCCAAACTTGCTTAGCTACTAGAGCCAAGTTGAAAGCTCGAAGATCCCAAAAGCCCATGCCTCCCAATTCCTTAGGTTCACAAAGTCAATTCCAACTGACCCAATGGATTTTGCTTTCATCTTTTCTTTGACCCCCAAGATTTACAAATCATTGATATTAATTCTTCACATAATGATGCCAATATTTTTAACTTGTAATATGTGTGGGATTGCTTAAGCAACTATCTTGATAAGCACCTCTCTTCCCACCTTGAATAGCAATTTTTCTTTACATCCTTGAACTTTTTTCCAAACCCTTTCCTTGATCTTTACAAGGATATATTTTTTGGAACTTCCTATGAACAAAGGCAATCCCAAATACTGTTTGGCTATCAAGTAGAATTGTCCTTTCATGTCACATCCTCAAGTTTACCTTCATCTCTATGCCTTCTTCTTCTTCCTGCTTAGTCAAAGAGAACTTCATTTACATCTACTCTAGACAATCTTCCATTCTTTGAATAATTTACAAGCCAGACCTCAAAAATATCCCACTCTGTTGGGGGAATAGGAAAATTGTACATGACAAGACACACCTTCTACTAAACTCAAGAATTACAGGAGCCCTAGGCTCACAGAAGACATAACAGTGAGAGAACTTGAAAACAATTTGAGTTTGGAAGAAAAGTGTGACAGGACAGAGCATTAATTGGATGTGGAATGGAGCATGGATAATAGGAGGTTGGAGGACATTGTCCTAGTGTATGTAGAGTGTATCAGGCAAAGAGTTGGACCGATGCGTGATTGGCACATAGAGGCATGAGATGAGCACTCCTGTTGTTGAGTCTCGTGACATTGTGCAGACTATCTACCAATAGACAAACCTGTGTGTTCTGTGACTCAAAAGAGTAGACAGAAGGAAGGAATCTAGAGATAGTAGAGTTGCATGACAATAAAATACATACATACCTATGTATGTGTTTGGCATATAAGCTTCACAGTTGACATTCAACATTTTAATGTCTTCTCTATTTATAGCCAAAAACCTGATGAAGCAGCCAAAACTCCGAAGAACCTAAATATATGAGAAGAAAAGGAAACAAGAGCTCCTACAAATCCATAAGTGCTAGTGTTTAATGTAATATCACAGCTTAGCAACCACAAGAAAACCCGGATATATAAACAATTTAGAACTTAATGAGTTATCAAATTGTTAATCAATGAAATGAATCTTTCTCTTAAATAAAAAATTGAAACTTGCCAGAAGAATACCAAGCATGGATTGCATCTAGCGTGTGGCTACCAAGTTCCCCATGAGGCCTCCACTAATCTCATAATGTCTAGCATTAGAAAATCCAACTTGTAAAGCAAGCCTCTCTAACTCTTTCCCTGTATCAAAAGACATAATTTCCAATCACCCAATTGGATTTAAAAAAAAAAAAAAAAAAAAAAGAAGCAACTATGGTGGCAATACACAGACCCTATGACTAACATAACTTCGGATTCAGCTCATTTATTCACTAATAGTTAGTTATTATCCTGAATCGACATGCTACCATTCATTGTCCTAAGAAATAACATAATTGACAGTAGTTTATTTTTTCAAAGCAAAGCACTTTTCCAGAGCTTCATATGATTTGAGCAGAATTAAAAAACATGGTAGTACCATTATAATAAGTAAGGCTCAAGGAATTCCTTGACATAGAGATACAAAGTACACCAATTAGATATGTAATATTAACATGATTAAGCCAAACGTTGATTTCTAATTGTTTACTAACAACCAGATACACCTAAAACTGCATGATCCAAAGTTAGCCAGGGGAGATCAACCTGTTAAGAATTCCTTGATTGAGCTTTTCAAATATTCATACTCCTTTGCAAGCCCATAACCAGTTGCCACTGGGACAACTACATAGTCAATCATCCATTCCTTGCAAAACAGATACATTTAAGACAAATTGATTTATTTCCGCAACAGGTACATAATAGTGTTGAACTCAATGTCCTATAGTCACAAAATTGTTAAATCTAATAAGAAAGAGATTCAACAACTGATATGAATGAAAAGTACAAACTACTATCTCCATTTGAGATAGTGACTTAAAATAAAGCAGAAAGACATTATGATACTCACATGTAAGCAGTGAGAAGAGTGTAGTAATAGTTAAATAAAACATTGTTGGGCCCAAATATCTTCTTCTTTTTTAATAAGTAAAAAATGCATTGAATAAGAAAAAAGAGCCTCCCATGTCTACAGGGGGTATACAATAGGAAACACTAAACTTAAACAAGGAAAGTTCAACTATCAAGAAACCTTCCAAGGTATTGAACTTTTGTTTACCAAGGTGTCACAGCATGTTGTATCAAGAAATTATGTGAAATCTTCCAAGGTATTAACTTTACTTCTAACTCAACAAGTGGTATCACATTTGATAATTCATCATGACAAGTGAATTCCAATATGTAAATATTCAATTCTCACAAACCCAATATCACAACAGAATATTTAAAAGTGAGCACTAAAAATTAGTAAAATAAAAAATTCCTTTCACTGTTTTATTGTAATATACATATGTGACTACCTGAATTAAATTAGTAAGTGGCTGTGTGCTTTTATTGAAATCAAGAATAGATACTCTTGAGCCTGAAAAGCCCACAACAACAAAAAATATTAGGGTCCCACTATCACAATCATCCAATTTCATATTTTTTTAAGAGATATAGAGATTGTAAGACCTGGTTTCAGAACTCTAAACATCTCCTGCATTGCTCTTTCTTTATCAACCACATTTCGTAGCCCATAACCCATTGTAATGGCATCAAAGTAACCATCAGAAAATGGTAACTCAAGTGCATCGCCTTCAACCCACCTACGACGAAACACATGATATTAGTGCCTTTGCAGTATTGGCTATTAACACTACTGTTAGTGCACTTTAAATTCACTCATAGACAATATTTTCAGAATCAAAGCAGAAAATTCTACTACTAGAAATGGCTTCAAGAAACTTTTCCAGTCCTTTAATTTGTTAACCGCTAGATTTACCAATGCTCACTCTATATTGTTGTAGCAGGCATTGGGGGCCAAGCCTTGCCGACACGAAGCAATTGACAATTGCTCCTTTGAGAAATCAAGACCAGCCACCTGAAAATCATGACCCCAAAAACAACATAATAATCAAAATTAATTACAACTTGTTACTGCACAAACTAAATTTACAACAATGCTAGTGTTCGTACAATGGAAGAACATACCTTGCCATTGGACCCAACTTTCTCGGACAAAAGAAACGCTAAATCCCCACTTCCACAACACAAATCCAACGCACAGTCTCCCATTTTCGCTCTAACACCCACAATTCCAACATTAAACAAACAAAATTTTCAAATAAAAAAAAGACTAATAAGAGTAATATTTTAAATAAAAAAAAATACCCAGTCCATGAGACAGTCATTCTTTTCCATATACGATGCTGACCCAAACTCAGCAAGTCATTCAACTGCATTTTTAGTTAGAAAGACATAAAAGAGAGCTCAAAAAAAAAAAAAAAAAGAAGAAGAAGAAGAATTGAAGGAAAAGGAGGAGATGAGAGTGGAGAGTTACATTATCGTAGACAGGAGCTATACGACCAAAGAGTTCTTGGCGCTCGAGAGAAGAACGAACCGGTCTGTGTCTGAACCGGCATGAAGGAAGAGGAATACACAGTGCCATTTTTTCCGACACCGAGGTCCGTCACCTTATCCTTAGTTTTTTTTTTTAACATATAAAATACAAGATTCGGATAAAAATCTTTTCTTTTTCTTTTTTTTTGTTGGGAGAAACAAAACACACACAGCGAAGAGTTGCTATCACAAAGGCACTGCACTTCACAACTCCACTCAATTAAAGAATTCCTCTTAAAATAAAATATATTTTATCTATTTATCTTGTAGTATTGTAAAAAATTCTTTTTTTTTAAAAAAGTAAGGTCTTTAAAAATTTAATAAATAAAAATTATTTTTAAAATTTTATACTCTTTTCGGATATTTAACATTTTTTTAATACATTTTATTATGTTTGTGAAAGTTTAAGTGTGTAAAAATTCTTAATTTTTCAAAAACTTTACTCTTCCTTTCCCTTTCTGTCCAAATTAAAATTAAAATTAAGAGTTTTTTTGACAAATTCATTACTAAAAATCCTTTGTTTAATAACTGAGGATCAACATTACATATAGAGACTTAAAATACGGTATTATTCTAATACTGATTGTTTCGATATTTTTAGAATTAGAAGATTTGAAATAATTTTTATAAATATATGAAAATAGTCTAATTAATGTATTAAATTATATTAAAAAAAATTGGACGTCATCTTGCTTACGCTTCACACACTCCACGCACCTCCAGCAACCTACTGACATCATTTGTGATGTCATCCTGCTTATGTCAGCTGCTAAATCAACCCTAGCTTACGTTAACTATCACGTCATTGCTAGTCTCTGCTTACATCATCATCCACGTCATCTTGGTGACGTCATCGCTCCGCTAGTTGACTTTGATCGTTGGCTTTTGAGGTAGGTTTGACTGTTGACTTTTTGCAGTTCAAGTGCTCCTTACCCAATTTTTCGCGTAGATTTCATTTTTGTAATCTATTTTTGCTTATTTTGCTTCTAATTGAATAATAAGGAAAATTCTTCTTTTTATTGCAACAATCGTCGCCGACAATTCAACAAACGTTTTTGCAATTTTTGCAAACGTCTTGGCCATAATATTGAGACTTGCTATCAACGCAACAAGTCAACTGTTTCCATTTCAGCTACTACTGTTGCTAACACTGAGAGTATTCAACCAATGGCTCCCATCTCCGCAAAATCCAAGTCTTCTGGATCCATTATCATCATTTTCACAGTTGACCTTCAAAACATCATCGCTAATACCATTCGTGTGGTTGGTAATGCATCTTATTCCTCTTCTCTCTCAGTTGTATCTAATATGTCTCCTTCCTCTTGGCTTATGGATTCTGTTTGTTACAATCACATGACACCTCACTCGTCCTTATTTTCTCAACTTGAACCTACACCACACCCTCTTAATATTGTGCAAATGGTTCCATAATATTTGGTCAAAATATAGGTTCTATTTCAACCTCCAACCTCTCAATTCCTAGGGTCTTTAATCTTCCATTCTACTTGTTGCAATCACATGACACCTTACTCGTCCTTATTTTCTCAACTTGAACCTACACCACACCCTCTTAATATTCGCATAGCAAATGGTTCCACAATATTTGGTCATAATATAGGTTCTATCTCGACCTCCAACCTCTCAGTTCTTAGGGTCTTTAATCTTCCTAACCTTTCTTACAATTTATTTTCTGTGGGACAATTAGCTGAGTTGGGTTATCGCATTACCTTTTATTATTATGAGTGTACTGTGCAGGATTCGAGGAAGGGACAGGAGCTTGGGATCGATCCCAGAGTTGGGCGTATGTTTCCCGTTGACAACTTTCGTCATCAACTTGTTACTCTTATTTCTATTGCTGCTGCAGTTTCTTCTATTCCTTCCCTTGCACTTTGGCATGCCCGACTTGGTCACGCATCTTCCTCTTGCGTACAACACTTGCCTTCTAGAGGTTTGTTAGATTCAATGTCCATAGAAAATTTTGATTGCGTTTCATATCAGTTAGAAAAACAACCAGCTTTGCCTTTCAATACTAGTGAATCAATGTCCACTGATATCTTTAACCTAATTCATTTTAATGTCTGAGGGCCTTTCTCGGTCTCTAATATTGGTGGATCTCAATATTTTGTTGTCTTTGTTAATGACTATTCCCGCTATAGCTGGATTTTTCATATGAAACATTGTTCAGAATTATTGCAAGTATATTGTAATTTTGCAAAAATGGTTGAAACACAATTTTCCAAACAAGTCAAAATTTTTCAATCTGATAATGCTCTTGAACACACTCGATATGCTTTCCAAGCGATTTTGCATTCCTATAGTACCATTCATCAACTAACTTGTCCAGATACCTCTCAGTAAAATGGTAGAGCTGAATGAAAATTTCGTCATATTCTTGACACTTTTCGTACTCTCCTTCTCTCTACCAAAGTTCCTGTTCATTTTTGGGGCGAAGCTGCTTTTCATGCTATTCATGCTATTGATCACATTCCTAATCCTGTCATCTAAAATCAAACTCCATATGAGAGCCTTTTGGGATCACCTTCAGACTATCACCATCTTCGCTCCTTCGGTTCTACCTGTTTCGTTCTTCTTAAGCCGCATGAGCATCACAAACCTAAGCCTCGGTCTAGACTTTGTTGTTTTCTTAGCTATGGCAAAACTCAAAAGGGGTATCGGTGTTATGATCCTATCTCTCATCATTTTCGTATCTCCCGCAATGTTGTTTTTTGGGAACATCACTTGTTTGTCGAGCTCTCTCACTTCCATGCCTCTCTATCTACCTCATCTGTCTTAGATCTTTTTCCAAATGAGCCACATATTTCTTCTATTGTTGCTCATGATCCTCCTATAGACTTCTCTGTCCAACCACCAGATATTTTTGATGTCTCTCTTAGATCACCCTCTAATGCACAGGTGGAAGACAAGCTACCCAACCCTGAGCATGGATCCCCTGCTCCTACTCCGCTTGAAGATCTTGCACAAAACATTCCACCTCGTCACACAACTAGGGCAAAATCCATTCCTACACATTTACTTGACTATCATTGTTACACTACCCTTCCTACAATGCATGAGCCTCACATCTACCGTGAGGCCTTCACTGACCATTTATGGTAGATTGCAATTAAAGAGAAACTTGATGCATTATCTAAAAGCCATACTTGGGATTTGGTGACTCTCCCCCCTTAGGAAATCTGTGGTTGGTTGTAAGTGGATTTACAAGATCAAGACTCACTCTGATGTGTCCATTGAGCGTTATAAAGCTTGTCTTGTTGCACAAGGTTTTACACAGGAGTATGGAATTGATTATGAAGAGACCTTTGCTCCGTTTGCTTGAATCTCATCTGTTCGTGCCCTTTTAGCTGTTGTCGCTGCCAGTAAATGGGATCTTTTTCAAATGGATGACAAAAAATGTCTTCCTTAATAGGAATTTAAGTGAAGAAGTTTTTATGCAATCTCCTTCTAGTCTCTTTATTGAACTGAACAAGATTTATCACCTTCAACATGCACTTATAGCCTTAAACAAGCTCCATAAGCTTGGTTTGCCAAGTTCAGCTCTACCATCTCTCGCTTAGGTTACATTGCCAGTCATTATGATTCTGCCTAATTTCTTCGTCGCACCGACAAAGGCACTATTTTGCTTCTCCGACCTTAATGGTATTTAAAAACTCAAGGATTTTCTCAGTCAGTAATTTGAGATGAAAGATCTTGGACATCTCAGCTACTTCTTGGATCTTGAAATCACTCATTCTACAGATGGACTTTAATTACTCAAGCCAAGTATGCTTCTGAACTTTTGTCTCGAGCTAGACTCACTGATAGCAAGACTGTTGACACTCCAGTTGAACTTAATTTGCACCTGACTCCCTCAGGGGGGAAACCATTGTCTAATCCCCCTCTTTATTAAAAATGATTGGCTGACAGCCTAGTTTATCTCACTATCACTTGTCCAAACATTTCCTATGTTGTTCACCAAGTAAGCTAGTATCTATCTACTCCACGATCGACTCACTATGCTGCTATCCTACACATTCTTCGATACCTAAAGGGCACTCTCTTTCATGGCCTTTTCTACTCTGCTCAATCTCCTCTTGTTCTTCGTGCATTCTCTTATACTGATTGGGCAGGAGATCTCACTAATTGAAGGTCAACCACTAGTTATTGCTTTCTTCTTGGTTCTTCTTTGATTTCTTGGCGAAGCAAGAAATAAACCATTGTGGTCCGCTCCAGTACTGAAGCAAAATATCGTGCCCTTGCTGATACCACATCTGAGCTCTTTTGGCTTCAATGGCTTCTTAAGAATTTAGGTGTGTCTACATCATCTGCTGCTCCTCTTTATTATGACAACCAGAGTGACATTCATATTACTCACAATGCTGTCTTCCATGAATGGACTAAACACATCAAGATCGATTATCATTTTATCCATTATCATCTTGTCTATGGTGCTCTCAAGCTGTTCTCGGTCTCCTCTAAAAATCAACTTGCAAATATCTTCACAAAGTCACATCCTAAGGGACGCCTTCGTACTTTGGTTGACAACTTTAAGTTGTTCTCACACCCACCTTGAGTTTGAGGGAGGCTGTTAATGTGTAATAGGTTGTGGGCCTTAGGCCTACATTGTTTACTTATATAGCACACATATTTGTATTACACACTTTGCCTCTTATATAAAGGCACTCACATATATTTTATTACTTGAGAAATACAATACTTTCATTCAGTATTTCTAACACTTTTTTGTAGTCATAGATTGGTGAAAATAGGTTTAGGGCTTTATCTTTTGTAGCACGCAACACAAGCTCTTAAACCTCTTTTTGAGTCAACTATTATATGCCCTTATACAATTATGTAGGTAGGGCACAAGTTTCATGTTAGCAACTGGCTTGATTAAACAAATTAGAACTCATATCTCCATAGGACAAGCCTCAATTGAGAGAGTGTTGAGAGGCTTGTTTCGATCTACCGACATACAATCAAAGTGTAATTGAAATTCTAGAGTCTACCTTCTCTTGAACTGGATCTTGGACATTTGATCTTAATCTTATGAATGAACATTACAACTCAAACAAGATTACAAGTTATACAATTTACTGACAACGATATATTTCAGTGGGTGGTTGTGTAGGGGACTTTTTTTATACACAAGTATAGTTGACCTAAGAGACTGATTATGCTAGAATTAGTGATGATTTGATTGTCCATTGCTTCAAGCCATAATAGGAATTGGACAAATACATTTAACATGTGTAAAATAAATAGAAGGGCTAAATACAAATATAAGAATAATATAAGTTATATGCTCACACTGTCATTGATTGAATATAGTTCCAAGATAAAATTATTGTGACTGTACAACTAGTATTTATATAACAACCGAGAACTAAATCTATTATGCAACTGATTCCTAACAAATAAAACAATCTCTAACTGATATAGTTACAACAGCAATCACAAGGAGCTACATTAACTACTACTGTTAACTGATACTTGTTGCACATTATGTTATGGTGACATTTACTGACACAGTTACACTATTGTCTCCTGGGATAGAAAGAAAGTACCACAGACAATAGCAATATGGTCACCTGGGACAAAAGGAACCGTCGGAGATGGTAGCAATAAAAGCAGAATCTCCTGCTTTGAGAGGGTTACATGGGTCTTCACACTTGTCAGTCAATTTCATTATACTTTCTTCTATAAAAGGTGGTTTTGTAGGTGCAGGGAGGTGATCATCCTTCTTTGTTAACATCTGTAGTGCCTTTGACATTGTTAGTCGTAATGATTGAATCTTCTGGGTGCACAGAAGTCCGATATGCACCACTCTCAAAATCTCATTCTTAACATTTCCATTAGGGTGATTATGCAACAATAGATTTGGGTCATATAATTGCTCAACTGTCCCTGATCGAAAATGTTTCCATGTCTGTTTTGTCCAAAGAAAAAAAAAAACACATAAACAAGTGAGAAAAAAAAATAGAAGAGCTCAGTTAATTCAACTTTCTTTTTAGAAAAATTGGAGCATACTGAAATCAAGATTGTACCCGTGCACAAAGTTCCCACATTTACGAGGCCCGAAAGAGGTTAATAATTTATAATAATAATAAGAGGCTAGATGAAGTTTTAAGGCTTACTATTCTGATTAGATTGTCTAAGCATTCTGACGAGTATTCTATGGTTTTGGTCCTGTTGTTCTGCCTTCCTGTAACAATCTCTAACAGAAGCACTCCAAAGCTGTAGACATCGACTTTCTCGGTCAACTGGCCATGGACTAGGTATTCTGGAGGCATATATCCTCTACAAATTCATTTTTTTTTTAAATTACTAGTAATTTAGTACAGCGCTGAACCCAAGCGAAAACAAACCTGTAAAATTACAGTCTCTTATCACTAATACATGTTCTCATATTGTTGGGCTCAAATATTAGATAACTACTAAATTCGTAGGTGGATTTGCTGAAAGTTGATATTTGTTTAGAGCCAATTTCTATGATTCAATCAATCAACAAAGAAATGGAATACTTACAGTGTTCCTGCAATGGCAGTGCTTACGTGACTCTGATTTTCTTGCAATGACCTGGCTAACCCAAAATCAGCAATTTTAGCACGAAGTTTTGAGTCCAACAAGATGTTACTGGCTTTTATATCTCTATGAATTATTTTAATCGTGGACTTCTCATGAAGGTAGGCTAAACCTGCTGTTGTACCCACAATAATCTCATATCTTTTGTCCCAGTTCAGTGCTTTCCCTTTGTTTGGATCTGTCATTTTTATTGAAACAATTCAGAATATATAAATTGTTGATATATATCATTTACAATCTAGCATAGTGAGACCAGACCAGAACTAGTACAAATGTAAAACTTTGATAATTACCAAAGATGAATCGGTCAAGGCTTGTGTTAGGAAGGAATTCATAGACAAGTAGGCTTTCAGGCCCTGAACAACTGCATCCTAATAACCTGACCAGATTTTTGTGTTCCACACTGCTTATAATGTTTACTTCATTGTAGAAATCTTCTACTCTATGTCTTTTGTTTGAGAAAAGCCTCTTGACAGCAATCTCTCTTCCATCAGGCAGAATTCCCTGTAATAGACAAAACCCATAAATCTCTGACAAAATATGATGGAAGTGGTTTTGGACCTTTTGGTTAAGGGGAGGTTTGTGATAGACTACCTTATAAACTGTTCCAAATCCTCCTTGACCAAGTTTGTTGGCAATGTCAAAACCTCCTGTGGCCTTCTCAATTGTGGAATACTTGAAGTTCAGGCTATTATCATTAAGTATATTCACCAGCTTTTCTGCATCATTTGAACCTAGGGGGCCAGAGTAGAATAGAAATGAAAAGAACTTGGATGGTAATTCGTAATCAAAAAGAGGCCATCAATAATGCATTAGATAACAGATTGAATTGCCCAATTTTTTTATTATTTGTTTTTCATTTCAATAATATACTAAACATATTCGGAGGCTTTGTAAAGTCAAGCATCCAAAGTGCTTGAACTTGAAGTGATCAGAATACTGATAACATTACAGAATAAGTCAATGTCTTCTACTTTTTCCAACAAAAATTTTTTACCTCTTCGTTTCTTCGCTATACTTCTCTGCCTCCAGATATAAAGTCCAACTGCTATTCCAACTACCACAAGAACCAAGGAGCTTACAATTGAAACAATAATCACTGTTGTCCTACCTGCAAAACTCATCAATAGAAAGTGGCCAAGTTTAATATAAAACATGCTCTTCCCTAAAGCTACGAGGCCAACCCCCAAACATAATGGTTCATTTCTTTGGTAAGTGATTGTATGTATAGGACATAAGAACAATTTCAATTATAACTGTGAATCATGTTTTCAAAACACAATTTTACCGTTTCACAATTATAACTAATAAACTGGACTCTGGAGTGTGTACAGCAATATTTAACTCAACATGTACAACAATAATTAAGGATTTTTGGTTACCTTTAGAACTTTGAGTTCCAAGTTCCTTGTTGAGAAAATCCTTGTCTGAGTACCTCATGAAGCAACCAGTGTTCAGTACTCTACCCTCTGACCAAGGCAAGCATTCCAATATTGAAGCAGACGCATTTTCCAAACACACTTCACAAGAGCTCGCATTCAAAGTCCTCCAACAATCAGCAAGTGCATAAGCTGACTCGTTGACTGCCCTGGGCACATCCTCCTGAGCAATCGCATGGCCTTTTTGGTGTCGTGCAGCCACAACTGCACTGCTCAAAGCTTTTTTCACTGATTCTTCAAACGTTGAGTTCTTCCTAGTTGTATTCCCACATACGGAACTGTCACCAGGTCCTGTACACTCCTCAAAGAAGCTATAATTCTCAGACCTCAAGAAGCAACCATCGAAGTAAATGCAACCTGAAGTATGAGGAAAACATTGGGGAAGAGCTGTGCGTGCCTCTGCATAGCATAATTCACAGTCAGGTAAAGAGAGATCCCCATAGCACTGGCCAAGGCCATAGGCTGTATCTGGGCCTGAACCTGTGACTGCTACTCCAAAACCTGACCCTTGCATTTGTTGCCTGATGTTTTCCATTGTATAACCGAAATTTGAAACAGAGACAGACCTATTCTGCAGAAGTTGGTGGCCATATGTTATTTGGACCATTTGGGTTCGTGGATCTCCGGTTGCTGTTTGTAGTAGTAATGAAGTGTTGATAATTGCTAAGATAAAACATCTGGAAAGGACAGATGAGAAATCTTTCTTCATTTTTCGAAATTAATTAGTATTTCTTGCTACTGTCTCTGATATTGATTTGATTGTAAGGCTGTTCAACAATGATTTTCAGTAATCCCTCTGGCTCTGTGGCGGGTACAAATATAAAGTCAGCCTAGAAGTATAGGAGCGTTAAAATCAGCGGCGGCTCCACTTGTATGTGAGTGTGGCCCAGGATCACCCTCACTTGCCAAATTCTTTTTTAATACTTAGCAAAAAGTTTAAACGAATATATTTGGTGACTACCCTGAATTGGGAAAAAAATGTATATATATTCTTACAAAAAAATATTATACACCAAATTAACTTATTTTGACTACCCTAATAAAAATTGACTACCCTAATAAAAATGTTAAATATTTTGACTTAAGAATTATAAGAATTTGAGTTCAACAAAAATAAAAGTAATGCTACATTCATAATATTTTCACAATAAACATTATGTGGTAAGCTGTTATTAATTCTAATTTGAGCTCAACATTGAGATGTTTTATCTACCAATAACAGTTTGTTACATAAAATTTGTTATGAAAATATTGTGGTCACTTTATTGTTCTCATTTCAGCATTTTCAATTTTCAATTTCCACTTTATTTTTTATTGGTCTATTTTTTTTCTTTCACTTTGGCAGTATACAAAAATTGTAACATTTCATGTATTTGTATGATTTTTGTTGTGACGTTGATATATTCAAATTGTCTCTTTATTAGATTTTGTATAATTTAAATTTTTTAGTGACCACCCTAAAAAAATACTAGCCACCGCTGATTACAATGGAAGAAAAGAAAAAGAAAAGAAAATTAGTTCAAAAAAATAAAGTAAGAAAAATAAACAATAAGCAAAACAAAGCTGACTTCGGTGAAATTGCAAATAGTAAGAAAAATTAGTAATAAATTGATTTATATGCGCGTCCCAACGAGTAGTATCTACTGTTGGAAAATCTGACAACCGAGTATAGAGTAGTGTGAAATTGAAACCAAAACAATACGAAACAGTATAGACTCAATCGCATTATTTTTTTAGCGTGTCGTTCAAGTTTGAAGTTTGAACATATTGGTTGTCCATTTCCTTCGTTCCAAGTCAAGACTCGTCTTAAATCATTGTCCCCTTGTGGCAGTTGAATCACTAAGAAAAAAATCTTTGTTTCAAACCCAAATATTGTTGAATTGAGTGGTAAATCGTAAATAGCCCTTGTGAATGGCTTGAGAAAAAAATTTTATTTAAACATTTGCATAATCTTGTTTATTTCTTACCCAATTATTAATTAAATTATTAAAACATTAAGAGATAATATGGGACTGTATATTTGATTGTGGTTGGTTTCGTAGGGATTGAATTGGTAACATATATACCGTTGAAATGCTCCTCCTTTGCAGAGAAATAAGATTGAGCATCTGTTTGGGATGAGCTGAAAATTTTAGTTTATCTACATTTTTAGCGTATTTTTGCTACTATTTATGAGTTTTACTGCACTTTTTTAATACTATTCATAGATCTCACTGTTCTATTCAGCTTATTTTTTAACTTATTTTCTACACTTTCAGCAAAAATATTTCAGAGTATATTTAGAATATTGAGAATATAGGAGCTGTAATATTTAGAATATATTTGGCATGCAAGAATAGATCAAGGAATTAAATGACCATTTATTTGTAATCATTCAATTGTTTGATTATGTTATCATCAAAAAGAGATTATTATTATTGAAATGAATATTCTTTAAATTGAGAAATAGTTATTCCTATCAAAAAGTTTCTTATCGTTATTCCTTGAGTTTATAATAACTAAAAAAAAAAAAGTTTATCAAAAACCATGGTTGGCCACAACTCTCTCTCTCTCTCTCTCTCTCTCTCTATATATATATTATCAATAATAATGTAAGATTTTTTCCCCCATAGAAAGTGACATTGTGTAATTGTTGATTAAAATTGTGGGGACAATTTTTGCTTCAAGGCCAAGGGCTAGACCATGTTGTAACCTAGGCAATTTTGTTGTCCCACATGAGAAAGAAAGACTCCCTTATAAGGTGTGAAGAGGAAGTCTTTCTTTCCCATGTGGGACAACAAAATTGCCTAGGTTACAACATGGTCTAGCCCTTGGCCTTGAAGCAAAAATTGTCCCCACAATAAAAGGATCACCAAGCTAGTGGTACTCTTCTTCCACTTGCTCATCCCTTATGAGGTGTGAAGAGGAAGTCTTTCTTTCCCGTATGGGACAACAAAATTGCCTACGTTACAACATGGTCTAGCCCTTGGCCTTGAAGCAAAAATTGTCCCCACAAAAATAATTTAATTTAAAAAAAAAAAACAGTTGATAAGTATTAACCTAATCAATTTATATTATACGAAATTTATTAAAATAACAAACAAACTAAAAACTCCCTTTTTTCCTATTGTATTAATTTAATTTAAATTTCAAATATGTATTAGCTTTTTTATGAAACGTGTATTGTTTACTAAAAAAAAGTTTAAGATTGTTTTATATATCATCATTTTATTGAAGCAAGCGAATCTGTCATTTATTATAATTTAATATTTAGTAAGATATTGTCAATTTTTTTTTTCTTTTTTAACATTTATGAAGAGAGAAAATTTGAGCAGAGAATAATGATATTATACAATTATTTAATTTATTCATTATTTTAATTTTGAGCAAGACTCACAGAGAGTACAAATATAATCATATAGACGTATTTAGAGTATGACTTCATTTACTTTTATCATCAAATCATGTTATACCAAACTGAATGTAAAATAAAAATTCATGATCATTGATGAAGTAAAATTCGTCAGTCCTTTTAAGTGCGTCCAAATGGAGCTAAGTCCTCGTTGGTGTCCCTGCAAATATGGAAAGATGGCTCCTTCAATGTGGTCACCGATGTAGTGCCTGCTACAATGTCTCCGATGCCAAAGTCAATACAAGGAAACCTTTAGAATAACAGAATAACAATGAGTGACTTTTGGAATGTCTATCTACCTTGTGTTGGTGTTGTGGGGTCTTTATATAAGTTTCCACAACTCCTAGCCGTTGTGGTTGTTATTGTGACTTTTAATGCCTCCATTGGTAACGCCTCATGCTTAGTAATGTAGGCTTTGATAAGCTTCCAACGGTTTGTACAGCTGGTTTTGTAATCGCTTGGGTTA
The DNA here is from genome assembly GCA_032727855.1 of Quercus ilex subsp. ballota. Lineage (NCBI taxonomy): Eukaryota > Viridiplantae > Streptophyta > Magnoliopsida > Fagales > Fagaceae > Quercus > Quercus ilex. Next base: position 59,134,401 of record CM064910.1, read on the forward strand.
TCATTGACTGCATTGAATGGCTTTCCTACCTTCGTTAGTTATATGGATTTATTGATGCAGATATTTGGTTGTCTCGTTTGTGAGAGAGATCGTCGATCCTGTCAATCATATTCATGTGTTATCGCTTATCACCAAACAAATGCATAAGAATAGTTATTATATTACAACTTCTTGTATTCTTTATAATACTTATTCTTATTCCCTAGTAATTGTTAATATTACATTGTATCAAATGTGCTCTTAGTTTCAACATGAAGGAGCTAAAATAAGGGAGCGGAATTTTGTGAATCTATAAATTTGTCATTTGTATTGCTTTTGATTAAAAAAATGTCATTATCTTTATTAAAAATTCGATAGTTATAATGTAGAATGAGGGATGAAATTTTGGTTAGAAACACCAAAAAGAGCATTTTTTTGAGAAAAATAAAAAAGAGTATCAATTAAAATATAAAGGAATTGTCTTAGGAAATGCCATTTGAGCTCTCTAAAATGTAAAAATATCCGTACACAAGAATCACTTTTGACAAGAAATTAACTGCTACTTCAACATTAGTTTTTTCCTCTCATTTTCTATTCCTATCAGTACCTACTCCGTTTCTCTCTCTCTCTCAATGTTTGCCAATAATCTTTTGTAGTTTTTTTTTTTTTTTTGATGAATTTTGTAATTTTGTTGGTATCATAGCATTTATTTAAGCTTAATCGAATTCTTTTGCTTTTCTGCTGGTGTGTGTATATATATATATATATATAAAATAAAAGTTAGGCTTAGAAGCCGTGGTTGCGCCATGTGACTTCACCGAATTGCAGAAATTTTATTAAATTTTTAGATTTTTAAAGAACTAAAAAGGAATAGTATATGTGGGGACGCAGACCCAAGTATATATTGGGCCTTGGGCCTTGTCCGAGGAGGCACAGTGGTCCGAGAATAGATCAACAGTAAGGAAGGAGTAAGGCTTTGAACTTTACGAGCAAGCTACAACTGTAAAGGCTGGGAGAGGTAGGCCGAGGAGGGGTATCTCCTCAGCTAAACGAAGAAGGGGTCAAAAGGTGAGTTCTATTATCTAGAGCAACGTTACAAAAGGTTCTGTTGATAAGGATATGCACTGTTAACGTACAGGACAAAATGGAAGCTAAGAAATATCTGATAAAAAGTTGCTATCACCGCATTGAATGCTCTGCAGCTAATTCTTTGGTCGCATTTATGTGAAGAAGACCCCTGAACAGTGCTACCTTGGTCACCCCAACTCACAGAGGGTCTGTGAGGGTGTCTAATGGGACAAGCACTCAAGTAGTAGCTTGGATGATTGACAAGTGAAGGGACAAGATCATTTAAAGGGAGATATATAATGTAAAAGACCTCTGATGAAAGAGGGTTCGAGAAATAGAGAGAGAAACACTATAGTAATCAAAAACTGAACTTGTAATCAAACTTGAGAATCAATATATAAGAACTGATCTTCTCGGACTGTGCCGATGACGATTTTTTGTAGTTTAAATTAGACTACCTTCCTTTTCTTGTAATCTAAATCCACTTACTTGTTCAACTCATTAAAGCCCAATTTTCCAACCCATTCTTTACAAAATCATTGTATTGGGCTTTTTGGGCCTAAGTTCATTTATCATTTAGGCCAAGGACTCAAATTGTATCCTTATAGTATATTACCAGGACTCTAATTCATTCTTATCATTAAATAAAATTAGATTAACATTATTTTTTTATTTGTTATGATATATTTCTTGAATTAAGGGATAATATTTAACATACAAAAATTTAATTCAGATAATATATATCATCTAATTAACATTATTTTTGTATTTGTTAAGATATATTTCTTAAATTAAGGGATGGGATAATATTTAACATAAAAAAATTTAATTTAGATAATATTTATCATCTAATTAACATTATTTTTTTATTTGTTAGGATATATTTCTTAAATTAAGGGATAATATTTAACATATAAAAATTTAATTTAGATAATATTTATCATCTAAATTTTCAAAATTTTAATTCTACTCTATTTAAAAGCCTATTTTTTAAAAAATTTTAATTTAAATCTCATCCCAAATTTTTTGGTGTTTCTATTTTCCTCAAGTTGCAACTTAAATCTTATTAATTATTATTATTATTATATAATTAATATTATTTTATCAGAATATCAAGTTACAAAACTTGATTATTAAGGGATAAGCGAAATCCAAATTCTTCAAGAGGTGATTAATATAAATCTATCATAAGAAATAGTATATATCTCGATTAATTTGATAATCTTTATCTATGCCAAAAAACAGTATATATCTATTAATTTGATAATTTCTACATTGATGACATTTTAAACCAAAAAAAAACTATCAAAATAAGAAGTCTGAGAGACAGCCTCCAAAGGAACACAAGAGGTTTGACTTGAAGAAGGTTTCATACGAGGAAAGGAAGGCCAAATTGATTGAGAGATTGAATACTTTTGACTCCGTAGCTGATGATGATGAAGATGATGAGTGAAAGCAGTGTTGGATTCAGTGCTTAATGTTTGTTGATTATCTGTGATACATTTTGTTTTTTTATCAGTGCAACAAAGAACCTAGCCGTGTTTTTCTTTTTGTTAAATTTGTCATTTTTGCAGGTTGTCTTTCATCATCTAGATGTTTAACTAGATATGAATTTTTGCATCATTTATATATAAAAAATATATATATCAACCACATTCTCTTTCTCTCTTTTTTTATTTTTATTTTTTATTAGCATTACATTGATTATTCATCTCAAAGATGAGGCTTTCATTGCTACTATGGACAGGTACGTATCTCATGCAAGCATATATGAACTTAAATTGCCTTTCAATATTTTGAATGCTTTATTATTTTACTAGATGTGATTAGGCTCAAAAGTATATGCTTCATTATTTTTCTAGATCATTTAAATACACTAAAACTAAGTTAATAGGATTTATTTTATATAATTTATCAAACAAAATGAAATAAATTTTGCCAAGTATGATTTATTCATGTTGTTCCCTTTTTACTTTTTATTTTTATTTTGAATATCAGCATTTATTTATGTAAAGTGTGCATAGAATTATGTATCCGTTTGCAACATTAATTAATATTTTTTTTGCTAATTATTAGTATAATTTTCTATTCCTAACAAATTCTTCATTAATCTTTTTATATTTTTGGTTTTAAATTGCAAAATTTTGGACCATCTTTATAAAATAGTGTACAAATAAGTATTCAAAGATTTTCCAAAGGAAAAAAAAAATACTTCTAACATTTTTTAATCATTGATATTATTTTTAACAATACTTCAAGTCACTAACAAATTAGTACTTATTTTGTTATAATAATAATTAAAATATTTAATTATTTATACATATATTTTATAAGTTTTTTCACAAAACCATGCAACGCACGAGCCTATAACTAGTATGTATATATATATATATATATATATATTCAGGTCCACCAAAATTTTCTTTCAATGCCGTGTGCCACTAGCAATTTTATTGAATTACTTCTTCTTCTTTTTTTATATAGGATTTTTTTGAATTACTTTTGATTTTAAGGTTTGCCTCAATTTTAAAATGATCATTAACATTTCAAATATATCAATTTAGTCTTTAATTTTTTTCTATTGTATTAAAATAGTATCTACTATTATTTGGTGGATGAAAAAACTGGCATGACCAACGGTGATATTAAAATATCATTTTTAATGTCACCAAAGATACCAATGACTTTTAAAAAAAAAAAAAAACCTGTGTGTTCTGTGACTCAAAAGAGTAGAGAGAAGGAAGGAATCTAGAGACAGTAGAGTTGCATGACAATAAAATACATACATACCTATGTATGTGTTTGGCATATAAGCTTCACAGTTGACATTCAACATTTTAATGTCTTCTCTATTTATAGCCAAAAACCTGATGAAGCAGCTAAAACTCCAAAGAAGCTAAATATATGAGCAGAAAGGGAAACAAGAGCTCCTACAAATCCATAAGTGGTAGTGCTTAATGTAATATCACAGTTTAGCAACCACAAGAAATCCCAGATATATAAACAATTTAGAACTTCATGAGTTCAATGAGTACAAATCAAATAGTTAATCAATGAATTGAATCTTTCTCTTAAATCAAAAATTGAAACTTGCCAGAAGAATACCAAGCATGGATTGCATCTAGCGTGTGGCTACCAAGTTCTCCCCATGAGGCCTCCACTAATCTCATAATGTCTAGCATTAGAAAATCCAACTTGTAAAGCAAGCCTCTCTAACTCTTTCCCTGTATCAAAAGACACAATTTCCAATCACCCAATTGGATTTTAAAATTTAAAAATAAAAAAAAAAAAATAAAAAAAAGCAACTATGGTGGCAATACATAGACCCTATGACTAACATAAATTCGGATTCAGCTCATTTATTCACTAATAGATAGTTATTAGCCTGAATCGACATGCTACCATTCATTGTCTTAAGAAATAACATAATTGACAGTAGTTTATTTTTTCAAAGCAAAGCACTTTTCCAGAGCTTCATATGATTTGAGCAGAATGAAAAAAAATGGTAGTATCATTATAATAAGTAAGGCCCAAGGAATTCCTTGACATAGAGATACAAAGTACACCAATTAGATATGTAATATTAACATGATTAAGCCAAACGTTGATTTCTAGTTGTTTACTAACAACCAGATACAACTAAAACTGCATGATTCAAAGTTAGCCAGGGGAGATCAACCTGTTAAGAATTCCTTGATTGAGCTTTTCAAATATTCATACTCCTTTCCAAGCCCATAACCCCGTTGCCACTGGGACAACTACATTGTCAATTATCCATTCCTTGCAAAACAGATACATTTAAGACAAATTGATTTATTTCTGCAACAGGTACATAATAGTGTTGAACTCAATGTCCTACAGTCACAACATTGTCAAACCTAATAAGAAAGAGATTCAACAACTGATATGAATGAAAAGTACAAACTACTATCTCAATTTGAGATAGTGACTTAAAATAAAGCAGAAAGACATTATGATACTCACATGTAAGCAGTGAGAAGAGTGTATTAATAGTTAAATAAAACATTGTTGGGCCCAAATATCTTCTTCTTTTTTTTTTTTTTTCTTTTTTGAGAAAGATCTTCTTCTTTTTTAATAAGTAAAAAATGCATTGAATAAGAAAAAAGAGCCTCCCATGTCTACCGGGGGTATACAATAGGAAACACTAAACTTAAACAGGGAAAGTTCAACTATCAAGAAACCTTCCAAGGTATTGAACTTTTGTTTACCAAGGTGTCACAGCATGTTGTATCAAGAAATTATGTGAAATCTTCCAAGGTATTAACTTTACTTCTAACTCAACAAGTGGTATCACATTTGATAATTCATCATGACAAGTGAATTCCAATATGTAAATATTCAATTCTCACAAACCCAATATCACAACAGAATATTTAAAAGTGAGCATTAAAAATTAGTAAAATAAAAAATTCCTGTCACTGTTTTATTGTAATATACATATGTGACTACCTGAATTAAATTGGTAAGTGGCTGTGTGCTTTTATTGAAATCAAGAATAGATACTCTTGAGCCTGAAAAGCCCACAACAACAAAAAATATTAGGGTCCCACTATCACAATCATCCAATTTCATATTTTTTTAAGAGATATAGAGATTGTAAGACCTGGTTTCAGAACTCTAAACATCTCCTGCATGGCTCTTTCTTTATCAACCACATTTTGTAGCCCATAACCCATTGTAATGGCATCAAAGTAACCATCAGAAAATGGTAACTCAAGTGCATCGCCTTCAACCCACCTAGGACGAAACACATGATATTAGTGCCTTTGCAGTATTGGCTATTAACACTACTGTTAGTGCACTTTAAATTCACTTATAGACAATATTTTCAGAATCAAAGCAGAAAATTCTACTACTAGAAATGGCTTCAAGAAACTTTTCCAGTCTTTTAATTTGTTAACTGCTAGATTTACCAATGCTCACTCTATATTGTTGTAGCAGGCATTGGGGGCCAAGCCTTGCCGACACGAAGCAATTGACAATTGCTCCTTTGAGAAATCAAGACCAGTCACCTGAAAATCACGACCCCAAAAACATAATAATCAAGATTAATTACAACTTGTTACTGCACAAACTAAATTTACAACAATGCTAGTGTTGGAACAATGGAAGAACATACCTTGCCATTGGACCCAACTTTCTCGGACAAAAGAAACGCTAAATCCCCACTTCCACAACACAAATCCAACGCACAGTCTCCCATTTTCGCTCTAACACCCACAATTCCAACATTAAACAAACAAAATCTTCAAATAAAAAAAAAAAAGACTAATAAGAATAATATTGATAAAAAAAATTCCCAGTCCATGAGACAGTCATTCTTTTCCATATACGATGCTGACCCAAACTCAGCAAGTCATTCAACTGCATTTTTAGTTAGAAAGACATAAAAGAGAGCTCAAAAAAAAAAAAAAAAAAAAAGAAAAAAAAAAAAAAAAAGAAGAAGAATTGAAGGAAAAGGAGGAGATGAGAGTGGAGGGTTACATTATCGTAGGCAGGAGCTATGCGACCAAAGAGTTCTTGGCGTTCGAGAGAAGAACGAACCGGTCTGTGTCTGAACCGGCATGAAGAAAGAGGAATACACAGTGCCATTTTTTCCGACACCGAGGCACGTCACTTTATCCTTTGTTTTCTTTTTAACATATAAATACAAGATTCGTATAAAAATCCTTTTTTTTTTAAGAAACAAAACACAGACAGAGAGGAGGCTCTAGGCACACTGGACATCACAAGTCACGACTCCACTCAATTGAAGAATACCTCTTAAAATAAAATATATTTTTATCTATTTATCTTATAGTATTGCGACTCTCAAAAAAAAAAAAAAAAAATCTTATATTATTGTAAAAAATTCTTTAAAAAAAAAAAGTAAGGTTTTTAAAATTTTAATAAATAAAAATTATTTTTAAAATTTTATACTCTTTTCAAATGTTTAACATTTTTTTAATACATTTTACTATGTTTGTGGTAGTTTAAGTGTGTAAAAATTCTTTATTTTTCAAAAACTTTACTTTTCCTTTTCCTTTCTGTCAAAATTAAAATTAATAGTTTTTTCGACAAATTCATTAATAAAAATCCATTGTTTAATAACTGAGGTTCAACTAAATAAAGAGACATTGACCATTTAAAATATGGTATTATTCTAATACTGATTGTTTCAATATTTTTAGAACTAGAAGATTTAAAATAATTTTTTATAAATATACAAAAATAGTCTAATTAATGTATTAAATTAGATTAAAAAAAATTGGACGTCATCCTGCTTACACCTCACACGCTCCACACACCTTTAGCAACCTACTGACGTCATCCTACTTACATCAACCGCCACATCAACCCTAGCTTATGTCAGTTACCACATCATCACTAGTCTCTGCTTATGTCATCATCTGCGTCATCTTGCTGACGTCATCACTTCGCTAGTTGACTTTGACTATTGACTTTTGAGGCAGGTTTGATCGTTGACTTTTTGCAGTCCAAGTGCTTTTTACTCAGTTTTTTGCGTAGATTTCATTTTTACAATCCATTTTTACATATTTTGCTTCTAATTGAAGAATAAGGACAGGTCTTCTTTTATTGCAACAATCATCGCTGACAATCCAACAAACATTTTTGCAATTTTTGCAAACGTCTTGGCTATAATATTAAGACTTGTTATCAATGTAACAAATTAGCAGTTTCCATTTTTGCTACTACTGTTGCTAACATTGAGAGTATTCAACCAATGACTCCCATCTCTGCAAAGTCCAAGTCTTTTTGATCCACTATCACCATTTCCACAATTAACTTTCAAAACATCATCACTAATATCATTCGTATGGTTGGTAATGCATCTTATTCCTCTTCTCTCTTAGTTTTATCTAGTATGTCTCCTACCTCTTGGCTTTTAGATTCTACTTGTTGCAATCACATGACACCTCACTTGTCCTTATTTTCTCAACTTGAATATGCACTACACCCTCTTCATATTCGCCAGCAAATAGTTCCACAATATTTGGTCATAATATAGGTTCTATCTCGACCTCCAACCTCTTGGTTCCTGAGGTCTTTAATGTTCATAACCTTTCCTATAATTTATTTTCTGTGGGACAATTCGCTGAGTTGGGTTATCACATTACCTTTTATTATTCTGGGTGTACTGTGCAGGATCTGAGGACGGGACAGGAGCTTGGGACAGGTCCTAGAGTTGGTCATATGTTTCCTATGGACAACCTTCGTCTTCCACCTGTTGCTCTTATTTCTGTTACTGCTGCAGTTTCTTCTATTCCTTCCCTTGCACTTTGGCATGCCCAACTTGGTCACGCATCTTCCTCTCGGGTACAACACTTGGCTTCTAGAGGTTTGTTAGGTTCAATATCCATAGAAAATTTTGATTGTGTTTCGTGTCAGCTAGGAAAATAACCAGCTTTACCTTTCAATACTAGTGAATCAATGTCCACTGATATTTTTAACCTAATTCATTTTGATGTCTGGGGGCCTTCCTCTGTCTCTAGTATTGGTGGATCTCAATATTTGGTTGTCTTTGTTGATAATTATTCCCACTATAGCTAGATTTTTCATAAGAAATATCGTTCTGAATTATTACAAGTATATTGTAATTTTGCAAAAATGGTTAAAACTTAATTTTTTAAACGAATCAAAAATTTTCGATCTAATAATGCTCTTGAATACACTCAATATGCTTTCCAAGTGATTTTGCATTCCTATGATACTATTCATCAACTAACTTGTCCAGGTACCTCTCAGCAAAATGGAAGAGCTGAACGAAAATATCGTCATATTCTTGACACTTTTCGTGCTCTCCTTCTCTCTACTAAAGTTTCTGCTCCTTTTTGGGGCGAAGCTACTCTTCATGTTATTCATGCTATTAATCACATTCCCAGTCCTGTCATCCAAAATCAAACTTCATATGAGCGCCTTTTTGGGTTACCTCTAGACTATCACCACCTTCGCTCCTTCGGTTCTACCTGTTTCGTTCTTCTTCAGCCGCATAAGCATCACAAACTTAAGCCTTGGTCTAGACTTTATTGTTTTCTTGGCTATGGCGAAACTCAAAAGGGGTATTGGTGTTATGATCCTGTCTCTCATCGTCTTTGTATCTCCCACAATGTTGTCTTTTGGGAACATCGCTCCTCTGTCGAGCTCTTTCACTTCTGCGCCTCCCTATCTACCTCCTCTGTATTAGATCTTTTTCCAGATGAGCCACATAACTTTTTATAGTTGCTCATGATCCTCCTATAGACTTCTCTGTCCAACCACCAGATATTTTTTATACTTTTGCTAGATCAACCTCTAATGAACAGGTGGAAGATGAATAGGTGGAAGATGAGCTACCCAACCCTAAGCTTGGGTCCCTTACTCCTTTTTCGCTTGAAGATCTTGTATAAAACATTCCACCTCGTCATTCAACTCGGGTAAGATCCATTCCTGCTCATTTACTTAATTATCATTATTACACCGCCCTTCCTACACTGCACGAGCCTTACATCTATCGTGAGGACTCCACTGACCCTTTATGGCAAATTTCAATTAAAGAGAAATTTGATGCATTATCTAAATACCATACTTGGGATTTGGTGACTCTCCCCCCCGCCCCCCCGGGAAATCTGTAGTTTGTTGTAATTGGATCTACAAGATCAAGACTCGCTCTGATAAGTCCATTGAGCGCCATAAAGCTCGTCTTGTTGCAAAAGGTTTTACACAGGAGTATGGGATTGATTATAAAGAGACCTTTACTTTGGTTGCTTGAATCTCATATGTTTGTGCCCTTTTTGCTGTGACCGCTGCCAATAAATGGGATCTTTTTCAGATGGATGTAAAAAATGCCTTTTTTAATGTGAATTTAAGTGAAGAAGTTTATATGGAACCTCTTCTTGGTCTCTCTATTAACCAAACAAGGTTTGTCACCTTCGACGTGCACTTTATGGCCTTAAAAAAGCTCTACGAGCTTGGTTTGCTAAGTTCAACTCTACCATCTCTCGCTTGGGTTACATTGCCAATCATTATGATTTTTCCTTATTTCTTCGTCGCACCGACAAAGGCACTATTTTGCTTCTCTTATATATGAATGATATGATCATAATTGGTACTGACCTTAGTGGCATTCAAGAACTCAAGGATTTTCTCAGTCAGTAGTTTGAGATGAAAAATCTTGGACATCTCAGCAACTTCTTGAGTCTTGAAATCACTCATTTTACAGAAGGACTTTATATTACTAAAGCCAAGTATGCTTCTGAACTTTTATCTCAAGCTGAACTCACTGATAGCAAGACAGTTGACACTCCAATTGAACTTAATGTGCATCTGACTTCCTCAAGGGGGAAACCATTGTCTAATCCCCCTCTTTATTATAGACGATTGGTTGGCAGCCTAGTTTATCTCACTGTCACTCGTCTAGACATTTCCTATGTTGTTCACCGGGTAAGCCAATATCTATCTACTCCATGATTAACTCACTATACCGCTGTCCTGCACATTCTTCGATACTTGAAGGGCACTCTCTTTCATGGCATTTTCTACTCTACTCATTCTCCTCTTGTTCTCCGTGCATCTCTGATACTGATTGGGCAGGAGATCCCACTGATCGAAGGTCAACCACTAGTTATTGCTTTCTTCTTGGTTCTTCTCTGATTTCTTAGCGAAGCAAGAAATAAACCGTTGTGGCCCACTCCAATACTGAAGCAAAATATCGTGCCCTTGCTGATACCACATCTGAGCTCATTTGGTTTTGATAGCTTCTTAAGGATTTAGGTGTGTCTACATCCTCTGCTACTCCTCTTTATTGTGACAACCAAAGTGACATTCATATTACTCACAATGATATCTTCCATAAACGAACTAAACACATCGAGATCAATTGTCATTTTATCCATTATCATCTTGTCTATAGTGCTCTTAAGTTATTCTCGGTCTCCTTTAAAGATCAACTTGCAAATATCATCACCAAGTCACGTTCTAAAGGACGCCTTCGTACTTTGGTTGACAACTTCAAGTTGTTCTCACACCTACCTTGAGTTTGAGGGGGGCTGCTAACATATAATAGACTGTGGGCCTTAGGCCCACCTTGGTTACTTATATGGCACACATACTTGTACTACACACTTTGCATTCTATATAAAGACACTCATGTATATTTTATTACTTGAGAAATACGATACTTTCATTCAGAATTTCTAAAACTTTTTTGTACTCACAGATTGGTGAAAATAGGTTTAAGGCTTTATCTTTTGCAGCACGCAACACAAGCTCTTAAACCTCTTTTTGAGTCAACTATTATGTGCCCTTATACAGTTATGTAGGTAGGGCATAGGTTCCATGTTAGCAACTGACTTGATAAAACAAATTAGAACTCATATCTCGATAGAACGAGCCTTAATTGAGAGAGTGTTGAGAGGCTTGTTTCGATCTACCTACATACAATCAAAGTGTAGTTGAAATTATAAAGTCTACCTTCTCTTGAACTGGATCTTGGACACTTGATCTTAATCTTATGAATGAACATTACAACTCAAACAAGATTACAAGTTATACAATTTACTGACAACAGTATATTTCAGCGGGTGGTTGTGTAGGGAACTTTCTTTATACACAAGTATAGTTGATCTAAGAGACTCCGATTATTCTAGAATTAATGATGATTTGATTGTCCATTGCTTCAAGCCACAATAGGAGTTGGACAAATACAATTAACATGTGTAAAATAAATAGAAGGGCTAAATACAGATATGAGAATAATAGAAGTTATATGCTCACAGTCACTGATTGGAATATAGTTCCAAGATAAGATTATTGTGACTGAACAACTAGTATTTATATAACAACCGAGAACTATATCTATTATGCAATTGATCCCTAACAAATAAAACAATCTCTAACTGATATAGTTACAGCATCAATCACAAGGAGTTACATTAACTACTACTGTTAACTGATACTTGTTGCACATTATGTTATGGTGACATTTACTAACACAATTACACTATTGTCTCCTGGGATAGAAAGAAAGTGCCACAGACAGTAGCAATATGGTCACCTAGGACAAAAGGAACCGTTGGAGATGGTAGCAATCAAAGCAGAATCTCTTGCTTTGAGAGGTAACTTGGGTCTTCACACTTGTCAGTCAGTTTCATCACACTTTCATCTATAAACGGTGGTTTTGTAGGTGCAGGGAGGTGATCATCCTTCTTTGTTAACATCTGCAATGCCTTTGACATTGTTGGTCGTAATGACTGAATCTTTTGGGTGCACAGAAGTCTGATATGCACCACTCTTAAAATCTCATTCTTAACATTGTCATTAGGGTTGTTATGCAACAATAGATTTGGGTCATATAATTGCTCAACTGTCCCTGATCGAAAATGCTTCCATGTCTGTTTTGTCCAAAGAAAAAAAGAAAAACACATGAACAGGTGAGAAAAAAAAAATAGAAGAACTCAGTTAATTCAACTTTCTTTTTAGAAAAATTGGAGCATACTGAAATCAAGATGCTACCCGTGCACAAAGTTCCCACTTTTACGAGGTCTGAAAGAGGTCAATAATTTATAATAATAGTAGTAAGGGACTAGATGAAGTTTAAGGCTTACTATTGTGATTAGGTTGTCTAAGCATTCTAATGAGTATTCTATGGTTTTGGTCCTGTTGTTCTGCCTCCCTGTAACAATCTCTAACAGAAGCACTCCAAAGCTGTAGACATCGACTTTCTCGGTCAACTGGCCATGGACTAGATATTCTGGAGGCATATATCCTCTACAAATTCATTTTAAAAAAAAATATTTAATAGTAATTTAGTACAGTGTTGAACCCAAGCAAAAATAAACCTATAAAATTACATCTCTAATCACTGATACATGTTCTTATATTATTGGGCTCAAATATTAGCTTACTACAAAATTCTTAGGCGGATTTGTTGAAAGTTGATATTTGTTTAGAGCCAATTCTATGATTCAATCAATTAACAGAGAAATGGAATACTTACAGTGTTCCTGCAATGGCAGTGCTTACGTGACTCTGATTTTCTTGCAATGACCTGGCTAACCCAAAATCAGCAATTTTAGCACGAAGTTTTGAGTCCAACAAGATGTTACTTGCTTTTATATCTCTATGAATTATTTTAATCGTGGACTTCTCGTGAAGGTAGGCTAAACCTGCTGTTGTACCCACAATAATCTCATATCTTTTGTCCCACTTCAGTGCTTTTCCTTTGTTTGGATCTGTTATTTTTATTGAAACAATTAAGAATATATAAATTGTTGATATACATCGTTTACAATCTAGCATAGTGAGACCAGACCAGAACTAGTACAAATGTAAAAGTTTGACAATTACCAAAGATGAATCGGTCAAGGCTTGTGTTAGGAAGGAATTCATAGACAAGTAGGCTTTCAGGCCCTGAACAACTGCATCCTAATAACCTGACCAGATTTTTGTGTTCCACATTGCTTATAATGTTTACTTCATTGTAGAAATCTTCTACTCTATGTCTCTTGTTTGAGAAAAGCCTCTTGACAGCAATCTCTCTTCCATCAGGCAGAATTCCCTGTAATGGACAAAACCCATAAATCTCTGACAAAATACGATGTAAGTGGTTTTGGACCTTTTGGTTAAGGGGAGGTTTGTGATAGACTACCTTATAAACGGTTCCAAATCCTCCTTGACCAAGTTTGTTGGCAATGTCAAAACCTCCTGTGGCCTTCTCAAGTGTGGAATACTTGAAGTTCAGGCTAATATCATTAAGTATTTTCACCAGCTTTTCTGCATCATTTGAACCTAAGGAGCCAGAATAGAATAGAAATGAAAAGAACTTGGGTGGTAATTCGTAATCAAAAGGAGGCCATCAATTATGCATTAGATAACAGATTGAACTGCCCAATTTTTTTATTATTTGTTTTTCATTTCAATAATATACTAAACATATTCGGAGGCTTTGTAAAGTCAAGCATCCAAAGTGCTTGAACTTGAAGTGATCAAAATATTGATAACATTAGAGAGTAAGTCAATGTCTGCTACTTTTTCCAACAAAAACTTTTTACCTCTTCGTTTCTTTGCTATACTTCTCTGCCTCCAGATATAAAGTCCAACTGCTATTCCAACTACCACAAGAACCAGCGAACTTACAATTGAAACAATAATCACTGTTGTCCTACCTGCAAAACTCATCAATATAAAGTGACCAAGTTTAATATAAAGCATGCTCTTCCCTAAAGCTACAAGGCCAGCCCCCAAACATAATAATCCATTTCTTTGGTAAGTGATTGTATGTACAGGACACATAAACACAATTTCAGTTATAACTGTGAATCATGTTTTCAAAACACGCTTTTACCATTTCACAATTATAACTAATAAACTAGAGTGTGTACGGCAATATTTTACTCAGCAGGTACAACAATAATTAGGGATTTTTGGTTACCTTTAGAACTTTGAGTTCCAAGTTCCTTGTTGAGAAAATCTTTGTCTGAGTACCTCATGAAGCAACCAGTGTTCAGTACTCTACCCTCTGACCAGGACAAGCATTCCAATATTGAAGCAGACGCATTTTCCAAACACACTTCACAAGAGCTTGCATTCAAAGTCCTCCAACAATCAGCAAGTGCATAAGCTGACTCGTTGACTGCCCCAGGCACAGCCTCCTGAGCAATCGCATGGCCTTTTTGGTGTGGTGCAGCCACAACTGCACTGCTCAAAGCTTTTTTCACTGATTCTTCAAACGTTGAGTTCTTCCTAGTTGTATTCCCACATGCAGAACTGTCACCAGGTCCTGTATACTCCTCAAAGAAGCTATAATTCTCGAACCTCAAGAAGCAACCATCAAAGTAAATGCGACCTGAAATGTGAGGAAAGCACTGGGGAAGAACTGTGCGTGCCTCTGCATAGCATAATTCACAGTCAGGTAAAGAGAGATCCCCATAGCACTGGCCAAGGCCATAGTTTGTATCTGGGCCTGAACCTGTGACTGCTACTCCAAAACCTGACCCTTGCATTTGTTGGCTGATGTTTTCCATTGTATAAACAAAATTTGAAGCAGAGACACAGCTATTCTGCACAAGTTGGTGGCCACATGTTATTTGGACCGTTTGGGTTCGTGGGTCTCCGGTTGCTGTTTGTAGTAGTAATGAAGTGTTGATAATTGCTAAGATAAAACATCTGGAAGGGACAGATGGGAAATTTTTCTTCATTTTTCGGAATTAATTAGTATTTCTTGTTACTGTCTTTGATATTGGTTTGATTGTAAGGCTGTTCAACAATGATTTTCAGTAATCATCCCTCTGGCTCAGTGGCAAGGACGAATATAAATCAGCCTGGAAGTATAAGAGCGTTAAAATGGAAGAAAAGATAAAGGAAAGAAAATAAGTTGAAAAAAAATAAAATTGTAAGAAAAATAAGCAATAAGCAAAACAAAGCTGACTTCCAGGGAAACCTGCAAATAGTAAAAATAAATAAATAATTAGTTTATTTATAAGTGCATCTCATATGTACTGTTGGAAAATCTGATTCCCGAGCATAGAGGCGTGTGAAATTGAAACCAAAACAATACGAAACAGTATAGACTCAATATCATTATTTTTTTTTGGCAGGGTCGTTGAAGTTTGAAGTTTGAACATATTGGTTGTCCATTTCCTTCATTCCAAGTCAAGGCACGTCTTAAATCATCGTCCCCTTGTGGCAGTTGAATCACTAGGAAAAAATCTGTGTGTTCAAACCCAAATATTGTTGAATTGAGTGGTAAATAGTCCTTGTGTGGAATGGCTTAAGAAAATTATTTTATTTAACATTTGCATGATCTTGTTATTGTTTACCCAATTATTAATTAAATTATTAAAACAATTTAGAGATAATATGGGACTGTATATTTGATTATTGTTGGTTTTGTAGGGTTTGAATTGGTGACATGTATACCGATGAAATGCTCCATCTTTGCAGAGAAATAAAATTGAGTGAGAATGCTGAGGAGGGTATAGGTGCTGTAATATTTAGAATATATTTGGCATGCAAGAATAGATCGAGCTAGGAATGAAATGAGTAATCATTCAATTGTGTGATTATGTTATCATTACAAAAAATAAGTAATCCTATAAAATGAATATTTTTTAAATTGAAGAATAGTTATTCTTACCAAAAAATTTGTTATCTTTATTCCTTAAGTTTTATAATAACTAAAAAACAGTTTATCAAAAACCATGGTTGGCTACAACTCTCTCTCTCTCTCTCTCTCTCTCTCTCTCTCTCTCTCTATATATATATATATATATAAAAGATCAATAATAATGTCAGATTTTTTTTTCCCATAAAAAGTGACATTTGTAATTGTTGAATGTAATAATTTAGTTTTAAAAAAAAGTTGATAAGTACTAATATAATCAATTTATATTATAAGAAATTTATTAAAATAATAAACAAACGAAAAACTTTCCTTTTTTTTCCTATTTTATTAATTTAAATTTCAAATATGTATTAACTTTGTATTGTTTACTTAAAAAAGCGTTTGAGATTGTTTTATATATCTTCATTTTTATGAAGCCAGTGAACTTGTCATTTATTATAATTTAATACTCAGGAATATATTGTCAGTTTTTTTTTTCTTTTTTAACATTTATGAAGAGAAAAAATTTGAGCGGAGAATAATGATATTATGTAATTATTTAATTTATACATAATTTTAATTTTAAGCAAGACTCGTAGAGAGTACAAATATAATTATATAGAAGTATTACAATATGACTTCATTTTATCATCAAATCATGTTATACCAAACTAAGTGTTAAATACAACTACAAAGGTTAGACCATTTTGAAGTTGTACTCTATTTATATAATGTATTATAAACTCGGTTTAAAATACTATTATTATTTTCGTGTGTATTCTAATAAGTATTACTGTTTACTCCAAAAAAAAGTGTGAAATACAAATTCATGATCATATTCATGTGTTATCACTAAACAAATGCATAAGAATAATTATTATATTACAGCTTCTTGTATTTCTTATAATGCTTTTTTTTTTTTATGAATTATAATACTTATTCTTATTTCCTAGTAATCGTTAATATTACATTGTATCAAATGTGCTATTAGTTTCAATATGAATGAACTAAAATAAGGGTGAGGAATTTTGTGAATCTATACATTTTTTGATTAAAAAAATGTCATTATCTTTTTTAAAAATTCAATAGTTATAACGTGGGGAGGAGTGACATTTTGGTTAGAAACACCAAAAAGAGTATTGATTTTTTCTTCTTTTTTTTTTTTTTAAGGAAAAAGAGTATCAATTAAGCTATAAAGGTATTGTTTTAGGAATTGCCATTTGAGCTCTCTAAAATGCAAAAATATCCACACACAATCTTTTGACAAGAAATTAACTGCTACTTCAACATTAGGTGTGAATTTGGACTACACTTAAAACTCATCATGTTTGGTGTTTGCGTTCAGCAACTGGGTCCCGTGCACTGTTCATGAGACCCAGCTATACGGAAAAACACAAATTATTCATCATTTAAAAACTGTTCATGGACATACAGGCACTATTCATCATTTAAAAATTATTTTGTTACAATGTTTTCAGCAATAAGTTTTCAGTTTTCAGCAATAAGCAGTATCCAAACAGACCCTAGTTTTCCCTCTCATTTTCTATTCCTATCAGTACTTACTCCATTTCTCTCTCTCTCTCTCTCTCTCTCTCTCTCTCTCTCACAATGATCTTTTGTAGTTTTTTCTTTCTTGAAAATGAAATCTTTTTGTAGTTTTTTTTTTTTCCCATGAATTCTGTAGTTTTGTAGGCATAGCATTTACTTAAGCTTAATCGAATTCCTTTTCTTTTTAGCCGGTCCGTTTCTTTATTTTAAATATTATCGAATCCACCAAATTTTTCTTTCAATGCCGTGTGCAACTAGCAAATGTATCAATTTTAAAATGATCATTAACTTTTCAAATGTATCAATTTAGTCTCTAATTTTTTTTTTTTTTTGGTATTATATTTAAATAGTCTCTATCATTATCTGGTGGATGAAAAAAAATGGCATGGCCAACAATTATATTAAAATATCATTTTTAATGTCATCAAAGATACCAACGACTTAAAAAAAATAAAAAATAAAACCTCAATCCATTTAAACTAGCATATAAACAGGCAAGACACTTGTTTGGGATCTGAAACCCTAATTCATGACAAAGAGAAGAGAACCATGAAAGGAGTAGAGGAACTATGAGAGATAAGATCCACATCTTAATTTTTTTTTTTTTTTTTCTTAACTAAAACCTTAGACTTAGAGCATTCACATTAACTTGTGCAAAATTTTCCTCTTTATTTTAGAATAAGAATTTTTTTTTCCTATTTTAATTAACCACTTTTCAAAACCCTCACCACCATTTCTCTATTCTAAATTATATTTTATTTAAATATCATTTCTTCATTCTTTTTTTTTTTAATTATTTCTTCAATTTTTCAAAACACTCACACTCACTTTTCAAAACATGAATAAATTATTTATTTGGAGAAACTATAGTGTTTATTTTTAGGGAAACATTGTAGCCAAAAGGCATTTTGGCTAATGTGAAGGGAAGCCAATGTGTTATGTGGGTGTTTTCATGGGTTAACGTTCATTCCTCATATTGAGCTCTTATATTATTTTAGAGAACTTAAAGTGTATGCTCTTATATCTTTTCTTGGGAAAAAAATGGTTCACTAAACAGTGCCACTCGCCTTTAGTCCCGACAAAGCCAATGCTTGCTAGGTAGGCAATAAAAGAGAGATCAATTGAGGAAATGACTACGATCTATTGACAACAAGGGCCAGGGATTAAATTAGGAGTTTTTTTTTTTTTTTTTTTTTTTTTATAATAGATTAAATTAGGAACTAAATCTTAAAATAGAGTTAACCAAGTTCTAATACCATCAGAAAAGAAATTTAGACCCCTTTGTTGAATATACAATAGAAGT
Source organism: Quercus ilex subsp. ballota (assembly GCA_032727855.1). Classification (NCBI taxonomy): domain Eukaryota; kingdom Viridiplantae; phylum Streptophyta; class Magnoliopsida; order Fagales; family Fagaceae; genus Quercus; species Quercus ilex. The sequence goes on from CM064910.1 coordinate 59,153,399, forward strand.
AAATCAACTTTGTTAAATTAAACAATTATTTAACTAACAATTATGAAGTTCAATCAATTTCTTGTTAATCACCACAAATAACAAATCACCACGTGTATGTATTAAAGTATTAAGTAAATAACACAAGTGATTTGTTAACGAACGGAAAAACCAATTGATGTATCCTAAAGAAAAGAAAACACTCGAGGAGTTTACCTCAACTGCAAGAAAAGTTTCACTATTAAAATTAAAGTTTATAGTAGAAATATACTCATATTTAAACGTGACCTCCACAATATGTTTCAAGCTACTTGGATTCTTTGGATTAAAAGTCTTCCACACTGCATGCATCTCTGACTTTAAGGACCGACTTTCTCCACGAGTCAAGCTTGAGTCTAGTATCCAATGGCACTGGACCAAGAGAGTTAATACCGTACCGGTAGCTATACCGGTTTGGCTAGCGGTATGATATATTTCGGATACCGGTCAATACCGGTGTACCGTTTCGGATTTACCGCTATTTTTTATATTTATAAATAAATAAATATATATATATGTGTGTGTGTGTGTGTGTGTGTGTGTGTGTATTATAATAAATATAAAAGTTTACCATAAAACATTTCCTCAATTTAGAACTAATTATTCATGATTTTAGACTTTAGTATCTGTAAGGACTCAATTTTGTAAAGCCCCAAACAATACATTTTTAGAGAGTGGGTTGAAGAAATTGGCCCTTACAGGCAAACGGAGCCCAACCACGAACCTATCACCGTTGAAGGCCAATGCACTTAAAATTCCTTCTCAAATTTGCTCCTCGGCATTGGTCCGAGGAGCTCCCCCCCCCCCCCCCCATTTACTGTTCTATTGGTCCCTCTTATATAGTCCTCATTCTCCCATCTCTCCCTTCCATCTGTTGATCATCCATGCGTTTTCCCTCTGACTGTCCGTCCCATCAACAGCACTATCAATACTCAAGTAATTCACAATAGTTAAGGTTACCCTGTTCAAAAGTCACATCTTCATTAGTGCGGCCAGAAGGTTAGGTGAGCGCATTTAGTGCGGAGGTGACAACCTGTCCTGGGCCCGTTTCCCCATCTGAAACTAGTCTCAGTTCGCCGAGGACAGGGTTATCCTCGGCGGGAGGTTTTTAAAGTGTAGCCTCCCACGCATCTTCCTCGGACGGGCCTTCTTCCTCGGAATGGGCCATGGCCCAGACGTAAAATGGGCCGAGGTCACTAGGCCCTCGGGCCCCACAATAGCCCCTCAAAATCCTGCTGTCCGTGCTCTCAGACGGGGAGAAGGATTTTGATATTCCTAGGCCCCCACAAGAGTCGCCAAACCTCGGTCCACGTCAGCGTTGGGGTCTTTATCTGCCACATATAAGTTTTTGGCGCTTCAAGACTCCGTGCGCGTTTGCATTAAATTTCAGCGGCTCCATGTTTCCCTCTTCTGATGGTGTGATGGTAATCCCCTGGTAGGGATTTCCTGCTTTTATAGGCGGGAAATTACATTTGGTTCACCTTAATTGGAGATATAAATGTTCGTTTGAACCGCTTGGCCTCCTCATTTGCGTGCTTATGAACTTCGGTGAATATATTCTGAAGTTGGTCCAATTTCCACATTAACAAGCGCCCCTTTCCAACGTAAAAAGCTTGCCAAAGGAGAATCTTACCATTTCTATAAGTCTTCTACTTTCTGTAGCACAGAATTTTCCTTGGTTGATTGACCATAGGAGGTTTGGTTATCTTTCTGCAGATCCGCACGCCTCCACGCGTCATTTTCCTCTGGTTAATAAGAAGGACTTGGGAACCGCTCTTAGAGAGGAGTTTCTTCTGAACAAGGCCGATAACCAGATTAGAACCGCTCAAAAGATCCTCGGCCTAGGCGAATCGCTGTGGTAAATGACGATTTTGCACTTTCCGAAGGATCTTCTACTTCGGAAGGCATTCCGTTGGTAGGCTCTTCATTGTTCCATAAAGCGGCAGAGGCCGAGGGAAGGAGCTTGGAGAAAAGAGAGGAGGCGTTCGAACTAAGCTCGCCTGAGGACAATTTTGGTGTATTTGATAGAGCTGATCAGCCCGAGGGTTGATACCCAAATTGAGATGGGTCCTAGGAGACAGCCCCCGATCAGCCTTCTTGACCTACTTGAGGGCAAGTCTGGGAAGAGGGTGCCGATAGGGTCACAACCTGAGCCTCCGCCACCCAGCTCTCAGCCTTCACCTGCACAGGCTAGGTCTTTACACACCTCTCCAATCTCAGAATCTCGGCCTGGGTCCCCCGAACCAAAAAGGAAGAAGTTTTCCAAAGGCAAAGACCCAGTGGATGGGGGCAGATCCCATCCCTCTCCAGAGGAGGATGAAGCCCGAAGACCCTCTAAACAACTGAGGCTGGGTGGTAAGCGAAAAGGGAAAGAAATTATTCAACCGTCCGAGCCCCAGGCCTGGCTGCCCGCTGCCATGCTCCATGGAGAACCCTTAAGGGATGATGCTACTATAAAGGACTTCCGAGGAGGCGAGGGGGCTCGGGTAGCCGACGCCCTGGAAAGGTCCCTTCTCTTTCCCGCCGACATGGCTGAGCTTGGGAACATGAAGGGACCAGAGGTTACTGAAAACCTCAAGAGATACCTGGGCATGGTAAGACGTCTGATATTTGTTTATTTCGTTTGAGTTTTACTACCTGGCACTTCTCCTCCCCTTTACAGCGTATTCACTTCGGTTGGCAGGCTATCCAGGCTGTTTTCAGGCTGGATGAGGAGGTCGACGGTCAGGGTAGCGCTCTGGCAAAAAAGCGTGATAAGTTCTTAAAGGCTGCGAATACCCTAAAGAGATCTGAGGCAGATCTAAAGAAAGCTACTGAAAGTCTTGAGGAGATGACAAAGGCTAGGGACATTGCGGCCTCTGACCTAGTTGCGGCCATGAGGCAGGCCGAGGATCAAACAAAGCGCTTGCATGACATCGAGGGCCAATTGCAGTCTGCCAGGGAGGACATTGCCGACCTGAAGAAAAAGTTGGCCGAGGCGGTCTGGACAAAGGGTGTCGTCGAGTATGCCAGGGACGAGGCCGTAAGGGCCAAAGATCTGGCTGAGTTTGCAAGAATAGATGCAGAGCGCTCCGTAGAGCAGGCAGAGGAAGAGGCCTTTGCTGAGGGGGTGGCCAGGACTGAAGCTACCTTCAAGGCTCAAGTCCCTGAAGTATGCAGGCGCTTTTGTTCCCAGACCTAGAATGAAGCTCTCAACCAAGCGGGAGTTGATGCCTCGTCAGACCTTAGGAAGGCAAAGAGGGTATATTACCCCCCCGCAATTCGTGAGGTTGTCCCCACCACCTCCGAGGAAGGTTCTGTATTACCAGCGGCCAGTGAAAGTCGGACCAACATTGCCGAGGACACATCTTCAGCTAGTAGACCTCCTGAGAAGGCTGAGCCCCGTAGAGCGTTGGAGGGGGTTCGACCTGACGGTCAAGAAGTGCTCTCATCTGTCCCCCAGATTCCCCCCACCGTACCTTAGAGGGGTCCCCTGAAGGAGCTTTTCCGAGTCAGGGTCCCTTGTAGTTAATCAAAGTCTTTCAACAGGCTCTTCAAGACAAGCCCCCCAGCGAGTTGGGAGAGTGAACCACTTCGTTGGACCACCCCGTTGTGACAGCATGGGGCATTCTTATTTGTTTTCTTTTTCATTTCATTTTACTTTTCGCCTTGGCGACGTGTAACGAAACTACATGCCTTCTATTTGAAAGGTATATTCAATAGTTTGCTTCTAGCTCATTGATTGATGCTTGCTTTTACTTGTTATACTTTAATGTTTTGCTCAATACCTTGATTCTTTTCTGGACTTAGTCTTACGTATAATAAGCTGTCTTTCGAGTCTGCATCCGAGGACCGTACCACAACTCGTTCCCATCTAACGCTTTTATTCTTCCGCAAATATCTAATTTTTCATAAGTTTGAGTCCGAGAACCGTGCCATACCCTGGTTCTGTCTAACACTTTTGTTCTTCTATAAGTAACTAGTTTCCCCATAGGTTTGAGTCCGAGGACCATGCAATACCTTGGTTCTGTCTAGTACCCAGGTATATTTTAGTGGTTAGTTTTCCCATAAGTTTGAGTCCGAGGACCATGCAATACCCTGGTTCTGTCTAACACTTCTGTTCTTCTGTAAGTAACTAGTTTCCCCATAGGTTTGAGTCCGAGGACCATGCAATACCTTGATTCTGTCTAATACCCAGGTATATTTTAGTAGTTAGTTTCCCCATAGGTTTGAGTCCGAGGACCATGCAATACCCTGGTTCTGTCTAACACTTCTGTTCTTCTGTAAGTAACTAGTTTCCCCATAGATTTGAGTCCGAGGACCATGCAATACATTGGTTCTATCTAGTACCCAGGTATATTTTAGTGGTTAGTTTCCCCACAGGTTTGAGTCCGAGGACCATGCAATACCCTGATTCTGTCTAACACTTCTGTTCTTCTGTAAGTAACTAGTTTCCCCATAGGTTTGAGTCCGAAGACCATACAATACCTTGGTTCTATCTAGTACCCAGGTATATTTTAGTGGTTAGTTTCCCCATAGGTTTGAGTCCGAGGACCATGCAATACCTTAGTTCTGTCTAGTACCCAGGTACTGGGTGAAGGAGATTATCCTTAACGTTGGCCATATTTGGCGCGATGATGGCCTTGGCCCTGCCTCGTCGGAAGTGGGGCATCGTGTGGGCCGAACCGCTAACCCCGCAGTACCCCAGCCGAGGTTGGTTTGGGACTCTAACCTTACACGTGGCAGTAACGCCACCTTCAATTCAAGTTTCTGCCCTCACCAGTTACGAGGCGCCTCCTGACTGCTCGCGTTCCGCACTTGACGTTTCAACACATGAGGCGCGCTCTCATTAACATTCTCTTGGACTGATGTAGATCAACGGTTAATAGGCGCCTTGGAATTTGGTCAGGATTAATGTCGCCGATAATCCTCTTTTCAAATTCTGCGTACTTCAATTCCTATCACTCTTCACTCCCTATTTAAGGCTACATGGGGGAAATGCCCTTCTATGCTCTACGAACCCTCTAATATACTAGGAAACATGTCCTCTCAACTTTCAGAGCCCCCTCAATAACCCTGCCAAAATTGTGATAAGAGTTTGGAGAAATGGAGCGGCCCTGGATGGGAGTGAGGGTGCTCAGGCCCAAAGTCCTCCTCCCATCACCGAGAACCGTTATAGCCATAGCCCGCGTCAGATCTCCGGCGCGGCCAAATTTGTGCATCATCCTCATGGTGCCATGCACAGCGGCCAAGAGGGAGATCCTTGAAGTACATAACGCTCCTCCCCGGGGCGCCCCCACGCCGGTGGAAGTGTGCAAGAATACGTCATGTCTGGTGTTCGAGTGTTGCCGTCTCCAACGGCCAACCACCGTAGGGCTGGAAGAGAATCAGGGGAACATCACAGGGAAGGGCCGCCCGGCGCCCTTGCATCTGCTCCTCTCTTTGCGCCAGCGCCACCGCCACCGCACCGGCTTGGGCGTTGTTGGTAGCCTTAAAACAGGCCTGCCTCAGCCCCCTTCCCTTTAGTTAGCTTTAAAACAGGCCCGTCTGGGCCTTTGTTTATAGAGTTGGCTTTAAAACAAGCCTGTCTGAGCCTTTGTTTGTATATTGTAGCTCCTCTTCATCTAATAAAATACTGATATTTGTCTTCTCTTTTCCTTTGAATCTTCTACTTTTCTGCAATGGTTTTTTTTTTTTTTTTTTTGCTTTCTGGTGAACTTTCCATCAATTAACCACCTAGGGACAACCGTCCGTTGCACCTGCTAGTGCATAAATTCTCCCCACAGACGGCGCCAATTGTAAGGACTCAATTTTGTAAAGCCCCAAACAATACATTTTTAGAGAGTGGGTTGAAGAAATTGGCCCTTGCAGGCAAACGGAGCCCAACCACGAACCTATCACCGTTGAAGGCCAGTGCACTTAAAATTCCTTCTCAAATTTGCTCCTCGGCATTAGTCCGAAGAGCTCCCCCCCCTTTGCTGTTCTATTGGTCCCTCTTATATGGTCCTCATTCTCTCATCTCTCCCTTCCATCTATTGATCATCCATGCGTTTTTCCTCTGACTGTCCGTCCCATCAACATCACTATCAATACTTAAGTAATTCACAATAGTCAAGATTACCCTGTCCAAAAGTCACATCTCCATTAGTGCGGCCAGAAGGTTAGGTGAGCGCATTTAGTGCGGAGGTGACAACCTGTCCTAGGCCCGTTTCCCCATCTGAAGCTAGTCTCGGTCCACCGAGGACAGGGTTATCCTCGGCGAGGGGTTTTTAAAGTGTAGCCTCCCACGCATCTTCCTCGGAGGAGCCTTCTTCCTCGGAATGGGCCATGGGCTAGACATAAAGTGGGCCGAAGTCACCAGGCCCTCGGGCCCCACAGTATCAATTAAAAGAAAAGAAAAAAAAAAAAAAAAAAAAAACACAATATAAAAAATAGAAAGCTTAAAAGTTATCATTGCATACTAAGAAAACAAATAATACTAATAAGTTAATGCAAATAAGTTACCATTTTGCCCTAAAAAAATTCAAAAATTACAAAACTTAAAAAAAAAAAAAAAAAAAAAAACTTTTTTCTATACCAGCCGGGACGCCCGGTACCGGCCGATATTGCCTGAAATTGGCCAGTACGGCCGGTATTTTTTCCGGTACAAAACAGGGAGGTTATATGTACCGGTTTGCTTGCCGGTACAGTATACACCGACCAGTACAGCCGGTACAGTAAGAAATTGACTCCCTTGCACTGGACCCATTGAGATGGTGACACATGTCACCATCTGACCTAATTTAGTGTACTGAATGCACTAAACATAAACCAAGTCCTTTCTCCACAACTTGACCATGTTGGCTTTGTTGCTTCAACCTTCAATCATCAATCCAAAAGAACACCATTTTCAAATTCTTTGTTTGAACTCCGATATTGTGGGGATGAAGCGTTCTAGGTCTCTCTATGTTCTTAAGACAACTCTTATGTGCTCTTATATAATTTAGCATGTAGGGAACAAAATCATACTTAACAACCGACTTAAGGGTTTGATGAAAGTTAAAGATTCCCAATTCTCAATCGATCATGTCTCAATCAAAAGTCAATTGACAGGAAATTTTTGATCGATTGAGAGTCAATCGAGAAAGAGACATTAGTTTCTTGACCTGAATCTTTGAACTTGACAAGGCTTTCATCATCATGGATGTGCTAACACCATACCTAACATACATTCCAATTGATATAATACAAACTGATACAAACCTTTAAGTTATTTTGATCCATTAAAACTTTCTGCAAACTGGTCAAAATAATATCTCATACGGATAAAGCCTACCCCAGTTGCCCTTACGCATTAGACCTAATATTCTTCTCAAAGGGATCGACCCCATCCCCGTGAGATTGGGCGTGTCCCAGTGCGGAAATAGCAGCCCACGAAAGGTAATCTGGCTAAATTTCATGCCATGAGGCCTAAGACAACCAAGGGACTACTCAACCAAAAATATGTAGGCATTTCCATTATCAGTGTTGGTCAACTTCCAAATTTACAATTATTTTTCCTTTCTTCTAGGAAATTAAACATTTTAATGTCAGTCGAGTTTCCATTTTATAATATACATTAAACCAACACAACCGGTAAATTATCAGGAGAAACTTGAGTATGTACATATGCACCTCAGTCATCGGCAAAGAATGGTCCTGAAAGATTATCCCTAACAGCCAATTGCATATTCTCTGATGGTTTCCAATGCCGCTTTCGTTGGTTTATAAACCAGTTGTTAATTTGCTTCTGATCTAGGCCTGTTGATTCAGCCAGCGCAATCTTATCACCTTCCTGAATGTTCGAGTAAAGTAAATTATGGTCACCAGACTGGTCAATGAAATCTTTAGAATGTTTCGTCATTTTACTCATACAAAGTATGTGACAGAATGCTAAAATGCAAAATTTTCCTGCACTAGCTCCCTGCATAAGAATGAAGAACAACACTACAAAAGCAACACCATCAAAATGACAGAGCTAAAGATCACCACCGCACAATTATTTAGGTGGGGTTCCATTGAAAGGAAGTAATCAAGCAAAAATTTATAGCTGCAGCCAAATACCTGCTTGCTATCATACATGATTAAAATGGATATTAGGAGAGCATGGTTTATGGAAATGGATATTAAGAAAAAATTTACCGTTGGATATGGCCATTTATAGTGAACACTCCACCACTCAAGCAATGTTTGCCTTGCTTCTCTTGGTAACTTTCCTTTCTTCTTCTTCTTCGAGAATTCCAGCTTCAATGTACCAATGTGACTGCCAAACCTACGTAATAGCCTATCTTTAAGATCTCGATCTTCACCCCTCATTTGAGCTTCCTGAACCTCCATCTCTCCACCACTAAAATCCTCATCTGATGATACAGCACCTTCATCTGTCCAAATGAATGCAAAAACATCTCAAGAAATGGTACCCATGCAGGTACACACATACACACACGTTTACAGAAGAAAGTAAAATATACGCAAAATTTTTGAAACTCTTCCAAGACAGCCACACAAATGCTGTGTAAATTGGTATGAAGATTACCTTATAGAAACATGTAAACACAAATTATATTTACTTTATCTATCTCAATTGAAAGCAAGGCATGACCCCAGCGTATAATATCCAAAAGAGAATAAATCGACGAGCAAGTTCAACTGAAAGTCCATTGTGCAGATATAAAATATTCTAATTTAAGCTCCAATTTAACTTGTTTCGCTTAGTTTATTACTACGATGCACGAATACCCCAATTTTCTCACGTATTTGTATTCAATATGTACCATACCCGTATCGTATCGAATACCTCTAAGATACTTCCCCAATCTTCTTTTTTTCTTTTTTTTTTTAAGTGCAAATATGTCCAGAAGACACCCATGATACAGCTTGGATACCATTGTAACCCAACCCCAGATAGTGAGAGATTGCCCAAAACTTCTAAGAATTTTTATTTGTATTTTTTATATATTGGTTTCAATTTTGAACACTTATCTAGTTATCATTTATTTACTCTTTTAGATATCAGTTTGTATTCTAAACATCATTTAATGGCCATGAATTCACTTTATTATCTATTATTGTACTTAAATTGATATATTCTTAACAATATATAATAAAAATAAATAAATGCTTAACAATATATTAAAAATATAAATAAAATATATTGTTTTCAATAAGTAATTAACACACATATCCCCAACATTTCGTACCCTAGGCTTTTCAGGAAATTTTGCATCCTTGTACAGTCGTACCTGTATCCTTCACCATACATCTTAGGTTTATTGTGTAAAATTTTTTAAAGCTTTAAGTTTTTCTTGATATACAAATTTAGCAAAATAAACCATTAAAAATAAGTTTTCAGTATAAATCTCTATATTCTAGTAAGACAGTATAAATATTTGTTAGGTTTTGTATTCCTTGGCATATTTCGTGTCAAAATTTTCTTGTAATTATCATGCAAATACTTTGTACTTTGTACCTAGTGGGTCAATTGTAACTTGGTTGAGTTTTCAAGAGCTAGAAGTGAAGTTCTGCAAATTGGAGGTTCGGTCGAGCAAAATGTAAGTGGCGTTCGGCAAAGACCTTAGCTACGAACTCTCCTACTGTTCTAGTCTTTGCCCAACCTTTATAGACATCATTTCCCACGAAATTAAACACTAATTCTCATTTGAAGGTTCAGAGAAACATAAAAACTATTGAGAGTCAAACAACATTGTTTTCCTTTACCATCTGCCTCTCACCATTGCCAAATCCTTGAGAGGAGATCATCCCGTCACACCCATCACTACCTTTGAGTTGTAAGTGTTGATTGGAGTTTTATGAAGCATTGGAGCCACCACAGAATCAACCATAGAGGCTTGAAGATGCAATTGGAGCTCAATTGTAGATTTGGTTGCTAGAGTAGAGAAAGGACTGGCGGAGTCGGTTGCTAGTAATGGCTTAGAAGGCTTAAGTACATCTTTGCTACATGGCTCCAAGGGTTTTGTGAGTAAATTATACGGCAACTATCTATTATAGTAGTTCGTTTTCAGTGATGGAGCTATGAAGAGGTTTTTTTCCACCTAATTTTTAGATTTTCCTCTTCGATAAGGCATATGTGTATTATGGTTGTATTTTTGTCTCTTTACTTACTGCAGTTGTTCTTCTAATTTTATTGTTTATCCATGCTTACTAATGTTTTTTTTTTTTTTTTTTGAGAGAGCATGCTTACTAATGTTAATTAGCTAATCAGGTACACAATTAGGCCTTAGATTGGTAAATTAGCTTAAAATTTGGATAATATTAATTGAATTTGATTGTGCTTTCTCAATATTAATATTAATTTAAATTAATTAGGTACCTCGGCCAATAAATTAATGATTCAACCAAAACAACTAAAATAGTCGACGAAATTCAAAGAATTGAGCAAAAATATATTAAGATGATATTGGGTTAACATATATATATATATATATATATATTAAATAGCCATAAAATTTGCTACCCCTCCTGAGAGACAAACGTGGGAAAAAAACAGGGAGTTAACGGTAAAATGAGCAAGTTCTTATTGTTTTGATTCACATTTACCAACTGGCCCAAAAAGGTTTTTCACTTTTTACTTCTTTTTTTTTTTTTTTTCTTACTTTTACTTTTTACTTTTTATTACTCATAAATTTTTTCCTTTTAACTTTTTTCTAATCAATGGTTACAACTATCGATCTCAATTATTCTTAATAATTTCACTCATCAGGGGTGCAGTACCCACCTAATCTCAATCCCACATAAATCTAGAGAAATGAAGAGCACGTAGTAAAAGAGGGGCCCTTTCTGACAGCCACTCAATCAGACAAGGATTTGACTTCCAAATGGGGTACACTGCACACACACTACACGCCTATGTGGCATAAGAAAAGTAATAAAAGGCCAGTCTCAGTCTCAGTGTCTGGTTGCGTCGTTTGTCAGTCCCAGTTAAAAGACTCAAAAAGTGTGTGTCGACGTGACGGTACCAGCCCCCAAAATTGTATATTATCAATCACAATGCCCACACTCACGGTAAATTTTTCAATAGAGCTTTATTTATTAGGGGAAAAAAAAAAGTTTTACAAGTTTGTTTCAGTAGTTTTTTTGAAAATGTGTGCAATAAGCATTTCAACAAGCACTTTGTCAATTCAAATAAAAAAAACAAAAAAAAAAGCACTTTATCACACGTTATTATAATTTGTACATGTGTAAATTCAATCACAAATATTATTGAGAGGTGTAATCTAGCGGCCTTGGTTGATACACAAGATGCGCTGAGTATAAGGTCTAAAATTCAAATTTGAATATAAACTCACTTCAGTTACTTTATCAAAACCTCAAACCCAATAGGTAAAGTGTTACTATAATTATGCCCAAATAGAATTGTTATGATTTCTCCTACCCATATTTTTTGTTCCAAAAAAAAAAAAAAAAAAATCAATCACAAATGGACATTCGTGCCCGAAAATGTGTCCTAAAATAACTATTATTATTTAGATTTCTTACTTTAATTCTCAAAAAAGAGAAGGATATCTTACTTACGTAGTAGACAGTAGACAGTAACCCCGCAACCCACGCCTCCCACCCAAAAAAAGGCACAGTGAGTCCCACTCCACAACTGTGCTTTATCAATCTTATCAATCAATGTGTTAACCCCACCATCTCAACAATACCCAGAAATGCAATGCGCATGGGCCCAATAATGTGACCCACGATTTCCTCTTTTTTCCTTTTTCTATACATAATCTAAATGCAACGATTGTACTTGTAATAGCGATGAAATCAGAGCATTACTATGAGCTTAATATATATAGTATTAAAAATCATTCGTATTCGTTTCTTTTTGCTACTGTCAGTACCATGTTTTCAATATTTCCTCCAAACAAAAAGATGTACCATGTTTTTAATAATACTATAAGGCTCTTTCTTTTATTAAAATTTATCACTGATTTTTTAATGAAGTGGTTAAAGACCTTGACAGCCATCAAACACTTGGTAGTTTAATGACATTGTGCAGTCTCCTCTATGAATAAAACCAAACTTAAAATTCTCCTCACACTCGTTGTAACAATAAAATTTTATAAACATATATATAAACTTACATTTGACCTAGCAAACAATGATATGGGAGCTAGAACTTGTACCTAATAAACACGAGAAACCCATGATAGAAAAGAAAAAGGAAAAAAGATTTTGTCATAGAAAATAAATGATTTGTGGGGGCAAGCCCACAAAAAATGAAAGCTACACTGATCGGACCAAAGGATAAAACAATGTTGGTTTCTTTTTCTTCAAGAGAAACAGTGTAAATAGTACAAGGAAAAAGAACAATGCATGGCTGGGAACCACTGCAACCAATCTAACTAGTGAAAACATGACACATGTTAGACATCATCAGGCACAAAGATCCACAGCAGAACAAATGTCCATGGAAATGACAAAACACTAAGCAGAGAGAGAGAGAGAGAAAACAGAGAAACAGAAGAAGAAAGCTCACTGCGTGAGGCGTGAGGCGTGAGACATGATCAGATATAGCGTTGAACACTCAACTCTCTCTCTCTATAAAGCTGTCTTACACCGAAAACAGCGGGAGTCCATGTGAGTTACACTGCGACTCTCCTATATACACCACCCGCTCTACCCGGGCTTTACATTAATAATAAAGTTCACTTTCACTTATCTATCTACTTCTCCATAATGCCCCTCACGCCCACACTGCTCGCTGTCTCTCTCAATAAATCTCACTTAAGGATTCTTGTCGAAAACTTTGGGAGATCTACAAAGAGCTGCGGAAGTCAGACCCAAAAGGAACTAATAAAAAGGGGGGAAAAAACCATTTGCTGTGTAGGGAATTGACTCTAATTCCAAACATGTGAGAAGCAAAAATAGAGACGAATATGCAAACAATCACACGACACAAAGATTTACGCGGTTCACCACTAGGGCTACATCTACATAGTTGCAACGATTTGATACAGAGGCAGCTTACAATGTATCAAACCCTAATTATGAAGCGACAATAAATATAACCCCCAAAAGAGCATCAAATCGAGCCGATAGCTCCATGAACTTAGCCTCACCAAAAAAAAAATCATTTAAAATCCTAAAGCTTCCAAGTCGAATTGGCTCCAAACTAGGAGCTTGTTCGGCATTAGCGTTAATTTTTAGTTTTTATGCACAACTTTTTAAAACCTCATTTTTTTTTCCACCTTTTCTTCTTTTTTTTCTAAAATTTTCAAAATACAAGTATACTTTAGCACACTTTCAACAAAAAGTTTTTAGCAAAAAACTAGATAAGTTTTTCCCAAACGGACACTAGATCAAACACAATATAAGGCTCCACAAAAGATGGATAGTTATACCATAAAGAAAGAAAGAGGGATACAGGGAAAGATCAAAACAAACATTTAGGCTGTCATCGTTTTGAATATCTTTTAAATCTCAAAGCAATGCAATAGCTTAACATCATATAGAAACTAGATGATATGTCCAAAATTTCCAAATCACAATTTAAAAGGACGAAAGTTTCTTGCCTATTCGAAGTATATGTAAAAAGACATTTCAATTCACATTACTACATGAAGATTATATAACAATTCAATATAATGTTGATTACGCAATGACTTCTAATACAGAAACAACACAGTAAGGTAACAACATTTTCACAACAAGTAGAGGTGTCCGCCTATTATAGGTCAAAATAATATAATATAATATTATACCTAGATGCACCACAACTGGAAACAAGAATTTTGTGAAAATGTTATGATATTCTGTTGTATCCCTAGATTTCCTCCTACTCTATTACCATTATGGGAAATGTTTACCAATGCCTTAAAGGGCATTGGTTTAGGAACTATTTTTAGAAATATTATTGGGAGAATAATAAAATAGTAAATGTTGTTGATAGCTTTTTATATTTCCCACGAATGTGGTGTCAGAAGTTTCCTATTATGGTTTATTAACAATTGCCCTAAGGGCATCCGTTAACATGACCCTACTATTATATTTGTTTTGCAATAAGACTGATAATCATTAACACAGCCGAATTGTCTTAGTTCCTCTCTCTCCATGATAAGTAGTAATTTTAAGATTTGAATATAAATGCATAAGGCCACAAGATAATATCGTCTGAGATGCAAATGCAACAGCTTATCAGACTCACATGTCAGGAAATTAACAAGAATTTCTGAAATCCGAAATATGGACTTGGTAAATTTTGGGTTCCAAAAGAATTTTTCTTTCTTTTGTAGTATTGTGGAGGAGATTGCATCAACACAAAAGAATTTTCTATGATTTAAAAGTGAAGTAAAAGCATAGGCCAAAGAAACTATTATCCAATAAAAAAATAATTCATTAATGAAAAGAAGGTCCAAGAATGCATTAACGTGATTGTAAGCAACACTAAATATGCTCCGCAAATGGTAAAAGTGCTTAAAGAGAAGCAAAGGTCTCCTGAAAACAGCCTTGCCAGATAGGTACCTTAACAATCCAAGCACATGAATATATGCCAATATAATGTCCAACTGGACATATGCAATGGTTGGATATCTGAAAAATGTTCTCCATTTTTTAATTTTTTAAGTAAGTCAAGGAATCCTAGTTTGGCAAAAGAGGAATACCCACTGAAGCACAATAGAAAACAACGGCAGAGAAGGACGAATATTAAAATGATAGGAAGGCATCACCAAAAAGTTAAATTGTACTTTCAAATAAAAACAATAATAGCTGCAAACCAAAACTAACAAGGTTAATCTACAAATCTTTAGCAAAGAATCATAAAGTATTAGAATCATCATCCTTAGAAGTTCTAAAGGCTGCTATACCCATGCCAATGGCACGACTTTCACTCTGGTACAAATGAAAATAGCAACAGCCTTTTTTGCCAAAGACACTTAACATAAGCACAAATCTATGCTAAACAAGTAAAGCATCACTAAAGAACTGTACTTCTTGTTTTCAGCTATTATAAAACTGAATAGATAACCACACAGCCTTGCAAGAATGTGTAACTGGGAATAAATAAATTTAAAAAAAAAAAAAAAAAAAAAACTCAAAACAAATTGGATGTCAAAGAGGAAAAAGCAGCAGCAAATTAGCATGCCCTAACAGGAGTCCTTTCAGAAAACCAGTGGAATATATATGCTCACGTGATTAGTAAGATTTGTATGAGACTCTCTTAATGTTTTTATTATATTTTATGAAGAGAATCTCTTGATGATGTTGATAATGAGGATGTATATGCTTTGAATGAACTCCATTTAGCTTGGTTCAATATTATATTTCAAATTACTCAATACAATTTACAAGAACATATAACTGTCACTTTAGCTGCCAGTCCTTAGACAATTCCCAATGCTCATGCTGTATTGGAACTTGAAACTCTAAGAAAGTAACCAGAGCAGACATCATTGTATGCCATTAACTATCACATTAAATCTTAGGGCCCCATGTAATGTAAAACAGACAAAGATTGAAAGGATGCATTAAAATACAAGGCACCACCATGCATGCTTTCATTTAGACTTTTAAGTTTTAACCATTTGCACTAGAAGAAAGAGAAAAGAAAATGCTCCATCTAATCAAATTATAGAATAAGTACCCAAAAACTACATGCTGCGAATATGGGAAGAGCATATGCAAGTAATTATATCGTATGTCTAGGTGCTTATCTTACTTTAGAAGTAAAATTAAAGCAGCAAATAAACAAAAATAATGCCTATTAGGGATCTCATTTTTTATAAAAGGTTCTGTTAACGGATGCCCTCAAAGTAATTGTTAATCAACCATTTTTAAAAAGTTTTGACATCATTTTCATGAGAAATATAAAAATCCGTCAAAACAATTAATTACTTTTTTTCCCATAAAAAATTTTAAAAAATATTTCCTAAACAAGTGTCCTTAGAGCTTCCGTTAACTTTTCCCTTCATAAAATGTTTATTATGATAGGGAAAAACTCTCTCTCTCTCTCTCTCTCTCTCTTCCTTGTGGTTTAACATTTGAAGAAAGTGGAAATTTTGAAACTTATATCAAGTACTTGAATAGTACTACAAATTTAAGGGGCAAGCTACATAAATGATTTCAATTCTCCCATTCTACAGTTTACACCAATTATGACCGCATCTATATACTCCTAGTCATACCATAGAAAGCTTTAATCTTTCCAACATGGCACTTTCCATTGGTGTAACAAATTAACTCTTTCATGTTAAAAATTCACTTGTAACATTTTATAAAAAAAATTAATTGAGTTTAAGACGATAAACTTGAACTCTTTTTTTTTCCCTCAAAAAAAAAAACTCGAACTCTTTTTAACGTGAGCATCCATTTGCCTGAGCTATTTTTTCATCTTTTAAAGCACAACTTCTTTTCAATGTATAATTGTACTTTTTACACAATAATCAAAATAAGAAAATAAAACTCATCTAAACACACAATTCAACAATCACTACAAGAAAACCATAATATTGAATGACTTAACATCCATAAAATATTTGCTGAATTGGCATGAATGAACTTCACAGACACAGAAAGTTCCAAGCTGACAACTAAAGAAGGGGATATACAAGTGATAACCAATCTTTACCCATTTATTAACTTGAAATGTACAGAAAATTTCAATAAAATAGACAGCATTCTTCTGAGTTTATAGACTCAACCACCATATTAGCATAAATTGAGTCATATTGAAACATTTGGAGTATGATTAGTAGATTACATCATGGAAGCTTTTTTTGAGATGGTTACCCAACAAGCCAGAAATGTACTCGTATATAACAATGATTGCATGGATGTCATATTAAAGCAACATATGCTTAATGCTTTAAGTTGAATACGCCAAGAAATGAGGGGAAAATCATTCTCCATCTATCATTGGAGACCATAAAGAGAGAGGCCATTTGAAGAGCACAAAGGAAGAACCTATATGTAAGAAGCTGAAGCTAGCTAGAATTCACATTCAATGGTGGTTGTTATACGGAAAGAAAATATTAAATGACTGTATTCAAACGATCAGACTACTATTGAAGATGTGAACACTCATTACTAATCCCTGAAACGTCAAAATCAGAATCTCTAGTTCAAAAAAGTTAATACTTTCAAACTTCATATTTTCCTGGCACGGAAAAGAGAAAGAGAGAAAGAAAGAGATAAAAGAGAGTACAAAAGTAAACAAACACACAACAAGCAAGATAGCTGGGAAATGCCATTAGACCAAGCCTCAATGTAAACAATAAACTGAAAAGAAAAAAGGTGCAAACACTGTTACAAGTTTCCTTGAATAAACAATTAATGAAGAACCACACTGCAACCATGTTCCAGGAAAGAATTTTCCAGGTAATAATCCTAGAAAAAACCAGTGGAGCTACCAATACAAACAGTCAGCTAATCTAAGAAGTGGGTCTCTATTATTATCCCTAGGGTTTTTGTTGGTTTGCGTGAAAATTGTCATATTTGAATATTCTACGAGTATAATCTTTTTTTCTCAGCCAGTGGGTTCTTTGAGGAAACAGAAAAAAGGAGATAAGGATAGTACTAGTAGTACTAGGACTAGGAAAGCAATGGTTTTGTTTGCCATGTGGGCTTGCGAAAATATGTGCTAACTTTAGCCAAAATCCACGCTATCATGCGCCATGAAAACCATCAGAAATGTCTTGCTGGTCTAGTATTAGCGAAGATAATGAAAGATTTTGACAGTGCTAGCTAGCTTGTGTTTTTTAACAAGCATAATTGACACATATCATTCAAATTTCAGAAAGAAAGAGAAACTAACCGGAAAGGGTTCTAATGGAGGCACCTGTGGAGAGATTGCTGAGCTGCATTTGGATCTTGTTCAAGAACGTGGTTGCCTCGTCAAAAGGCCTGGAAAGATCAGATTTGTACTTGACCAACATGTCACAGTAGGTTTCCTTCATACAAAGAAACAAAGGAAGAAAGAAACTTAGGAAGCAAAATCTTATGACAAAAGCTTATAGTGCTTTGTTTACTGCTTAGGAGAGAGAGAGAGGAGAGAGAAGAGGGGGGGACCATGAACTCGTCGAGCTCGGGATCGGCTCCTAAACACGTGGAAACAGTGTCTCTCTTACAAAGGTCGTTTTCTTGCCGGATTTCGTCTAATAAACCCGCTATCTCCGGAGGCGCCCCTACCTGCAACAAAAACCACAAAGACCATTCCTTTCTGTCAGTTTTAGCTGTCTTAATTTCATGGCCAACAGATTAAGAGCTCGAATTTTCATTGTGGGTTCTCCAAGTATTTAACAAAACGAAATTCTTTTGGCTCTCTTTTCTCTTATTTTCCCACTCTTCTTGGAATTATGTCTCTGATCTTCAAAACCAAAACCAGAAGCCAAAATACATATAATTTTGGAAAATTAAGCTGTTCAAAAAGGAAAGAAAGAAGAAAAGAGAGCAAATTGGAAAAGGAAAACACACTGTTAACGCTCTCTCACTACAAGGGTGGTTGGAATGAAAAGCCACAAGCATTAAAATTCCATCACTTCAAATTCCACAGCTGTAGTGTGTACTTGACCACAGACCGACACACAATACTACTAATTACCATCACGCCCCAAAGCCCCAACAAGAAAAACAGCATGTAATAACTTAGAAAAACATGGTCAAATAACCACAACCATAGAAAAGAACGAATACATATAGAGTAGCTAGGACTAGAAGACTAGTATTGCAGCCTTGGTTTTGCACCTAGAAAGACCAAAAAAGAAAAGCAGTAACGCATTTTCACACACACAAACCTTTTGGCAATCGATGTAAGCTTGAAGCAAACGAGGGTAGCAAGGATGGGAAGCGATTTTGGCTTTGATGATGGTGGACATGTCGAGCTCTTCGCGTTGAATTTCTGAGGCTTCGGAGATAGCTGAGGCTGCCGCTGAGAGAAGCTCCTCGGATCCGAATATTGGAATCCGATGATGATGATGATGATGATCGCGGAAAGAGGCAAAAGCACCTGAAGAAGAAGAAGAAGAAGACAACAAGGTCTGGTAATCCAAGGGTAAGATCAGATTGTCTGGGGACATCAAAGCCTTGTCTGAGTACTCCGCCGCTGAGTTTAGACCGTACATTCCATCCATCATCAAAGGCTGAGCTCTAGCTCTTGCTAAGCTATCCTCCTTATCTTCTTTTTGTACACTATTAGGAGAGCTGGTAGTATAGATTATTATTATTACTGAGTGAGTGTTCTAAATATATATATATATATATATATACACAGAGAGAGAGAGAGAGAGAGAGAGAGAGAGAAAAAAAGAAGAAGAAGAGGGTGTTTGAAATTTTGTAAAGAAAAAATATATATAATATAGTGCAGTTGAAAAAAATTGATATACAATCTGAATATATTTTTTGACAGAAGACTGGGACTTTGCTGGAATTGGGAGTAGCAGAAGAGAACTGCGAGTGATCTTGGGGAGTGTGATATTTTTGGCAAAAGATGCGTATTTTTATTAGAGCCAGAGGATTAATCCTTTCGTTTTCTTTGTTTTTTTTTTTTTGTTTTTTTTTTTTTTTTCTTTGTATGGTTATTTTATTCTTATTATGACTATTTACAGCACTAGAGGAAATATAAAAGTAATAAAATTGAGAGGAAGCTTAAGCTATGTCTATGAAGTCATATTATACCACAAGGAAGCTTTGTTTAATTGCCAATAGTGACAGTCTCAATTCCTTAAATAGCAATGTCTTGGAAGTTACAGTTTGGCAGTTTGCATTTCCTCTTTGATTGTTACAATATTAATGGGAGGGTTTCTTTTGGTTTAAAAAGTGCAGAAAAGAAAAAAAAAATTGATTTTCCTTTGAGAAAGCATAAGGAAAAAAAAAAAAAAAAAGGTGCTACATGTCAAGGGAGGTCGTATTTTATTTTACTATTTTAACAGTAGAAACCAACAAATCTATTGCTCTATTATTATTACTTTTTTTCCTTTTTTTTCATATTAATTATTATTACTTTTTCTATGTATAGAAGTACTACAAAATTATAATCATGAATATTTTTTGAAGTTGTTGAACAAAAAAAATATATATATTTTTTGAAGTTATCATTTGTAATAATTATATCCTTGATTTTTTTAAGGGATTAAATTACTTGGGTAAACCTTTTGTTTTACACTCACCAATAAAAATATGATACATTCATCTTACTAAAATATAAATATATTTTATTATAAAAGATCATACTTCAATAAATACCATATTTTAAAATGGATAAAATTTAGATACAATACTATAGGTGTTTTTTAAGTTTCTCTCTTAAAATTTAGCTATGTGATTTTTTTTCTTCTCATGAGATGAAAGTACATTTTTAATTAAGTGACCACATGACTGAATTTTAATAAAGGAACATATGAAACAGCACCTAAGTACTATACCTAAATTTTGCCCTTACAGATTTTAAGTAAAAGATTAATATGATGTTATTAGGTGTGATAGACGATTCTAAATTTTAAGTAAAAACTAATGTGGCAATCTCTTGTTAAATAATGTAAAATATGAGTTTTATATCTCATCCTTATTAAATTTAGACTTTTTTTAATATATATATATATATATTATATGTAGGGACACGATTTTCAGACTAAACCCCAAAATGTATGGGATCTTGGCCCAGTGAGCTCAGTACAGTAAATTTGTAGAGAGTAGGTCAAAGAGCTAGACTTTAGTGCATGGATAACAGTTAATATGGTGTTCATGACAATCAAACAGAGATGCACTGAATTTATCAAGGAAAGTTTGTTCTCGGCACAATCAGAGGGGCTTTGTTTTAATAAATATTAGATGAGAATGGTTACAAGAGTTCTTGAGATTGCTACAGTGCTTTCTCTCTCAATTGTCAGCCCCCCTTTCTCTAAGTTTCTACTCTTATTTATACTACATTTATTCCTTCACATTTACCCAACACGTGGACAGTTAATGGTTTATCGTGATACTTGTCCCACCAGCCCCCTCTAGAAGTCTTCTGGGGTGGTTGTAAGGCTGTAATAATACTGTGCAGAGGTCACTTCCTCATTAATGCAGCCAGGGAATTAGCTGGGGTGCATTCAATGTGGTGACAGCAGTTTTTCCCAAGATATTTTGGGATTCTTCTGTCTTTTGTTCCTGCAATGCTAACCATATTTCCAGAACTTCATGGATCGTACCTCTAGATGGCAAGCATCCTTTACAGATCTCGGCCTTGGCTAGCCGAGGACAAATTCATCCTCGGCAAAAACTCCTAGGCCATTATGTTCAATATTGTCTTCCTTATCCACTAACATGGGTTTCCTTTACTATACTTACCCATCATTAGACGGCCCCTTATCCTCGGCTTGGGCCTTAAGCCCAAAATTCAGTTGTATGATCTGGGCCCATGACCTCACAATATATATATATATATATATATATATTTACCAAACATTTCCTCCTAATAGTAATAATCATCTAAGTTTTGATATGCTAAGGTTTAATGGGTTTGTGCATGTTTAGTACAGTAATCATCTATTTATATACAAATGAATGGTGACTAAGCAAACAAATAAAATAAAAAATAAAAAATTTATAGTGACACAAATAATGAAGAGATGTTTGACTGGTAAACTCTCATGAGGATCCTCCTTAACAATCTTTGATCAAGCATGGATACAACTGCTTGCGTATCAAAATATGATATGGATTCCAGTATGCTTATTTTATAGAATTAAGCACAAGAATATTTTGGTTTAGATGACATGTTCTTAATTCTTACTATTCAAATCTTAATTTTATTATATATGGTAGGTTTGCATCATATTCACTAATTTATTTTAAAGATCAACTTTTGAAATAAAGTTAATAGTTTATTGCACAATTAAACCAACCAGGATACGGAACTATTTCAATCTTTTCTTTCCAATAGGTTATTAGCTTTATTAACATGCATGGTGCGTACTAAAGAGAAACCAAATTGGAAAAGAATTGCAAACCGAGCGAATATATATAATGTAAAGTAGTGGCATATCAAGCTAATATGTACAGAAGAACATCAAAAAGGACATATAAGCATAAAGAATAGTTGCAGGATATACTAAAATAAGTGAATTAATAAGTTATCAACTTTAACAACAAAATAAAAACGTAAGAACATGCCAAAAGTCTTGTAATTCAAGCGGCACCTCTTAGTGTTTATAGGAGAGACATCTAGGGTTTAAATCATTTTACCCCGAACTATCAATATATCAAAAAAGAATAGAAACACATATTGCCTTAAATTTAATTGTTTGAGTATAGTACTTATTTAAGAATTTATCCTTGAGTTTCTCAAAAAAAAAAAAAAAAAAGAATTTATCCTTGAGAGGACCAATTAATAATGGTAATTAGAAGTTGTTAAAAATTTGACTAAAAAATATTTTAAATATAACAACCAAATGATATTAGGTATAATTGTGATATGTAACATTTCTTTTACATATAGTGGGTTTCACATTATGAGGTCCACCGCATATAAGATGTGTTACATATCACAATTCTAACAAGAAGAAGTTTTGATCCCAAATTCTTGGGTAATGTACTAATATTACATATTTGCACAAAGTAAAAACTTCATGACAATAGATGATATCAACAATGTTGATTTATTTATGAAAGAAAATTTCTTCTACGATTCTAGTACATCTTGCAACAAAAGATATTTTGATTTTTTTATAATTAACATACGGTAGCAAAACAAGTGAAACATATATGGCTAAAGTCACGGAGTTTAACTAATTTTATAGCACATATATAGAAATTTCAACATTTTTTATGTTAAGAATGTAAAATAAATCCCTATTTAAGGGAAAATTATTAAGTACTCTCGGAATATCATAAATGCATATTCTCCCCTCTCACATAAATGGTGGGTCCTACCATGAATTTAATTAGTGGGACCCACCATTCATGTGAGATAAGGGAGTATACATTTATGATACTTAGGGAATACACAATAATTTCCCCTATTTAAGTATTACATTGAGCATAAATTCTAGCGCTTTTTTCCCTTGGTGTCGGGAAATATAGCAAAAAATAATAGAAAGAAAACAATAATGAAGACTCAGATGTGTGACTGTAATACTCTTTAAAGATAATACTCCCTCCATCCCAATTTTTTTGTCCTGTTTAAAAAGTCAAACTTTTTAAAGAAACATCATTTATTGTCTTGTCTACCTTTTAAAAATGTATAAGTTTCCAAAACTACCATTAAAAAAATTTATTAAAAAATTGAATTAGTAAATTAATAGGGGTGTAATAGGAACATTAGTAAATTAATGATTTTTATTTTTAAAAACAGGACAATATTTTGGAAAATCTCAAAATGAAATAGAGGACAAAAAAAATGGGACGGAGGGAGTATTAATTTACTCCCAATCAAAGAATTTGCTAAAAGGTGGCAAGAAAACTTGTCTTCAGAATATAACTATGTCAAAATTCTTTAAGAAAGAAACTTAGAGAGTCCTATGAATTTCTCTAAACAGTGTGTAAAAAAAAAATGGAAATGAAAGTCTATTATAAATAATGAAGAGTTGCCTTTTTCAAAATTCATACTTGAAAGGTCACTTGGTTGCTAATTGCCACGTACAAGCATTCTTTTTTTTTTTTTTTTTTTTTTTTGAGAAACTAGAGAAAATTACTTGAAAGTTGAATTCAAATATCTAGATATATTAAGTATTATCAAAAAAATTTAATCATTTGATATATTTATTTATTTGTTTTTTTTTTTTTTTTTTTTTGTTGGCATCTATCAGTTTGTAGTTCACTATTTAGTTTTTGATGCGAGCAAAATAGAACGAATACATGTGCTAAGTGCTAAGGAATAGATTAGTTTTATGTTCAAAGGATTTGAATAAACAATTTGGAACAGAAAAGCTATAATTAATTAGTGAATCGTAATTTGTTTACATCGCGTTGAATGTTATGATTTGGGAATCTATTCATCAAGCCTTTCGCCTATCAAAGAGGGAAAATTATTAGGTATTTCCGGAGTACCATAAATGCATACTTCCTCCTCTCACATGAATGGTGGGTCCCACCATGAATTTAATTAGTGGGACCCACCATTCATGTAAAAGGAGGGAGTACGCAATAATTCCCCATCAAAGAGATGTGAAAGCATTTTGTCATATTAATCATCTTTCTATTATTGTTCATCTTTCTAAATATACCTAAATGACTTTAGGAGCATCAATGGACACTTTAAAGTTTAAATACATTAAAAAAAAATGCACTTTAATATCAATAGTCTTTTAGATAAATGATATTTTCATTCTTCCTTAGCATAGGATGGTGGATGAGATTATGATTCAAATCTTTCTAAGTATTCGCTTAATGAAGATCTAGGAGTGGGAAAAAAAAATATCCTTATAAAATACTAAAAATATTCTATCAACAAAATAAAATAAAATACTAGAAATTATTTCTTCACATAGAAAATCATTGGCTTCTTTGTTTTTCTCAACAACAACAACAACAACAAACCCAATAATTCTTTGTATTTTGGGTAAATTGCAAATAACACCTTTAAAGTTTGGGGGTATTTGGATTTTACCTCTTAAATTTTGGGGATGTTTAGATTTTACACCCTAAAATTTCAGAAATTTGGAATTGTAAAATTCAAACACTCCAAATTTTGGAGGGTAAAATCTAAATTTTGAAACGACAAGCTGTAAATTTTAAACATCCCCAAACTTTAGGAGGTAATTTCCAAATTCTGAAATTTTAAGATGTAAAATTCAAACACCTCTAAACTTTAGGAGTGTAATTTGCAATTTACCCTTATATTTTTAACACAAACATCTAAAATTTAAATGGTCTCTCTAAACTATTGTATACATATTTCACTTACCAAAAATTAAAATCAAAGAGATAGGGTGTCACGTACTATGGTCATGCCGAATTGGAAGATGCCTAATCAGATCAGCCCTACTCTATTTTTTTTCATCTAAAAAGGTTAAAATCAAAAAGAAAAATGCAATTGCAAAAGAGAAAGAGAGTAGAAAAACGAGAATGATGTGATTTAACTTACGTCTGCGGTGTGATTCTTTAACTATTTATTATTATTAAACGATGAAGTGCAAATTACAATAACCCTAATATGATTTATATATATAGAAACCCTAGAATTTAGATTTTAGCCCTAGACGGAGATGCAAAGGGGAGAGGAAAGATTACAAAACCCTATATGCCATTATGCCTTTTAACGGTGGCCGACACGATTCTAGTTGTCCGATATGTCCGACACAAGTTGATGAAATTAACAGATTCATTAATTTAAAAACTCCCTAGTGCCTGATTTGCTGCTCTACAGCCCATGGAGTTAATTGTAGTCTAAACAAGCTTTGATTCTCAATCTGAGAAGTGGGCGTGGGACCCAAATCCTTTGACTATCCAAAAGACCACTTGATTGGTCGCATTCCAAACCATGCGAGTACATTTGTTGTGATAAACGTGTCGGGGGCTTAGTGCATTAAATTTGTGCATTATTAGCCGTTAATCTAGACCCAGGGTTTTTAACATCATAGGGCTGTAAAAAAAAAGGCTCAGAAAACTCTGGATGGCTAAATATTTTCACAACAAATTTTAAGTAACAGTTTTTTATTTACTGTTATTGATAGACAAAAATGTAATTTTAATAACAGATTCATACTAAGCGTGCATTTGGATTGGACGTTTTGTTGTGTTTGGCATTTTGGATACCGCGTCCCACGCACTGTTCATGGACCAGCCTCCCATAAAAAAACGCAGCAAGTGTTATACACAGTGTTTTCAACTTTAAAAAATATTTTGGTACAGTGTTTTCAGCAATAAGTTTTTAGTTTTCAGCAAAATAAGAGGTATTCAAACAGACCTTACAAATTTGTAATAAACTGTTATCTAAAATCTATTATAAATTTATTGTGAAAATATTACGAATATAATGCTTTCTCAAAAGCTAATTAGAGTGTTGGACCATTCTGGTTGTTTAGTGCAAAGACTGGTGGACAATTTCATGTGTGGGATGGGCAATTGCCGCTGAGGCACAGTGGGAATTTGGAAGATGGCAAAAGCAGAGGCCACAAAGAATTTAAGAAGACCCTAGTGTATGATTTCCATGTCGTATGTTAATTGATGATGATAAAGCAAAAACTATTCTAATTGATTGACTTGTAGCAATAATACAGGAACATCTGTCTGTTTGTTATTGCACTGAGGCTCACATCCAAATTTTCAACGGATTACATGCGTATCATTAATAAAAATGAAAGCTGAGGGTTTTTTTTTTTTTTTTGCATAGTAATTACTTGTGAAATTTGACTCAATTTGAATTCATGATAGACTGATAAACATGTGCATCAGTGCATGATGTATGCTTGTAAGAATTCATATCAAATCCACATAAGAAAAAGGTATTCTAAACATAAGTAGGTGAGATTTTTGGAGGAGTTGTAACAAGGACTTCAACAAAGACCAAATAATTGTGGTTTCTTGTAAATTGACAAGTATTCTGCTTAAAAAGAGAAATCTTAGTTCAGTCTTGACCAATCTGATGTTTGTATAAGGAAGTTCTGATGGCTAAGTTAATAAATTGGTGGACAGAGAAAGAAATGAGAATGGCAAAGTAATAGTGAAGAGGTTTATCGTGTGTGGATTTTTTTTTTTTTTTTTCAGTTTGTGAGAAATTAACCTAAAACTAGCTATCAATTAATGGTCCCCTTAAGTCGATTAATTGGTTGTCCTTTTAGATCAATTAAGGGGATGTCTTTCTATAATAGAATTGAATACAATAGTTGGTGTGGGCCCCGAGGGCCTGGTGACCTTGGCCCACTTTACATCCAGCCCAGGGCCCTTGCCGAGGAAGAGGGTCCGTCCGAGGACGATGCGTGGGAGCCTAAACTTCAAAAACCCCACCGAGGACAACCCTGTCCTCGGCGGACCGAGACTAGCTTCAGATGGGGAAACGAGCCCAGGACAGGTTGTCACCTTCGCACTAAATGCGCTCACCTAACCCTTTGGCCGCACTAGTGGAGATGTGACTCTTGGACAGGGCAACCTTGATTACTGTGAATTACTTGAGTACATATAGTGTAGCTGATGGGACGGACAATCAGAGGGAAAGCGCATGGATGATCAACAAGTGGAAGAGAGAGATGGGAGGAAGATGACTATATAAAAGAGACTAACAGAACAAGCAGTGGGGGGGAGGGGGCCAAAGTCAAGCTCCTCGGACCCATGCCGAGGAGCAATTTTGAGGGAGAATTTAAGTGCACTGGCCTTCAATGGTGATGGGTCGATGGTTGGCTTCCGTTCGTTTACAAGGGCCAAGTTGTTCAACCCACTCTCTAGAAATGTATTGTTTGGGGCCTATAGGATTGCTTCCCCTCAAATTTTAAGGGGCCCTTCCAAATTGAGTCCCTACAATTGGCGCCGTCTGTGGGAAAAATTTGTGCACTAGCAGACGCAACGGACAATTGTCCCTAGGAAGCCAGTTGCGAAAAGTTCACAAGAACGCACAAAAAAAAAAAAAAAAAAAAAAAAAACAACAACAACACCATTGCAGAAAAGTAGAATATTCAAAGGCAAAGAGAAGAAAAATAGCAGTATTTTATTAGATGAAAAGGAACTACAGCATACAAACAAAGGCTCAGACAGGCTTGTTTTAAAGCCAAATCTACAAACAAAGGCCCAGATAGGCCTGTTTTAAAGCTAATTAAAGGAAAGGGGTTTGAGGCCAGCCTGTTTCAAGGCTACCCGTAACGCCCAAGCCGGTGCGGCGGCGCTGGCGCGAAGAAAGGAGCAGATGCAAGGGCACCGGGCGAACCATCCCCATGATTTTCCCTTGATTCTCTTCCAGCCCTACGGTGATTGGCCGTTGGAGACGGCAACACTCGGGCACCAGACATGACGTATTCTTGCATGCTTCCACCGGCGTGAGGGCGCCCCAGGGAGGAGCGTTATGTACTTCAGGGACCTTCCTCTTGGCCACTGTGCATGGCACCATGAGGATGACACACAAATTCGGCCGCACCGGAGACCTGACGCGAGCTGTAGCTACGGCGGCTCTCCATCGAGGAAAGAGGATTTTGGGCCTATGCACCCTCACTCCCATCCAAGGATATTCCATTTCTCCAAACTCTTATCGCAACTTTTGGCAAGGTTATTGAAGAGGCTTTGAAAGTTGAGAGGGCATGTTTCTTGGTGTATTAGAGAGTTCGTGAAGCATAGAAGGACATTTTCCTTATACAGCCTTAAATAGGGGACGAAGATTGATAGGAATTGATCTACGCAGAATTCGAAAAGTGGATTATTGGTGACATTAATCCTGACCAAATTCCAAGGCACCTATCAACCGTTCGATCTGCATCAATCCAAGAGAGTGTTAATGAGAGCGCACCTCGCGTGTTGAAACGTCAAGCGCGGAACGCGAGCAGTCAGGAGGCGCCTCGTAACTGATGAGGGCAGAAACTTAAACTGAAGGCGGTGTTGCCGCCACGTGTGAGGTTAAAGTCCCAAACCAGTCTCGCCAGGGGCACTGCGGGGTCAATGGTCCAGTCCACACGATGCCTCACTTCCGGCGTGGCAGGGGCGAGGACATCATCACGCCAAAACTAGTATGGCCAACGCTGAGGATAATCTCCTTCACCCTATACCTGGGTACTAGACAGAACTAAAGTCTTGCATGGTCCTCGGACTCAAGCCTATGGGGAAACTAGTTACTTACAGAAGAACAGAAGCGTTAGATAGAACCAAGGTCTTGCATGGTCCTCGGACTCAAACCTATGGGGAAACTAACCATTTAAATATACTTGGGTACTAGACAGAACCAAGGTCTTGCATGGTCCTCGGACTCAAGCCTATGGGGAAACTAGTTACTTACAGAAGAACAAAAGCGTTAGATAGAACCAAGGCCTTGCATGGTCCTCGGACTCAAACTTATGGGGAAACTAACCACTTAAATATACCTGAGTACTAGACAGAACCAAGGTCTTGCATGGTCCTCAGACTCAAGCCTACGGGGAAACTAGTTACTTACAGAAGAACAGAAGCGTTAGACAGAACTAAGGTCTTGCATGGTCCTCGGACTCAAACTTATGGGGAAACTAACCACTTAAATATACCTGGGTACTAGACAGAACCAAAGTCTTGCATGATCCTCGGACTCAAGCCTATGAGGAAACTAGTTACTTACAGAAGAACAGAAGCGTTAGACAGAACCAAGGTCTTGCATGGTCTTCGGACTCAAACCTATGGGGAAACTAACCACTTAAATATACCTGGGAACTAGACAGAACCAATGTCTTGTATGGTCCTCGGACTTAAGCCTATGAGGAAACTAGTTACTTACAGAAGAGCAGAAGCGTTAGACAAAACTAAGGTCTTGCATAGTCCTCGGACTCAAACCTATGGGGAAACTAACCACTTAAATATACCTGGGTACTAGACAGAACCAAGGTCTTGCATGGTCCTCGGACCCAAACCTCTGGGGAAACTAGCTACAGAAGAACAGAAGCGTTAGACAGAACCAAGGTCTTGCATGGTCCTCGGACTCAAACCTATGGGGAAACTAACCACTTAAATATACCTAGGTACTAGACAGAACCAAGGTCTTGCATGGTCCTCGAACTCAAGCCTATGGGGAAACTAGTTACTTACAGAAGAACAGAAGCGTTAGACAGAACCAAGGTCTTGCATGGTCCTCGGACTCAAATCTATGGGGAAACTAACCACTTAAATATACCTGGGTACTAGACAGAACCAAGGTCTTGCATGGTCCTCGGACTTAAGCCTATGGGAAAACTAGTTACTTATAGAAGAACAGAAGCGTTAGACAAAACCAAGGTCTTGCATAGTCCTCAGACTCAAACCTATGGGAAAACTAACCACTTAAATATACCTGGGTAGTAGACAGAACCAAGGTCTTGCATGGTCCTCGGACTCAAGCCTATGGGGAAACTAATTACTTACAGAAGAACAGAAGCGTTAGACAGAACCAAGGTCTTGCATGGTCCTCTGACTCAAACCTATGGGGAAACTAACCACTTAAATATACCTGGGTACTAGACAGAACTAAGATATTGCATGGTCCTCGGACTCAAGTCTATGGGGAAACTAGTTACTTACAGAAGAACAGAAGCGTTAGACAGAACCAAGGTCTTGCACGGTCCTCGGACTCAAACCTATGGGGAAACTAACCACTTAAATATACCTGGGTACTAGACAGAACCAATGTCTTGCATGGTCTTCGGACTCAAGCCTATGGGGAAACTAGTTACTTACAGAAGAACAGAAGCGTTAGACAGAACCAAGGTCTTGCATAGTCCTCGGACTCAAACCTATGGGGAAACTAACCACTTAAATATACCTGGGTACTAGATAGAACCAAGGTCTTGCATGGTCCTCGGACTCAAACCTATGGGGAAACTAACCACTTAAATATACCTGGGTACTAGATAGAACTAAGGTCTTGCATGGTCCTCGGACTCAAGCCTATGGGGAAACTAGTTACTTACAGAAGAACAGAAGCGTTAGACAGAACCAAGGTCTTGCATAGTCCTCGGACTCAAACCTATGGGGAAACTAACCACTTAAATATACCTGGGTACTAGATAGAACCAAGGTCTTGCATGGTTCTCGGACTCAAACCTATGGGGAAACTAACCACTTAAATATACCTGGGTACTAGATAGAACCAAGGTATTGCATGGTCCTCGGACTCAAACCTATGGGGAAACTAACCACTTAAATATACCTGGGTACTAGATAGAACCAAGGTCTTACATGGTCCTCGGACTCAAGCCTATGGGGAAACTAGTTACTTACAGAAGAACAGAAGCGTTAGACAGAACCAAGATCTTGCATGGTCCTCGGACTCAAACCTATGGGGAAACTAGCCACTTAAATATACCTGAGTACTAGACAGAACCAAGGTCTTGCATAGTCCTCGGACTCAAGCCTTTGGGGAAACTAGTTACTTACAGAAAAACAGAAGCATTAGATAGAACCAAGGTCTTGCATGGTCCTCGGACTCAAACCTATGGGGAAACTAACCACTTAAATATACCTGGGTACTAGATAGAACCAAGGTCTTGCATGATCCTCGGACTCAAGCCTATGGGGAAACTAGTTACTTACAGAAGAACAGAAGCGTTAGACAGAACCAAGATCTTGCATAGTCCTCGGACTTAAACCTATGGGGAAACTAACCACTTAAATATACCTGGGTATTAGATAGAACCAAGGTCTTGCATGGTCCTCGGACTCAAGCCTATGGGGAAACTAGTTACTTACAGAAGAACAGAAGCGTTAGACAGAACCAAGATCTTGCATGGTCCTCGGACTCAAATCTATGGGGAAACTAGCCACTTAAATATACCTGAGTACTAGACAGAACTAAGGTCTTGCATAGTCCTCGGACTCAAGCCTTTGGGGAAACTAGTTACTTACAGAAAAACAGAAGTATTAGACAGAACCAAGATCTTGCATGGTCCTCAGACTCAAACCTATGGGGAAACTAACCACTTAAATATACCTGGGTACTAGATAGAACCAAGGTCTTGCATGGTCCTCGGACTCAAGCCTATGGGGAAACTAGTTACTTACAGAAGAACAAAAGCATTAGACAGAACCAAGGTCTTGCATGATCCTCGGACTCAAACCTATGGGGAAACTAACCACTTAAATATACCTGGGTATTAGACAGAACTAAGGTATGACGAGGTCCTCGGACTCAAACTTATGGAAAATCAAATATTTGCTGAAGAATAAAAGCGTTAGACGAGACCGAGTTGTGGTACGGTCCTCGGATGCAAATTCAAAAGACAGCTAATTATCTCATGAGATCAAGTCCAGAACAGAATCAAAGTAGTGAGCAAAACCCTAAAGTATAACAGGTAAAAGGAAGCATCAATTAATGAGCTAGAGGCAAACCACTAAATATATCCTTCAAATAGAAGGCATATGGCTTCATTACAACGTTGCCAAGGCGAAAAGCAAAATGAAATGAAAAAGAAAACAAATAAGAATGCCCCGCGCTGTCACAACGGGGTGGTCCAATGAAAGACTTTGATTAACTACAAGGGGCTTTTCCGGGGCATTGGCTACCCGAGCCCCCTCACCTCCTCGGAAGTCTCGTATAACGGTGACATCCCTCGAAGGTTCTCCATGGAGCCGCCAAAATTTAATGCAAACGCACACTGAGTCTCGAAGCACCATAAACTTACATGTGGCAGATAAAAGACTCCAACGCTGACGTGGGCCGAGGTATGGTGAATCATGTGGAGGGCCCGGGAACATCAAAATCCTTCTCTCCGTCAGAGGACATGGACAGCAAAATTTTGAGGGGCTATTGTGGGGCCCGAGGGCCTGGTGACCTCGGTCCACTTTACATCCAGCCTAGGGCCCATGTCGAGGAAGAGGGTCCGTCCGAGGACGATGCGTGGGAGCCTAAACTTCAAAAACCCCATCGAGGACAACCCTATCCTCGGCGGACCGAGACTAGTTTCAGATGGGGAAACGGGCCCAGGACAGGTTGTTACCTCCGCACTAAATGCGCTCACCTAACCCTCTGGCCGCACTAGTGGAGATGTGACTCTTGGATAGGGCAACCTTGATTACTGTGAATTACTTGAGTACATATAGTGCTGCTGATGGAACGGACAATCAGAGGGAAAGCGCATGGATGATCAACAGGTGGAAGAGAGAGATGGGATGAATATGACTATATAAGAGGGACCAACAGAACAAGCAGTGGAGGGAGGGGGCCAAAGTCAAGCTCCTCGGACCCATGCCGAGGAGCAATTTTGAGGGAGAATTTAAGTGCACTGGCCTTCAATGGTGAGGGGTCGATGGTTGGCTTCCGTTCGTCTAGAAGGGCCAAGTTCTTCAACTCACTCTCTAGAAATGTATTGTTTGGGGTCTATAAGATTGCTTCTCCTCTAATTTTAAGGGGCCCTTCTAAATTGAGTCCCTACAGTTGGTTATTAGATCCCAATAAATATTTTTGTGAGAGAGCTCAATGGACATTTCTTTTAAGGATGATTGTATCGACTAACCGACTAGAGCGAAGGAATCCATTAGCAAATGCCCATGTCATCCCGAGGCACGTAATTGTTGCATTCCTCTGTCCTTTGATGTTCGTCCATTATGCTTGACCATTGTCCTTGGAGCTTGGACAGTTTGTATCATACTAAGCTAACCACTAAGATCGCTTAGATTTATAAATAGATATATATATATATATATATATATATATATTTTAACGTGAAATGGATAGTATTAAGACAAAAGAGGCAAAATATCATAGGAACCTATCCCATCTACTTCACAAGAGCCCGAGATAGTAAGGGGAATAGATATCCTTGCTCACTTTTTCCTTTCATGAAACCATAATAATTGACAACGTTGGAATAATATTTTGAAATATAAAAGATTAAAATATAATTATATGAAAATGAAACTTTAACAAGTTACTATAAATGAATAATTATACAAAAAAACATTAACTACAAAAAGAATGTTGACAAACAGTTCGGATGGAGGAAAATACCATCGCTATTAAGGTATCAACAGAGGTGCCCATTAGGACATTTTAATTCGAAATTTTTAGTGCCAATTTAAAATAGATAAAAGTAACTTTTAACTTACGCAAAATTTATTTATATTTTGGTATTTTGGAGGGGTATGCTCTATAGATCTAGGCCTCTTATCTTGTGAAGACAAGGCTACGAGGCTATGTCGTGCTAGACTAGTACCTAATAATAATTCGTTTATAGGTGGTGTACATCAAAGATGGGACTGGTATGGTAAACCTTACCTCTCCAGTTACTGCAAATATAAAAGTGTTGTAGCAGGTGATTGGCTGTTCTGTGACTTTGTGCTATCAATAATGGTTTGTGCCTTTTATATTAATCAACAAGGAATGCAGCACTCAAAATATTACTGAGTTGTCAATATCTCATTCATTCTGGTAAGGCTCCACAATTTTTAACAATTTATTTTATTTTATAAGAAAGTAAAAGAAGCTTTTAACAATTTCTCACTTCAACAACAGTGGTGAAATATGTAATAACCGTAGACTTTTGTTTACTTACTGGTAAATTAAACAGCTAAAATTTTTCAAATTTTCGTTATATTTAATCTTAAATTTCCATATGCTTACTAACCTAATCACAGAGCAAATAAGAATAAAAACCATGTGACATGCGATATTATGATAATCTATGAGCTAATTTATTTTTTTCATTCTAAATATATTTGGATAGGATTTATAGATAATCGTCTCCAAAGGGTATGGATAAAAAAAATGTTAGAATGTTAGATTTTCATTCTAATTTTTTTTTTTTCATTCAGTGTGAGAAAATGCAATTTATATGCAGAAAAGAATGTTAGAATTGCGTATGGATCAAAAGTTTCTCGGAATTTATGATCTAATCAAAGGTGATGGTTTGATAATATTTTTTCTATATCTTTCATACCAAAACAAATTTTTGTGTGAAACTTTTTTCCTTTTTTTTTTTTGGAAAAGTAAACAAATGAAGCGTCGACATGAACATAAATTTGACCCTTTTGAATTTGAACAGGAAGATATAATTAATTGAAGCTGGCACAATTCTATCGTTCTTAAGAATTTGCTCGGTCCTCGCTAGGCGTTTACTTGACCAAAAAACGACTAACAATAAATTAACTTTGAAGACCCAATGAAACAATCCAATGATTTCCTACATAAAGCTAACATTTTTTTACACAAATTGAGAGGAAAGAGGTTGTCGTATCTAGATTACTTCAAGAGCAAGCCTTGTCGAGCTTATAGACCAAACCCTCCCATGTTATCCTTGTGAACTCATTCTAGAGTTGCTCTTAGCGAGTTTCTTATGTGAACCACAAAAGTTATCAACCATCGCCAGTGAGTTCACATATGTATCCTTACAAAGAGTTCTTTAAAGTGCTGAATTTCTATAGGAGAATTCCAAGATTTTGGGCAACTGCGTTGGGAGGTGAATGGGTTGTTTACTAAGGTTGTATAGCGGGCATATTTTACAGAGTTTTGATAAGATTAATTGGACTATTCTAACTGTTTGTTTTTTGGTAAATTTCCCACGGGGTTGAGTACCCTCCTAACAGTTTTTCCTTAAGGAGTTCTACAAAGGGTTTTCACTTGATTTCAAAACATGTGTATGCCTTTAATTGCTTTAATTCATTATTATTATTGGACTGTAGCGATATAATACTGTGGTATATTAATTGATGAATTGTTAAATCTAGACTTAAAAACATAGTGTTCTAAATCAAAGTTTTCATAATTTACATCTTAGGAGAATGTTATTCTTGACAAGGATTGCACAAGCCAAAAATAGCAGTTGACAAAGCTAGCAGAATTGACAGATAAATAGTTCTAAAATTTGTATGCACTATGCATAAGATTCTTACAAAATGATGTGAAGCGCTAGAATTTAGGAAGAAAGGTACTAAACAAACAGATTGAGATCCAATTTTAAACTCTTACCGAAACTTCACATATGAGTTTCTTCAATCTTATCAATCTATTTATTTAAAACAAGTTAATTGAATTACATCATTAACAATTTAAATAACTATAAAAAAAATGACGATAAAACAAAAATATATGAAAATTATAGATATAATTCATCAAAAATTCATGTACTAGAAAGTCTAGAATATGATGAAAAAAAAAAAGTTATGTTTGCTGTTATAAAAGCAAAAACAGATCATTTTTTTTTCATATTTATTAAATTAAATCAAAGAACAACTAATGAACTAATGACACGAGTAGAAATTGGATAATCTAAAAGACTTTTTTTCTTTTTTCTTTTTTTACTTCTTCAAAAGTAAACATCAAGGTTCAACGTATTGTAAGTTTGTAACTGCATTTACTCTTTCAGCTATTTCTAACAAGCACGTTTAAAAGCTTCAAAATCCCACATATTTATCGAAGAAAAAATGAAAGTTCAAACATTTTACGGAATTTATGGGAAAAAAAAAGGGTTTATTATCATATCATCTGAAAGATTCTCAGTTCTCTCCTATGTCATGTGTGTCTGTTGGGCGAAACGGTGTAACGTAAAAGCAATTGTTTCGGTTCTTGTTGATGACTGATTGATTGATAGATATATCGATCGAAATTTTTTTCGTCATTTTGGACTTGAAGGTGAAACCGACAAAACAAAGCTTACTGCTTACAGCAGAGTACAAACTACAAAGTAAAAACCCTTCGCTTTTTCAAAGTTAAAACTTTTACTTGGTAAACAAGAATTCTCTCAAAAAAAAGAAAGAAAGTGAAAACTATATTCTAGGCCGTGGATACAGAGTAATATACAGTGTTAAATTGTGCTCGGAGATCACAAAGCACACTCTTCGAGTATTGTTGGACGGTGGTCGGTGGAATATTTGGCAGCAGGAACATATCAGTACAAACTACAGTAACTTCCTTTTTTTTTTTTTAACCAGACGACATTCATTTTTCTTGAAATTAGTAACGTTTTTCTTTTATTTATTGTATTCATTCTTGTAAAAATAACGAATACTTCGAAAGTGACAGTGAAACTCATTATAATTTATAAACTCCTAGCAACGTCTAAGCCCTGTTTCTACGTAGTGTCCTGGTTACCTTGTTGGGGCAAAAAAATCACCAGTGCAATTTCAAAAAGTTATTTAGTGTGATTGGTAAAATTTATAATGGGTGCTTCTTTGGATTATGTGTTCTTTTGATTGCGTTTTGGGTGTTTAAAAGTGCATTTTTAAAATCTTAAACTCTGTTTCGTAACGACTTCTTATATCTTTTTTACAAAGACTTGTTCTAAATAAAAAAAATAAAAAAATTCCTATATAACATGATCTTACTGCCTTTTTCCCATTTCAATCAACTTAAACGCATTCTTAAGATAAATAAAATCTATGCAAGGCCAAACACACATTTAATAAGTGACAAATATTTAATTACTGAATGGAAGAAACTATGGACGTACCTGTAAAGCTTGAATGACTCCAAAGAAAATGCTTCTGTGTGAAACTTGCAAGTTGAAATTTTGGGCCCCCCAGTTTAGCTGATGTCGAACCAGAGTCACATGATCTATTCAGATCATCTGATATATCAAATCAGAGAAGAGAGTAGGTAGATATGGTAGTAGAGAAGAAAGTGTGTAGTTGTAGCAACAACTTTGGGACATGGCCATTTTAGGCCTTTACTTTGATTCTATTTTGTATATGGATTTGCATCTGGAGAAAGTCAAAGAAATTTTAATGCGAAAGGAAGAGTTTGAAAGAGTCTAATGAGAAAATTAATGAAGCATGGCCATTTGGTACCTCAGGATTGAATGGGGGGTGCTTTATATATATATTTCAACTTTACTGCTAACACAATTTCTTTTACGACTTTTTCTTATATTAAGAATGACAAATTATGGATGGTGAACCACATTCGTATAAGCCTATATTATTATCGTTACACTTTTATTTTAATCACTCAAGTATTCACATTAATTTGTACAAAATTTTTTATATTTTAACATAAGAATTTACTTTTTTATTTTACATACTTACTTTTCAAAACTCACTACATAGATTATCTATTTATCAATTTTTCTTGATTTTTTAAATTATTTTTCTTTTTTCACACACAACAATTATCATCTACTCTCTTTCTCCATTCTCAAAATACGTAAAGAATTTTTTATTAAAAGAAAAAACAAAATTAACAGGGTCAATGTATATTTACTAATATAATAACCCTATATTCTTACACAATTTTACATGCACTAGTGTGAGTAAATTAAAGGCTTGATTGATTAAAATGTGATACTTTTTCTCTCATTCAAGAGCACCTATGCAAATTATGAAAAAGATTGCGGAACATATTATGTCCCTAGACTTTCTATATATTTTCTTACGTAGAACTCAAGGACCCATGTAAGCCGTCGCTTACTAAATGTTTCCATGAATAGCTGGGGCGATGGGGTATATTACTATATCCTATGCTTTTATGGTCAAATACCAACATTTGATGCATGAATATAGCACTAAAGTGGCCTATTGTTTATGTTATCATGGTGGGGAATCAAAGATTAGGAATGTCTAGTAATTAAAACTAGTCGAAACAAAAGCATCATTGAGTGCTTAAAATATATGTCAAAGCTTATCTTTTTTGCTGAATTATGTCAAAAGCTTATCGCTTCACGAATTCTGATGTAATTTACATATATTTATCTCTTTCCTGACTCTTTTGTACGTAGCTCTGTTTGATTTGGTGTGCACGTGTGTGTTTTGCCAGACAACTTATTTTTATCGTATAAGATTTATTAAGTGGTTAATAAATTTATCACCCACGTACCTTCATGTATGAGAAAAAGAGGCAAAAGGATACTAGGTGCCAAATTTAAGAAAGGTGTCTCTGACTCTGTACCCTCATGTAAAATTTATATTCAGCAATCAGCAGCATTATTTGTATGTGGTCCAAGATCTTTGTTTATTTTATGCTTTGCTTGATTATGAAAAAATCCAAGCTACAGCTTTCAATGACTTACTTTCCTTTTCCCAAATTATCTTTCCCAATTCATACAATGAAAAACAATTCCTTTTTGGTTTCCCAGTCTTGATTTCTCCACCACCTCTTCTCTTCATATTATTAGAAGTGGTAAAAACATTTACCTTATTAGTGTTTTCTCAAAAATTTGATTTTCCATCAACACGTATCTTGATTTATTTTATGCTTTACTTGATTATGAAAAAATCCAAGCTACAATTTTTGATGCAGAACAAACAGTACAGGTCTTTTCTGGAGCAGCAAGGACGCCGGAAGTCACAGTACAAGATATAGGGAGGTGCTAATAGAGGCCATCGGAGCGACAATGTCAGAATTGCATGAAATTTAGCAAGTTGAAGGGAAAGAGCATTCTGATCCAAACTCAAGTTTTCCAGAGCGTTGCCTAAATTTAGGCAACTTCCTTTTTGAAGGCCTCGAAAATAATGTTTTGAGATATAGTAATATTTATTTTTCTTTAATAACTTTTAGTTTAAAAGTCATGGTAAGGTTCCACCTGTTTTGGGACATCTCTTAGGCTTCGTTTGGGATAAGGGAATGGAATGAAATGAAAATAAATAAAAATAATCATTTTAGAATATTCTTTCCTTCCCTTGTTTGGGAGTTTTAATGGAGGAAATTGAATGGGTAGGAGGGAACACTCATTCCTCTCTATTCCCTTAAAACCTTACATTTTCATTTCTCTTGAAATTGGGAGGAATTGGAGGAAATGAAATTAGATTTAATGATTTTTTTACTAAAACTCCAAAAAATCCCCTGTATATTCAATTGTTTATTTTAAAATAGGGGTTTAATAGTAATATTATTATAAAATGATGTCATTCCATTCCCTCCATGTTGCTCCCAAAAAAGATTTCTTACATTCCATTAATTTTCATTTTTTTTATTTTAAAACATTCAATCAAGGTTACTTAATTCCATTCCTTTCCCTTACTTAAATACATTCCATTCCATTCCATTCATTTCCATTTCCTTTTTATTATTTCATTCTATTCCATTCTCTTCCCTTGTGAACTCCCAAATGGAGCCTTAGAGACAGTATTTTCAATTTTCGCAATTATTTCAATTTTGCTATTTTTGGCAAAAATCACTATTTTTCCACCTAATTTTGTGATTAGCAGGAATTAGGGTTTTTGGGCATTGCCCTAACTGTCCTAGAGTTTCTTTTATTATTTAAACATGTTATAGCCTCCAGGGCAATTCAATTTTCAAATTTATAAAAATATAGACTTTGTCTATTTCTTTTTGGTAGATTCCAAAACTCTATCACATTGTGAATTCAAAGAACCCCTCGTGGATTCGAGATTTTTATTTATAAGCTAATGTGTTTAGTTTCATTTTCCATTCAGAAAACAACGTGTTTTTTTTTCTTGTAACTTCCGCGACATCAACTTTCAAGGACTTCCTTTTCTTTTCCCAAATTTTCTTTCCCAATTCATATAATGAACGACAATTCCGTTTTGGTTTCCCACTCTTTAATTTCTCCACCACCCTCTTCTCTTTGAATATATTAGAAGTGGTAGTAAAACATTTACCTTGTTAGTGATTCCTTAAGGAGTCGATTTTCTATCAACACGTATCTTATGCTGTTCCAAATGAGAAGGAACCTTGTATATTCAAGTAATCAAGTAGTCAAACAACATTAACTATAAGATAGACAAAAGAAAAGATATGTTTTTAAAGCTTTTAAATTAAAATTTTGACACGTGTTTATAAAGACAACCGTAATTAGTGAAAGAACTTCTCCAAAGTTTTGGCATAATAATCTTTTTATCATGATTTGTCGAAACAAAGTCATCAAAGTTCCAAATGGTCTGCTGATAAAGGTCTTAGACGACAACCTTAAATGGTGCATTTTTGACAAAGTTTAGTGTTTTTTTTTTGGTGTTCATCTTTGAATACGTGGTGTTTAATCATACGATCAAATAGAGACCCAAGTCATTATCATATAAGATACCCATGTGACAAATGAATGTAATCTAAAACTTTGATTAGTTGCTTAATTAGTAATTTTTTTACTAATTGACTTAATTAGCACCAAAGACGATTAACCCTAAGCCACGTTTCCAAAAGAGCAATATGTTTAAAATAAAGTTTAAGAATTAATCCCACTGGGGACAGCTTATCAGGCTTAATGATGCTTAAACCAACAGCATGTTTATGCTCGTACTTTCTAAGTCGGAAATTTCACATGTTAAGAAGTGATTGGCTAGTTAGAACAAGTAAAAAAATGACACTCAGCACTAACCACCACCTCCATAATGATCATAATGTGAACTTTTGCTTCTTATTATATGCAAATTCCAGACACAGATATGTGCTTGATTTTGGAGAAATGATTTTGTGTGAAGTCTTTAAAGCTTTCTGCTTTAGAGAATTTGAATTTGTCTAAATAAAGCACAGCATTAGACAATGGTAATAATAATATATTATGCATATCAGCTGCATTCAGCAAATTTTTCCTTTTAATCTTAGTTAGTCAAAAAGGATTTTTGGTTGTTGATGAGTTGACATGGACCTCGATTAGTCAAAGGGACAAGATTTTTTATATATGATCTGTGTTCGAATATTTTAATTCTTTAACATAAAGTTTGGCTCTTTGCTACTTTGATCTATTTGATTTTGTTTTTTGCATTATTGTCCATTATTTAATTAAGAAAAAAACTTTCGGTTGTACTTCTATCACATCAATAATTCTATTTTAACCTATCTAAATAATATTTTTCAATAACTTTAAAAAACAAATGGGAAAAAAGTAAAGAGTGCTAACTGGCTTGAAGGTGGAGTCATGCTATAGAGTTCAACCGACTCTAGGTGGAAATTTGGAATTTATTCCAAGAAATGAAGGGATTATGTAAACTTAATAACTTCCTTGCTTATTTACAAATCGAGTAAAATCTAAAATTGGGGACTTATTTAATCTTTTACCACATCAGGGAGAGTGCTACAAATTTAGGGACTCTTGGTCATGAAAATTCACAATAAGTGACTATATTTATCGTGACCCTATGAGAGCAACAATTATATTTACACTTTACCTCAAAAAGATTAATCAAATTACAATTATAATTCCTTATAATTACTTAAATACAATACGGAACATAATAATAATACATATTCGCACAACACACACTTATCTAATCCAATCCTCATATAATACAATGTATATATCACACTATTCGATATTACATAGTATTTAAAATCGGATCCCTCATTCTAAATGATAGTATTGTTAAGAAAAAAAAAATATTTTGTTTATTGTGTATACATGTTTGGGTGGAAGTCCCATTTACATGAAAGAAAATTAGGAACTTGAAGAATTAATATAATATAAATGGGCCAAAACCTTTACCCTTAATCTAATAGTAATAAAAACCAATTAATTGCA
This sequence comes from Quercus ilex subsp. ballota, assembly GCA_032727855.1. NCBI lineage: Eukaryota > Viridiplantae > Streptophyta > Magnoliopsida > Fagales > Fagaceae > Quercus > Quercus ilex. The sequence goes on from CM064910.1 coordinate 59,195,314, forward strand.
CACAAAAATTTGATGATAAAGTAGAAAATTTTTGAAGAACTATTTAAAAGGAAAATCACTTCAGGGTAACGTACCCATATGAAATTTCACCGTGAAAAAAAAAAAACAATTCCAAAAAGTCCTATACTCAAAACACCTTTTTAGTGGTAGAATTTATTTGTAACCTCAGAAAATGACTTGTTCTCCTTCCATCGCATTGGCCCCAAAATTCTAGAATTCTTCAACAGAAATTTCCTCTACAAACATACTCGTTTGTAACCACTACAACTCTGGTATTCTAAATAACTCTTTTAAGGGATCCACCAATGAACACACTGGTAAGGGTCAACAACTTCTTTGATTTGAATGAGGAACTTACTAAGAGAAATTCTAGAAGGAACTCAAAAGGAGAAATTCAAGGGAGAGGGTTTTATAACTGTTTAGGCTCAAGAAGTTGCTCTTAAAGCAATCTTGATATGGTTGCCTTTATCCTCTCACTGTGTGTAATAAGGGTTGGGTTTACATTGGAAATCATTAGGTTAAGTCGTCAGAACTTCAAAGTCTATTTGTTGTTTGCAACATTTCAGTCGAGCCAATGTTGAATGAGTGTTAAGCGAATCCTTTGAAACATTACAATTGTGTCAACGTCAAATGACCATATCTCACTTATTTCCAATCAAATTGGGTCAATTTGTCTCCTTTTTGAAACCTCAAATTCCTACTATCCTATGAAATAAGTTCCATTCACAAATTCATTATGGTATAAAATATATGGGGAAAAAATCATCAATTCATGATTTTTGAGCATATAATAACCACATCGTCTCTAAGCGGCTGTGATCTAGACTCAGTCCTGCAACAATTCTATGAATACAACTCTATTTTATTTTATTTGTTTGACGTTAGGAGTTGCTACGTGCCCTAATAAATTCAGGATATGTTGAGGAAATTGATCACTATGTTCTAATGTGACTATACTGATCCTGAGTTTATTACTACACAAAAACTCTCACTCTTGTTTACTTTTTTTCTTTTTTGGTTTGATTTAAATAAGCAGAAAGGTATATTTCATTGGACCAGTCAAGGAAGTAATCAACTTGAAACAAAAGGCAACTAAAAAGAAACAATCAAACACCAAAGCAGTGGAGGAAATATTTTTCAATAATTGCATAACTGTTTTTAAAGATCTTAACACAGACGTGTGGCCTCGTTGCCAACGCTGATTTTTGTTTAAAAAATTCCATAAACTATATATTTATAGGGTCCGGTTAATGTGTGCCCTCAGGGCACACGTTAAACTTTCTATTTTTGGAAATATTTTCTCGGGAATTGAAAAAGCTGTCATTACTTTTTCAATTCTCAAAAAAAAATTTTCCAAAAATGAAAATTAATGTGTGCCCTAGGGGCACACATTAGTAAAATCCATATTTATAACACTCTTGCAAATAGTTATATACCATTAAACATATAAAATATATATGACCTTGACTACTCCTATAGAGTTGCTATTTCTATAACCATTGCAATCGTTTATACCTGTCACCAATTAAGAAATGCAATGCCCCCAAAGCAATGGAGGAGATATTTTTCAATAATTGCATAACTGTTTTTAAAGATCTTATTAACACAGACGTGTGGCCTCGTTGCCAACGCTGATTTTTGTTTAAAAAATTCCATAAACTATATATTTATAACACTCCTTTAAATAGTTATATACCATTCAACATATAAAATATAGGGTAAAATATTATTTTTGTCCCTAAACTATCACAAAAGTTCGTTTTTCGTCCCTAAACTTTCAAAAGTTTGTTTTTCGTCCCTAAACTATCACAAAAGTTCGTTTTTCGTCCCTAAACTTTTGAAAGTTCTATTTTCGTCCCTAAACTTTTTCAAATGTATTGATTTTCGTCCCTCCCACATCAGCACTCTCATCAAGCCACGTCAGCACTTCGTCAGAAGGAAGGACAAAAATCAATACGTTTGGAAAAGTTTAGGAACGAAAATAGAACTTTTGAAAGTTTAAGCATGAAAAACAAACTTTTGTGATAATTTAGAGACGAAAAACGAACTTTTAAAAATTTAGGGATGAAAAACGAACTTTTGTGATAGTTTAGGGACGAAAATAATATTTTATTCTAAAATATATATGACCTTGACTACTCCTATAGAGTTGCTATTTCTATAACCATTGCAATCGTTTATACCTGTCACCAATTAAGAAATGCAATGCCCTATGGGCTATATCTTGAAAAATGGTAAGCAAGAGTGTACATGAGTAGATAATGTAAACTGTAGACATAGGAAATGCAGAGAGTGAAATCCAGCCAAGTGTATATTTTATACATTTCCAGTACTATACAGGTCCAAGGCCAGCTTAGAAAGAACTGTTTCCAGTCAAAAGGAGCCAGGATTCCATAGCCATTTTGGGAGAAAGTAATGTTTTTCTAAAGAATTTTCTTGGTGACAAAAATGGGAAGTACCTAGAATATGGAAGTGCTATGATCAAATATGAGGGTGTTCCATATTAGATGCTTGCTTAATCATGTAGGTGAGGAACATAAATTCCAATTGTCTTTTTGACCTATCGCCAATATATATTTTTATATAGTTAGGTGAGACTACAGTCACCTTTCCAATGGGAACATAGTGATTTGGTTGATAAGAATTCGAGTTAGAATAACACATACAGATGTCTCAATTATCTCATAGTGCAAGAGAGATATGATTTTTGTGGATTGGCACAATGGCACTCATACAATATATGGGATTTGTGGGGTAAAAGATTCTTGGATTTGTTTGGAAAAAGGCAATTAGACTAGCATCTAATCAAAGATCTCAATAACATTCCAACTTTTGAGAATTTGATGACTCAAAATTAGCCCAAATTTTGGAGCTCATATAGTTGAAAATTTTATCTAATTTGGGAGGATATTAGAGAATAGAATATATGCCCTCATTTCTTGGCTGGCTATAGAGAATAGTAATGTTACAAGAGTAAGATTAGTTAAATAAGATCGAAAGGGTGATTTGATGAGTGTTTTTTTTTACTTTTTATGCATTGGAAATATGGGCAATTTCATTTTGGAAAATACTAACGAGTACCTTTAAGGTACCGGTTAATAATCCGTTTAAAGAAAATTTTTATGAAAAATGAAAAAAAAGTAATTAATATATTGACAGCTTTTTTCATTTCTCATAAAAGTGGTATCAAAATTTTCTTAAAATGAATTATTAACCAGTGCCCTAAAGGCACTCTCTAGCATTTTCTTTTTCTTTTTTAAACATTCTTTTAAAAAGATACTATGGAAGAAAGTGTAGGGGAAATGTTTCTTAATTGAGAAATGCTAACGAGTGCCCTAAGGGCACTTGTTAATAATCCATTTAAAGAAATTTTTTATAGGGAATGAAAAAAAAATAATTAATATTTTGACAGCTTTTTTCATTTCCCATAAAAATGGTATATAAATTTTCCTAAAATAGATTATTAATGAGTACTCTAAGAGCACTCGTTAGCACCACCCTTCTTAATTTGTTAGACAAATTGGCAGTTGGGATGATCATAAGCATTAAAGGGTACAAACTTTGAACATACAATTTGCAAGATCGATGGGGCAGCTAGCTAGCCATCATTTTGTCATTTATGGAATATGCCAATATGGAGGATAGAAATGAAAGAATTCATAAATGAGAAAGTGGGACATGAAATAAAGTTGTTAAAATTCATTAGGGCCTGTTTAGTAAAAAAAATGGAGAGTAATAAATAAACTTCTTGTATTATTGATTGTGTATTAATTATATCACTAACTTCAAGTTCAAGCCATTAAGATTTGAGATACTACAAGAGCCGGTTCACTAACTTCAAGTTAAAAAAGTATTATTAAAGCTAACTGATTGAAACTAACAAACTAATTCACTAATTACAAAAGTACATGTGGAGTTTATTATTAAAAAAAAAAAAAAAAGCTTATAAAAAAATATGGTCATGCTAACTAGTGCCTTTAAGACATTTGTTAACAATCTAGTTAAATAAAGTTTTTATGGGGGGGGAAAAAAACAATTAATGTTTTGACAGTTTTTTTCATTTTTCATAAAAGTGATATTAAAATTTTCCTAAAATAAATTGTTAATTAATACTCTAAGGGCACTCGTTCGCATTTCTCTAAAAAAAAATACAAAAGTACATGTGGAAAATGAAAAATTTGTGAAGAAAAACACAAATAATTGCTTAATCTTATTTTATTTATTTTGAGAGATATTTTCAAATTATGGTGTCTGCTTCTACTAATTACTCTTTATTATCAGATCAAGACATTAATTGATTTTTATTTTTTAGTGTAAGTAAGGATTAAACGCCAAATCTCTTACTTGATAACAAGAGACTTTACCAGTTGAACTCATTAGAACCCAAACATAATTGCTAATCTAAAATATAATTTCTAATATATATATATATATATATATTGTGGGGCCAGCAAGTCAGACAGTCCGGCCCACTTCGTTCCAGGATCGAAGGCCCGAGCCGAGGAGGCGTCCAAGGTCCGAGGATGAAAGTAAGAAGCCCAGGAGCCCAATAAGCCACGCCGAGGATGACTCTGTCCTCGGACATCCGACACCATAAAGTAAACAGGCAACACACCATCAAGGGGAGCCTTCCTGACTATTCAAAGAGCAGAGAACAAGTACCACGCGCCAGCAATGGAAGCATGGTGGAGGAGCAAGTTCAGGACGAATTATCACCTCCACATTAAATGCCCTCAACTAACGTCCTGGCCGCATTAATGAGGAGAGGACTCCAAAACAGTGCCACTTTGGTTGCCGCAACCCACAAAGAGAATAGGAAGGCGGCTGATGGGACAGGTACTCAAATAATGACCTGATTGCTCAACAAATGTAGGGTTAGGATCAATTGGGGGAGGGGTATATAATGTAAGGAACCCCTCCTGAAAGGAGGAGGGGATGAACGAAAGAGTACTGGAGCAACCTGTATTCTCTGAGAAAACCTTGTAATCAATCTTCAAAGAAATTATAAGAGCTCCAAGCCTTGGAGAACAAGTCCTAGGAGCATTACTACGCATCCCAATTCACGCTTAGGTTATCTAACCCACATGCAACCATGCATGGTCGTTGCACTTCTCACTAAGGCCTAGTTCTTGAACTCATTCTTTATAAATTCATTGCGGGGCAAGCTGGGCTTGGGTCCACTCCCTCAACCCGTAGAAGTGCTCAAACCTGGTCCCTACATATATATATATATATATATATATATATTTGTTTATTTAACATTATATTTTCTTAACCAATTCCCATAATCTTCTTACACCTCTTCTTCTCGTCCTATTAATCTACATATATATTGGTATTAGAGCCATATCCATCATATAGTTTCCATCTCATTTGATTAGTATACTTGGATTATTGTCCTGATTAGTATGCTCTGGGATTTACAGTTGCTACAATATGTGGATCCTCTATGTTAGTCACATCAGAACATTGGACTTGATAATCAAGTAAAACACTAAGGGGTTTGTTTCCAAAAGTCTTAAAGAATCCAGTTTCCCATTGTCACCTTATGGACATTTGAGCCTGGAGTTGGCGTCCTAGTCTTGTTAGGTTTTGGGTAAATAATTCTTTCCTGAAGAAACTATCATGGCCAATTCATCTTCGGTAGTCACTAATACCACTAAACCCACCTTTGACCTCTCTCTTCGTACATCCACTGTAAATAGGTTAGACTACTTGTATGAGATCTCTCTTGTAACCGAAGATAGTAAAATCCCCATTATTGACTTCCTTATTGTAAACCCATATACAGTGTTTAATAAACCCCCCTTCATTCAAAAAAACCATTAAAAAAATTATTGGTCCTTCTCATCCTTCTACTGTAAAAGAATATGTCTAGGCCTCCAAGTTTGACCAATTCAATATCCCAGCAAGTGAAGATGAAAATTTCATCACCCTTGCTCTTCCTAGAGAGTTTGTAATTTCATGGCAAAAATAAGGGTATACACATCTCCATTTTGGTGCAGTAAAGAAAGGGACTCCCTGTAGCCTTTAGGATTTCACTCCTTGACTCCAGATTTTTGGAATATCAAAATGTGGTCATAGGAATTTTTCCGACCACTCTAAATGTGGGAACAGTTTTTGACACACTCTTTCCAAACTTTAATATGCCCCTCAAAGATCCTCACATTTGTGATGCTCTCATGGTGCAAGTCTTGATTACAGGAGCCTCTCAAGTACAAGACATATTTGCCACTACATTCCACTATCAGCTTGCTTACAGGCTTCAAAATCATGCCTTTGACAAGGTAGTTCCAGACATGGCTCAATCTAATGATGCTTTGTTGATCCAAGTTGATGCAAGAATGACCCCCATGTGTACGTTTGTCCCAAGACAACTCATTAGAGACTAGATGACTTCTTTCTTCCCAGAATCATGGATTATGAAATATGAGACGCTTCACCAAGCAATCAAGCCAGTCCAGTCGAACAATCCTTTCTTTATTAGGAAGGAAAATGGTGAAGTTGAAACAAGGTTTTTGCTGGCCCCACCAGAAAAGAAAGATGTGACAGTTTTTCCAACTCAAATTGTTATGCTTCAACCTGTTTCATATGTTTGTGAAGATGTCCTTAAGATTAATGCATTTCGTGAAGATGGAAAGCCTTGTTATGCAGGCAAATCACCCTCTGGCCACATATGGTGGGATATCTGTGATTGTGCTGAACGTAGAAAAGAAGAAACTCTTGAGGAAGACTATTCAAGAAGAAGGAAGAAAAAATCCACTCAACAAATCCTCAAAGAAAGATATGAAGCAGGTGATCCAGAAGTTGATCTCCTTAGAGAACCCTCTGGAAAAATTAACTATCATGTTCTTTATCCTAGAACTAGAAAGCAAAAAATCTCTCATTCTCCTCCATGAAAAGAAACCAAGTCTAGAGAAGATCATGATCAAAACCTTAAACCTCCATTAATCCCATACTACCAGAAAGTCCTTCCCCATATACCGAGTTGTCAACCTTTTCCAAATAGCCAAACCTATTCATAGAAACCGTTACTTTGTTACATGTTAACCATGCCTCACCTTCCTACTCACAGGATTTTCCTCCTCTTGAAAGTTTTGAACATCCTCAAACTAGCATAAAGCATGTTTGGAAAATCAAAAATCATGTTGGAACCAACCTAGATGGAACCAGGAGACAAGTTTCATTAGCAGAAGTAGCTCTAAATTGGCAAGCAAAAAATGTTGTGGCACAAAACCAAGCCCTTTCAAAAATTCTTGATAACCAACAGAAGTTAGCTAAGGTAGTTGCCCATACCCTTTCATCCTCAGGTTCTCTTACCGATGATTTGAAGAAAAAAATCAAGATGGTTGAACAAGAGCTTGCAACAATTGTATCCACAGTTAAAGATATGTCTATTTTTTTCCCTCTCATAGGGCAGAAAGAAAAAGAAAGAAAACAATTGCTGACACAACTTCAATCCAAAGAAGGATCACAGAAGGAAGTTATCCAACCTTCCCCGATACTTGTCTATACTCTTTACCAACCTCGACAATCATTATATAAAGACCTATCCATACCCTTAATCTCTCCATTTTCATCAACCTCGTCGGGACAACACCTCCAACCATTAGCCATGACACATCCTGATTATAACCCTTTCAAGCCAAGCAGAATTTTCCCAGCCATAATTATCCAACTCCACTCAAACTAGAACTTCAAGCTAGGTCACAAAATGAACCTTCTCCTAAGAAAAAGGATAAAGAACCATTATATCAACCTCCATATCCAACCATTGGTGCTTCTTCAAAACCTCCAGACATGAACATGTTAACTGTGAATCCTGACCCTTCAAATCCAATTTCATCATTCCTGAAAAACCTTACCCTTGAAAATCCAAGAGAACCTTTTGTGCTTCCAGTAATTGATACCACTGATTTAGACTTATCTGATCTTGGTTTAGAAGAGTGTTCATAACGGATGATCAACCAACTGTGGAAGAAGATGATGTCCTCCGCCCTAAACCACCTCCACCGCCACCTCTAATTTTTCCTCCACCACCTTTTGTTCCTGACAACCAAACACGTCTAACCCACCCATCAACCATAGATTCAAAACATTTGTTTACCATTGATAATGCTCCTCCTTCCAAGTGGCATGATGAAATTTTTAACATGTATTCATGGTGCATAGCTGAACTCTAAGCCCCAAATTCTACTGTTGCTCATGTCATTGCCAAGTTTGTTGCAAGACTCATAGGAAGAATAAGAGAATAGTGGATTAATTTAGGAGAATTTCGACATAGACAAGCAGCCTAATCCAAAACACTAGAAGATTTTTTCACAATTCTTCATAATGAATTTCTTGGCTCACTTACCCATCATACAGAAGTAGCACGAGAAGAATTTTTGGCTATGAAGTGCTGCTCATTTGAAAGAAAAGATCTCAAAAAGCATTTTGATAGAATGTCAAGATGATTCTACTCTTTCAATGGTATAGATGATGTCAATTCCAAGCATACCTTCCTCAACTCCCTCCCGGAACCATTGGGAGATGAAACTCTCCACATGATGAACCTCCAAAAGATAACACTGCGGTAAGTCTCCTTGGGAGAAATTTATCAACATATGCTTATTGCTCTAGAAAAGCTCTGCAATCAGAGGAAATTTTTTTATAAATAGAAAAAGTTCATGATAAACTCAAAGACAGTTACAAAAGGAAGGACTTTCAGATAAAGTGTTATGAGAAAAATTGTGACTGTTCAACAAAAAGAAGAAATCATTTCAAGAAGTATCCCTTGAAATCCCTTGAAAAGAAGACACCATGCAGGACCAAAGAAGAAAATTTTCAAGAAGAAAAAATAGAAATTTCTCAGAAGAAAACAGTTTAAAGGAAAGACTTCAAAAGTCTGTTTTATATGTAGAAAACCAGGCCATTTTGCAAAAAATTGTCCAAAAAAGGAGAAAACAGCAAAGCTTCTTGAACAAGCACAGATTCATGCAGATGACACTCCTTTCTCAGATGTAAAATCACTTTTCTCACTTGATGATGACTACTCTCCTCAAGCTCTAGTAGTCATGGCTTATTCCACATTACAAGAAGATTCAAACTCAAATAGTGATGATGTGTCAGACCCAAAAATCCAAACTATTTATACATCCCATCTTGTTATAGCTCCTCTAACCAGCCCCACTCCCATAGCCCAAGTACATATCCTCCTAGAAACTTACTCTAGACTCATTCCAATTATAGCCCTTTTTTATACTAGAGCTGTAGCAACAATTCTCCATCCTAAGATTTTACCCTCAGAATTCTGGTTGCCCCATAACCAAATGTTTTGTGCTGCAAATGGAGAGACATTCTTAATTACCTAGAAGAGTAAGCCTATCTTTATTAGAATTTTCCCAACCTTTACCATAAAACACCAAGTCCTTGGATCCTTTCTTACAGGTAGAGACCTTCTTATAGGATTTGATCTCCTTCACCAAATACCTAGCCTTAGATGGTCTTCAAAAGGACTTTTGCACAAACATCACCTTTTCACTTGGACCCAAGTCCCTCATCTATTTACAATTGACCCATTTGACTCTTTGAGAATCTAGATCATCAACGATTGTTGTGCAAATAGCCATTTTGAATTCCTCCTTAAAAATCCAAACCCCTTGTGGAAGAACCCAAACTTTTTCATACATCTTCCCTTAAAAAAGAATGAAGAAGTAAACACCACAAAAGTCAGCCACCAAGGAATGAACCCAGAACATTTGGCCTTAGCTAAGCAAGAGTTATCTACCCTCCTCTCAGAAGGTCTCATTGAACCCACAACCTCCCTGTGGGCATGTGAAGCTTTTTATCTCAACAAGCATGCTGAGCAAATCCGAGAAAAACTCAGATTGGTCATCAATTACCAAGATTTTAATCATTTTCTTGCAGATGACAAGTTCCCTTTGCCAAACAAAAGTGCTCTCTTCCAGCATCTTTCAAGTGCAAAAGTATTTTCAAAATTTGATCTTAAAGTTGGATTTTGGTAATTAGAAATTCATCCAGAAGAAAGGTACAAGACAGCATTTTGCATTCCAGATCACCATTAGCAATGGACAGTCATGCCTTTTGGCCTAAAAAATGCCTCATCCCAATTCCAAAAAGCAATGTTAACACTGTTCCAGTCATTCTTGGCCAATGCATTAATCGATGTGGATGATATCCTCCTATTCTCAAAAGATGTAGAATCTCATGAAAAGTTGCTCACTGAATTCTATAATTTAGTAAAATCCCAAGGAATAATGCTTTCAGAAAAGAAAATGGTCATTGGACAGTCTTCTATATATTTTGTTGGGAGTAAGCATTTCAGATAGAAAATATACTTTGCAGCCTCACATAGCTGTCTCTCTTGGCAAATTTCCAGATAAGCTCACAAGTACCAAACAGATACAACTATTTCTTGGAATTTTTAATTACATGTCTGACTTCATTCAAAAAGTTTCTAGATACAGGAACTGTTTAGCTCAACTCCTGAAGAAAACCCCTCCAGAGTGGAATTCTAGTCACACATAAGCAGTCCAACAATTGAAAAGACTAACAAAAAAGCTTCCCTCGTTACAGATTCCGAGAACAGGCAAATGAATTTTGCAGACAAATGCAAGTGACGAGTATTGGGCAGCAGCTCTTTTTGAAGAAATTGGTGGAAAAAGAAACATTTGTGGATATAAAAATGGTGCATTCAAGCCTTTAGAACTTCATTATCACTCCACTTTCAAAGAGATCCTTGCAGTAAAACATGGAATTGAAAAATTCCAGTTTCACTTTCTTGGGCATAATTTTCTAGTTGAAATGGACATGTCCTCCTTTTCAAAAATGCTTCAGTTCAAAAGAAAAATGCTCTCACATCCTCAACTACTCAAATGGTCAAATTGGTTTTCACAATGATCTTTCCAGGTAAAGCACATCAAAGGAAAAGATAACTTGATCACTGACAACCTTTCTAGAAAGCCTCCAGCTATTAACACCACAATTGTTCCTTCACCCCCGTGTGTATATCCTATTACAAATCCATCCTCATCCTCTGGCCCTTCCTCTACAGCCCCTGATGATATCCTTAATATAATAGAAAACATTCCTCTTGAGATAAAAGGCCAAATAAAGGTCTTGACCCTTGAAGCCAGATCCAAAAAAATCATTAGAGTCCTCCATAATTATCTTAAAGAACACCACAACTACTTCCTTGCCATTTATCCTGACGTGGACCAACCATGGAAAACCCCTTTTGCCTTTTGGGTAACCAACTGGATGGTTATACATTATCGTTACATGTGGTATTTACTCAATGAGTATTACTTATATCTTCATTTTGAACTAGAATTTTACAGATTTATTTTTCCTCGTGAAAATAGATATTTTCAAAATTTTTGGTTTGAAATCCTAAAAAATGATGCTCAAAATGGAGATATGTGTACCCTTGTTTTTGCCATGGTTCCAACAAAATTTTTTATTTTTCAAACATGCTTTGTGGTGGTTTGAGGATATTCAAAACTTTCAAGAAGAGAAAAATCTTGTGAGTAGGAAGGTGATATATATATATATATATATATATATATATCTCCGAGTTGAATTTGGAGAATTCCATACAATCTGTCTGTATACATTGAATAGGGTAGCATGAATTGCTGGAAATGTGAGGTCTGCACTCTGCAGCTTTGTTGCTTATAATATTTTTATTTTTTATTTTTTTGAAGTGTAATGTAATGTTTTGAATATTGTATTTCACTATTTGATTGACTAAATTCTTATTCATTAAAAAAAAATCTATCTTTCCAAAATTTTTATTTTTGAATCATACCTTTAAAATTTAAATGGGCTGGTTGCTCTTGATCTATTTTTCTTCATCAACCATTTATGCCATTTCTTCTCTGTTTTTTTATTTTTTATTTATATATATATATATATATATATAAAAACCTTGTATGTGAATGTGAAGAGAAGCTAGTAGGCCCATCCTCTCATGGGTCACGCTTGGATAGGGTCACTTGGAGATGAATTGGGCTTTTCCTTTGTCTGGTCTTTTGGTGGAGAAATTGAAGGCCGGGCCTAAAGAAGCTAACCTACAAAGAATAAAAAGCTTGAGTTTGCAAGTGAGCTGTGACCCTTTTAAAACAAAGTAGACTGTGACCAGTTTGAGTTTGAGTTGGCGTGGTTTGCATTATCCTCGGCTTTAGATCCAACTTAACTGGGCCACCCAACAAGCATTTGAAGAAGAACCCACAATCCATGTAAGTTTCAGGCAAACTAGCTGAGCCCAAGAAACAACAACACTGTATAAAGATTTCTCTTCGCTTGCCCAATTTCCTCTTATTGTGCTTGGAGGAATAAAGATCAACGAGCACAAAGATATTGACTTAGCTAGTGTTTGATGACTCTACTTTCTGGAGAGAATGAGTGTTGGGGGAGAAAAATTTTGATGGGATACATTATTTTGAGAACTAGCTTCCGTTATTAGTTATTACACTGAAATTCTGATTAAAATGTCATCATGTTGATTATGACATATTAGAAATAGTGTTTGCTAATAATTTAGCCTTTAAATATTTTCTCTAATGAATGGAAAATAAAAAATTAATACCCACAAAATCAATCACAGTAGTGATTTTTAGTTGGATTGCATGACAATTTGCAATCTTGTAGATTTATCATTTATCACAGAAATGTTTTTTTTTAATTACTATTTAAAAAAAAAATCAATTTCTTGTTTAAAACTGTGGTGGAAAAAAACTGAGTTTTATGGTAATATATATATATATATATATATATATATATCTTGATTTTTTTTTTCTTTGAAGAATCTAGTATATTGATATTTGATACTTTTTTTATTTTATTTTTTGAGAATCTTAAACTGGGAAACTTTTTTTTTTGAGAGAGTTTTTAACCTATGGCGTCCGCTCCTGATGATAGCTTTTTATCATTAAACCAAGACACCAATCAGTTTTTGGTGTAGACAGAGATTGAATCACAGATCTCTTATACAACAATCAAAGATTTTACCAGTTGAGCTAATTGGAACTCACAACTAGGAAACTAAATATACAAAGTGGGTGTCAAGGTTTTTCCAAAATAATTGAAGCATACTAAAATCGAGTGTCTACCTAACAATGGCTATCTAAATCGACATCATTTTCCTGGTGGGTTTTGAGAGAATCAGAGAGTATCTTTCAGAGGGAGAAGTGTAGAGAAAAGGGGCCCCAGAAATTGATTCAGAATTGAAACAATTCATGGCGGCTTTCAATTATTAGTGGAGGATTGCAATGATGGTCACTACGATAATGATATAATGGCTGTAATTATTCAAAAATTAAACGCAGATTAAACTAAGCTTTACTTTCCCAGAAGTAGTCATAAACCAATAAGCCTAAAGTATGTTGGTCACCTTGTCATTTTGATAGGACATAATTTTCTCATTATTGCACCTTTCCCTGAACTTACCTAAATTGGTTTGTTCTTCTGTAATAATTGTTACAGAATCTACTAGTAATTCTAATAATACATATATTGTCACAATTTTTGTCATAACTATCTTACGTATTAAACTGTAATTGGCTGCTTCTCACTTTCACATGGACTCACAATTTTTTCTCCACTATTCATTGTATGTCACATGGACAGTTGTGGCACAAATTGTGCCATTTTACGTGGTCTTAAATTTTTAGTGCAAACAAAAGAAAATAAACAAATTAGCAAAGTGAGATTCTATAATGCAACACAAAAGTGATTGTTTTTTGTTTTTTTGCATTAGAAAAATAAAGCAAATGGAAAGCATTAGTGGGTACCCCAACTTTTATAATTGGGTGCATTTCTGAGGAGGAGATCACTTCTTTTTGCTATAGAGTGAATTTGAGTACCTAAAAAAAAAAAATTGGCAATCTATTGCAAGTTCAACCCATGAATTATAATTTCCATTTCATATGAAATAGAAAAATCCATTTTGTGATTTAAATTATGTTATTTAAACCTAAAGGAATATGTGATATCATGTCAATATGTCATCTAAAATTAGGTCATAGCACGTTTAGTTGTTCATCAATAATGAGAACAGTGTAAAAATCCATTCAAAGAGAGCCCCATATATGAGAGATTTTGGCTTTGCTTAAATCAAGTTGGCTTTGGATAGAAAATCAGCTTGAGATGGTGATTTTTTGGTTCAAAGTTTGAAATACAAAGGGGAAACAAGCTTGTTGATGATGGTTTAGTGAGTCAATGAGCCGTGTCCATGGCTCACAAAAGCAAAGCTTGGTTGGCTGCCACAGAAAATGGGGGATTAGTGGAGAATTAGGAGGATTTTGGAGTGGAAAAAGTAGTAGATGAGCATCAGTTAGTGGATCCACTGATACAATACAAAGGTAAAGAAAGTCTCCACTCATCTTTTGTTATATTGACCATAATATCCTTTTGTTGTAATAAAACTTTTTTTTCTTTTTTCTTTTTTTGCATAGAAATGCCCTATTGACTTGTCAAAATAAGTGATATATACCAATAGCTCTTTATCACTGAAATTACAATTTGTTCCAGTGTGACTATATATTTGGGAGTAATCTTACAAATACATTATTTTCACAGTCATTAAATTGACAATTAAGTCTTAATTTTATATGGGTTCATTATTGATGTTATTTTATTGTTTATTATTAACAACTTACTTTCTCGACAATTATAAAAAGTGATGTGAGAATAGTTATTATGATTCTAGACTTATTATTTATTAACTAATGAAACAAAATTAATGAATAACGGTAGTTAGTTGTAACTTGTAAGTAGTCGTCTAAAACTATAGTTTCAAATTTGGATTATAGGCTTCTGATAAGTTTATGTTTTAATTGGTGTTTTAGTCTGATGATAAAAAACATTATAGAGCTGACGCCATAATAAAAGTCAACAAAAATATGTTCACCAAAACACATAAATGTTTAACAAATTCTGGTATTTAGGCGAGTGGGTATGATTGTCATATGATGGGAACAAGTACAAATTATTAGTAGCTTTTCCTACCATTGCAACTTTCGATGGTTAAAATTTAAAGAGAAAAGCAAGAGTGATGCTGTAGATAATGAACAGATAACATATCAAGGTGCATATGACATACCACACCACTTCTCAAACATCAGCTATTTAAGGGCCACACAGCCAGAGAGTAACTTCTCCACTAGCTTTTCATATAGCCCATTGGAATCTTGGATGTCATGTAAGCTTTACATACTTATCAGATTCTTGAATCTGATGAGTACG
Organism: Quercus ilex subsp. ballota; assembly: GCA_032727855.1. Lineage (NCBI taxonomy): Eukaryota > Viridiplantae > Streptophyta > Magnoliopsida > Fagales > Fagaceae > Quercus > Quercus ilex. The sequence continues at coordinate 59,210,563 of CM064910.1, forward strand.
GAATTCTGCTACTGATATAAATCCATCCACGAGTCCTAAAAAAGAATGGGGTTGGAGTGAGGGCTTCATCACCCTCACTCTGCTCCTACATTCAACAGTTGGCCTTTGCATAGTCATTTACCTCAGCACATGAAGAAGAAGAAGCACATTAATTCTCTTTTAGTGGTACTGGTCTTTGGCTGAAGCATGGCAAACCGGCAAGTCAGAAAACGGCATCAGATATTCAAGTCTTTCTAGCTCTCTCTCTATATATATATATTTCCTTCTGTAATGTTGGTGTAGTTCTTGCATGAGAGCAATAAAAGTAGTGTGTGTTAAGAACTTGTTTCCAGACCTACCAAGGTGAGCTTTCAGAATTATTCCATTTGCAGTAGACTAAACTATTGTTTTCTGCAAATTTGAGTAATGATGTGACCACCTCTCTTTCTGTGTGTGCGAGTCCATGCATATGTGTGTTTCTGTAATTCAAATACGATTGCAACATGTAGTTCCTATATGAGTGGTTGAGATCTTGTTTTGTTTTCAATTGGTAGTCCATCAACCAATAAAAGCTAAGAACTTCGACAAAAATTCATTCTATTTGAGATATGTTCTACTGTATGATATGGGACATGAATGAATGTCTCTTCTAAAGAGCCAATTTCACCTTGTACTTGATCTATTTAATTTAAATTCTTTTCGAGTTTGAATTCATCAAAGCAAACATTGATTATATTCTCAGGCTACAGTATGGGAATCGGTCAACACATTCAGTACCATAAACCAACGATAATTCTGTTTGTTTTTTGGACAAGTAACTAATGGCTGGTTATGGAACTAACATAGAAAATCTCAGAATTTTGAGCTTCTTTTGACAGATTTCAACCAGCCCATGTGTAAAATTCAGCACTTGCAAAACTTTAACTGCAATGAACTCGATCTATACAATCCAATAGAAATTGCAAGTAAATGAAAAAATTCATCTCATTTCTGATATATTGAAATGCAAAATGTACATAACTTGTGACAAGTGAATCTATATCCACCCACTTTGCATAGACTAAAACTCAAGACAACCCATTTGGCCATCTGGATCTATAGCCTAATAAAAAACTCACAACACATATGAGCTCAGATGGGATATCAAATTACCAAAAAGAAGAAAAAAAAATGGGTTGTGGATAAAGAACAACAAATTAATATGTAACCGGCAGCTTGTGTACGACCCTCATTCAGTTTTTCCAAGACCCCTTTCCTAACTTTAAAAGAGAAGCATATAGCAATTCATTCCAAGTATCTGGTACTCCAGGCAAGCACCAATGGCTGCAATCTTGAAATTGTTCAGCGGCGGCATTCTGTTCTTCTACGGTCTTGTATTCCCTTCTGTAAACGGACGGGTGTCCATCTTTTCTGTAATCTGTAAGCCTACTTATGTTCATATATACTACAGGAGATCTCATGCTTTGAAGCACGTGCTCTAGAGTTCTCATCTTTGAAGGGTACTTTGCTAAGTATGTTTCATTAAAGATTGGCTCAGTTTCTTTGTGGCACTGTCCTCCTGAGTTCCATTGACCCCCTCTGCAGCAACATCAAACAGGTCAGTTGTGCAATACCACAGGTAGAGACAGAACAGGTCTGACTTCCATTATTCATATCTACATCCCTTACAGTGAAAGAAAATATCAAGGATGACATAAGTTTTTGCCAGGTTCAGAAAATGTTTTAGCCTTATGAATGTAAAGCAGCATTAGATGAATTCAAATGTTGAAAAATGTTCTCTTAGACTCAATATAAGGACATCATTACATGAGAGGATATTTACTTCATCAAAAAAGCTCAGAACTGGATAAGCTTGAAAATTATTTGGTATAGCACTATATAAAGTCAGTCCACTCAATTTGAATGTGTCAGGTCCATGAATAAAAATATCTGACAGAACTGATGGGAGGTTTGCAATTACTACTTTATTTAGTTGTGAGGTTTTTTCTCAAAAAAAAAAAAAAAAGTTGTGAGGTTAAATTTGCAATTGACTAGTAAATATTTCTTCTGAAATATTCCATTAGTTTTAGCTATGGTTCACTACAAACAAAGACTTCCTGACATAGTCCAGGTATTTATCTGTTAATTCAATTTATCAAAAAATTAAAGTATTTTACCAGTTAATTCTAGACATCAAAATTCCAACAATGAGCTTATGCTAAGTTTCAAAAATAAATCAACACATAAAGATTAGGTCCACTATGCAAGTTTGCAACTCAAGATTTTGAATGGTCAATTATGCATAGAGTTTAGCTGTACAAAATTCCTTACTTAGCCTAATAACTCAAAAAGCTACTAGAGTATGGCACAGTGAGAATGGAGCAAAGAGAAAAATGTAGGTTGTTAGCGCTTTGCACATAAGTGGAGGTAAGCTAGAGTAAAGAAATAGTCCTAAACCTGAAATGGGTGACTGAATATCCTCTGAAGAAAACCTGAGTCCGGTTGAAATCAATGTTCTTGTCAACCCATCTAGCCCAAGTGGTGAGAGCCCTCTTGTATGCTTCCAAAGCCTTGAGTCTTGGGTGCACATAGTTGCCTTCTTGGTAATAGTCTTCACTGTAGGACCACCAATGCAAGAAATCAAGAACACACAAGCTTATTTTTCATGATCACAATAACAATCATGCCATACAGATAATAGTAATATGGTAATTTAAATGCAAAATTCTATTATTTGTTCCTAAATTACAAAACAGGCTAAAATAGATTTTATTGTCCCTTAACTTTAATGTCGTTTGTCATTTTGGCCCCTTATGTTACATTTCAAAACTTACAATTAACCTCCTAAATTTTCAAATTTGGAGAAGGCGTATGACAAGCTTGAATGGAATTTTATAAGGGATATGTTAATCAAAGCTAATCTTCTAGAGGATCTCATTGACATCATAATGAGTTGTGTTTCGACCGTGTCAACATCCATTATGGTTAATGGAGAAGCTTTAGACCCAATTTATCCTTCAAGAGGGATAAGGCAAGGGGACCCCTTATCCCCGTACCTTTTTATCCTTTGTACAGACTTTCTTGGCCAACTAATAGAGGAGAAATGTAATATGAAGGAGTGGCAGCCAGTTAAAGCTTCGCAAAGTGGCCCAGCCTTCTCCCATTTACTCTTTACCAATGATTTGGTATTCTTTGCTAAAGCAGATCATGCTAATTGTGCTAAATCTTTGCTAAAACAGATCATGCTAATTGAGCAAATTGATGTTTTCTGTGGTGTTTCGGGGCAAACTATTAGTGAAGCTAAATCTAGAGTGTATTTCTCGCCTAATGTGGATGATGTTACCAAGGTGTCCCTTTGTGATGTTTTGGGTTTTGCCTCAACTCCGAATCTTGGCAAATACTTGGGAATTCCTATTAAGCATTCTGGATCATCTTCCCAAGACTATAATTTTGTCCTGGATAGAGTAAAGCAAAAGCTAGTTGGCTGGAAGTCTAATTTGCTCTCCATGGCTGGTCGGAATGTCCTCATTCAAGCCTCTTCAGCAACAATCCCAGCCTATGTCATGCAGTGTGCCCACCTTCCGGGGAAGATTCTTGATGCGCTGGATAGGGTTAACAGAAACTTCTTGTGGGGTACATCAGAGGCAACAAGGAAGATTCACTGGGTTGGGTGGCATAAAGTGACCAAACCGAAGGATAGAGGTGGTCTTAGCCTGCAAACAGCCAGGGGGGAGGAACACTGCCCTTCTTGCCAAATTTAATTGGAGATTGCACAATGAAAAAGACGCCTTATGGGCAAAAGTGCTTGATACAAAGTATTGTACTAGCAGAAGGTGCAATTCTAGTAATGCTGATAGGCTTCCTTGTTCAAGGATTTGGACAGCCATCAAAAAGGGAAGGGAGGTTTTTATGAAGGGTAGTAGGTGGACGGCTGGTAAGGATAGTAAGATCAGCTTTTGGTATGGAAATTGGACTAAACAGGGTCCTATTTGACAGTTGATCCAAGGACCCTTAACTCAAGAAGCATCCATGCAAGAAATTAAGGATGTGATACATGACTCGGGATGGAATTGGAACAAGCTGCCTTTTGAGTTTCCTTTGGATTGCAAGTTAATGCTTCAAGCTATTCCAATTTCTATTCAAGGAAGAGGCGGTGACAGATTAGCATGGGCGGAAAATCCCAGGGGCATTTTTTATTTGAAAAGTGCTTATGGGATTGCAATGGGAGATGATACCAATCTGCCCTTCACTGCAAATTGGATATGGAAACTAGCGATGTTACCTTGTATCAAGTTTTTTCTGTGGAAGTGTGCCCATAATAGTATTGGAGTGAAGGATTGCCTTGTAGGGCGAGGGTTGGGCAGTGATAATCAGTGTTCTATATGCCAAGGGGGTGCAGAAACCATACTCCACGCTTTAAGGGACTGTCCTCGGGTTCAGCTTATTTGGAGGCAACTAGGAGTGCAGGATACTAATCATGGCTTTTGGCGGTCAGAGTTGCAGGATTGGTTGAGTTTAAATGGGAAGTTGAGCAAGAGTGTCATTGATGGGCACCCTCCCTGGAAGTTGCTGTACTCCTTTGCTGTCTGGCACATCTGGAAGAGTAGGAACAATTATGCTTTCAATGGGAAACCACCAAATCCAAATCTGGCTACTGAGATAACCAACCAATCAATAGAATTCATGTATTGCTATTCTTCTTCTAAAGCTCCTAATGGCAGTACAAACAAGCTGGTGCAATGGGAGAAGCCACCAAGCGGCTGGACAAAACTGAACACGGATGGGGCTTCTTTGGGCAACCCGGGTGTAGCAGGCTGTGGTGGTGTTGTTCGGGTTGAGAGCAGCAACTGGGTGGCTGGGTTTGCAAGGAGGATTGGGATAACCAGCAGCTTCGAGGCAGAGTTATGGGGGCTGCGGGATGGGCTTACTCTGTGCAGAAATTTAAATATCTCTGCTCTTATAGTTGAATTAGATGCTAAAGTGATTGTTGATATTTTTCACAATGTTAACCATGAGAATAATATTCTATCTCCCATTTTGGATGACTGCAGGCAACTCATGTCCAGGTTTGATCAGGTCCAAATTAAGCACATTTATCACCAAGCTAATTTCTGTGCAGACGCTCTTGCTAGGCTGGGTGCTGAGCAGGATAGTAGTTTTCTATCTCTTACTTGTCTGCCTGTGGACATTAGAAGTAGGTTGGAATTTGATGTATCTGGTTTGTACTCGGTCAGGCATGGCCCTGATTTGAACTCTGTTATTTAGTTTTAATGAATTCGTCTTTTAACCAAAAAAAAACAACGTCGTTGTGTTAAAAAAAGGGAGGACCAGAGGAGGGGTGGGGGGGAGTAAACCTAAGCAACCACAATGACAGCAATTCACTAACTTAGGGTTAATTGCAATTTTTGAAACTTGAAGGACCAAAATAATAGTAATTCGAAAGTTCAGGCAATTGCACATATTGAAACTTGGGGACCAAAAATGACAGCAATGCCAAGGTTTAAAGGAACTAAAATGTATTGTAGCCTAAAAAATATTGTAACCAATGGCTTTCAGCATTTTCAATACCACAATGCTAGGCATACACAACATAGAAGCAAGCTTTTTAAAAACCAGAACAACAGCACTCACCCTCTTGATGTTTTCTCATGGGTCCACCAGTGACCTGTATTGAAGACTAAGACATCGGCATCATGATACATTGAAGTTGTCCGGTCCATCAAATCCAATCTTAATGTCTCAAATGACCCATTTCTACCTTTGAAAGATGATTCTCTAACAAGGAATGGAGAAGGAACAAAATCCAGAGAACAGTTATAGTCCTAAAATACAGAAAATGCATGGGGAATTAGAGGGTGAAATACCAACATCTTAGGTTATGTTTTAAGGATGTTAGGATAATACTCTCAGAAACTTGCCTCAAATCTGAAAGCATAAATGCCCTTCTTCTTGAATTCTGTCCTTCCTGAGATCTCATAAACCTTATCCTTGTTTTTGGCTGCATGGTGGAGTATACACACCAAAGATTCCCACATGTTCCTATTCAGTGAATCTCCCACAAAAGCCAGCCTCTTTCCTCTCACTCTCTCCAGAAAATCAGTGGCATTCAGACTGAGAATAACATCAGAAATTAACAGAGGAATAAGAACAAGGATTTTATATTTTTAGTTCATAATAGACAAAATTCGATAAAGAGGTTCCCATATTAACAACACTGCACTTCAAACATCAACCATACTAAACTACAGGGGAAGATCCCCTACGTTTTAAGTCCTCCAATTCTCTACAAAATTTATCCAGACATGAGACTCATGGTATTCAAGAAATTCAATGGTCTTAAAAAACCTATGAAACCACACAAAGACCACCCGGATTTTTTAAACACCAAGTGCCTTGGAATTCAGGATACAAATAAATATAGAATATCGACATTATAAATATTTGGTCATTTATCCATAAATAAAGTTGATTAAAAGAACAAATCTGGTAAATTTTTCATATAGGAAAAACCGACCATTTGATATGCTACCAAACATTGGGTATGATTCCTGCACCTTGCTATGAATTTTATCCCATTCACCAATTTCTAGTACCCATGAATGATGAAACCATGCCGAGTAACAAGTAACAAGGAACAATACTCACTAAGATGACACCAGATTTTCCGGGTCACCTCACATTAAACTCTAAGTTTGTATAACCAACTTGTAATTATGGCACATCAAGCTAACAATGTAACTTCCCTATTAAGTAACTGTTTGTTCATTCTTTCAAGAAACACTATGCAATTAAAAGTCGAATTTTCAATTGAATTTTTCTTGCTTACAAAATCACCAAAAGCATCAAGAGAGATCATACCTTGGGATGTCACACCCATTTGGCTGCCATTTCCATTTTAAAAATCCATAATCTGGCCTCTGATGAAGGTGGCAATCAAAATCCCTATCAATGTGAGGGCAAGAACCAGGAGGATAGTAAGGCTTTGAATCATCTTTCACCCATCTACCATCAAATATGTCACATTTCTCATTAGAAACACCATCCATTTTCCTTAGTAGAGAACCATAATTAGAAATTGTGCTTTTGTTCTTCTCATCCGAATTCCCCTCTTGACTTGCCTTGTAAGCAATTTCTTCTCTAGTAGCAGCTTTATCTAGTCCTGCATTGTACGAAAAATTGTCCACATTCTTATTTTCTGTGCCATTATTCCGATTACTCGAATTCCTTGCAGATTTCCCTGCTACTGAATTCATATCTTTTACGCTAGAAAGGCTCAAATTCTCAATAACAATTCCTTCTTTACCACGGAAGCTTTCATCTTTCACAGTCTTAGAGAAGTTACCAGAATTATTCTTCCTTAAAATCAATCCTCCATCTGAAGCCAAAGAATCGCCCACTTTCTCCTTATCAGGAAAGCTTCCATTTTTAAGGCTCTCAGTTAAATTCCCAAAATGGGTTTTCCCTGAACCCATCCTTGCCCCCTTAAGATCTCCCACTTTAGTGTCCCCTGAAACATTTGCTTCATGGGTTTTGTAGGGCACATGTCCTTCTTTACTCCCTTGAAACAAACCCACGTCGCTCTCCACCTTTGAAGTAGCATTAGTATTACTAGCAAAAGATGATAGAGATCCAGAAGTACTTGAAAATGGCAGTGTAGAATTAACACCAACACTATCAAACCCTTGCAACCAAGGTTTGCCAACCAATGACTTATTCAGCAAAAATACAACAACAAGAAGAAGAGAAACTCCAATCCCCAAACCAAACCCAGAAAATACTTTTCTTCTTGGCAGTACAAACTGCTCTGAAAGTGGTAGTTTTCTCATTTCCATGTACAATGGAGGTGATGGAAATGTGAAGGGTGAGAGAGGGAATCTATGTGAGCGTAAAAAACGTTTGGACTTTTGGTAAAGGAACAATATAAAGTAGGAAGAGAACTTGAGGTTCGGAGATCACAAGGGTGAAGCATCGGATAATGCTTGATCTTTGGTTCTGTTTTGAAAAAGATAAATGAGAACAGAGTAATAGCGTTGAGGCAGAGGTGACAGTGTTTGAAAAGGTTTCTACCTTCTAGTTTCTAGTTTCAACCACTGTTTTTCGGAGAGAGAAAACTGCAAGTTGTAGTAGAATGACCATAGTGCCTATTCTTTTCTGTTCGGTGCATATTTGCTCCGGTTGTCACTTTACAGATATAAGTGTTTATAGGGTATGGAGACAAGGGTCAGGTTCAAGCTTTCAAGAAGGAGTTTCATATATATATATATATATATATATACTTAGATTAAATTATAGTAAAATTTCTATCTTATATAAAAAAAAAAACTATTTCATGTTCAAAAAACTACCCCAAGTTCCTATTAAAAAAAATTATCTTAAAAAAAGCATCATTACAAGCACAAATCGTATATGAAAAAGCTAGTATATATTTTATATAAATGCATCTCATGCACAATTTACTCTAAGTTGATCGATTTTTGCAAGAGGGAATTGCAGCCCCGTAAAAGATTGGCATGGGATCGTTGTACGTGTAGATTTATCCAATTTGCAGTTTGCATCACACGTTTCTGATAATCAAATTTAAACCTTACACCACAACCAATGTGGTAACTGATAATCTTCCAAGAAGAACTTTGTTGCTATCCTTTGTTTTCTTCTTGAAAGAGAAAAAGAGATTTAAAAAAAAAGTAATAATGATATTTTTTACTATCATTTTACCGAAAAGCCTGTACTATATTAATCTCATATAAAATTAGGTCTCAATCTTATTATAACAAGAATGCAATGAAATCTGTCTAGTATAAGTTTATTTTTTATCTATACTACTATTTAAGGAGTTTTTTTTTTTTTGTTTGGAATTTTCATTTTTTTTATTCAAAAAAGCCATTACACCCCTATGTTTAAGTAGAGATAAAACTAAAGGACAATCCGGTCAAAATACAACTGATGATGCCAAAATCGTCAGTTGGGTCACTCGTCCAATCCAGAGCTTTAGACGATCTTGTAGAACCTGCAAGATAAAGAGAGATAGATCGAAGAGACCAACGGATTGTGCCCGATGAGGGAGCCTCCGATGCTTAAGTTAGTATTACCCCATATTTCTCATATTTAGATAGTGTATTGTTGTAGCTTTTGACATACATTCACAAGTGAGACGGACTATCCCTTTTATAGGTGATTTAGATAGCTGTTATACATAATTGGAGGTAATTATTACCCATGTGTAACAGTCATCGTATTGATGGGCGTTTAAGACCGATGAGTAACGGTCGCCATTAATGTGTTGAATGTGCTTGAACAGTTACATCTTTTGGTCTACTAATGATGCAAGGTTGTCCATATTAATGGACGACCTTAATGATTTTTAGGACTCATCAAGTGCCCCCCCCCATTCCCAAGTCTGATTTTGCTTTATGCTGGTCAGGCTTAGGGAATGTTCTTGACTTGTTTAGATTCAGGCTTCTTTATCTTCAACTACTTTCTTCTTCAGGAATTGTAGTATTTTTGTGAAGACTTCTTAGTATCTATCTTTTGAAGGTCTTTTTGGTCGTTCGAGGGATCATAGTTTGGTCCTGAAAGTGAGCAAATTTCTTTGGACGGTCATTTTTTATCACTGCTGAAGAACAAGCTAATTTCTTTGGACAACCATTTTTTTTATCACTGCTGAAGTGTAAGGTGATTTCTTTGGACGACCATTTTTTATCACTACTGAAGAGCGAGGTGATTTCTTTGAACGACCATTTTTTATCACTACTGAAGAGCGAGGTGATTTCTTTGGACGACCATTTTTGATCACTTCAATGCTTCTTCTTTTATTCATTTTCTGGTTGTCACATTTGATATTCTTGATTTGCATTTGACTTGCGTTTGTGTAAGAATCCTTGTTTGCTTACACTCATCTAAAGGTATTTAGTCACTTAGCCACTTTTGGGTGACTTACATCCAATTATGGAGCTTTGTCATTTAGGTTTCGTTAGTGATTTACATTCGTCTTGGCAGAATCTTATTACTTAGCCATTTTTTGGGTGACTTACATCCATTTAAGGAATCTTGTCACTTAGGCTTCGTTAGTGATTTACATCCGTCTTGGCAGAATCTTATCATTTTTTTTTTTTTGGTGACTTACATCCATTTAAGGAATCTTGTCACTTAGGCTTCGTCAGTGATTTACATCCGTCTTAGCAGAATCTTATCACTTAGCCATTTTTTGGTGACTTACATCTATTTAAGGAATCTTGTCACGTAGGCTTCGTCAGTGATTTACATCCGTCTTGGCGGAATCTTATCACTTTTTTTGATGACTTACATCCATTGAAGGAATCTTGTCACTTAGACTTTGTCAATGATTTACATCCGTCTCGGCGGAATCTTATCACTTAGCCATTTTTTGGTGACTTACATCCATTTAAGGAATCTTGTCACTTAGGCTTCGTCAGTGATTTACATCCGTCTTGGCAGAATCTTATCACTTAGCCATTTTTTGGTGACTTACATCCATTTAAGGAATCTTGTCACTTATTGTTGGAAAGATTCCTTGACACTATGTCGTTTTGGACCTTCTTGAGGCCATGTTGATATCTGCATTAAGTAACACATGCACTTACCAAGACTTGGTTAAACAAGAATTTTAGAACAATTCATATATAAATAGTAAGTTACCAATAGCCTAGGTGGACCTTTTTCTTATTTCCTTGTAATCCTAGAGTTTTACCTTTTTTGTGATCTGTCTTAAATGACGACATTATTTTGTCACATACTTCGATCTTTTCATTACTGGGATCTTCTTGATAAGCTCTTCTCTTTTTAAGATGACAAGCTCTTCTCTTTTCAAGATTTTTTAAGCTCAACATGATACTTCATGTCTAAGGCCTACATCTCTTTTGCTTCATTTTTTTTTTTTTTTTTTTTTTTACGAAGTGCATTCTATATGAATTATAGAGAAGTATAAAAATTGAAGCTATTTGACTATATGCTTCTTTAAGCTGGTCTTTGTTAGGTGCTTGCACCGTGTATAATCTTTAAAGCAATTTAAAAATATTTCGGTGAGTTGACAGAGATAGCGGAAATTTATTGAGACTCATGAACATGATCATCTAGCATTTTAAGTTTAAGAGACTTGATAGAACTTCTCAGATTCTTGACAATGAAACATATGCTACTAATGATATAGTTATATTGATTGTGATGATTGTAATAATTTTATAGCAATATTTTCAACATGTACCACATACACATTTGTAATAATCATGCAAGCTTGATATTTATTTAGTTTCAATAAAATAATCTCATGGATAATTTAAAAAGAAAGAAAGAAATGAGTTACCTCAATAGAAGACCTTAAATCTCGATACTACTTTGTCAATACCTCAATCTTTTCATTGTTGTAGTCTTGTTGATGAACTCCTTGTCGTTGAACTCTTACTTATACAGCTCTTCTTTGTTGGATTTGTACAACTCCATAATTTACAGGAGTTAAACTCGACATTTGTGATGTAGATGGAATTTTCACAACTTTTAGATATATCTCTATTTTCTTCTTGAGGGTTTTTCTTCGTCAAATTATGACATCCCCTTCAGAATTTCTTTTTATGTATGAAGTGCATGCTCTATAGGTAGTTCAACCATTTCCACTTTTTTCTTTGTTTTGGCGATAGTAGAATAGCAAAAGAAATGGACAAACTTAAGATCATTTGATCGGCTAGAGATCAAAAGTCTAAAATATGTTACATTAGCTAGAGCAGATATTACTAGTCAAGCCTTTTAACTTTAGCAAGAAATTGTCTAGCCTTTTGTGTCAATTGTGCATGTTTGTACTAATCTTGTAATTTAGCAATTTGCCTTTCCAACAATCATTTTCATAACTAGTACCTTATTCGCATGCAACTAAATAACACTTGGCAAAGTATTTTAAAGAGTGGTGGAATTTGGTGTAAACAAATAAGAGAATAAATTATTGTATATATTCCAGCCCATATGACATGCATGTGCACATTGGTTGCCAAGTTTTGTGGCAATAAAACATGTAGAATTAGCCTACCGTCTCATTTGCTTTCTTTTTATAAAATATGTTCCCTTCATCAGTTGACTATGAAATCTGTCAACAACTATTTAATCACATAGGCACATAGCATACAATTGTTCAACTCTAGGCCCTTAACATAGAAATTATCTAGACAATAGCAACAACGATGGGGAAATAGCTTACCCATAAATAAGGTTGCTAAAAGGAGGGTGTAATATCTTTCCCTCATATTGTGGTTTGAATACTTTTAGAATTTGCTCTATTCTAAGTAAAGCAAGTAATGTTATAATATAAATAAGAGGAAATTCAGGTATAGGGACCTAACTTGCTAGGAAAACATCTGCAGTATTCTCAACAATTATTGCAGGTCCATGTCCATGACCTTTTTCTACTGGAGAATTTATTTCATGTTGAGCTTTTTGTTGATCCTTTTTTTTTTTTTTTTTTTTTTTTTGAGCTTTACTAGCTTCACTTTGCTCCAAAAAATACTAACAAATAAATAATTTCGATTGTTCTCAAATGGTAAGCTTAATATAGAGTACATGTCATTCGGGTCAAAATATATATTTGGCCAACTACTTTAAGGTGCATTCACATGGTCCTTAACTAATTTTCGTCTAATGGAATCACATGGAAACAATTTGACACTACTTACTATTTAGAGACAATAAGCTCTGCTTGTATATCACATATGTAAGTAAGTATTTACTCTGGTAATGTCACAAGTGCAAGCATAAAATAAAAACATCGTACCTGTATAGCCACTTCTATTGAACCATACATGTGGATTGTGACACCGTAAGAGTCCCACATTTTTCCCTTTGAATGCTCGAACGCATGGTCGTGTATAGATCGAACCATTTAAATTCTCCATTCTCAAAGTTAGAGCAACATATATTGATACATGGAAAAGTTTGAATAGTAAATTTTGTTCGTTCTATTGTGGGACATTTCAAGGTAAAAATTTCATAATATTTTGAAAATAATTTTTGCTTAACTATTGCAGTTTTTCTATAAGGATTGAAGTTTGTAATTCTTTGGGCCTTTCAACCCTAATCCTACCTTGCATTCACTTTGAAAATTATTTTGTACGCAAGGCCAAATAGGCCATTCATGCATTTTATTTCTTAAGCTTTCTTTTAAATCTTTTTGGATTTTTTTTTTTTTAGTAATGTGTCACTAGTCAGTTGATGAACCAATAACTCATTCATAACTGTAGAGAGTATATTTTTTCTATTTCTATACTTTCATCTTTTACTGTTGTTATCAATAAATACAAATATAAATTTGGGGGATGGCCCTATGACACAGCTTTGCTACTTGCGAATATCAAGTTATCAACCAAGGTATTATCCTTCTGTTGTTTATCATTTATATTCCTTCTTTAGCATAGCATTAATTTGACACATAAAATGGCACAAACAGATTGTTTTAGTTATAGTAGAAAACGTAATGAAACCCTTTAATGGCCATAATTATGATATTAAGGCCACAATATATGACTTATATTTGGCTTTAATGGCAAAGATTTCAAAGAGATCAACCTAGCTTCTTAGCCATTGACTTTCTTTGAAGTGTGTAGGTTGTAGCAATTAAGGTATTCTTTCCTATTTTAATGCCTGCTATGCTTTGCTGCTTCTTTCACCATTGAGTAATAATTTATTTGCAGTCCACATACTTTCTACTAATTGTAAATTACATAGCTTTATCAGTGGTTTGTTGTTGAACTAGTCTTCCTTGTGAAAATAAAAGTCCACGAAGCATCAACCGTGGGAGGCAATATGTGTGTTTTGGACCTTTCCAAGAGCTTTTGTTGATTGACCTCAAATGACGAATTTAATGTGAATACCGTCTAAGGAACATTAACGAGATCCATAATTTTCATTATGGAACTAAATGTAGAAAAGTACATTTATTTCCTTTCTTTGTTGAAAGAGCTTTATTGAGATATAAATCAAATTTCTGAAAATATGTATGAATAATTTCTGGTCTGAAATTGGGGTTCTCAAACTTGAAAAGGCAATGAGATATGAATTCACTTCTTTAATGCTCAGAATTATGACATACTATAATACTATTAAGATAACACATTTCAGTTTCACTTTTCTCACATGCCGAAAGTTAAGATTTATGGAGTATTATTTTTGGTAAAGCAATAATATTTCGCTTTCCATCTTCTTTATCTTACGAGATTTATTAGGAAAGAAAAATAGTGATATAAAATGTCATAATGCATGAACATCAATAAGGGTGTTATTAGTATATCAATTGAAAAATAAAAACAATCTGTTATATTAGGAAAGGTAGTAAAAGCCTTTCCAATGGCATAAATCGGATTCAAGATCATAATATTTTGCTAATTTTTTGCCACAAATTTTTTTTATTCCTCTTGTGATTTCTGTGACTATTTGAAATAAGTAATATGAGATTTACACTATTCTTGTGAAATTATTCACTATTTTTGGTGTAGTGACGATTATGGTAAATTTCTAAAAAAAATTGAATTGTTATACATGTATCCATTGTCTCCATAGTTGACCTTTTTTATAGGTGCTTTGCTTAACTGGGACTATTCGTTTTTAAGCAAATTTTCTAGAATACTAGCCTAAAATTAAGTTATGCAATACCAAATTGTAAATACACGATCTGATAGTTATAACATAATTATTTCCAAAAATTGTTTATGCCGTATTTGGAGTCACCTAAGAGGTGAGACTATAAAATCTTAGGCAAAACATAATTCTACCAAATAGAAATATTAGTATAAGGAGAATCAAACCGTCAAACGTACCTGAATGATTACACTCAATGGATGGATTAGTGGGTTAGCCCATGGAATGCATCTATTTAACACCCACTTATAAGAAGGGTTTTTTTTTTACATGCGCCCTTCACCAGCAAAACGACGAAGGTGCTCTAGTAGTGTATTAGAGATTCAGATGGGAGGATTCCTTGATTGGAATGTTATTTTAGGTTATTTGGTACTGTACTTTACCATCCATTACTCCAAATTGAAAAAGAGTAACCCTTTGTTGCAGGAAGAGCTTAATGGCTAATCTTTCCCCACAGATGGCGCCAAACTGATGATGCCAAAATCGTCAGTTGGGTCACTCGTCCAATCCAGAGCTTTAGACGATCTTGTAGGACCTGCAAGATAAAGAGAGATAGATCGAAGAGACCAACGAGTTGTGCCCGATGAGGGAGCCTCCGATACTTAAGTTAGTATTACCCCATATTTATCATATTTAGATAGTGTATTGTTGTAGCTTTTGACATACCTTCACAAGTGAGACAGACTATCCCTTTTATAGGTGATTTGGATAGCTGTTATACAAAATTGGAGGTGATTATTACCCATGTGTAACAGTCATCGTATTGATGGGCGTTTAAGACCGATGAGTAACAGTCGCCATTAATGTGTTGAATGTGCTTGAACGGTTACATCTTTTGGTCTATTAATGATGCAAGGTTGTCCATATTAATGGACGACCTTAATGATTTTTAGGACTCATCAACAACTATAACTCTCACTAAAACATTGCCTAAAAAATAAGGTTACTCTCTTTTTGATTTTTTTGAAAGGAAATGAAAGATTTTTTATTTCCAAATTACTTTATGTACTTATAAATTAGATTCTCAAAATAAAAAATGTATATATAAACTAAAAACACAAGTTTTTTTTGGTGACAAAAAAAGTCAAATTGCACATGTGGAGTGTGGGTGTGATGAGGCTAGTATAATTTATTTAGTTTATAAATAACTTTTTAAAGTTTTATTTATTTATTTTGATTAAAAAAAAAAGTGCAAAGGTGCTGAGGGGCTTTTATGTCAGAACGACGCAAATTGAAAACTCAGTTCCCGCCGACACTTGGTGGAACACGTGGCATATCCTTGTAATAAATACTAACAAAGTTTTATGCTTAAGGTGATGGGCACGTGCCGCTGTCTCTCGAGAAAAGCATATATGGGTCCATGGACCATAATGATGCACCGCAAATTGCAATAATTGGAGTTTTAAAACGTGGCACAATCTGGGAAGATCAGAACTGTCCATCACTTCGGTCAATGGTCTGCGATACTCTGGAATCTGAACTATGCAGTAGTAGTACTTGCTTGCACTAAAATCGACCGACGTTCTACATTTTTGAGACATTGAGCACAAAAGAAAACAATAAAGTTTGGGCTGAACCTTGTGTTCTTTCGGTTTTGGAATAGGGATTGGGTGGGTTGAGTTTTGTGGGCTTTTGATAATTGGGCTTCTTTCATTTTTAAATTACCCATAGTTAGGCGAGAATTTGGGTTGTACATAGTTTAAATAAGTGATTCAACAGCATCTGTGGTAAGACTGATGTCTCCACAAGTATTAAATAAGTGTCCTTTGGTTGGAGGTGGAATAGGAAGGATAGAAATGAAATGAGAGAGAAGTAGAGAGGAAATATTTTTAGTAGGTGCTTAGTTGGAAGGAGGAGAGGAATAAAAATTAATGAGGCCCAGATGTTTTCTTTCCTGGTCCACTAAAATATTTTCTCCTCAAATTGGAAAAAAAAAAAAACAAGAGAGAAAAGGTTTGAACTAAAACACCCTGTGCTACAATGTGCTTGGTTTTCTAATTTGTTACTTTTTTTTATTATTATTGTGAGCGTTTGGGCTGGGCGTTCGCATCTCTTAGTCTGCGTTTTCAGATTTTTTTTTTCTTCCCTGTGCATGAACAGTATAATCACATGGATGTACTGTGCAGGGAACAATTTTTACTGTAGCAGTACTGTAGCGTCACTGTTCATGCATTTAAAAATATTAAAAATGGGTCCCACGGTACTATTTACACATTTTAAAATTATTTTGCTATAGTGTTTTCAATTTTCAGTTTTCAGTTTCAGTAACAATAAATTCAATCCAAACGGACCCATTATCTAGTATGGGCATGAAAGTAAATTTATTCAAATTACATTTTCTATCGCTTTACTTTTCTATCCCCAAAGCAAACACCATGAGAGGAAAACTAAGATTTTTTTTCCAATTAACCTTAAATTGCTAACAATATCGTTAGTTGTCCGATTTTGAAACAATGTGGGAAAATAACATCTTGAGTTTTTAAAACTCGAGATCAATGCAGAACTCGAGTTTTTAATACTCGAGTTAGGGATTTTTCATACAATGACATGGACAAATTTTTCCATGTGGATATCGAGTTTATAAAACCCACTTTTAAACTCGAGTTACAGAAACTTGTTTTTTGGCCGCTTAAAACTCACAATCCAGACCTCACTCGTCACTCTCCCTTTCAAACACTCAAACTTTCAAATACTCCCTTTCAAACACTAAAACTTTCAAACACTTCCTCACTCGTCACTCTCAAACTTTCAAACACAAACTCCCTCTCAGACACCCAAATCAGATACTCTCACACTCACTCTCACACACCCAAATCTGTTACTCTCACACCCACTCTCAGACACCCAAATCTGTCCTCTTTTAGACACCGAAACCCACCCAAATCACTCACTCTCACCCTTAAACACTCTCCTTCTTCAAAAACTCTCGTCCTTCAGACATCGACAGCCACACATTTAGACAACCAAACATCGGAGACACTCACTCACTCTAATGGAGACACTCCTCTCATCGGCGGCCCAAAGACCCTCAGTCAAAATCCTCCTTAAGGTATGTTCTTTTAATTCTATGTTTTTTAATTTTTCATCAAAGGTTACTTGTCCAGTTGTCTTAGAGTTGTTTGTCTTCAGCTGCTGTAAATGTTATCTAGGTCATTTAGTGATGTAAATCTAGAAAGGAATTTCACTTTGGATAAGTGATCTTTGTTCCTTGTATTTGCTTATTACAAAGTAGTTTATACAAATTTCTGTAATTTTGAACAATTACAGTGTGTCTACAATATGCAGTAGATTTTGCAGAAATATGAATTTGGCTTTGTCAAATTTCCCAACTCTCACCTTAAATTGCACTCTTCATCATTTTTCTGGCATGCTTCACACCAATACCCAGGCCCCAAAGCCTGTGTCACTTTCTTGTTGCAAGTTTTGCAAGCCCGGTAACACGTTGCCTGAGCAGGCTTGATGAAGCTTATGTATCCTCTAATGCTGAAAAATACAGGCTAGCCAATGCAAACACAAAGTTCAGATCACTAAAACTGAATGTCCAATGTCAAGACAAAATCAACCTTAAGTTGTTTAATTTTAAACTGCAACAATATGTGAACTTTTTAAAACATTACGAAATTTCTATAGATGGAGACATTCCCTTTTGAAAACCACTATCATCACCACTCTAATCAGATAAAACAATTATAAAAAAGAAAATACTATTTCAACAGGCACTTATATACACTTATTTTCCTATGAAACCATCACATATCAAATTCTTTAAGGAAATTTCTTTACAGTGAAGAGCTCCTGATATAATACCTTTTCCTCACCCAAGGATGGGTTCTTCAGTATGTGAGAAAGAGAAACCCGGTCAGAGTACATTGACCTTGAACCACTCTTTGATGATGGGCTCATACCAGAACTGACAGATGCCATTGAACTTTCTTTACCCTCAGAATCATTCCTGTCCATAAAAAAATTTTAGTTAAAAATCACAGCTAAAAGGCAAGACAAGAGGGCGATAGCCTTCTGGCAATTACATACCAGGATCTCAACTTCTTTGCTTCAGGTAAATCTGGATTTATAAGCAGAACACTTCTGCTCAGTGTTGACAAAGATACACCTAAAAACATGTAGAGCATGCATAATGAGTTGAACCCCATTTTCCTTTCTTTCTAGAGAATACCAATAGTTGCAACTGAAATAAGCTTAAAACTAGTTTTACCTTGAAATTCCCCAACTTTAAGGGATTTAATTGCAATTATAGGTGATTTATCTGCAATATCTAGCAATTCCTGCCCCACACTTGTTGCAAGGTCATTCCACAAGGAGACTACAACTGTCTTTTTCCTGCAATTCAGGTATTCATGGTTTCAATATAACACACAAGACAGGAACATAAAAAATAGCAGTCAGCACCAAGTATAAACTCACGTCTCATCGGCAATAGTAATATCACGCTTTGGGATAGTATCATTGTTGCTCTTCCTCCGAATGCTCATTGTAGAGGAGACATTTTGAACAACACCAATGACATCTGAAATTTGTAGTCATAAACATTCATTATGCATGAAAAGAAAATACAAAACCATTTAACACAAATGGTAAGAAAATACAAAACCATGTAATGCATTTATATAGTTGACTTATGTAATTTTTATTCTTATAATTATTCTTATGTCATACATAGCTTATTAAATTAAAATATATTTTTTTATACGTAATTTAAATGTATTGAATTTTGCCAAACATAGCTTATTAATTATTCTTATGTCATACATAGCTTATTGCATTTATATAGTTTGCCAAAAAATTTGTATTGAATTTTTTTTTTTTTTTTTTTTTGTTGGGCACGACACTGGTTCTCTCATGTGTTATTTGGACTCTATCCAGTAACATTGGGGTCAAATTATGATTGAATTTACTTAGTTTCTTCATTCTTGTATGATTTTTTTTTTTTTTTCATATGATATAATTAAATCTGCTTTTATTATATACTATCGGCATACTCATATTAAATCTGCTTTTCAGACATTCTCCTTACTTTGTAAAATCATCGATCATAAATGTTATGATGGGTTTAAATGATCTCACAGTAGCACTCTTTGCAGTATGGACCCTCGGATCGGTGAGGAACCAAAGATCGTGCGCCCTGGTCCCATTGATAATTCAATGCTGTCACAACAACCAAATCATCAATCAACTGATATTTGGAATGACAAGGTGAAATATCTAGTTCTAACAACCACTACAACCACATAATTTTTATCGATTTTGCAGGACCTAGGCCCACTTGAATGCCATGGTCACTCTAAGGAGATGGCAAATATATCGATGCAAGACAATCGGGTAATAGACATTATCAAGTTGGTGGAGCTAGAAGGATTGTTTAGGGCCTTATCCAGAGAGATAGATCATGGCCTAATATCGGCCCCAATGGCAGCCGAAGACCCATACATTCCATCTTCCACGTGGTGAGATGTCAATAACCCTACAAGATGTGGAGGTCATTTTGGGACTTCCTATAGATGGTGAGGTATTGGTTAGGCCAACTGGTGGGGGAGGGGGGGGGGGGAGGGGAGAGGTTAGAGGAATCTGTGCGCGGTGTTGCTTGGTTTTGAAGTTCCGAAGAATGACAAGAAAACTTTGGTGGGGCAAAGAATTCTCATCAACCACCTTGTTAAGCGCATTGCAAAGCCACTACCTCATGATGCAACGGAAATTCAGATACATCAGTAGGCCCGGTGCTATAGTGCTACTAGGGAATAGGATTTTCATGGAAAAGTTGGGAGATAGGGTGCATCTGATGTTCTTGGAGTTCTTGTGGAACCTTTGTGATTCGCCACAGTATAGTTGGGGTAGTGCTTGCTTGGCATGGTTGTACAGAGAGTTGTGTCGGGCAAGCCATAAAGATCATTCGCAAATTGGTGGGGCGATGCAATTGGTCCAGTATTGGGCATGGGCGAGGTTGCCATTCTTGTGGCCGAAGATAGAGCCCCCACCTGGATGTGATTATGGCCCATGGCCAAAAGCTCCACTTGCATTTAAGTAAGTATTTTCATGATATTCAATGTGTTATACAATGTACTCTTCTTAGTAACTAAGTGGTATTATCTTATTTTATATTATTCGCTCGTAATTGTAGGTGGGTGCAGGTGCCAAGCTCGAGGAATAAGCCATCCGGCATGGCGTTGATCCACTATTGTGAGCAATTAGTTAGAATGGAGCCGGGTCAAGTAATAATATCCAAAAAATCTGTTTGGTTATGCTGAATAAAGATTTTTATTTTTATTTCTATTATCCACATTATTTTTTGTCTGGAAAAAAAAAAGACAAAATCAATTGATCAAGAAAATCAAGAGTACCACTCACCATTCTATCTTTATGTATATATATCTTGTAGAAGCAAAGGTGTGTGTAATGTAAAAGTAACTTTCATCATTAGGGAAAATATAAACATAAAAAATAATTTTGCCATGTTAGTTTTAAACCAAAATTTGAATACAATTTAGATCTGGCGAAAGTTTAATATGCCATGCATATTAGATAGTGGTGAGTTATGTAAAAATAGGGGAAAAAATTAGGCTTAATTAAGGGCAACTTTTAATTGCTTCATAATCTTTTAACTGTGTATCCAATTTTCTATCATTAGGGACTTATATATATATATATATATATAGGAAAACACAGCTATGATACGCTTTGGTGATTTCATGAGATTTGTCAAGAAACCTCTTTTATGGACTAGGTTTACCATCTTCAATTGAGGAAGAGTGCAAGACGGAAATAACTTCCTCTGTTAACAGGATGTTTGCTTAAGTATACAGAAATAAGTTGAAAAATCAATAATAAACCATCTTAATTACTGATCATCAACTTCGAAAATGTCTTATAAAGGTGGTCCTTTGTCATTAATACATCACTTAAAAACCTGGAAGTACATATGGAAGTTCTTTCTTACTTTCAAATGTATTCAGCTAGAATAAATCTCAAAGTGAGAGCTCACAGTGAGAGAGGCATGTCACTGAGAAATATTGTGAGCTGAACTGTCTTTTTGGTTGCTGAGAATATGCGATATTGGTGATGATGTGTTTGGTTGATGAGAAAAGGCGAGGGAAAAGAAACTAAATTAAGGTTTTCAATCAAAATGCTTGGCCATTTATTAATTTTTTCATTCTCTTCAGCCTTTTAAGCAGAAAGCCCTTTTTTTTCTTTTTCTTTTTCTTTTAAAAAATAAGTATTTAGATATGTATGTATAGCTAGTTGTGTTTGGTTGGTGGGAAGAGAAGAAAATGGGATTTTAACATTTGAACCTAATGACAGGAATATTAAGAAAAAGGAAAAGAAATTCTTACACAATGCGTTTAGAATAGTTGGGGTTAGGCTTTTCTTTATACTGTTCAGGAGAACTTTTTCGTTTTTTTGAACATGAAATGTAGAATTTCCTTTTCTTTTATCTGGGTTTGTTAGCTACCAAATAGATTTTTGGGCTTGGGAAGATGGAATTTATAGGTTGGTGTGTGAGAGAAGAGTGGGCGTTGGGAAGTGAGTGAGAAGGGAAGGAACAGAGTGGGGGTTTATTATTGCAAGCATCATGAAGTATGTATAGATGATTATATGTTTTCCCACGCGCAATCTTGTTCCTTGTCAATGAGCTAAGCTAAGCTAAGCTCTCTCAAATTTAGCATTGGCTGCCATACTGATACTATTATCTCCCAAATAATAAACCTGGTTGATAAAGTTATGGCACATTTTTATTATTATTTTGGAAAGAAATGTTGTCATTTGAGTAGAGGAAGCTTTTTTGTTAAGAGGTCAGATTCAAATACTACATGTGGAAATCCACTATTTGTACACACACCAATTGATGAGATCCAAAAATGGTATTCTAATAATTTTATGTTTGAATTTTTTTTTTTGCACTCAACTGTGCTATTGGCAACCACTGCCAAGAGCTCATATAATGCCTTTAACTCCAACTCTCGTTTCAAGAGGGTAATTGCCATTTCATTACTCATTATTTTGCGTGTAAACAAAGTATTCTGCTTCAATTTTTTTTTTTTTTTTTTTTTTTTTGTTTTATAATACAGTCAGTGAGTACATAAATTATATTACTAATTTTTATTTTCATTCTCTTCGAGTCCATAAACTTTGGAAGAGCAGAGTCATTCGAAATACAGGGGAGGCTTTTCATGAATCTTTTCTAATTTCATACTATCCATTTAAACATCATTAATAGTACAAACTAATTATCATAGGGATCATGATATGGTGTGTTTTTATTTGGTCAATATAATTGGTGTTTCAGACTGGTACACGAAAATGGTGGCAACTATGCATTAATGTTTTTGGGACAATATTATCAACTTTGCTCGCGATTGGCACAACAAAATTCAATCTAGCAATAGGTTTACGATTTGAGAACAGGGACATTATTAAGATTTGGTCAAAATTCAAACATCTGAGAAGATCAAACTCATTTGCATGATAATTACTATGAAAACAAAAACACAATTATAGACTACTGGAACTACTTGTTCCTATGCATGACAATAATTATTAACATTACTACTGAGGTTATTGTCGTTTATAGGGCAATCTGAAGAAAAATATAGACTAAACATGACAAACACAATTAAGTGTGTATTTTGATGATTCATGTTACATTCTTGCATCCTTCTCTTTCTTCTCTTTTTATAGATTTTGACATGTCTAAAGCCCAAGAAAAGCATGTTTTGGCTAACAATACCTTGCTCCCAGATTAGCTGCTTTAAGAATTGAACTTTGTCCTTGTCATATGTCATTTTGGAATGTCTACTTTGGGTCTAGGGAAGGGGGGGTCAGGGGGCTTATTTTACAGTCAACTACAAATTATTTACAATTTTACCCCAATTTGAAGAGAGTGAATTTTATGTGATTTGTTGACTTTTATGCAATTTGTCTAGACTTTTTAGACCATGTTCACTGTCACATTTTGTTATTGAATTTTGTTTCACATTTTAAGATGTTATCATAATTTTTTTTGTTTCTATTGTAGATTATGTGGCAACCAAATGAGGCAGACTTAGGCCACCTTCCTGCCTTCTTCGTTACAGGGAAGGATATGTAGAGGGCAAGGGTGCCACTTGTGTGTTTCTGCATGCTAGAGACACACCACCAAGACCGTGTCCTTTGACAGTTTGGGTTGGTGCAGGTGGAGCCTGCTCATGTTGACATCAATGCAAGACTACATGCAATAGACTTGCGTGGGAAGGTGGACAAAAATTAGAGGGAGGAACACGCAGCATATATCCGAGAATGGGATATTCGACAACAAGAATGCAATGCACCTCCTCAGATTGGTGAGATGCCCTGCAATCATGCCTATTACTGCTGGTACCGTCCGATCACTCGAAAGTATGTCGACCACAATAGCACTAAATTAGATATAATGGTAATGTGTTCTAATTAGATTTTATTGCCTGCATCAAGTTCACTACAGTCAAATATCTCATCGTCATCAATGTCTCTCTCAAAGTCCCCTCGTTCAATCCTCTTTTTATACTCATCTCTATTGACAAAATCTTCACCATTAATGGCAGTCTCATCAACATAGTCATCATCATCATCGTTGTCGTCATCATCATCATTCTCTACATGTGTAAAATACTCATATTGAGCATCCAGAACTGTAACCTGTAAACTTATGGTTGTTTGTTGGATTTCCTCGATACCAACTTTTGCACGTGGCTCTAACTGTATGTACAACTCAATACCACTTACTTCGGGTATTCTCTTCAACTTATCAAACATGATCTTTACATGTTTGTCTGCTTCTATTGTCATATACTTGTAATTAATTCGGTGCTTCAAGACTTCATGTGGAGAACTATAAGTAATTTGTATACTGTGCACAGCAGGATTCACGCACAATTCTTCCATAACTATCATCTTTAATTCATCAAGGGTCTTCAACCTACAATCAATTTGGGTATAATAGCACTTTATACCCGACCCTTCAAATGGCAATCCCTTGTTCACATTTACATTTTTAAGCGGAACACTGTGGTATAGGATTATATCAATTACAGTCATAGTGAACCTGTTAGAGTCAAGTTACTATGTTATTTAAAAAACATTTTATCTAGTCAAACTACACTAAGTACAAATTCCAATTCATTCAAAGGGCATGAATTTCATTACACATTTCATACCCAAATCCTTATTCGGTCATGCTAAGATTACCCATTTCATACCCAATACAAAAACAAAAAACAAAAAAAAAAAAAAAAAAAAGTCAAAATCCTTGTAAGATCATGATAAAGATAAGAGCCTAGAAATGATGAATAAATTTTGATAACAAAAACCATGCAAATAAATACTCAAAAAATGTACACTAATAAAACAAAGTTCTATAATTCACAATATTGGTATCTTAACTAAGTTATGTTAACTATCTACCAAATAAATAGTCAAACTCTTTAACCCACACCCAACAACAAATAATACCCAATTGCAATGACAATCAAATCCAAACCCTTACTTGAGATGTAAATTTGTTGAGAGGGAGGAGCAATGACAGAGAGAGGCAATGTGGTGTGAGATCAGAGGCAATGTGCTGTGAGAAGTATGAGTGTTGTTATGGGTGAGTGAGGCAGTGAGTTACTGAGGAGTGTGAGGAGTGTTAGAGGTTGAGTGTTATGGATGAGAGAGTGTTCAGTGACTTACTGATGCGTATCTATGTTTTATAAAATTTTGCCCTGCAAAAATCGAGTCTATAAGACTCGAGATCCAAGTGTATTTTAATTAAATTTTGAGTCTTATAGACTTAAGATGTATGTGGCATAATTGTATTTCCCGAAGAAAATCGAGTCTTAGGGGTTGTTTGGATCCAAAAAATCTATGACTCCTCACTCATCACTCAAATATCATCACTTCTCACTCATCACCCCCATCACTCATTTCCCATCACTCAAAATATCCCAAAAATCTACCTACCTTTGTTTGGCACCTTAACCCAATCATGGTTTTCAATTACAAAAACCCCAAAATGCGAGCCCTACTATCTGACCTACCCTACTCCTACCATTTGCCATCCTACCCGGTCATGGCTCTCTCTGTCTCTGTCTCTTTTTCTCTTTACTTTGGTTGTTCTACTTGTGGAAACTATTTGGATGTCGAAAAGGATCCGTAAAAAAGAAAATATAGCACCAAAAATATTATGTGATGAGAAAGGCGAAAAGGAAGAAAAAAGAAAAGAAAAGAAAGAAAGAATTGACTTGCTTGCAGCAAAGAACAGAGAGAGAAGAGAGACAAAAAGAATGAAAAGTGGAGAAGAAAGAAAAAAGAAAAAGAAAGAAAAGAGGAGAGTGACTGATGGGAGAGAGAAGGAAAGTCTGACTTGACAAGATTAGTGGGTCCCAGTAATGTGTGTTTATTTATCAAAATGCCATGGAAATTCAGTTTCCATAACTTGAAAATACTAAAAATGTGTTTTTAGTTTTGCTAACTCATCACTAAAAAATCAGAGAATTGAGTGATGGAAACTAAAACTGAAAACAAATTCAAACACACCTTTCAATTATGGGACCCACCAGTTTTGAGTTATGGGTGATGAAAACAGAGTGATGGGTGATGAAAAACAACAAATCCAAACAAACCCTTAAAGACTCGGTTTTGTTTTGTAGAACTCGATTCTTTAAGACTTGAGATCTGTGTGGCATAATAGTGTCCAACTCAGCAAGTAGGAAGCGAGTTTTTAAGTCTCAAGTTTTATATGGAACTCAAGTTTCTGGAACTCGAGTTTCTAAAACTCAAGATGCTAGTTTGCAAATATCTTTCAAATGCGTATTAACTTACTATATTCTATCCCCTCACTATGCTAGCCTGCAAATATCCCTGAAAACTAAAAACTTTTCTATCCTCTTTCCATTTTCTATCCCAATGGCAGCTCTACATTTAGTTCAGGGTGATCATAGGACCACCCTAACTTGAAATTTATATATATATATATATATATTTTTTTTTTTGAAAATTTATGATTTTTTAATCTTTAAAAAATATTTGTGAAACCCTAAATTTTTTTAGACCCAACATAATTAAATTTTGGACAAAATTTGGTAACAAACTTAATTGTAAACTAAGGTTATAACTCTACTCAATATTTTTTTTTTATTATATGTAAATTTTGACAAATCCATAAATAGATACATTTTCTTCTTATATCCTCCATATTTGCAAAATTTTAAGAAAATCAAAAATTAATAGTTAAGTCATCCATCAAAATTTTAAATTTTGAGTTTTTGTATTCTAAAATTATACATAAAATAATAATAATAATAATAAAATTTATGGATCAAAAGTAAATAACATACGATTGACATGAAATTTGACATGCATTTTAAGAACATAAAAAGAACATGCGATTCAACAAATAGATTTTCAAAATTGACCATGTTAATTTATTTAATGAGAGTTGTAGCCTTAGGGTATAATTAAGTTTGTAGCCAAACTTTTTTTTTTGGGGGTAAATTGAATATTATATTCGGACTAAGGAATAAAAGGTTCAATACAATGCCTACTTAAGTACATTTCAACAAAATCAAAATCAACAAAAGACTGTATTTCCATAGGTGGACAGTCATAAACAGTAAAATCAATAGATTGTTGTCCTCCCATCCTAGCGAGCCCATCAGCACATCTGTTAGCTTCTCTATAGCAGTGCTTAAATCTAACTTCGGGAATCCTCTTGGCCAACTGCCTGCAATCATCAACAATGGGCGAAATAATAATGTTAGTTTGTGTGGGGTTACTCAGAACATCACAAACAGTTTTAGCATCCAATTCAATCTCTACAGCCTGAAAATTTCTCTCTACACACTGTGCCAACCCATCCTGAATAGCCAATAACTCAACCATGAAACTAGAGGTGATGCCAATGTGTCTAGAGAAGCCAAGAATCCACCCTCCATCATCATTACGAAAAATACCACCTCCTCCTGCCAACCCTGGATTACCCAAGGATGAACAATTCAAGTTTAGCTTTATCCAACCCCTTAGAGGTTTTCTCATCTGATTGGCTTGGGAACATAGCAGACTGGTACTGATGCTATTGATGCCTAAATTTTGCCACACTAGTTTGACCACCTCATAGTCACGAAGAATATGGATTATTGTCTCTATTTCTTGTTTACATATCGGGCAAAGAAGATCCGAATTAATAGCCCTAGAGGCCAAGCATGATTTTACTATAATGCTATTGTGGAGACATTTCTAGATAAAGAAATGAATTTTGGGAAGAGTTTGTATTTTTCATATCCATTCTCCTTTAAATGGGGTATGGTCACTGTCAATATCAAGATCATAAGCACTCTTTAAATCGAAAACACCTTGAGGGTTGTTGGCACAAGCAAGCTTATCGGGCCTTGAGGTGGTAGTAGCATACGAGATTGCTTAGGTTTCTAGTTTTATAGGCAGGGGGATTTCCATAGAGATTTTAGACCAATCCCACCCCCTGTCCAAGGCCACATCCCTTACTCTTAGCCTATCCTAAGCAGCCCGTGTATGATACTTCTCAAAGTTCCAGCATTCGACAATCTATCATGCCAAAAGCTTAAATTACTATCCCTCCCAAGAGTCCATTTTGCGCCTTTTTTAAAGGTGCTCATGCCTTTTTTCATACCTTTCCACACTCGGGAACAGGGAAGACTATTCTGGTTCCTTGCATTCAATCTTTGATGATTGTAGTACTCCTTTCTCAACAAAGTAGACTAGTGGGAGTCTTGTTCTGTGTAAAAGCTCTAGTTTAGCTCTGAGAGAAGAGTAGTGTTTCTCCTACTGGCTGTCTGAATTCCCAATCCACCTTCCTTCTTTGGATTTTGTGACTTTCTGCCAACCCACCCAATGCATCTTCCTAGCTGACTCAGATGATCCCTATAAAAAATTCCTATTGATTTTATCAATATTTTCCAACACTATGCCCGAAATAGGAGCACAATGCATGACATAAGTAGGAATAGTAGAGAGAGAGGGCTGAATAAGGACGGCTCTACTAGCCAAGGAGAGAAGATTGGCTTTCCATCTTGCTAATTTCAACTTCATTCTATCAAGGATAAAATTGAACTCATGCGAGGAGTTTCCCAAATGCTTAATGGGAATGCCCAAGTACTTCCCAAAAGACAGAGTAGACTGGAATCCAAGGACATCACACAAAGATTCCCTCATGTCTATATCCACATTAAGGGAGAAATACACCCTAGATTTGGCTTCACTTACAGTTTGCCCAGGTTTTTCACAAAACTCTTCCAACGCTTCACGGATGGCATTGTAACTAGTATAGTTTGCTTTGCCAAATAAAACCAAATCATCGGTGAAGAAAAAATGGGAGAAGGATGGACCATTTCTCGATGTTTTTACAGGCTTCCAAAGATTTTCAGCACACTTCCCTTCGATGAGTTGCCCCAACCAATCTATACAGAGGATGAATAGGTAAGGTGAGAGAGGGTCGCCTTGTCTAAATCCTCTTGAGGGGTAGATCGGTTCTAAGGTACCTCCATTAAATAGAATTGAGGTAGAAACAGATGAGACACAACTCATTATAATCTCAGTGAGCTCCTTCGACATATTGATATGGCTAAGTCTTTTTCTGAAGAAACACCACTCTAATTTATCTTAAGCTTTCTCTAGATCAATTTTGATGGCCATATATCATTCTCTACCTCTCGCTCTACTAATGGTATGAATCAACTCTTTAACGATGATAGCATTATCTGTTCCATTCCAACCCAACATAAAGGCTATTTAAATCGAGGAGATGAGATTGCCCAGGAGAGGTCTTACGATCTTAGCCGATTAACAATAATCTTGGACACTAACTTGTAAACAGTGTTGCAAAGGCTGAATGGGCAGTAATTTTCGAGAGTTTTCGGGCCTTGGATCTTGGGAATAAGGGCAATAAGAGTTCAGTTGAGATATTCAAGTACTTTCCTCGATGAGAAAATCTTTTTTACTTCTTGCACCACTTTGGCGCTAACCGTGGACCAGAATTGCTAGAAGAACCTAGCATGGAGGCCATCTAGGCCAGGAGCTTTGAAAGCTTTCGTGGACCATAGAGCCGCCTTGATTTCGTCTTCTGAGACAAGATTAGCTAAACACTCACAGTCTAGATCTGAGAGAGAGAGAGACTTGCCATCTAGAAAGGGGGGTGGATGTGCCCTTAACAATATATTAGGTCCTTACAAACAAAAAGAAAAATCTCAAGAAAAGTTTTATCTAACTAAAATTTTGATAGAGATGTAACTTGCAACATTGGTAATGAGACTATCATGCAAAATTTTCAAAATAAAAAAATTTGTAGAAAGAAATTGGAAGGCTTTATGTATTTGTGTTAGTGTGTGTGTGTGTGTGTGTGTTTTTTTTTTTTAGGTCAATATATGAAGTTCTCTTTTAATTAAATTTTGTGTAATTTAAGTTTCTTAATGACCACCCTGGAAAATATTCCTGAAGCCGCTACTATTCTATCCTCCCACTTTTCCACCCCTCTAACCAAATGGACTCTAAGGGTGTGTTTGTTTGGAGGTGAAACAGAATGGATGGAAAACTTTAGAGAGAAAATGGGAAGAAACACTTTTTTGGAGTGTGTTTAGTTGGATAGGAAGGAAGAAAAATAAATGGTGGGGCTTAAATGTTTTCTCCCTGAACCCACCAAAATGTTTTCTCCCCAAAATAGGGGAAAAAAAAAAAAACTGAGTGAGGATGAATTTTTTCTTGATTGACAAAAATGCTCATGTGCACATGCACATGAGTTGCCTTAAATTTTTTTTTTTCTTCTCCCCTGGGCAGTAACATTGCCTTGTTGCCCTTTTTTTTTTTTTTTTTTTGTGTGTTTTTTGTTTTTTGTTTTTTGTTTTATTTATTTATTTTTTTGGGCAACGTTGCCTCTTCTTTTTCTTTTTTCTTTTGATTTTCTAGGCCTGGCGCCTTTTTTTCCCTTCTTTTGGGCAGTAATGTTGCCCTTCTTTTTTTTTTCTTTCTTTTTTTTATCTATTCTTTTTAGTTCTTTTGATTTTCTAGTGTTTGGGCATGATAGTTGTTTTTTTTTTTTTTTTTTTTTTTTAACCAGACGTGATTTTTATTTTTTTGGACATGATTTTTATTTTTTTTTAATAAATTTGGGTGATTGCTCTTTTTTTTTTTTTTTTTTGTAGTTATTTGTCACTTTTTTTGTTTTAATTGGACATTATTCTTTAACAAGGGTATATGAATAAATTTATTCGAACTCATTTTTTCCATCTCTCCACTTTTTCACTCTCAACCAAACAAAAAGGAGAGAAAATAAAAAAAATTTTCCTTCTTCCCACCATTTTCTATCCTCCCACTTTTTCACTCCTCCAACCAAACAGACCCCAAGTGTTTGACAGTTTGAGGAGGGGAAGCGAGTTCAAGTTGTGGGGGAAGTGTGGTAATGAATATAAACAGTGACACTTCAAGAAGATACTTAATGATACAAGGGATACTATAAATTTTACAACATTAAGCTTACAACCTATGTTAAGTACAACTAACCACTAACTCAATTTGATTTGACTTTTTATGACTTGATTCGTGGGAAGGCAAATGGGTAGTTTGAGACGAGTTTGGATTTTTCAAATATTAATGGAATTAATTTGAGATTGTAGAAGTAATTACTTATGTTTAAATTTTATTAATTAGTTTCTAAATATTCGAAGTTTAGGTTAACTTAATATGATTTGACTTGTTATGTCCTGATCTGTGGGAAAATAAATGGGTAGTTTGGGACAAGTTAAAATTTTCAAAAAATAGGTGGAATTTATTAGGGATAAATTTTCAAAAATTTACTAGGGTTTTGTAAGACCCCTGAAAGTTTGGCATGTAAAATATTTAGAGGGTGTGGATTTGAAAAACATTTTCCCCAACCCACTATTACCATTCCTATTTTGGATGTTGATGCACAAAAGATAATATCCAGATGTATAAAACTTGGATAGTTGGACAGCAAGCCTAATTGAAGTTTAGAACATATGCTCGATAGTTAAGAGTATGCATGGGTCAAAATGAATTAAGTTTGTGATATTTTTCAATCCAACCTATCCCGCTCAGGTTGAGAAATCCTCAATCTAGCCTAACCCATGATGCCTCTAAAAATCAACTCAACATAACTAGTACAAAACTTTCAATACATCTCTTACCAAAAAAACCACATACACAGTATCATATTGATAGCCCAAAATAAGTCTCTTCAGTATGGTTTACCTATTTCTAACTAAGAGCTTTGGAAATCAACTAGCAACTCTTGGTGTTTTCAATATACTCATTCACTGAAATACAAAAACACACACACATACACACACAAAAACCTCCCTGGGGTCCGAAACAAAAAACAAAACCCAACCAGCATATAAAAGCATGTCTTTGGATATTTGGAAAATGTCACACCAACATCCACCAATCCATAATTGGTTGCGTGGATCTTCTCAAAGATACATGTTTAAGTGATGGCCCAAAAGTTTCAAATATATCATAGGCCCAACTAGGGTTAATATTTTATTATATTAATTCAATATTGAAAAAAAAGAAATATATATATATATATATATATAGAGAGAGAGAGAGAGAGAGAGAGAGAGAGAGAGCATACCAGCTTTAGATGCAATCTATTCAACAAACTTCCTCTCAAGTCTCAACTAAGTTCATCTGCAACACTTTAGCTTGGATATCATAATTAGAGTACCAGTCTAGCTGATATCCAACACCAACAACCATCAGTAATAATAATATACTAGCCGCAAACCCGCGTGTTGCACGTGATAATTATTTTTATGGTGGTTTTATTAAATTTTTTTTTTTTACAATTTAAACTAATCTAATAATGAGTAATGTATTTCGTAATTATATTTTTATTTATTATAGGAACGATCATAAATGTAATATAGGAACAATTCAAAACACCAAAAAAACGTAAACTAAAAAAAAAAAATAATAAAACTAAACAATGATTAATTGAACCAATATTAGGATAAAATTTTGTTTTTGATAATCTATTAAGGTTATTTTCTTTGTAGAAATTATAATTTCGGCCACCCAAAACATATTATCAAATAAACAATTATTAGCAAAATCTAAGAATTAAATTTCTATACATGCATTGTTATAAAATAATAATAATTAAAATAAAATTGCAAAAGTTAAAATTTATTACTTATCCGATTATTTTCGTTTGGCTAACCTTTACTTTTCTTTAAATGAATGACATTATAGAGTACTTCTAATACAACTATTAAGAGTACTTTGTCCACCACAAAGGATTAGAAAATGAACAAAAATTAGTAAAGTCTCATAGTTTAACATCTAAATTGAGCACTATAAAAAATCATGATATGTAATATAATAAATACCAAATTATCCAAATCATGCTATGTAATAGAATAATATTATATTTTTATATGCTATATTTAATTCTTTAGAACACAATAGGATAACATTTAACAATCAATGAGGAGAAAAAAAAAACAATTTAAAAAACAAAACTAAATCGCATTAACCCAAAATAGAGTTTTAAAGAATATAAAAAATTATCAACCTAAAGTAGAGATGCAAGAAAAAAAAAATCCACCAAAAGATAGAGAGAGAGAGAGAGAGAGAGAGAGAACCATTTTTTTGGTGAGGGAAAACTATGCATAGAATAGAAGAGATATTGACAAATTTATAGTAAGAGAGTGTGAATAAGAAAAGACAAAAATAAAGGAAGATGAAGGGAAAGAGGAAGAATGATATTAATGTAAAGGGTAGTGGGGAGATAAAAGGGTAAGAGAGGGAGAAAAATTGAAGAAGTAGTGGAAAGATGAAATGGTAAGGCAGAGAGAAAGGTTGGAGAAGTGTAAATATTAAAAAAATAAATGTTAAAAACAATTATAGGAAAATTGGAAAGAAAAAAAATCCTAAAGGTTGAAAAGCTTCAACGTTGTTGTTGTTGTTGTTTGTTTTTTTTTTTTTTTTTTGTTTTTGTTTTTGTTTTTGTTTTTTTTTTTCTTTAAGTTGAAAAGGCTTGCACAAAATCCTAAAACTGAACTGAAAAGGCTTTGGGTTGGGTTTTATAGTGGAACTAAATAAATAGGAAGTGGGCTGGATTAATTATACAAATTTATTATAGGGTGATAGTGGAAATAAATAAATAAGTAGTGGATTGCATTTATAGAACTGAAAATTGTAAAAACCATTTTAAAATTGTAGGACAAATTATATATATATATATATATATATATATTTAATGATGTGGCAACTGATATGGCGCAACGTGAGAACAACAGCATTAAACGCTACGCTTCAACTTTTAGTAATATATAGAATATAGACTAGAAACTCGAGCATCAATGCTGATTAGGGTCCATCCAAAGTAATACATCTCTTCCAGCCCAATTCAATTCTTCAAGAACCGCCAATCAATTCCTCTAAGTCAGCATCCCTCTCCAAACCAATGTATCATCTTGAGAAATTTCAAGGATTGCTATATTCTGTAGTCCATACCATACCTTAGGAAAATGTTATCATTATGTGTGGCCCTGTAGCTTGTTCTCATTTTTGCTTTTCTTCCCTCTTGGGTTGTTTTCTATTTGGTTTCATGAAAGTTTTTTTGGGTCTTAGCCAAAAAGAAAAAGCAGAGAGATCACAATATGTCTACTAAAAAAAATCAAATAAAAATCAAATCTTGGAAATTTAACTACATTCCAATTCGGCTCACTCTATTGAAGCTACAATTTAAGAAGTGTCACACGCTCATGAGCTAAGCTCAGCCAACCATAAGGCACCTTACACCTTATGGGCCATGTACATACAATCAGTATTTGTCAGCCTCAAAAACAAACTACAACCACAACAGAAACTACAAGAAAATCTGTAACAAACTCCCAAGATATCTGGCAGAGGCTCAATAAACTTGATTAATTTTACGAGGAAGAACGATGATTCTTATACAACACTTTCCTTTTACTTTATACAGATGAATACAGCAGCTATCAACACCAATCACATATTCCGATTCAAACCACTAGAACTTAAATGATGCCTTGTAAAGGCAAGAGGAAAAGAATAAAAGAAAATTAAAAATCACCTAGGGCCGGAAAGCTCCATTGCTTCTATGACAAGCGAAGATTCTTCTATAAAATCTGAGTATCTTTGAGGAGGGTTTTCACAAGATCGAAATCTGGGTGTCTCAACCTTCTGTGAGGCCTCCCATTTCTCAGCTAAACCATCTCCTTCCAACATTTTTAATACCTCTGACATTTTCGGTCGGTGGGAAGGATTAAACTGAGTACACAAGAGGGCAACCTGAACCATTTCTTCCAATTCAACCCTGTCAAAGTTGCCCTTTAGATCCTTATCCACCATTTGACTTAGCTTTCCTTCCTGATGGAGCTTTTTAACCTGCAAAAAAGTAAGGCTCAGATATTAAGTATCCGCAGAAGGAAGTGTATATTATGTGAGCACTAAAAGGATTCCCCAACTCTTCTACAGTCATGAGGTGAATTCTTGGCATATATTCAGTTTTAGCATACGGCAATTTACTTTTAAGAGCATTATACAATGCAAATCTCCTAAACAGGATCAATGTCACAAGGAGCACAAACTTTGACACTAGGAGGAGAAATACAGAGAGAATGCAAGACAAGTTGTACGTACAATTAGATTGAATTAAAAAATAAGTATGACTTTCATTTGCATAAACAAGACACTTCAGACATTTCAAATTGTCAGTTATGTTTAACTTTGCGGCATAATTTGCATTACCAAAACACCCTTTGAGAGAGAGAGAGAGTGTACCCAATCAAGCATTACGCCTTTTTGATTTGCTACTCGTCCAAAATCTAAAGCTTTATGACCTGTGATTAGCTCCAGGAGCAAAATTCCAAAGCCAAACACATCAGTCTTTTCTGATGATTGACCAGTTGACAAGTATTCTGGAGCAATGTGGCCAACAGTGCCACGCACAGCTGTGGTGACATGGGATTCTCTGTGATCCAAAAGCTTTGCCAACCCAAAATCTCCAACAACTGCCTCAAAGTCTTCATCCAACAATATATTGGCTGCTTTGACATCACGGTGGATAATTTTGGGGTCACATTGCTCATGCAAATATAATAGTCCCCTTGCTGTACCTAAAGCTATTCCCTTCCGTCTTGTCCAGTCTAATGCTGGCCTGCCATTAATATGATCTGAAAGGAAACCCAAAATAATGTCATTGATTTTGGGTTGATGCAAATTCTAGCAACTTTCTTAGCAATATAAGGCTGAAAATCTCAAAGTTCAATTGCCAAATTAGCTACAAGCCTACAACCAACCAACTTAACTATAAAAATAACAAGGAACAAAAATGAGATTGATTAGCACTAATGTCTTCGGGAAAGCGACACAAAAAATTGACACTTCTGATCAAACTTAAATAATATCTTTAAAAAAATTAAAGCTTTTACATTGGACATTTTTCGAAGGCTATATATGACACATGGATAATCTGAGCACTAAATACAAATGTTAAATTCAATGATAGAAGCGCACAATTTGGAATTTACTATTTGGATGATTACATTATTTGCATCTGAGTTTGCCAGTGTAGTGAAGGTTTGGACCAGTTGTACCAGGAAAGTGCCTGGTGTTGGAAGCTAGATAGATTGAAAAGATAATGGCAGGAAAAGCAGCACCATCATGGTGAGAAGGTAGGGGTGGTAGGGAGTTGAATAATGTGTGGCACAGAACCATTGGCTGAGGTAATGTCTCCCCACCAGGCTAGTGCAACAGGAAGTAGCATTGCTGGACTTGCCAGTTGAACCATGATCGACAAGGTAAGAAGCAGTATTGGATAGGTAAGAGTGCAGTTGGTGCTACTGTAAATAGCAGTGATGTACAGAAGGCAATGGTGGTAGCAGCAGGTTTGGTTTCTTACATCAGATGTAGTCAATGATTCAATAAGTCTCTGGTAAATAAGCAATACAAGCAGCGAATACACACATATAACCAACTAGTACTTTATTAGCTAACCTCTTAGCCGAGAGGCTACACTTCCATTGGGCATATAGGGGTAAACAAGGAGACGTTCATTCTCAGTAGAGCAGAACCCACATAGTCTAAGAAGATTCCGATGGACAGCCAAACTTATCATCTCAACTTCAGTCTGAAATTGAATTTCACCAGCAGCCGCATTAAAGTCCTTCAGCCTTTTAACTGCCACTAGAGTTCCATCATTCAAGCTCCCCTTGTATACAATCCCAAAACCACCTCTCCCCAGAATATTCTTAGAGTTGAAGTGGTCAGTTGCAGCGCGAAGCTCCTTAAATGTATACCTTCTCAAATGGCCCAGGCATACTTCCGGGTCATATTGATCTGCCACATGACACATTATAACTGAGAAAACAGGGATAATCATAGAAAGGGAAAAAGAAAAGAAATAATTACATGCAGCAAATCAGATTCATAAAAATGAGTTCCTAAAAACAACAAAAATCTACAATAAATAACACTGCTAGGTGTGTTGAGTCACACACCAAATACAGGAACAGTAATTATGTCACAGCTTCAACTATTACTTTTTCTAAAAGGGTGCAAATGGTCTTGAAATTTGTGTTTTGACAATTAAGTTCAGTTTCTCCATCTTTTCCTTACAGTGCACTTGAATTATGTCATTCCTTGATTTAGCAAGGGCATATTTTTTCCTTACCATCCAAGCAATGATTCCAATTTCCATTTTTCTGTCTTCAGAATAGAAATTTAATGACTCAGTCCAAAATTCCAATGTTTTAGAACAAGAGCTGTTCCAATAGCTTGAAATACTTCCAGCAGTACAAAAACTAATTATAAAGAAAATTAACATTCAACCCCAGAAATGTTTCAGGAAACTGAAAATAGAAAACTATCAGAAAGCCATGAGAACAAAAAAGCACCTATGAATGACTTTCCACATAAAGAGACTTCTGAGATTTAAATATACTCCATTCATTCATTTGTAACTGTTAGAATCACAATGTTATAACTGAAACATCAAAACAATAGAGATGTAGCACAAAGAAATCATAAGCATCTGACACTTGCAGTTGATGGACATCATTTCCACCATGATATGCATCATAACTTCTAACATAGATATAACCATGAACGAGCTATAAGATTATGTGTTACTGACACTGAAATACTAAGTATAGAAAGATACTAACCATTGACATCAAAGAAAATCTGCTGGTTGTGTCTGTATCGCCACCAAACAACAAACCCAACAATAAGAATGATGACAAAAACAGCACTAAAACTTGCACCAAAAGCAATAATCACATGATGACTTTTTCCTCCAAAGTCAGATTGACCTAAGAAACCATAAAACCCATTTTAAAACATGTCATGAAAGAGTAATGGAGAAGCAAGTAGAGAAAGAAAGAGATAAGTATATAACATAGTCATAAACACCTTTTAGAGCACCTGGAGGGAAAGACAGTGGCTCTGGATTGCCAGCTGAACAATTGTTGTCAGCCTTAGCCCCACAAATCAAAGGGTTACCAATAATTCTGAAGAGGAAAATTGGCAAGGAGTGTTAACAATTACCAAATACCAACTTATTAAGGAATATTAAGTGTTACAAGAAAGATTGAATGGATGGCTCACTTGAATGTTCTTGCAGATATTTTTGGCAAGGAACCACTGAGATTGTTAAAAGAGAGGTCCCTACATGTTCAACTTATAAAGGTCAATACATAAGTTTATAAAAGAAACGATAATTTTTTTCTGAGGGTTTGATAAATATGCAGATAAGAGTAAATGATTGACTGCAAAGGACAAGCACATACATGAGAGTGAGACCTTCGATTTTGGACAGAGACTCGGGACAAGGTCCAGTTAGGCTGTTGTTGTTCAACCTCCTGATTTGCTCAAAAAGCAATATTAAAAGCTGTAAGAATTCTGAAAGCAATGACTTAAGCATGTGGTGAATTGCACAACATTTCAAAAGTATTGTAAAGGAATCAAAACCAGTATAAAGTTTTTGAAACTTACAAATAATTCAGGTTCGTTAAGTCTCCCAAGGAACTAGGTATCTCACCACTGAATGTATTGTTGGAGAGATCGAGTGTCTGAAGCTTCACCAACCTCCCAATGGCAGAAGGAATTGGACCTGAAATGGCATTATTCTGCAGCAACCTGCATATATATAAAATCATGGTATAAGAATCAACTTAAATGCTATAGCACTACACAACCAAAACTCTCAAGCTGAAGGAGTCTTGGTCTGAATACTTGAAACAAGATGGAAGTAAAATTAACACCAAAAACAATTAACACTATGAAAGTAATACCCAACTGCCAAGAAGAAGCAAAGCTAAAATCAAAGATCATAGAAAAAGGAAGCAATAACTTACACAGATTGCAAATTACTAAGGTTTCCAATAGCTGGAGATATGATACCAGACAAACTCTGACTAGGCAGTCCCCTGATTACCAAAAATTTAAAAATAAAATAAAAAATTGAAAGTGAATGAACTAAAAATACTTCTCAACTTATTTTCTTGGATCAAAATCCATTGGAAAATTAAGGCAACTTACAAAGCAGAAACAGATCCCTCTGGGGTGCATGTAACCATCCTCCAGCTACAAGGATCTACAGAATTGCTATCCCAATTCTCCAGAACATTACGTGGGTCATTGAGATCATTTTTTATCGCCATCAAAGCTACAACTGTTCAAAGTTCAAGGGAAAATAAAAATGAAAAATATTATCTTTGTATAAAAAAACAAATAAATGAAATAAAAGGCAATACAGGGACTTTGAAGCCTGAGCTGTATCTGGCTAAGACACAGATGAATGCTGTAAATGAGATACAAAAAATGGAAAATGTTGGTAGTTAAGCTCCTTTAGCGAACCAAGAATGCATTAACTGAAGAGAAACAATAATTTCCTCCAACCCCATATTCAAAAATAATTAGCAAGCAAGCATAACATGAAAGGTGAACTTTATATTTCTATTACTCTTTCTCTTTTTGCCAGAAAAGTCTCACCAAAAATCACAAAAATGAAAAAATAAATTCATGCCCAATCTCTGAGTTGCAATTGTAATGAACAGTGTTTATAAATAAAAACAAAAAACTTTAAAAGAAGAAGAAGATAAAGGATGAGAGGAAGAAGAAAAAGAAAGACCAAAGTGAGAGTTCAATTGAAGAAAATCAAAAGGAATCATTTGAGAACTGACCTTCATAGTTTATACCAGTAGGAGAAAGAGTAGCAGAAGAAGCCTCCATCAATGCCAAAACCAAAAGACCCACTTTCCAGAACATGAAACTACTTCTTTCCATACTCTATTCTCAGTTCAGTAAAAACTTTTACTTTCTTTCCCCAACCACAACAAGTACCCACTCATCAAAACCAATATAACCAACAACCAAACAAGCCATTCTCACATGAACTTACTTCTCAAACACTTTTTTCCTTATACAAACAAAAATCCAATCTCAGAGTCAGAATCCCATAAAAGCAGACCCACCCATTTACCATAACAAGAAGTCAGGACTCTCAGAAGCTGTTACTTTCACCAGCATTTTTTTTTTTTTTTATAACTCAAAAACAATACAGACCCAGATGCTAAAAATCAATAGGCCACAAAATGCCCAGCTGGGAAACAGAGAATTATGAATTAAAGTGAGTGGGAATGGGCACCAAACGAGCTCAGACAAACAAAACAGCCAAAAAGAAAGAGAATTTTCTCGAGAAAACAAGTGACCAAAAATCTAAGCCTGAAATTCTGAGATCCTAGAGATCTGGGAATGCTTGGTGTGATTTCTATATGTTTTGGACAATCCCCACAAATTCCATTTGGTTATGCTTTTGGTCTCTACTGCCCCTGTTCTACTCGTCCCCTTTGATTCCTTTACCATTATCTTCTTTCCTTTCTTTTTCACAAGCATAGCAACAAGTGAGTACAGACTAGTGAAAATAAAAAATCACTCACTCACGCACATAGAACCAAACACGCAAAGGCCAAAACAAAAGGCCAAAGTTGGACACAGATACAAATGCAGAACTATTAGCCTTTTTTTTTTTTTTTTTACTTCTTTTGAAAAAAAAATAGTAAAAAACGTTATAGGCAGTGAAAAACTGATATGTGTTGTCTTTTAATAAAACAAATTTAAAAAAAATGAATTTAGTTTGATTAAAAAATAGTGAGTGATTGGATTGGACTGAAGGGATGTGTGGGAGTTATCAGAGAGAAGAATGGGATGTCTAAAGGCAAAGAAAATTGCAGTAAGTTTTTTGGCAGGTCACGTGGTTTGATTGTCTTGACCTCTGTTGGCTTTTTGGCTTGAGATTGCTTTTTTGAAATTTTAATAATCACATTCTGTTAAAGTCTTTGCAGGCCATGGCCCACTGTGCCAGATATATATAATATATATGATTATGATGTTTAAACGGAAGTTTGAGATGCAATTAGCAAAAAGCAAGTATGTACCGTATGACCCCAAACAAACATGAAATTCTTGATGTTTTCAATTTACTGCGTGTTTTTAGTATAATTGTTAATGAATTATTTTAAGATAGTTTTGAAATTATTTTTATGATAAATAGGGTCAAGATCTTTTCAGATATTTGATCATTCTCTCGAGTATATGCAGTTTCTCATCTCACACGCATTAGGTTATTGTAGGATTAAATCTCATGAAGTGGCCTCAAAATGTTAGCAAGACCATTAAGTCATCTTCTTAAAGTTTTTTATACTACTTTTACTGATATTATAAAAAAATTTCTAAAAATTACTTTTTTTTTTCTTTAATTATGATGTTACTTGTTTTAGGATTTTGAATTGGCTAACAAATGAAATATAAAACATGTTGTGTACCCTGGCCTGGCCATTTTTGTGAAGAATTTGAAGTTGCTTGAAGACATGCATTTTGGTTGAAGCTTGATGGAACAATCCTTCATTCAAACACTAGTAAATCATTAAAGTCAGCTCAAGCAAGAATTATTATCGGTTGAGCGAGAAAGCCCTAAGGAGACATGTACAGTTCCTTACTAGTTGAGGGGACCTCTTGCTTAGCTAACATTTAGCATACCGTAACACAAAAAGGCTTTAGGCCATTCTACCAAAAATGTATACATTCGGAGGGTTATGTTTTTATGTATGTAGGTGGAGTGTTATTGAACATATGAGTGAAAGCTAAATGCCTTGTATCTATTCTCTTTCTCGTTCTTGCTTAGCCTCATTTTTGCTTAGCCTCAAAAACCTAGGCTTAGCAAACGAGTCAGATCAATAGGAGTCGAGTCAAGAAACTTGTAGTTTTAAATGGGTTGTAAACTCTATATAACTCTTACTTGGTATTTTGAGAATTAAATGAACATCGTATAACCTTTTTTTCATATGCCAAAAAAATATATATATCTACTTGATAATATTGTTTTTATCTTCCTTTTAATGCAAATAAGATAACAAACAAACAGAAAACTCAAAAATAAAAGTTATATAATACTTAAATTTTTAAGTTTACATAGTACA
Organism: Quercus ilex subsp. ballota; assembly: GCA_032727855.1. Taxonomy (NCBI): domain Eukaryota; kingdom Viridiplantae; phylum Streptophyta; class Magnoliopsida; order Fagales; family Fagaceae; genus Quercus; species Quercus ilex. The sequence continues at coordinate 59,252,652 of CM064910.1, forward strand.
ATGTCCACTAAACCTAAATATCCAAGCCCTGACCTTGTGAATTGAGAGTAAGTGAGTGACTATGAGAATGAAAGAATTTAGAAAATAAAGGGGGGGCAAAGAAAAGGGGAAGAAGTAAAAGTGTGAAAGAAGTTTACACATAAAGCCCTAAAAAATGCACACAAAAAATAAAAATAAAAATTTTTAATTTAAAAAAAAAAAAAAAAATCCCTTTGAAAAAAATGGGTTGACCCATGTGTCTAAGAAGTTGAGATCCAATTTTGCCAAGTCTTAATCCACCCATGATTTGATCATACTCTTTGTATGTTATTGGTTTCATACCCTATGGATATACATGTATCATACAACATCTGAAAAACCAATTATATTGAAACCATAGAGTTCTTAACATGCATTGACATCTTGGAGGTTTTGGCATGAAGCAAATGACTCGTTTGTAAGAAAACCCTATAGAAGAAATGTAAAGGTTATGGAGTTGGTGTGGTGAATCCAATGAGTTGTCTACTAAATCAATAAGGTATAGTTTCAAAGGTTTTGTCATTTAGTTTGTCAACTTCTTCTTTATAAGGATTTGCGTTTTGGGGTTCCTTCCCTTGTTTAGGGGTTTTTTTTTTCTACCTTTCTACTTGAGAAGTTCTCATTTGGCTTTCTATCCATTGCCAAATATTTATGTTTTTTGTTTTTGTAATATAATTGTCACTGGCATCATCTATCTTTTTTGGTGAAATCTAATTTTAACAATATTTATAACCGAAAATGCTCATCATGTAGTGTTTGTGGAAAAAATAAGAGTAAGTATAAGTAAAATCATTTTATAAATAAGTTGGTAGGTTGTTGATATTTTAATCTTTACTAAACATTTGGCATATTACGTAATCAAATGATGATGAATAAAATATATGTGCGCTTCGGAGCAATGTAGTAACATTTTCTAAAAAATTTGAAAAGAAAAAAAAAATAATATGAAATATATAGATGAAAAAAAAAAGGGAAAATGCATGCAAGCACAGGCTTATGAGCGCACACATGCGAGTAAGAAACAAACTTAAAATATAAATAAAAGGATAATTTTGTGTGAAAATCACTAGTCTCTTATTTCTCAATTTGCCCTTAATTTTCTAGCAAATACAAAATACCTTCTTTCTTTTTGTTCATTAAAGGAGTTTAGCAGCACAAACACCAATCAATCTAAAGTATAACCCATCAAAGTTTTGTGGCCCTAACCTTTTATTTATTTATTTTTATTTATTTATCCTCTCACAGTTCAGTTGGCTGTAAATGAGCTGAGTTTTGTTGAGTAGTGAATATTCAAGCTCAGCTTAACAACAAAACTAGAATGTTTAAACTTTGCTTGAGCTTGAATCAAGCTTACAAATAATATTTAAGCTTTAGTTCGTTATTAAATATAAAAGTTTGAGCTCAGTTTGGCTTTGATTGATTCATTTACTTTGGCTCAACTCATTTACTAAACAAGCCTAAAATTAAAGCTTAAAACCTAGTTTGTTTATAAATAAATAAATAAATATAAACAAACTTTTTATCAAGTTAAACTCAAACTATTTATGAACGGTTTAATTTATTTACTGCCGCGTAGTTTGGAAGGATGAGTGTTATAACCTCAATATTACACAGATTAAAAAAAAAATATATTGTAAAATAGTTATATGTGTCTCTAAAGAACATGATAATAGAGAGACAGGCATGAAATATGGTACAGGGAAAAGATCCTTGCATGATGAGCATCTGTTTGGAAGGTGTGATATTCCCGTCAAAGGATAGGATTAATCCCAATAGGCAATAGGAAGGACTTAGGTAGAGTGTGGTAGCTTTCAGAGCTAAAACTACAGAACAGAGTTGAGGAGGAGAGTACAGAGCATGGGCATGTGGGTAGCAATCTTTGTCTACACAGTTGTTATATATATCTCTTCCCCAAAATAAAAAAGAAAAAAAAAATTTAATACTTCACTTTTTGTTTAAGGAACCGTGAATTTAATATAATATAGAGAGAAAAATAATAATATAGTGAGGTGGAGGTGTGTGCATGGTTTTTGTACCCTTGTTATTCTTTGTTGGTTACCGTGTGTGAGAGAATCTCTAAAATGCGCCCACCGCAACACATGCCGCATGCTTTGGGCCACATCCACAACACTGGAATTTTTATGCTGCTTGTACTGTATGTATTCTTTGTTTTTGGGATGGAAAATATACATACAGTATCTTACTATTGATTTAAAAATAAAAAAATAAATTCAAATATATTATAATTGTATTGAAATTAATTATCTTTAATATTTAAGTTTTTTTTTTTTTAGAATAAGAATTTTATGTAACTTGGGTTGCATGAATTTTTTGCAATCTTTTGCGTGGCGGGTAAAAAAATTATCAACATATAGTTATAGTCAAATAAAATCTTTAACAAATCATGTAGATGACATTTTTAACGCCATGTGATAGGTTGCATTAAAATTTTTGTAACTCAGATTGCATAAAAATCTTGCTCATTATTTAATACTCGGGCCAAAATGTTAATTGACTTTTTATGGAGACAAAATTCAAATCTCATATCTCTTATTAGACCCCCCCCCCCCAAAAAAAAACAAAAAACAAAAACAAAAACAAAAAACAAACTCTTCACTCGATCAACTAACTAAAGTCATCTGAGTTGATTCAAAACCTTCAAATCATTATTACAAACTAGAATTATCACACGCGCTTTGCGCTGTGTAATAATATTTTTTTTAGTGTAATAATGTTTAAAAATGAGATACAGATAGTGTCTTAAGTTTTAGGCTGAATGGAGAAAATGAAGAAAACAGCTTAAAACTTAGGAACAATAAATTACTCTTTAACCAGTTTGCATTTTTTAATTTAAAATTATTTAACTAAAAGGTAATGATATTTTAGAGAGTTTAAAAATTTGTGTAGAAGTATTTTAGTATGCAAAATGTTAAAAATCAAACAAAAAAATCTTGTTATTAATAGTATAAATAGAAGATAAATAAATAAATAAACCCCTCAAAACCATTCCCCCACTTTCGGTAGATCGTAGAAAGCTAAAAAGTGGAATTGTTTTTGATAAGGACAAACCATCTATATTAATTTTTAACAAAATCAAATGTTATATTTTTGCAAAGTATATGTTTATTTGTGAGAATACTTAATTAATTGGAAAAGAAACCAGATAGAATCGACGAAATGACCTGAATATAGGATTTTATTGGGTCTTGAAAAATTCTTGCCTTTTTTATATTCATATATATAATCTATAATAAAATCATGGGAACAAATACAATATAAAAACTTTCACTATTAAATAATGAGTTTACAACAATCATCTCCAGAACAAATGCTAGAGGTTATCAAGAACATATCATTCTTGCATTGAGGGATAAAATAGACTATGATTTCAATTGAGGAGAGCCACAGTATGAACACACAGAAAACAAAATCATAAAAATTCAAATTATCATCAATTTAGTATTAACAAAATATCAACAAGTGAAAAGATATAAAAATAATTGTTTCTTTAATATATTGCAATAAAATTATCTATCAAAAAGAAACTTGACAATCTTTTAAATCTTGAAAACCATCTATGATTGATTTTGTACAAGATATAGCAACAATTTCCTTTTTAATGTATAAAATCAAAGAGTCTATTAAATCAACTACAACTTAATTATAATTATGTTATTATCTTATTATATTTCCAATAATATTCTAACGAAAGGACTAATTACTATTGGCAAAAAAACAAGAACTAAAATAATCAAAAATAAAATAATTATTAAAAAAACATGTGAGGAAGTCTATTTAGTAAGCCTAACAATGTCATAATCCTTATTGCACAAAGACAAATCACAAACTTTATCAAAATTAGTGGACCACCCAATGAAATAGATAAGACGAATAGATTAATAAAAACTAGAGTTTTAAGCTATTCAGTTAAAAATTAATGACTCTAACCCACTTATCAACAATCATTAATTATAAATTTCTAAATCTTATTGTGATATTAACGAATTGCATCTATGTGCATTAGCCATTGAACAATGTGCAATGTGTCGTGTGGGTGTGACATTTTAAATTTTATTATCTAATTGCTAAGTATGTCACTAATTATGCCACTAACGAAATCTAAGTAGGATAGTGCATTATGTATTGTCAACATTTTGAACTAAAAAACAAATGCATCTTGTTTTATTATTTATACTCAATTTTGATCAACTTTTATAAAACTAAATTAATCAACACATTTTATTAATTGTTCGGCAACATTTTGTAGAGCAACCCCTCTTATGCAACCACATTGCTATCTTTACTCTCACAGAGAGAGAGAGAGAGAGAGAGAGAGAGAGAGAGAGAGAGAGAGAGAGAGAGAGAGAGAGAGAGAGAGAGAGAGAGAGAGAGAGAGAGAGAGAGAGAGAGAGAGAGAGAGAGAGAGAGAGACGTGCAAAGCCTCAAATGAGTAACAATCTTTCTGAAATGGAGTGGGGTTATGGGCGGGATAATTTTCGTGAAGATGCTGAGGCAACATATCATGTACACAAATGGGTCATGTGCCCATGCAATAACAATGAGCATGTGAGACGCTCGATGGCGTGGTGCAAAGCCCTAAATGAGTAGCAACCTCTCCAAAATGGGGTGGGGTTATCAGTTATGGGCAGGACAGTTTGTGTGAAGATTTTGAGGCAACATATCGTGTACACGAATGAATCACGTGCCTATGCTGTGGAAAGCGTAAGAGGTCGGACAATATTCTCTCTCTATTCAATTGATGTTGTATAAATATGGTGATTTAAAAAGAAATTGATAGATCTAAGATTTGTCAATCAAACCTGATAAATAGGTTTTTTTTTTCCTAAGGTTTATTGTTTGTTATTTAGGCTAATTTTAGTTATTTGGACTTTTTTGTTGTTGTTGTTGTTGTTGCTTGGTCAAATTTTGTAGTTATTGGTTTTTTGTTTTTTGTTTATTGGTTATGTTTTTTTTTTCTTGGAAGGGGGTTAAGGATTATGTTAGAAGGGGCAAAAAAAATTTCTTGGACTAGAATTTTAAAATTTCATAATATGCATATACTATTTTGGTAAGGTAATTCAAACAACAGTTTTCAGTGTTTAAATACTGAAAATTGTGAGCTAAACAAAAAAAAAAAACATTTGGCAAGGGATTTTGTTTAGAAGTGTTTGAGTTATATTTCTTGTTTTAAAGTGTTTGAACACTGAATTTAGAAAACTCCTTATACCAATTTTCAGTTTTCAAATAATATTACTCAATGACACTTTTGTAAATATTTAGAAAAGTGTGAGACTTGTTAAGAACTAACATAAATATAACTCTCTCTCGCTCATCATCTTCTTCTTTTTTTTTCTTTTCCTCCCTTCTCTTTCACGTTCCTTCTCTCTAATAAATATTAATAAAATAATTGTACATGAAAGTTACCATTTAAAAAAAAAAAAATGCATACACATACCAAAAATACAATTATAGTTTTTTCACACTTTAAAATATGTTGTTTGAAACATGGTATGAAACATATTTTTGCATTATGAGTATCTTAAACACGTATTTTCACAACACTTTTTAAACCACATTTTTCATATTATTTTAAACAACAATACTTGAAAGCTACTACCAAATAGGCCCTACTAATTTTGACGTGAAAGAGCCTTTTTTTTTTTTTTTTAAGAGAAACTTTTCAAATTTTATTTTATCTCCCACTCCAAACTTTACATTGTGTCACGACCAAGGTTTTAAATTGACTCACGACTTTCTTTTTCCCCTAACCCAACACCAAAAAGAAATGAACACAAACAGTCCTCTCTCCGTGTGGATAATTATCTCTTTAAGAGGAATGTTATATATATCTATAATTTTTTCACATTACTTTCACAACGAATTTTAAGTAGTAAGTTATTATTAGTTATTACAGATGAAAAAAGGTAATTTAAGTTATAGATTTAAATTAGAATCAATAATAACTTACTACTTATAATCTGTTATGAAAATATTATGAAATTGTTGTGGACGTAGTACTTCTCTTTCTTTTAAGATGGGCCATATGTGCATGTTATATTATTATTATTATTATTTTAAGGGGCCGTTTGGTATGGGATTTTGAGCAACAATTTTCAGTTTTTAAACAACATTATACGTATTTTTACACACTTTTTCACCTATACGTATTTTTAAAAAATACAAATAACGTTACTAGAACAAAATTACCAAACGGGCCCTAAGTGTGTGGTAAATTGGTAATATTATTGAACTAAAGAACTCACAGGACTATACAAAATCATTTTCCACAATATATACACGACATATATTAAAATATTCTAATGTTTTTTTAATCCATAACAAACAATAATGGGTGTGGCTCCCCTCCTGTTATATAATTTCTCCGATTCTCTCATGTTTTTGCACAAATGAAAGACAGTTGCAAGCAACAAATCCTATGGCTAGAAAAACCCCAGAAAAAATTTATTGAAACATTCAAGGGGGCATGTGGACAGTGGTTTTCCTAAGGAAGCTGTTGAAAGAGAGAGAAATTTATGTTTGACGTGTGGCTTATTTTAAAGCTTTAGAATTGTTGCTTGGGACGTGTCTTTTATTTGTGTAAAAACGTGAGTGTAAAAACATGAGAGAACTGGAGAAATTATAACAGAAAGGGAGCCAGCCCCAACGATAATTATATATTACTATAGAATATGGAAAAATTTTCTTTTTTTTTTCACAATTGTTAATGTGTTATGTTGTGATTAGTGTATAATAAAAATAGTATAAATTATAGTCTCATATAAAAATGATATTTTAATCACAAATGATCACTTTAACAAATTGTCAAAAAAAAAAAAATCATTGTCACTAAATCAAAAAAAAAAAAAATGTTGTTTGAAAATACCTGCAGAGAATAACTTAAAAAATGGCAAGTGTTATTAGAATTTTTTATTTTTTATTTTTGTTGGTCAGGTTTCTGTTCCCCTGAATTTGCCAAATTTGCATTTAACAATCCACTTTAATAACAAAATCAGCTTTTAATTGAAAAATATAAGAATAAAAAATAGTAATTTAATAATAATTGTACGATGCCTTGATATGCTCCAAGCTTGGAACCCAAGCCCAAGGGGATGTTTGTCGCTTTGGGAAAACTGAATATTCTCCGATCTTTTTATTAATACTTCGGATTTACTTTATTTGTACATTCATGGGAGTAGTACTCAATACTCAAACCATTCTTTTCTTTATCAATAAAAATGGCAGAGATTTCAGTAAAGAAGGTGACCAAATTCAAGGGTATTTTGGTCGCTTTGGGAATAGGGTAATTCCCCTATTAATCCGCCCCTCAGCTCCAGAATATGATGCATTCTATAACTATAGTAGTAACTGGAGTGGTAGGTCTTTTTTATTTTAATTCACCCTAAACATGTTTTGTTTATCACATAGAGAGAAGAGTGGTTTTTTGTTTAGAGCTTTACATTTTTAATTTTTATTTACCACATTGCATAATGGCCCATTAAAATATCATTGTTTTAGTAGCATAATTATCATTTTCGAGGCATCATTATTCAATAGTCATGTTTGGAATGTTTGTGAGGATTTTTTTTTTTAATTTATTTAATAATTTTCACAAATTTTTAGTAGGGCTTCAAGACCTTGCCCAATCCTCTCCCACAGTGGTTGAACATGTTAAATTGTTAATGTCTTGATTAATGTTTTATATAATCTCACTTGGAAACCTTAAAAGCTTGTTTGCAACTTTTCTTATGCACGTAATTACGTGTAAATCAACATCCTAGCACTTATAGTTCGTTTAAATTAAGAGAGAGAAAATGGGAGTAGAGGGGAGTAGGCTGAAAATTAATCTAAATTTCGGTCTATTAGTTTTCGGCCAACTCCCTTCTATTCTCTTTTGCTCTTCCTCCCCCTCCTCCTCTCCTCAATTCAAACAGACTTTTAGACTTGAAGCTCCTTTCTTTTTTCTTTTATCTTTTTTGTTCTTAAAAAATAATAGTATCCGAGCTAGAAGGCAACTTGTGATTCCTGTATAAAAAAGAAAAGTAAACGATTGTCCAACATAATTTATTTTCGAATGGTGCAATTTTTTTTTTCCTTTGTTGAATGGTGCGATGTTTATCTGGTAGGTAAATTTTGGAGGATGGATAAGCTGTAAGCGTGACTGTTATGAGAGGAGAATGAGAGAAAGGAATCTTGTGTCTCTTGTCTGGTTGACAAAATAAGAGGTAGGATATATTCTTTTTTCACCATTATCTTTGTGGGTGAGTTTTAGAAAAGAATGTAAATTTAGCTCCCTTTTTGGAAGTCGAACAATTGAAAAAGATTGTGTTTTTAATGGTTCACTTCAGTGAGTTGTCAATTTGCTGCGAAATTGGTCAAGTGAAGTGACAATTATATGATCATTTGCATGAGATGTAATGCAAGGATACACAAACTTTCTATTTGAGATTTTAGAATTATATGATCAATAGTTCGCTTGAGCAAAAGGTAGCTCAGACGAAACAATTCGAGATTTTAGAATTTGGCAAAATTTTGTTTTAAAGTGTACCTTAAGTATGGGGTGGCTACCAAGAGCCTTGTAGTCTAATTAATACCTCATGGTATTAACTATTTCGTAACATATCTAGTAACAGTTTTAACGGTGTTGTTTTGGAAGGTTTGTTACAAAGAAAAAAATTTATACATACAAGGTAATTATAGAATTATCAAGAATTGCTATCTACTAAATTATACTTTGTTGTATCTTAGAGACAATTTGATAGCAGGAACCCAATAGCAAAATCTCGAGTTTAAATATTCTCTTAAAGAACCACTGCTTATGAAGGCAGGATGGTACCTCCTCACATATTGGGCGCTTAGAGGTTTTAAGAGTGAGATTTGAAATTCGAACTGCTCGATTAGCAACAAATTAAGAAAAAAAAAACCATGATTTGCAATTACCTGACCATCAGCTGATAAAACAAATAAAAAAAGGGAGGCAGCAAACAGAGATAGGATCATAATTCATATATAGGATAGTACCAATAATACAAGATTTTTGGATAAGGAGGCACCTCTTTCACCACCACTTCTTCTCTCACAATAATTTTTCTTCTTGGTTGCTAGAAGATTTTTGGGTGTATGCTTTCATCTATAAAACAAGTAATATGTAATCAAATATAGAAGTCTATGAGGGTCCCAAACCAACATCCACCAAACTCTAGCAGATTAGACAAATTGACCTTGATGAAAATACATATAGTATTTTTGTTTTTGTTTTTGTTTTTTTTTGAGAATCAATATATGTATTCTTGGTGATGTTGTCCATTGTTGATTGGAACTCAAAGTCCAACATTGATGTTGCCCTGCATGATTCGGTATCACCTTTTGAAAACTTTTCTTGCAAAAAGAAGAAGAAAAAAGCAAACTTTGAATGATGAAAAACAACTTAAAAAAAAAGAATACTAGAAAGTGCAAAACTTAAATAGACACAACAGTAGCTCATAACCCTTTTGTCCTCAGATTTGTTCCCTTCAATCACATTACTGATAAATTTTTCTATCAAACCATTTGACTTTAATGTTAACGAAGGTTAAAAGGCAAGAGCTTTTGTCCTCAGATTTGTTCCCTTCAATCACATTACTGATAAATTTTTCTATAAAACCATTTGACTTTATGTTAACAAAAGTTAAAAGGCAAGAGCTTTCTAATTCAATTACTATATTTTAGTGTTTTTAATGGAAACATTTAAGATTCAAATCACTCATCTCTTAACTACTGAATTATGAAAAAAACATGTTGGTCATCAAAAAATTGAACATTAAAATTCTATATAGTCTATTTCTAGATGCTGGAAATTTTAATTTCGGTGTCTATGAATATCTTTGAATTATCGCAAAATCACCTTTCTAATAATACTTTATAGTGGATTTGCACAAATTATGGTAGCATATGAAATCTGAGGAGGGGGGGAAGAATGAAAATTTAGATGATTTCGTAGGGGCCCATGATTGAGCCACTAGAGTAATTTCTTGGGCTAGTGGGCCCGTTTTGCACATCTTGGCAGTGGCAAATCAACTGCCTATAACAACTGGGATTATCTTCTTCTTAGTTTTTCTTTAGGTTGGTAAGAACTAAGAAGCATGGATTATTCTCTAAAATGGTTGGTGAGGAAGTAAGATGTATACAATTATCTTTCAATTATGGACGTCAAACTGATTTATTAAACATTTTGTGTTCGGCTGGGAAGAATATAAGGTGAATTTTTAAAAAAAAAAATGTTGAGAACTAGTTTGACTGATATTGTAGGACTTTGTGAGTTCCAGTTAGTTTACTAGTAAAGTTCTTTGTCTCTCGAATAAGCAATTTGAGATTCTATCTTCACCTACACTAAAAACTAATTGGTATTTTAATCTGATGATAAAGAGCAATTATCAAGAGTGAACATCATAAATTGATGAGGGGAAAAAAAAAAAAAAGCCATGGTAAGACTTTGAAAGTTTCAAAAGATAAACTCCCATAATTTATAAGATTTTGGAATATTACTAATCCTATTCTCCCACATCTTTCACTTAAAACTTGTGAACTTTTCTTATAGGATTTCACCTAGCTTTATTAAACTTTTCATGATTTCTAAAAGTAGTTTTGTAGTGCCTACTAAACACTAAAGATCCAATTTCTTAGGAATTTAAAGTTTTAAACTGTTAGGAATTTACATTTATAGAAATTTAAAATTGTCAATAGTAAAAAATCTCAGCAAATGATCAAGCCCTAATAGCCATGAGTCAAGATTGTATTTTTTTCAAAGTACAATTTTTTTTAAATGGTTTATTTTATTATTATTTTTTTTTAAACAGGTGTAGTTTCAAAAAGCTAAAAAATAAACTATATTGAATGTTAAGAGATTTGCATTAGCTCGTGCAAATATTTTTGTCTATTTTAGCATAAGAACCTATTTTTTCTATTTTACATATTTACTTTTCAAAACATCTCACACTAGATCATCTATTTTAAACTACATTTTATTGAAATATCAAATTTTTTTTTTTAATTTTTTCTCTTTCTTCACACATAACAACCACCATCCACCCTTTTCCTTCATTCTTAAAATATGAAAAAAATAATAATAAACAACTAAATGCAAAATGAATAGTGTTAGTGTAAATTTACTATTGTATATATAGGTATATACAAGGATAGGTTGTAATAATGATATTTGAGTTTGGAGAATATGGTTTCATAAAGTGAAAATTCAAGTTCTAGAATTTTCTAAGTGAAAATTCAAAAATCAGTATTTTCGATTGGTCGAAACTTTGGCTCGATCGATCGAAAATGGTAAAGAAAAAATCCTGGAGTTTCTAAATGTTTCGATCGCTGTTCGATTCTTGTTTGACCGATTGAAAAGAGCACTCGATCGATCGAAACTAATTTTCGACCGATCGAAAATTATGAAACAGGATTTTCTGCAGAATTTTTTGGCGACTATTCAAAAAGGTTAAAGAGGTTTCAAGCATTGTTAACGGTTTTATGAAACATTTTAACTCTCCATACGTACATTTTGATGAAATATAATCCTATGCGTATAAATAAAGGCTTATGTTCACTTGAAAAAATAACTAATTCCACAAAATAGTAAGTTAGAGAGAAACACAAGAAATCCTGTGGTAATTCTCCAAAATTATTATCTGTAAAACCCAACATTTTGGTTGTATCCTGGGGACAAATTTGCGATAATCCTTTAGCAACAATAGTGTGGGGGGCAAATATTGTTTAAGGAAAACGATATAATACCTCCAAGTTATCTATTTTCTGTTTATCTTTTGTATTAACCTTATTCTTTCATTATTACTTTGTGTAATATCCATAACATTTACATGGTTGCTGTAGTAAATTTGTAAATTTATACAATCATACATGGACTGATGTAGATCATTTTTAGACAAAATTGTATAAATTCTACACTTTTTTAATTATACACAGACTGATATGAGTGCTTTAACTCTTAACAAATACAAATGTTCTATCGTTGTAATAAAAAAAAAATGCATGTAAGCATGGTTATTTTTATTTTTTTTTTACCAAAAAAAGGCTTTTTTAATTTTCTTAATCAAGGACAAGGACCCTATTCTCCAAGTGATTGACACTTAACAGATACAGATGCCCTATCATTGTAAGAAAAAAAAAATGTATGTAAGCATAGTTATTTTTATTTTTTTACCAAAAAAAAGGTTATTTTTATTTTCTTAATCAAGGACAAGGACCCTATTCTCCGAGTGACTGAAAAACTTTATAGTATTTGTTAGTTTATTGGTGTAACTAATTCAAGGAAATGAGTAAGACAATGCACCATTGATCGTGATGTTTACTCAAATTTTTAAAGCAAAATTGAGAGGGATTTAGCTTTTTAAAAAGCAATGGCTTTTGTATGAAGCAACAATTGAGCTGCTTGCCAAAAACTACAGTAAAAAGCTGAATCATCCTCATGTTAACATTCCGCAGGTAACTTCTGCATTTTGTAAGCTTAAAACATTTTTCGAGAAACCGACAAAGGGAACCTTATTTTACTCTTTGATTTACAATTCTTAAATTTAAATCAATGGCTTCGTAGGATCAAAGCCACCGCTGCAATATTATAAAAAGTCTAATAACTTTTTTCCTGTTTTGCTTGGAAGGACCACAAATTACATTTTGTCATTTGGAAGAAAATGGGACCATTTTTCTTCAACATGACATATGTTTAATTTAGGCCTATATTCTTTTTGTGGTTGGCAACCAAAAACTATGGAAAAGGTGTTGGGCCTAAATCTCAAAGACCTTTTTGTGTTCGGTTGGGAAGAAAATAAATTGTTTAAAAAAAAATTTGAGAGTTATCCGTCATTCAGTTTGACTAACATTACAGGACTTTCTAGATTTTACTTTAGATTTTAATTGGTAAAGTCTATTTTCTCTCAAATAAGATATTTGAAATTCTATCCGTACTTACACCGAAAACCAATTGGTGTCTTAGTCAGATAATAAATAATAATTATCAGGAATAAACATCATAGATTGAAACTTTACCTCTCAAAAAAAGAAAAAAATAAAAGAAAAAGAAGTCACGGTAAGACTTTGAAATTTTCAAAAGATCTATATTCCCATAATTTATAAGATTTTAGAATATTATTAATCTTATTCTCCCGCATCTTACACTTAAAACTTGTGAACTTTTCTTATAGGATTTCACCTAGCTTTATTAAACTTTCATGATTTGTAAAAGTAGTTTCGTAGTGCCTACTAAACACTAAAGATCCAATTTCTTAGGAATTTAAAGTTTTAAACTCTTAGGAATTTACATTTATAGAAATCTCAAATTGTCAATAGTAAAAAATCTTAGCAAATGAGCAAGCCCTAATAGCCACATGAGTCAAGATTGTATTTTTTTCAAAGTACAATTTTTTTAAATTTCATTTTTTTTTAAAATGTTTTTTTTTTTTAAACAAGTGTAGTTTCAACAAGCTAAAAAAATAAACCACTCCGGAATATTGAATGTTAAGATATTTGTGTTAGCTTGTGTAAATATTTTTGTCTATTTTAGCATAAGAACCTACTTTTTCTATTTTACATACTCAATTTTCAAAATACTACACACCAGATTATCTATTTTAAACTACATTTTATTGAAATATCAATTTTTGTTAATTTTGTTAATTGTTTTTTTTTTTCACACACAACAACTACCATTCACTTTCTTCCTTCATCCTCAAAACACGTAAAAAGATAATAAACAACTAAATGTAAAATTAATAGTGTTAATGTAAATTTACATGGTTACTATAGCAAATTTGTAAATTTACACAATTATACACGGACTGATGTGAGTTATTTTTAGGTAAAATTGTGTAAATTCTACATATTTTTTTATTACACATAGACTGATGTGAATGCTTTAACACTTAACAAATACAAATGCCCTATCATTGAAAGAAGAAAAAAATGTATATAAGCATAGTTATTATTTTATTTTTACCCAAAAGAAAAGTTATTTTTATTTTCTTAATCAAGGACCCTATTCTCTGGCCGATTGAAAAACTTTGTAGTATTTGTTACTTGTTAGTTGATTGGTGTAACTAATCCAAGGATATGAATAAGACAATGCACCATTGATCGTGATGTTTACTCAAATTTTTAAAGCAAAATTGAGAGGGATTTAGCTTTTTAAAAAGCAATGGCTTTTGTATGAAGCAACAATTGAGCTGCTTGCCAAAAACTACAGTAAAAAAGCTGAATCATCCTCGTGTTAAACATCCCGCAGGTAACTTTTGCATTTTAAAAGCTTAAAACATTTTTCGAGAAATCCACAAAGGGACCCTTATTAGTATTTGATTTACAATTCTTAAATCTAAATCAATGGCTTGGTAGGATAAAGCCACACTGCAAAATTATAAAAAGTATAATAACTTTTTTCCTGTTTTGCTTGGAAGGACCACATTTTACATTTTGTAATTTGGAAGAAGAGGGGACCATCTTACTTCAATATTATATATGTTTAATTTAGGCCTATGTGTGGGTTTCAGTTAGCTCAATTAGTAAAATTTTTATTGATTGTATAAAAAATCTGTAGTTCAATCTCCACCTACACCAAAAATTGATTGATGTCTTAGTCTAATAATAAAGAGCTATCATTAAAAGGGAACACCATAAATTGAAACTCTCTTTATTAAAAAAATAAAATAAAATAAGGCCTAAATTCTTTTTGTGGTTTGCAACCAAAAACTATGGAAAAGGTTTTGGGCCTAATTCTCAAAGACCTTTTTATTAAAGACTGAGCAAAAGATTGCAATGTCAGTCAGTCATGGGCCTCGAATGGAATTGGCATTGGCATAGCTCATCCAATGATGGAGACTTTTTAGTTTTTGTTTTGTGTTTTTATTTATTTATTATTTATTTTTTTTAAAGATTGAGAAGACCAAAAATAAATGATCTCCCATTTTGCTTTGACAAATGGGCCATGTTGGGTTCGGTTCATATGACTTGTTCGGGTTAAATTAAATTTGTTATGCATTGGACTGAAATAGATTGTTATTCTAAAAACACGTACCTATCCATTACGAATTTACTACCAATATTTTTTGATGAAAAGAAAAACTTTATTGAAGTAAAAAAGCCAAAATAACACACAGAAAACAGAATAGGGACTGCCTTAGCCTTACACAGATTGATTAGCCTCCACTAAAATTACATTTACAAAGGCATGGCTATGCCCTAAATCAAAGGATCCAAAAACTGAATTAAGTAATGCCCATCTGGCGAAATTATGAGCTGCTTTTTTTTTTTTCATTAAAAAAGTTATGACCCATATTAAAAAAAAAAATCTTGAATATTTTCTTTTTCTTTCATTCTATATATAAATAACAGACAAATAAATCACTTAAAGATAATATTTATGGCTAGCCTTTTTATATAAAATATGAAATAAAGTAGTTCAATAATTCCCCCCCAAAAAAAAGATAATAAAACTATAAATAATAAGAAATCCAAAAAAAGAAATCCAACAAATAGATAACAAGAAAAAACTATTAAAAAAATGCATATATCCAAATAATAAGAAAATCTTTTGACAAATCATGAATCCGGTCTAAGCAAAAATAATAACAACAAATCAATTACAAATCCTAGCAAAAAAAAAATCATAAAAACCCAATAGCTTTTACCCAATTTCTCCCTCTCACTTGAGAGCTCTATGCCCCTCTCAAATGACTCCACCCTCATAGCCATAGAGACAACTCCTATGCCACATATTGATCACTTCATCTACACATTAGTTAGACCTCGAAAATATTAAAATGTGTCAATTGACTTGCAAAACTCTTGATAATAAAATCCTGTTATTAATTTTTTTTTAAACAAAAAATACAAATAATAATTAATAAATTAATGCTAATATGCAACTTTGTCAACCTCTAGTATTGATATTCCATTTTTTTAAAATTTTTGAATAAAGAACTTCAGCCCCCCCTAAGTTTGAATCCTGGTTTCGTCCCTATCTATAATATTAATTAACCCATAGTCCAATAATGAGCATCAGGTGCATCTATTTTATATAAAATATGAAATAAAGGTAAACCATATATAAAAAAATAACTAAGTATATAAAATTTAAAGAATAAAATTTGACATGTTAGGTCAAGAAAAAATGTATAAAAAATAATAATAAAATCTATCACAAATTATTTAAAAAAAAAAAAAACCAATCAATTTTAGTAGTAGATTTAACATTGGAAATGATTATTTTGCTGAAACTAAAAATTTAACATGTTAGGTCAAGAAAAAATGTAGAAAAAATAATAATAAAATCTATCATAAACTATTATAAAAAAAAAAAAAAAAAAAAACCAATCATATTAGTAGTATATTTAACATTGGGATCTACTTATTTGTTGAAACTAAAAACTTTTTGTTGAAAGTACTGTAAATAAAGGTAAAAGTTAGATGAAATAGTACAGTGGAATCCATGAATAGTAACAAAAAGTGCAGTGAGACTTATGGATAGTGGCAAAAATAAGCTGAATAGTACAATAAGTTAGCAAAATTAATCATGCCAAACTATTGTCTATGAATGAATTAAGTATTAATATTACTTTCGAATTTAAATAATAAATTTGGAGAACAAATAAAAACTTCCATATTCTTTATTAAAAGTAGATCGATATTAACTAAGAATTCTATTTCAATTACCGTATAAAAGATCACTTGGAAGCAACCATTGTTATAGTTCAAGAAATAGTGTGTCAATAAAAAGCTCATAGAATTGATTGCAATTCTATTTCTTATGTCTGTCACTGGTAGAACCCATCATTATAGCAACAGATGTATGGGTTAACCTATTTTTCCATGGGTCTAAAAAAGCATATATCTAGACTAGTTTTTATCCTTCATATTTGAAAGAATTAACGCCAATAGCATTGTGTGTGGCTCAAGTGACACCTCATTATATTTTTAATAAAAATGTTTGGATTCAAATTCCCCTCACCGGCTGTAACTATTGAATCATTAACAATTTTTTTTTTTAATAATAAAAGAAAGATGCTATGTCTATAATAATTTTACAACAAATTACAGGTGGTTAGTTGTTATTGGTTCAAATTTGAAATTAACACTAAGATTACTTTTTTGCCCCAACAATAACAACTAGTAACAACCTGCCACTTAGAATTTGTTATAAAAATATTGTAAAAATGTTATAGACATATCATTTCTCATATTAAAATTGAATGGATTAACAAGCTCGACTCAAATTTTGCTAGGTACACTTCCTCCTTGCCACGCACTTGTAAATAATCCACATCTATAGGTGTCATTTTGTTAATTTTTATTTTCTTCTTTGTGGTAATATTATATTCTAAAGCCGAGATATTGGGCCTAGTTTAGGGTTTGCAGTGACAGACAACCGTATTGATCCAACGGATTGAAATCTAGACTTGGCGAATGCAAAATGACAGATTTGGTGTTTGATAATGCAGGATGAGATTTTAAGTTCGAATCCTAAAATTTCTGGGATGAAACTATTGAAGTACTGATACGCTTTATTATCATCTTTATTTAAAAAAAAAAAAAAGAAAAAAAAAAGAAAAAAGAAAAAGAAATAAAAACAAAAAAGTATGATCCAAGAGTGTCAAGTTTTGCCTATAATCTATTCTATGATTCTATCTTATCCAATCCGATGACCCTACGTCTCTACCTAACATAGAGATTGTACGTTGGATCACATGGAAAATTTGGATGTATATATATATATATATATTTTGCTGAATAAATTATTATAAATATCATGAACAAAAGAACGTCAAGGCAAAGTGGGTCCTTACCATCTCTATCATCCACCTTAAAAGTGATCTATATCAATGTGGAGGGCAATATAAATAATAATGTCATTGCTCAATGTATGCCTTGATGATTTAAACTTACTTGGATCCATATTGTTCTTTGTAGGTCTTTTTTTTTTTTTCCGAGAAACAAGACCATAAACTTTCATTAAAAAAACTAGCCAAAATCAGCTTGGAGAACACTTTGTAACTGTGGTGAGACATCTTCCATCCACACTAAATAACTACTAACATGTCTAGTATGTCTAGCTAGGTTATGTGCTATACTGTTGCCTTGTCTGCGAGTGTGAGAGAAACTCAAGCCGCTGAATGTATCCATAGTCGGTCTTGCTGCAGAAATCAGATGCCCAAACGTGGTAAGGGACTCCTCTTCACTGTTCAGAGCTTTAATTACCATCTCTGAGTCACCCTCAACAATGATGGAGGAGAATCCTAACTCAGCTGCGAGAGAAACCGCTCGGACTGCTGCGTGTGCTTCAACGTCTTAAATGGCAGGTGGAAGCTCAATATTCTCGGACAAAGAAGCTAGAACTTTGGCCTTGGTGATTTCGTATGACCACACCCAACCCCGCCCTTTTATCTTCTTTGAAAACCGCCCCATCAAAGTTTGCTTTGAGTTTGGTCACTGGAGGTGGTATCCATCTTACTTGCTACCTTTTAGCTCTCGGTAACAGAGGTTGCCTCTCTGGAAGCACCTGTAAAAACTCATGTAGCACTTGGGTGGCAAAGGGGCAGATTTGATTGTAAGGAAAATCTTTTTGACTAACTCTCACTTGGTTCCTACGATACCATATCGTCCAAACAGTGGTGGCAAAGTATTCCAGATCCTTATTTTCAGCGATAACATGTTGGACTAACGCATGAAAAGATGAGAAACTGGTACCACCTCTGAAGTTCCACTGATTGTTTAACTCCCACACCACCGACAATTTTGGGCATTCCCAAAATGCATGGAGGACTGTTTCGGAAGAGACCTGGCATTGATCACACATGCTTTCAGTCAGAACTTTCCTATGGACCAAGTTTGCCTTTGTTGGGATTGCATTCTTACACGCACGCCACATGAAATTCCTAACTTTATTAGGAACTGTAGCTTCCCAAATCTTCTTCCAGAGAACTTGATGAGGGCTCGGATTGTTTACACTTGAAACTTGGCTGCAACTTTCATTAGAAAGGAACTTATAGCCTGACTTAACAGAATAGTTACCTGAAGAGACAAACGGCCAAATAAGTTTATCCTCAGTCCGCCTCTGACTCAAAGGAATGCTCAATATCAACTCAGCTTCTTGTGAAGTGTACAACCCGTTGATTAATTCAGACTCCCACCTGTGGAAAACCGGCTTGATGAGGTCCACCACTCTGGCTTCTTGGAATTCTTCCACCATCGGTGATTGCACTGTAGGATGATCCAAAGATGGTAACCAGGCATCGTTCCACACACTAATGTTGTCCCCACAGCCCACTCTTCACCTTGATCCCCTCTTCAACACATCTCTTCCTTTCAATGTACTCTTCCAAGCGTAAGATCCTCTTGAAGACTCAGCAGCCTCCATAATGGAGCAATTTGGGAAGAATTTGGCCTTGAAAATTCGATAAAATAAAGAATTTTTATTGGAAAGGAGATGCCATGCCTGTTTTGCTAAGAGAGCATCATTAAATAAGACTAAATCCTTAAAACCCATACCTCCATCTTTCTTTGGTTGGCAGAGATTTTCCCACTTCACCCAGTGGATTTTTCTGCGGTCTCCTCTTTGTCCCCACCAAAATTTTCTAACAAGGCTTTCAATTTCAAAGCATAGACCTACTGGAATTTTAAAGCAGCTCATGATATAAGTAGGAATTGCTTGTACCACCGCTTTAATTAAGACCTCCCTGCCTGCTTGTGAAAGTAGCTTTTCCTCCCACCCTTGTAGTTTTCTCCACACCTTTTCCTTGATAAAGTTGAAACTAGCCTTCTTCCTTTTCCCCACAAATGATGGTAATCCCAAGTACTTCTCATATTGCTTAATTTCAGGAACACCCAAAGCTTGCTTTATGTGATTTCTCATGCCCTCTGATGTGAGCTTGCTGAAGAATATGGTAGTTTTATTTTTATTAATTTGTTGGCCAGAACATCTACCATAGATCTCCAGTATTTCAAGTACTTTTTGGCATTCCTGTATTGTAGCCTTGCAAAATAGAAGACTATCATCTGCAAATAAAAGATGGGTTAGTTTCAGGCTATTTCTGCAAAGCCTATAGCCTTGGATCTCTCCTGAAAGAGAGGCTTGACTTATGAGGCCATGTAGTCCTTCTGTGCAAAGTAAAAATATAAAGGGCGAGAGTGGATCTCCTTGGCGAATACCCCTTGTAGGATGGATCATCCCTCTAGGCTCTCCATTCACCACAATAGAATATGAAACTGAGGTAACATAGAGCATAAGCAGACTTATCCATTGTTCATTAAAACCCAATCTCCTCATAACCATCTCCAAATATGGCCATTCCACCCTATCATATGCTTTACTCATATCCAGTTTAATTGCCATATAATTATGCTTTGGTATCAATGAAATTCTTAGATTACAAAAAATGCTCAAACAAGTTGGTCACATTTTTGTGGTAAAGAAAGTGTACATTATTTTGTTTGGCCTATAAAAAAGCAACCGTAACTTAACGATAATGAACTCTACCCTGGATAATAGGGAGAAAAGCGGGGAGATATTCAAGGTAGGTAGAACCATTGGCTGGCGGACCATCATGAGGACCAAGGCCCCCAAAATTTTTGAAAAAAATTAAGGAATTTCTTTTTTTGGAATTATCCTAAATAATTTGAAAATTTTTAAAAGAATAAGGACTTGTTTGGTAACGTTGTTTAAACAATAGTTTTCGTTGTTTAAATAACATAACACGTATTTCACAATACTTTTCACGCATACGTATTTCCACAACATTTAAACAATATTATTAGAATAACATTACCAAACATGCCCTAAACTTATCATTTTGGCCCCCCCATACCCGATAATATACATACATACATACATACATATATATATATATATATATATATATATAAGAAAGTTTAAAAATAAACATAACTTTCATTTAAATAGAAGAATAATGCTAGAGCTACAAACTATTTTACAAAAAAATAGTTTAAACTGCTGATGTTGTGAGTGATTATTGGTAAATGAAAAAGTGATATTAATAGTGAGCTTGTATGAAAACCAATAAAAGGTTGGCCATATCAACATTTTGTAAAAATATTGTAAAATAGAATACAATCCATAAATATATATGGTAAAAAATTACAATAATTAAACATTCAATAGCTTTAAAATGAACATATAGGTATTTTAACAATTACCTCAACAAATAAAAGGGGAAAAAATTTCTAATTTTCATCTCAACACATCAAGGGCATACTTGTACCACAGCAGTAAAAAAATTAAAAGGTCAGCAAATTTGTTGATCCGTCGCACCACTAAGTCCCCCACACAATTGCAGAATAGTTTACTCTCTCTCTCTCTCTCTCTCTCCGTTGACATTTGCCTTCTTCTTCTTCTATTTTTTTTTTCCCACGCTGTTGCAATTTTGTGTTTACAATATAAAAGTAAAAGTTCTGTGTGATTAGACTAGACAAAAAAGAGTGAAAGACAAGCTTAAAGCTTCTGTAGGTCCCTCAACCGTATACAGTGCTCATGTGTTACTTTACTTTTCATTTGCTTTTTTTTTTTTTCCTTATACTATATTATTTGTTATTATAATAATAAATATATTATATACCGTATGGCATTATAATTTATAAATGTACTTGATTAGTTTGATTAAAATATACAGTATATACTACTATATTAACATGTATTTAGCATTTTAAAAAAATTAACATGTATTTAGTTGTTGTATATAGCACATATTGACTTATGAAGTATTGTATATTATTATTTTATATTTCATACAAAAAAAAAAAAAAAATTATATAGCCCCCAAAGATAAATTCTTGGTTCCGCCATTGGGTATAGAACTAAGATTCCATGGCCATAGCTGCCATTTCCATGAGAGATCATTATACATTCAATTCCAAGAGCCAGAGAATTGAAAAGATAAATATAAAGATGAAGTCATTGAACAAATAACGATAAAAAATTGACCCACTTGGGTGGGTGAGCTTTGAAAGGCAATCTTAATTTGGTGATTGGTCGATCGGGTCCTTCATGGGAAGACTTAGGAGGATTAATTAACTGCTAACCTACCAGCCCGAAGTTCACGAACTTGTGGATTCTTTTCAGAGCTATAAATTATTCGTTGTAGCTGAAGACAAGTAGGAAAGTAAAAAAAAAAATTATAAACCAAAGTCACCAACCAATGAACAATCATAAAAAGGATATAAATTCTCAAAGTGACACCTAAACTAATTAACAAACTCACATCTTAGACTTTCATCTTATGTATACACATACAAAAAAAAGGGAAAAACTCCTCCCCTAACCACAAGTCTCTAAAGTCTAAATTCTAATGCATACCTACTAAATAAGTAAATAGAGCTTAATTTCTGGGGTCCTTTCCCCATTTCCAACCTTCCTACACATGTTTAGGATGCAGAAATGGCAGATGGGCTGGATCAACTTCCTTTTTGCAATAAATTATCACTTATTCAGCCACAAAAAAGAAAAGAAAAGGAAAATACTAAAACCACAAACTTATTACAAACATCTGATATGATAAATGGTTATTGGTAAGAAAAAAAAATGATGTTAGTAGTGGGTCTAGATAAGAACTGGTAAGAATTTGTCATATCAATAGCATCTAGAATATCACCTTAGATTGGAGCTTCTTCATCATCATCTACTACAGTTTGGTGTTTCACCATTGTTTTGTTTTATCTTGAGGTTTTGTATTTGGTGTGAGAGAGAATGGATGGTTCGGAAGCTCCTTTATATAGAGAGAGGCAAAATGAGTGACGTGGAACACGAACAGTGAAGAAACTTTTTTTTTTTTTTACAAGATAGAAATTCTACTCTAATCTAATCTAAGTGTATATGTATGTAAAATTCACTCTTGAAAACTTGAATCTCGGCCTTTGCCCCTCACACCTCACAAGCATTTATCCTTGTGAAGTAACCGTTGCACTAAGGGTGTGCGGTGGTCAGTGAAGAAACGTTGGATAGCCAAGTCAAACGTTGGATAGACCATGACTTGGCTCTTGGTATAATTATTATTTCATTTTATTTTTTGGTTGTTGTTGTTGCTGTTGTGGTAGTATAATTAATTATTTGTTTGTACATTGCTCGGAGAAATTCGGACGGTAGCCAAATTGTTGCAACAGAAGCCAATATCTTTCGCGTGGTACTTACCAAGAAAAGTCTTGTTAATGCCTCAAGGGCTGTTCAAAGTAGACAACTCAAAGAAATATATTTTAACTATGAGCTAACTTTTTTTTTTTTTTGGTAACAAAAGAATTGGGTGCTATCTTATCTTATATATTTGAGTATATTTTGACCTATATAGAAGGAGTTAATAAAACCTTTTGATAAAACCTTTTGGATATATACCACTGTTAGTTTCTTTAAGATGCTCTTCCCTTTTTTCGTATAAGTGTTAAAAATACTCAGTATTCTAAAAAAAAAAAGAGTTAATAAAATATTAAATACAACTTAATTAAATTTTTTTTTTAAACCTAAAACTTAATTTAATTTAAAAGCTACTCAAAGGTCAAGTATGAGTTGTCATGAAATTTCTCTAGGAAAAGCAATACACTTGTTTATAATTCACTTGCACAAATTTAAGGGACTTGTGTGTCTTTTTCTTAATATGGGTTCCTTAGGGCACCTTATTTAACATGAAAAAAAAAATGTTTTAAGTATCATTCAATATAAGTATTAAATTAACTTTAATTTATGACCATAGAGCAATAATTAATATATAAATTAATTTCAAAATTTCAAATTATTTTTATTGAAGTGGAAAATTCACAGTAATTATTGCAAATTACTAATGTAGGGGCACGGTTTGCAACCGAAGCCCAGAATGTATGGGATTGTGGGTTAATGAGTCCAGTGCAATAAATTTGTAGAGAATAGGTCAAAAAACTAGGCCTTAGTGAATCTAATAACGGCTAAGATAGGTTTGGAAGACTATCATACAAGAGCAAAATACGTAAGATTAAGTGAATGTATTGTCCGAGGAGGCAAATATTCTTATTAATCAATGGAACTGATTACAAGTGTGATTCTGGTTGCTACAGTGTTCTTTTTCTCTTTTTTTCTCTCCCCCTCTGGCATGAGGGGTCTGTTACATTATATAGCTCCCTTCGGACCACCTTGATCCTACACTTGTCAGTTATCTGAGCCCTCACTTGAGTGCCTGTCCCATCAGACGCCAATACAGCACTATTCAAGGGATTTCTCCACATAAATACGGTCAGAAAAGTAGCTGCAGTGCATTCAATGCGGGGGTAGTAGCCTTTCCTTATACATTTTCGGGCTCTCTTCCTTCTTGTGTATTCTTGAGGCACACCTCTAGCACTGGGGCTTCCAGGGAGGTTATTTTCGTCATTGGGATGCG
This sequence comes from Quercus ilex subsp. ballota, assembly GCA_032727855.1. NCBI lineage: Eukaryota > Viridiplantae > Streptophyta > Magnoliopsida > Fagales > Fagaceae > Quercus > Quercus ilex. Next base: position 59,277,053 of record CM064910.1, read on the forward strand.
TGTTTAGGCTGTGTATGTTATGGCCGAGGAGGAATTTCTCCTTGGACCACTTTCTTCTTCTTTCTTACTTATGAGGTTTTAAACTGGAATCACCCTTAACCACTGGTCCCTCCTTGGACATGATAACGTCATCGGATAAGGCCCAATGCTTAAGATATGATTCTGGGCCTATGTCCCCACAACTAAAGTTACTAAAAAATTTTTGTGTTTATAAACTAAAGTGCTAATAAATGTTTATGATTAGTGAAATTTCAATAAATAATAAATAATTATTTATAAATTATCTTTATTTGTTAGTTACATATTATTTTATAAGATTCATATAGTAAAATTTTGTCATATTCTTACGTTACTCTTGCATTTTTTTTTTCAATTATAATGACTTCTCTAATTTCAATCACAAAAACAAAACCTTTCTAATTTCTATGGTTAGTAAATACATGTATTACATCATATATTACACATATGTACATTTAAAAAGAAAAAAGAAAAAAGAAAAACTCATACATGTACATTTTTTTTATTATACACGGACTAATGTAAATGCTTTAACACTTAACAAATACAAATGCACTATCGTTATAAGGAAAAAAAAATGTATGTAAGCATAGTTATTTTTATTTTTTTTTACCCAAAAAAAGTTATTTTTATTTTCTTAATCAAGGACCCTATTCTCTGGCCGATTGAAAAACTTCGTAGTATTTGTTAGTTGATTGGTGTTACTAATCCAAGGATATGAGTAAGACAATGCACCATTGATCGTGATGTTTACTCAAAATTTTAAAATATAATTGAGACGGATTTTAGCTTTTTAAAAAGCAATGGCTTTTCTATGAAGCAACAATTGAGCTGCTTGCCAAAAACTACAGTAAAAAGCTGAATCATCCTCATGTTAAACATTCCGCAGGTAACTTCAGCATTTTAAAAGCTTAAAGCATTTTTCGAGAAACCCACAAAGGGACCCTTATTAGTATTTGATTTACAATTCTTAAATCTAAATCAATGGCTTCGTAGGATCAAAGCCACGCTGCAATATTATAAAAAGTCTAATACCTTTTTTCCTGTTTTGCTTGGAAGGACCACATTTTACATTTTGTCATTTGGAAAAAGAGGGGACCATCTTCAACATGACATATGTTTAATTTAGGCCTATATTCTTTTTGTGGTTGGCAACCAAAAACTATGGAAAAGGTTTTGGGCCTAATTCTCAAAGACCTTTTTATTAAAGGCTGAGCAAAAGATTGCAATGTCAGTCATGGGCCTTGAATAGAATTGGCATTGGCATAGTTTTATCCAATGAGACTTTTCAATTTTTGTTTTTGATTTTTTTTTATAAGATTGAGAAGACCAAAAATAAATGATCTCCCATTTTGCTTTGACAAATGGGTCATGGGGTTAAGTTTTTTTTTTGGAGAAGAAACTGAAATATCATTCAACAGCAAGAAAACAGATACAAAGGCCACTGGAAAAACCACAAAACAAGAAGCACAAGTATAAGGAACTAGCAACAGCTTAGACCAAAAACACTTCTCCACCTAGCTAGCTCCCTTAGATCTGGCTAACTCAGTCAAAAAATATGGAATCTCCATTCTCCACATGATAGATTCTCTGATTCTTCTAGCATGCTGAGCTAGTTCATGGGCTATTTTGTTCCTAGTCCTATTAATGTGTCTGATTTTTGACTCCTTGAAACTGCATAAACTTTGCACAATGCCCTTCACAATGTGGCCAACAACTCCTCTAACATCATTAGCTTTAACAGCTTGGACAGTCAAGAGAAAGTCGCTCTCTATGATAACTCTCTCTAGGCCAAGATTTTTTGCCAGCACACATCCTTGCTCCACTACGGCTGCCTCAGTTTCCTCAATAGAATTTCTTCCTTGGAGGGGCATAGACATGGCTGCTACAAATCTATTGTCGCTATCTCGAACTACAACTCCAATTCCTGAAAGTCCATTGGCCAAAGGGATAGCACCATCCACATTAATGGTGTAAAAGCCCATAGGAGGAGGTTCCCAATGATCCTTCAATCATACGGATAGTAGCCCCCCAGATGTGAGCTTCAGAGGTTCCATTTGCCTCATAAAGCACCTGGTTTCTATTGTACCAAATCCTCCAAGCCACCTTGAAAAATTTCTCCAGGTCCCTTTGGGTTCCTTGGTGCAGGATCTCAATAGCCAAATATGGAATATCCATGTTGTTTCCCATTAGACTAATAGGACAATCATCCCACATCTTCCAAACATCACTAGCAATGTTGCATCTAAAGATAGCATGATCAACAGCTTCAACTCCATCATTACACAGCAGGCGTATGGGATTTACATGGATTCCTCTTTTATTTATATTTAGCATAATGGGGATTGCATCCATACATAACCTCCACGCAAAAATCCTTACCTTTGCTGGAATATTAAGGTGCCACATCTTCTTCCATAGTGGAGCTTGAGGATCACCAGTAGATGATTCTCCTCTGTCACACCCTTCCAAAATTTTACTAGCAACGTAGTATGCACTTTTCACTGTGAAGACTCTACTTTTATTACCCACCCAAATTAATTGGTCCTCTTGTTCATGGTAGCTGATAGGGATGTTTAAGATTGCGAGTCGTTAGTGATGAGGGGTTGAATAACATCATCCTTGCTTTGCAAGCATGGCAAGGTCATGGGGTTAAGTTAAAATCGGTATGGATTGGACTGAAATAGATTGTAATTTAAAAAATATGTACCTAAACTTTGATCGATTGCATCTATCCATTATGACCCATATTTTTTGATGAAAAGAAAAAATTTATTAAAGTCAAAAAGTCAAAATAACTCAGAAAACAGGAGAAGGACTACCTTACACAGATTGGTTAGCCTCCTCCAAAATTACATTAACAAAGGCATCAGGGCTATGCCCTAAATCAAAGGAATTCAAAAACTAATTAAGTAATGACAATGACCATCTGGCGAGATTATGAGTTGCTTTTTTTCTTTTCATAAAAAATTATGACATATATATATATATATATATATATATATATTCTTTTATTCAATATATAAATAACAGACAAATAAATCATTTAATGATAAGATTTTATGGCTAGCCTTTTTATATAAAATATGAAATAAAGTTGTTCAATAATTCCTCAAAAAAAGCTCGATACCATTGTCCTATAATAGTGATTAACCCATAGTCCAATAATGAGCATCGGGTGCATTATTTTATAAAAAAATACAAAATAAAGAATAAAATTTAACATATTAGGTCAAGAAAAATGTATAAAAAATAGTAATAAAATGTATAATAAACTATTTAGAAAAACCAATCAATATTAGTAGTAGATTTAACATTGGAAACGATCATATTTCAATAACAAATTTGGAGTACAAATTAAAACTTCCATATTCTTTAGCAAAAAGATAGATTGATATTAAATAAGAATTCTATTTCAATTACTTTATAAAAAGATTATTTGGAAGCAACCATTTTTATAGTTAAAGGAATAATGTGTCAATAAGAGGGCTCATAGAATTGATTTATTGCAATTCTTTTCATTTTTATTTTTGGAGAAAGTTTCAACCTATGACATCTGCTCTTAATTTATTTTATTTCTTATTTCATTCACAGGTAAAACTCATCACTATATCAACAAAGGTATGGATTCACCTATTTTTTAACGGTCCTAAAAAAGTATATATCTAGAGTCTAGATTAATTTTTATCCTTCATAGTTGAATGAATTAACGCCAAGAGCATTGTGGCTCAGGTGACACCTCATTGTATTTTTATAAGAAACTTCTAGGATTCAAATTTCCTTACCAATTGTAACTATTGAATTATTAACATTTTTTTCTTAAAAAATTGAATGGATTAACAAGCGTGGCTCAAATTTGGCTAGGTATACTTCCTTCTTGCCATGCACTTGAAAAAAATCCACATTCATTGTTGTTTTTTTGGTTAATTATTATTCTCTTCTTTGCGGATCATGATAATATTAGGGTTTGCGATAAAAAACAACCGTAATGATCCAGTGGATTGAAATCTAGGCTTGGGCCTGACTTCGAGTAGGCGAATGATGACCGATTTGGTGTTTAATATTGGACAGGGGAGATAGGAATTCATTGAACTTTGAGACAGATACCCCATTGCTTCACTATTATTATCTTTATTTTTTTTTTCAATGAATCTTTGCTTCTGGTCCATTTGGATTGAGGCAGAGGGAGGGGGAGTAGAGTAGAGTAGAGTAGATTTAACACAAAATTAGCTTATTTTTAGCTAACTCTACTCTACGCTCCTCCACTCCTCCTCCTTCCCCCCTCCATCTAAACAGGCCATTCATTCTAGTCATCAGCAAATTGATAACTATATTCTTTTATTCTTGTTCTTTCTTTCTGTACACAAATTTTTAAAGGAATTTTTTTTTTTAAATCCTATATTTTGAGGGTAACAAGTTAAATTTTGTACTACACTTTTTACAAATAATAAACGAAACCCTTTAATTTCAAAAGTAACAAATTAAAACTAAAACTTTAAAGAGGTAACAAACTAATCTCAACTCATTTAAGTGGAGCAGTATTGTGTTTGGGGTTTATGATCTAGTAAAGGTTTAATTTGTTACTTATAGAACCATAGAGTATAGAGTTTAATTTACTATTTTTTGGAACTTTAGGATTTAATGTAATTTTTGAAACTAAAAGGTCCTTTTTTTTTTTTTTTTTTGGAGAAAACAAGGTTTAATTTGATAGACTCCTAAAATATTGATTTTGTAATGTAATTCTAAATTTTAATTGCATTAGTTATTGTTAGTTGATTGGTGTAACTAATCCAAGGATATGAGTAAGACAATGCACCATTGATCGTGATGTTTACTCAAATTTTAAAACAAAATTGAGAGGGATTGGGCTTTTAAAAGCAATGCCTTTTATATGAAGCAATACTTGAGCAGCTTCCCAAAAACTACCCTAAAAAGCTGAATCATCTTCATCCTCATCCTCATGTTAAACTAAACATTCCTCAGGTAACTTCTGCCTTTTAAAAGTTTAAAACATCTTTCGAAAACCCACAAAGGGACCCTTATTACTCTCTGATTTACAATTCTTAAATCTAAATTAATGGCTTCGTAGGATCAAAGCCACTGCAATAGTATAAAAAGTCTAATAACCTTTTTCCTGTTTTGGTTGGAAGGACCACAAATTACATTTTGTCATTTGGAAGAAGAGGGGACCATCTTACTTCAACATTACATATATTTAATTTAGGCCTATTCTTTTGTGGTTGGCAAATGGCAACCAAAGACTATCAAGGCTGAACTCAATTATTGAAAAGGTTTTGGGCCTAATTCTCAAGACCTTTTTATAATAGACTGAGCAAAAGATCGCAATGTCAGCCATGGGCCTCGAATAGAATTGGCACAGTTCATCCAACGATCGAGCCTTCAAGTTCTCGTTTTTGAATTTTTTTTAAGAGAAGTTATATGTCTGAAACTTTTTTACAAAAATGATAAGTTACTATTAGTTTTAATTTAAATCAAACACTGAAATTATTTTTTTGCTCACCAATAACAACTTGTAATAATCTGTTACTTGTAATTTCTTTTTGAAAAAATTATGCTTGTAATTTGTTATGAAAATATTATGAAAATGTTATGAACATAATATTTTTTTTAATATGACCCAAATGAGTCATGTTAGGCTCGGTTCATATGACTTGTATGAGTTAATTTTTTTAAAAGTTAAAATCGGTAAGGGTTGGACTGAAATACTTTGATGGATTGCATCTATCCATGATGATCTGTATTCTTTATTTTTAAAAAATTGATTTTTTTGGGCTATTATTTAATATATAAATACTAACGAATAAATAAATCACTTTTTTTTAGATAGGTTTAACCTATGACGTCCGCTCTTGATAATAGTTCTTTATTATCAGATCAAGACAACAATCAATTTTTGATGTATTTAACTATTAGAAACTTTACTAGTTGAGTTAATTGAAACCAATAGATAAAGAAATCACTTAAAGATAAAATTTATGACTAGCTTATATATATATATATATATATATATATGACCAAACATTCAAATTGAAAACACATAAATAAAGTAGTTCAATAATTCCACAAAAAAAAAAAAAAAAAAAAAAAAAAAAAACTCGATTAGCATTTGGCACTAGGGCTGTAAACAAGCCGAGCTTTGTCAAGTAATGCATGTTCAAGCTTGGCTCATCAGGAAAAATCACAAATTTGAGCTTGGCTTGAGCTTGTGACAAGCCTAAAAATAGTGTTTGAGCTTGAGCTCGTGGAAAAGCCAAAAAGCTTGAGTTTGGCTTGGCTTGGTTTGATTAATTAGTTAAGCCAAACTCAAGCTTAATATCAAGCTCAAACTCGAGCTTAGGTCAAGTTTTTGAGCTTGAGATCTAAAAAAATTATATTATTAAATGCTTAAATCTCTAAAAATTAAGGAAAAATAAAAGAAAAATAAAATAGTATACTCATTTTATCATGCATCTAGTCCTACTTATGATTAACCATTATTCAAATTAATAATTTACATAATTAAATTCATTCATTCATTATTCCTTATCTACATCTTCAACAATTGTTCAAAATACAATTTTTACATTCACATTAGATGGTGAAGAACTAGAAAAATACATGTTTGTAACTATTATGAATGAGAAAATACTAACATGTTTCATAACTTTACTTTAGATGATTGATAGAGAATGATCATATGTGGCATACTTAATTATTTATTTATTTTTAAATGTAACTATAGTCTAAAGTGGTTCTTGATTAGTTTAAAGGAAGGAAAACATTAAGGTAATACAGGTAATGGTCTTATGTTGGCAATGTCATTATTAAGATATGTGTAATGAGTATATTTAGCTAACACATATAAATTTATAAATGAGTCTATGCTTGAATTGTTGTGTATCAAGCCTAATAGCTCACGAGTTTGTTTGTGAACAAATATTTTTGCTTGGGCTTGGCTTGTTTATTAAACAAGCTTAAAACTAAGGCTCAAACTTGGCTTATTTATAAACAAACAAACATGAACAAGCTTTTTATCGAGCCTAGCTCGAGTTATTCATGATCGGCTTGGTTCATTTACAGCCCTATTTGGCAGAGCTACCCCTAATTTTTTTGAAATTCCTACTAACATTACTATTAAATCTAAAAATTATTTTAAATTCTTGCTGATTTTACTCATTGGCCTCCCAAGATTTTGAAGAAGAAAAAAAAAGAGAGACCAGTTTTAGTTCCTCATTTGCTGACTTACTATTGACTTTAAATACATTTAGGCCTACCTCAAATTTTAAACTTAGTTCAGGAAAAAAAAAAAAAAAAAAAAAAAACCTTTCAAGAAAACGAGAATGACACAAGGAATAATTAAAAAAAAAAAAAATCCAGCTCATTCATTGCCCATAGCCTGTCCAAATTTATTAAAACAACAAAAACAATTTCAACAAATCCCAATCTATTTACGATATATATATCATATACTATATAATAAAAGTTGAGTATAGAAGTTGTAGTTGTGCTAAATGGCTGCACTAAATTACAAAAAAAATTTTAGAATTTAAAAAAAATTAATATAAATTTTTTTTTTGTACTTATCTTCTTCTACTATAATTTCTAAATTAATAAAAATCTTAATTTGATTACAATTCTAACTCTTCACCTAATCCTTTTATTATTATAATTTATAAGTTGATAAAAAATTTTAACTTGATTACAATTCAAATTGTTCATCTAATCCTTTTTTTTTTATTTAAATTATATTACTACGTGTAAAAAAAAAAAATCACGCTCTCAAAGTGATAGAGAAAACAAACATGTTTATTCTTTGTTGTTTTTCTAAATTTATATCTTAATTTATAATTTGTGTTAATTTCTTAATTTTAAATTATGAACAATTTTGATTTTACTCTTTATATTGAATGTAAATTATTATTTATAGGTTTTTGGTTGTGTTATATTCTTCTAGAAAAAAAATGAAATAAAAGAGTTTATATAAATTTGGCAACAGAGCTAAATATATAAGTCTAAGAAATGTTTACTAATAATAATTTTATTAGTAACTTTTTTTTAACATGATTAAAAAAAAAAAAATTGAATAGAGAGATAATTTATTAACGTGATTTAAACTCTTCTAAAACTTTTTTAAGGGATTGGTTTAAAAAAATTGCAAAGTAATTTTCTAATTATTAACTACTATGCGCTAACTTCTAACTACCAAAACCCATAATTGAAATACTAATCCGTATGAGATACTACTTCCAAAGATTAATGTCTTAGCTATTATATATTAACGCTGACTTTATATATATATATAAGAGGGGTTTTCTACCTCCCTGCAAAATAAATGAACTATTACAAGAATTAGCTAGACATGGATAAGACTACACTGTCTCTTTTCTACAATATATGTTAAATTCAGATCATTTTTCATGCATATTCACACACTACACGAAGGAATTATAATAAGAATTAGCTAGATAAAGGAAAGACTACACCACCTCTTTTCTACAATATATGTTAAATCTTAAATTCAAATAATTTTTCATGCATATTCACACACTACACAAAGAAATTATAATAAGAATTAGCTAGACTGGGGTAAGACTATACTACCTCTTTTCTACAATAAATATTAAATTTAGATCATTTTTCATGCATATATACACACATGTAGCATGCAACGCACAAGACTTAAACTTTAAGTTTAAACTTAAACTTGGTAGGGTGAAACTCACTTGAGTTTCAGTACCTTCTACCATGCTTTCAAGGACAAAAATTAAATTCTCATGTGAGACTCTCTCTACTTCAAAATTTTAAATGTTTAATAATTTAGATTGTTCCTAATTATTGAATTGAGGTTTACTTAAACATGATTTCAATTATTGATTCAGATAGTTTTTAATTATTAAATTCAAGGGTTTTCCAATTATATGTGATTAATTGAGCCTTAAAGTTCAATGTATTATTGAAAATCATTTATATATATATATATATATATATGTATTTTATGATACCTTAGTTTCACACAACATGCATTCATGTAACTTAAAAGTAAAATATTCATTTATTTTTATTATTATTTTAAGTAAATTAATAAAAAATTATTTACATATAAATTTTGATTAAGCCGTGCATCGCACGGGCTTAATGCTAGTATATATATATATATATACGTGTGTGTAGCACAGTTTGCTATATAAGCAATTGTTGTAAGCTCTAAATATTTTAGACTGTAGAAACTAGAAAGTCAATTATCAAACAATAATATTTATTGTTACTGTTTGATTTTTTTTTTTTTTGAAAAATGTTACTGTTTGAATTGAATCTTATATGTTGCACCATCTTACAAAAACACCATAAACACATCATGGTTGTTTTTCTGTTATTAAAAAAAAAAAAAAAAAAAAAAAAAAAAAAACAAATGAACACATCATGGTATGACTAAACATATAAACACCATAAATCTTATATTTAATCTTTATGGTATAAATTAAATATATGTACTTTACGTTAATGCTGTCCACCATAAACAGATTCCGAAAGGACTTTTTAATTCGTGGTAAAGAATACAAACTGCCTTACCCAATACCATGTGAGTTGTCATTCAACTCCACAATCTATTATATATTCTATTAAATGGCCATAAATAAAATTTAACCAAAGTGCCATACAAAAACTTTGAACAATCATATTTCAAGCTCTACCTTATCTCCCACTGTAGAATAGACTGTCCCTTCATTTTTTGAAGGTGTCCGTAGTCTCCTTGGGATAACACGGTTATTCCTCGGCTTGTTGGGTTTTTTTTTTCAAGGGTATAGGGAAACAGGAGTCAACTTCATCTGTCCAAATTCTGTCAATTTCATGGACGACTTAACGCAATCATGGAATCGTTTTACTCCTTCAGAGAGGGAGGGCTCGGGGTGCTGCCTTACCATCGAGGATAGTACTGTTGAATTCTCTATTGCAGCTAAATACCTCACTAAAAGAGCTCTCAGTGTTGAAGTTCTAGCTCGGACTTTTACTCCTTTATGGAGAGTGCGAAATGGTTTCAAGATTCAGAATATCGGTGACCATAGAATACTCTTCACCTTCGACAACAAGGATGATGTAGACAGACTCTTGTCAAGTGAACCATGGAGTTTCGATAAACACTTGGTGGTCATGCAATGAAACGATAATGAGATGCCCATCCAAGATCTTAAGTTTGAAAAGACAACTTTTTGGGTCCAAATCCATGGCATTCCGCTTAGTTACATGACTTTAGAGGCGGCAGTAAAAATTTGTGAGGTTGTGGGAGATGTACTTCAGCCAGTGGCACCCAATGTTTCCGATGGTGGTAGCTTTCTGCGAGTCCAACTTTTAGTGGAAATATCACTACCTTTATGCCACGGTCGCCTTATGTCTCTAAACAATGAGAAACATGTTTGGGTTTCTTTTAAATATGAAAGGTTACCGAATGTGTGTTACTGGTGTGGGCGGCTTACCTATGATGATAGAGGCTGTGAGCGCTGGATCAAGAGCGAAGGGACGTTAAGCAATGATCAAAAGGAGTTCGGCCGGATCTTAGGGCACCTCCATTCATACTCTCAAAGAAAAACGTGCTATCTCTTCCAGGCATTTATGTGGCCAAGAAAACTAGTTGCAGGGATGGTCATAAACAAGGAGGCAATCATTCAGCCCAATCACGGCCTACTGAAAAAACCACCGTGTCGGAACACTCAAAGCGTCCAACTAGGAGTTGCATAGCTCTTGACAGTCACCCATCAGTACGTTATGCTAACGAGGGCAGCATTCAAAGCGAGTTAACAGATCCCATGTTGCCAGTGAATTCCAAGATTGGTAACGTTAGCAATGACTTTATTCAGACCGAGGTAACGGGTGCAGCGCAATCAGTTAAGACTGCGATTATAGGAGAATTAAATATTGGTGATTAAGTGATTGATGGGGGAATAAATTCTCCAGCAGTGTTTGAAACTAAATTAAAGGAAATTGATGAGGAATTGATGAGGGTTAATGAGTCAGGCCTGGACCAGTTAAAACTCTTCGGGCCACATCCACGTTCTGCAGTAAGTGAGACAACTAATCTGGATGCTAAGCCACTTAGTGAGTCATGTGACAAGCAATTTCCCACTAGGGTTTCTACTCATCCTACCCAGCTACAGGTTCTCCCTACTTGGACACGCAGAAACAGCGAACATGAGAAATCTAAGAAAGCCACAAGCAAGCAAACAATTCAGGTGACCAATCAGAACTATTCAGACAAGAAACGCAACCTAGATGCAATTTCTGACCAACCAGACACATCTTCAAAACGTCATCATGCTCTTCAGACAAAGGAGGGTGCATCTTTTATATTGGTGGAGGCTGATCATCAACCCCGCCAGTAGCAATGACTTGTTTAGCATGGAATTATCGTAGGCTTGGGAACCTACGTACAGGAAGGGAGCTTGTAGAGATCGTATGGGCAAAAGATCCCTTTATCGTGTTTTTGGCCGAGACACTAGTAGATGATGCTAGTCTGGAAATTGTTTAAAGTACTATTGGTTTTGATCATCGATGGGTGGTTCCGAGGGAAGGAAGAGGTGGTGGATTGGTTCTTTTTTGAAAGACAAATATTAATCTGACCATTGCAGATTCTAACATGAATTATATTGATGCCTTCATTGATAAGAATTCAGAGAACGAATAGAGATTAAGTGGTTTCTATGGGGAACCTGAGACAGCAAGGAGATTTGAAGCATGGAATAAACTCAGGAATCTCAATACACATCTTGAGACGCCATGGTTATGTGTGGGTGACTTCAATGAGATTACTAGACTTAATGAGAAAGTTGGGGGTGCAATCAAACCTCACAATCAAATGCAGTTGTTTTGTGATGTAATTGATGAATGCAAGTTCACGGATTTGGACTTTGTGGGTCCAAAATTTACTTGGAGTAAGCACTTTGAAAATGGCAACTCAATTTAGGAAAGATTGGATAGGCGCTTGGCTACGAACAATTAGTTTATGAAATTTCCTGGATCAAGGGTCCATCATTTACGTTGTGACTCTTCTAATCATTGCCCCATCCATGTTACTTTTTTAGATTTAGTACCACCGATTCATAAGAAAGTGTTCTGTTTTGAGGAGATGTGGCTATCACATGTTGGCTGTGAAGAAATTGTTCATTCGGCCTAGAATAGTACGGGTTGTCTCGAGGGTAATCCAAACATCTTGGCTAAGGTTGATAAGTGCGGAAAGGATTTGGTTTGGTGGAACAAAAATGTTTTTGGCAATGTAAGGAAAGAACTAGACCGTTTAAGGGAGTTGTTGGCCAAAGCTAAGGAGGAGGCAATTGGTAGTGGAAACAATAATCGGGTTAGGAAGTTGAAGGGGGATATTAATGTGCTTTTGATTAGGGAAGCAACAATGTGTTCTCAACATTCTCAGTTGTTGTGGGCAAGGGATGGTGACAAAAATACAAAATACTTCCATAGTCGAGCAACTAAAAGATACAAGAGGAATCTAATTGTGGGCATTAGAGATGATCAGGATAGATGGCATGCTCAATTAGATGATATAGCCTCCATTTTGATTAAGTATTATCAAGAACTTTTCTCTTCAACAAGGCAACAAGTTTCAACCAATGTTTTGGAGTGTATTCCGAATGTTATCACTGAGGAGATGAATAACTTGCTTTGCACCGATTTCTTGGAGAGTGAAGTTGGGGTTGCTTTACACCAAATGTCCCCACTCAAAGCACCTAGTCCAGATGGCATGCCTCCTGTAATACCCCGATTTGATTTTATGATCATCACCGTCATCGTCGTTGTTAATATAGAGTTGAGGTACTATATGTGTATGCACAGTAAGATGGGAGTAGACAATTTTGTGGTGCTACAAACAAGTGAGAAGATTTAAAGTTTTAGTGCATACAATTTAGTGCGGCAATTGAAATAATAAATAAATAAATAAAAGAGGAAAATGTTTTATGGGCTTCTTGGAGACTAAAGAGATAAGCTCAAGTGGGTTTTAAACTCCAGCCCATTATCCCACCAAGCCCGCATCTTTGATGCGTTAAAATATAAAGTGGAGGAAAAGATAAATTAGGGTTTTCATAAGAAGGGTTTCATTACTAAGGAGGCTAGGAGGTGTATTTTTTCTTGGAGTTAATTAAAGAGGCAACCAAAGAATTCCAGGTATGATTTTTCATTTGTTAGAAACAAAGAATTAAAAGGTGTACGTTTTTAGACCCTTTAAACACAAATAGATTAACCTATTTATTTAGCCAAGTGATTAACTTAGGTAAATTATTCAGATCTAGGTTAACACAAATAAATCATATCATTGAAACATTGCGGAAAAATAAATAACACAACGATATGATAACCCAGGAAAACTAAACCGTTAAAAAACTTGGGGAGGATTTACCTTAGCTATCCTTAAGGTAAAATAGATCCACTATGAAAGAATTGAAATTTTACAATAATGACTTAGACCACTAGCATCCTATTGCTACCTTAAGTAGAAAACTTACTACCACGACACATGACAGCTCCGAGTCCACGGATTACTTCTTTCTTGGATTTACAGCAACCACAAGTACTCCCACTTGTGTTTTCTTTAAGCTCTTTATGCAGCAGCTAAACCGATCACCAAGCTCTCGACATTAATCTTGAGATTGAAAACCCTAAGTATGTATGAAGGCAAACGCCTCTAGATCTCATAAGAGATTCATACACATAGCAACAACAACAACACTAAAATGTGGCTAGGGTTTTTCCTTTTATACTTAAAGCAAAACATAAAACCCTACACGTCATATGGGCTTGGGTTTGAGTTGGAAAATTTTGCAGAAAAACGATCTGCAAGAGCTTCGATTGATCGAGTCTAATTTTCGATTAATTGAGTCTTGCAGATTTACACCAATAAATTTTGCAGTACACTCGATTCCAACTTTACAAATAAATACACTTTGAGCAGCCTAATTCTAAACTCTAAGTTTTGATCATAGTTTGCCAACATTACACATTGAAGTTCTAATACATTTAGATCCTAAATCCTTAGAACCTAACAAAAGGTTATAATTTTATCATGGAATCACACTACAACAAAATATATTTTTAGTGATGAAAAAATTCGTCACTAAAAGTCCAGTTTTTCGTCACTAAGAACCTTTAGTGACGAAATTTGTTTCGTCACTGTAGCCCCATCACTAAAAGTCCTAGCGACGAAAAATTTCGTCACTAAAAGTCCGATTTGTTTAAAAAAAAAAACTTTTAGCAACGAAAACATTTCATCGCTAAATATTTTCCTCGCTAAAAACAGTATTTAGTGACGAAAATATTTCGTCACTAAAACCATTTCAGTTTATAAAATCATATTTAGTGACGAACAATTTCGTCACTAAAACTATTTTCGAGTACATATAGTGACGAAAAAATTCGTCACTAAAACTATTTTTAAGAAAATCCAAGCACATATAATGACGAAAATTTTCGTCACTAAAACCATTTCTTACAAAATTCCGCTACATTTAGTGACAAAATATTTCGTCACTAAAACAATTTTTTGTTGCTATATTTGTGACGAAAAAATTCATCACTAAAACTTATTTTATGTTTTTATTATTTTCATGGCGTTGATATTAACCTGTAACCTGTCATTACATTATTAAAACCTCACATTTGATTAACACATTTATTTCAACAACACATTTATAAAAAATCAATCCATACATTCCACAAGTTAAAATTAAAACAAGTATCTAATTCAAACTCCTTCCATACAATAATTTTTTGCAACACATACAATAACTTAAGATGTTTTATAACAATACAAAAAAAGTAGCATAATATAATTAGAACCAACGAAAGATGTCCTCATATATCTTCAAATAATGCCAAAAGTAAATCTCCTAAAGCCACCAATAAGAAATCTGCACAAATATAAAAACACTACTACATTAAAATTGTAAAGTAAAAACATTAACTATGTTATAAGAAACATTTCTAACAATGAATTAAGAGTAGCCACACCAATAAATTAAAATCACAACTCCTAGTGTATAAGTTGTAGAAAGCAATATAAATTTTCAAGTGTAATATAATACAATTAGATTCAAATGATACATAAAAAATGAAGCGTTTTAACTTAAAGATAAAGTACTAACCAATAAGTGATTTAACTTGAAGATGAACCACCCCCATAGGTAAAAGCGTCATCATAACACTCCCAATATAAGTTGTAGAAGCCACCCGCTTGCTCCAACACAACAATCTACCACAAAACCAATCACAAACATCACAACTATAATGCTTACAAGTATTGAAACCAAATAAAATACTATTCATCACATCTAATCAACAATATTCATTCACATTTGCAAGAATTGAAAAACACTTTCAATATATATTTAAATCACCTTATAACACCATACAAGCCACCTGCTTGCTCCAACACAACAACCCACCACAAAACCAATCACAAACATCACAAGTACAATGCTTACAAGTATTGAAATCGAATAAAATACTATTCATCACATCTAATTAACAATATTGATTCACATTTGTAAGAATTGAAAAATACTCTCAATACGTATTTAAACCACCTTATAATACCATGCAAGCCGGGGCTTGGTCCAACACAACAACCCACCACAAAACCAATCACAAACATCACAACTATAATGCTTACAAGTATTGAAATCAAATAAAATACTATTCATCACATCTAATCAATAAGGTCCATTCACATTTGCAAGAAATTAAAAACACTCCCAATATGAATTTAAACCACCTTATAACACCATGCAAGCCACCCACTTGCTCCAACACAACAACCCACCACAAATCCAATTTTCAATATCACAAGTATAGAGTTTTATAAGTTTTTAACTAGAATTTACTTACTTTGCTCAAGCTAAGTTTATAACTTTCAGAAAAAATTCAAAGTTAACTTGTGTTCTACACCTTGTTCCTCACAATTTATTCAGCCACAAAAGAGAGAGAGTTGGAGATAAAAGAAAGATAACTTTTAATTAGCTTTAGCCCACATACAAAAGAAAAGAAAAAAAAATTAATCCTAGTATCATAAAGTCCAACAATCATTCAAGTGTCCTTAATTTTTTTCCTTATTCACATAAGAGGAGCCACAATTAATTACCCATGATCCTTATCTTAATATCAGTTTTTGCTAGGTGCAAATTTGCAAAATTAATAATTGGATAAAAACTGAAGTTCCAAGGGATACAAACCCAATGGGTGTAATAAAACTGGTTGTGAAGGAACCATCAGAAAAGCGCAAAAGCAAACTCTTGCGTGACTGTAGAGATTTGATAAGAATGTCAAATAACCAAGACAAAAAAAAAAAATATATAATAATAATAATAATAATAATAATAATAATAATAATAATAATAATAATAATAATAATAATAATAATAATATATTCAAGGATGCTACTAGGCCATTGGCAATTTGAAGTGCTTTGTTGTAACATAATATTCAAGTGCCCATGACCAGCTTAAAAAGGAGGCATGTAGAACAGAGACCATCCTTAAATTTAAACACTAGCTAAAATCTTGTGTGCAAATATGATGCTAAGCCAAGGATGCATTGTCTAGAATGGTACAAATGTCAAGTAACATGACCTAAAGTCAAATACGTTTGATAAAAATGAATAATATATTTAGAGATTGTGTTACATTGGGTGAATCCATAATCAAAAGATCAAGACTAGGGATCCATGACACTCAGCCTGCAACCAAGTAACAAAAGTAAAAACCAAAAACTTGTAAAACAAGATTTGTTAATTTAACAAGAGAAGACTTTTGCATGATTTAGGAGTTTAAAAAGAAGAAGACAATACAAACAAACAATCCTCAAGCTTTTAACATCACTAATATCCACTGGAAATGAAAAGTAAATATATGAAAACAAACATGGAGCTGATCATATTTTCCAATTCTGCAGTAGAAGATATCATACAAATAATGCCAACAAACTTGTACATAACTCATCATACATCACATTTGGCTGCACAACACAATAGAGATGTTCATAGCAATCTCTCTCTATCTCTCTCTCAACCAAAAAAAATTGTCCACAGCAAACCCATCAAAATTTAGCAAGCCTTGCCTCCATTATGATTTCACCTCCATTTATAAAGCATGTAGGAAATTATAGCACAAAGCTGGAGAAAACCAAAAATCAAACAAACCCATTTCTCAACCATAAAAAAAATCCCATAAAATTCATAGCCATCTCATTGAAACCAATAGCCTAAAACCAATCAAATAGAAAATGAGATCAAATACCCATTTGTTGACAGACCAAATTTAAAATCTATAAGAACAAAAAGATTTAAAAAAAAAAAAAAAAAAAAAAGATCTCAAAGTTTCTATCTCACCGTCGTCGACGCGAAGGGGAGGCGAAGCGTCGCCGGTGCGAAAGGGAGGCAAAGTGTCGCCGGCGTGGAGGAAAAAACTGCAGTCGAAGCGTCGCCAAAATGGCAGTCAAAATCAAAGTGTCGCCGAAGTCGAAGCGTCGCCGGAGGAAGGAAAAGCGTTGCCGGTGTGAAGGTTGAGTTCATTTATTGGCGACGGTTGGGCTTATCAGCGACGGCGACGACGATGGTTTAGTTCGTTGGGGTTATCGACGACGGTAATAGCGAAGGGTTGAGTTTGTTCGAGTTATCGGCGACGGTGGGGTTATCGACGACGATTAAGCTCGTTGGGGTTATCAGCGACGGCGACGGTTGGGCTTATTGGCGACGGCTAAGTTCGTTGGAGTTATCGGCAACAGTTCATCGGCGTCGAGCTCCACTTCAGGTATTTTTTTGTCTTGGTTTCTCTTTTTTTGACCGAAAACTCTAGAAGAATGGTTTTTTATGGCTAAGTGGGTGAATGGGTTTTTTTTTTTGTTAGGAGTATTTATAGTGGTCTTTAGCGACGAAATGTTTTTCGTCGCTATTGCCCACTTCTAGCGACGAATTTCTGTTTCGTCACAAAAGGAGCCAGAATTTATTACTCTTTTAGCGACGGAATTTATTTTCGTTACTAAAGAAACCATATTTTGTTAAGATTTTTAGCGACGAAATTCAAATTTCGTCACTGTAGCATACTTTTAGTGACGAATTGTAATTTCGTCACTAAAAACATATAAATGCAAAATTATTATTATTTTTAGTGACGAATATTTTTCGTCGCTAATTCTTCCTTATAGTGACAAAATTTATTTTCGTCACTAAAGAAACCATATTTTGTTAAGATTTTTAGTGATGAACTCGAATTTTGTGATTTCGTCGCTAAAAATCACTAAAGATTTTTAGTGACGAACTCGAATTTTGTTAAGATTTTGTGATTTCGTCGCTAAAAACATATAAGTACAAAACATATGAGTATATTTTCAGCGACGAACTCGAATTCGTCGCTAAAGGTATCCAATAGTGACGAATCCGAGTTCGTCACTAAAAGTTTTGTAGAATTCAGGCGCCAAACGAAAAATTGTAGCACCAAAGTATATTTAGCTACAGCGACGAAACGGTTCGTCGCTAAAAGTTTAATTTTTTGCGACGAAAATTTTCGTCGCTGAATATAACATATAGTGACGAATTGAAGTTGTCGCTAAAAATAAATTATAGTTAAAAAGTATATTATCAGCGACGAATCAAAATTCGTCACTAAATGTATCCAATAGTGACGAATCAAAATTCGTCACTAAATGTATCCAATAGTGACGAATCGGAATTCATCACTAAAGGCTTTGTACTTAATATGGTTAGCTCCTTTTTTTTTTTTTTTTTCACTTTTCTCTTTTCTGGTTTTTCTCCCTTTCCCTCACAGCTCATCTGAGAAAAACACATACCCACAAAAAAACTTAAATTCCTCATGCTTTGTATCTGAGAAAAACACATACCCACAAAAACTCAGACGCCGTCGTCGTCGATTCAGCGTCGCACTCAGCGACGATCCCAGCGTCGCTTCAGCGAAACACCGGCGACGGTCCCAGCGTCGCTTCAGCAACGCTCCGGCAGCGACGCTCCGACAGCGACGATCCAGCGGCGATGATCCCAGTGAAGCGCTCCGGCGACGACGATCCCAACGTCGCTTCAGGTTTCAGCGACGATCCAGCGGCGACGATCCCAGTGAAGCGCTCCGGCGACGACGATCCCAACGTCGCTTCAGGTTTTTTTTTTTTTTTTGTTCTTTCTCCTTTTGAGTTTTACTTCAGGATTATTTTTTATTTATTTATTTATTTATTTGTTTTGGTGGGTTTTGCTACAGGCACAATATTTGTTAGTTTTGTGCAGTTTCAAAGAGCAGCTTCAGCAATAGCTCACTGGGAAGTAAAAAGGTTTTTCTTCTTTTTGCCTTTTTCAGGATTCGCTTTGTTGTCTATATCCATCTATTTAGTGAGTTTAATAGTCATAAGGTGCTTTTTTTTTTTGTTTGGGTATATGAATATCAGAATATGATTTGAGTATCAAATGGGGTTTTTGTTTAGTGAGTTTAATAGTTACAAGGTGTTTTTTTTTTTTTTTTGGGTATATGAATATCAGAATATGGTTGAGTATCAATGGTGTTTTATTGTTTTGGTTGGATCAGGTAGTCTTATAGTAGGTATTTTGGAACATATATTTAAAAAGGAGGGGTTACGAGGCATGTATCGCGGGCTCTCCCCGACTATGATTGCATTACTTCCCAACTGGGCGGTGAGTCTTCTACCTTATAGTTCTAGCTTCTTACCTCTGCTTGTTATCAGTTTCTTGACTAGAGAAATCCCTCTAAAAATGAAAATTTCTAATTAGTTTTGTCAAGAATCTTTCTTTGTGTAATTGGGACTAAGGCTTTGTTGGGGTGCTAAATTGGGCAATTTGAGG
This sequence comes from Quercus ilex subsp. ballota, assembly GCA_032727855.1. Classification (NCBI taxonomy): domain Eukaryota; kingdom Viridiplantae; phylum Streptophyta; class Magnoliopsida; order Fagales; family Fagaceae; genus Quercus; species Quercus ilex. The sequence goes on from CM064910.1 coordinate 59,296,923, forward strand.
AAATGTTATATCTATAAATTGTGAATTTGTGTGATCCAATTCATTTTTCTACACGATGCATTGAAAAAGGGAACCATAGTAGTCTATAGTCTATACACATGTTCTTCACTTATTATAAGATGGGAAAATTGGAGTACCATCTATACAGGAGGTTCATTTACTGACCAGTTCAAAATTCTCATAACTTGGTTAAAGTTGTGTTTTTTCCCATTTTACCTGCCTCATTATAGTAGTTATTTCATTACAACTAAGCAATGGATTTAAATTGAGCAAAGGTTAGCAAACAATTTAATTGCTCATTATAGTGGTTATGACTGATTCTTTGGCTGCAAATCTTTTGAACCCTTTTGTTTTACAGGAAGAGACCAACTGAATCTATTCACCTTGGAAATTATCTTGGAGCTATATAGACTTGGATTTCACTTCAGGTTGTTTCGAATTTCTTCAATATGCTCTTGTTGTGAAACAGTTTTATCCAAAACTTGAACACAGTTTTTCCAAAACAGTTTTATCCAAACAAATTTTTGTTAGTTTTTGTTTCTAAATGCTTGATGTTAATTTTTCTGCTTGATGTTAATTTTTTTTTTCCCTTTTTGTTTTGTTTTGTTTTGTTTTTTTTTTTTTTTAAATTTTGTTTGAAATTTATTCTCTGTGGTAGGATAATTTGTCTAAGTTTGAATAGAGACCGTTCTCATTTTGTACATATTGTTTTGGATGAGGGCTGTGCTGTTGTTGTTTGTGAACTGGAATGTTGATTGTGGTTGTGGAATGGTGATTGTTGTGAAATGGTTTTGGGTCTCAATTTTGAAATCAATCATAAACTCTTCATTGATGTATGAGCGTACTTATTAGGATGGAGATGTGGTGTAAAGCATAGTGGAGTAGTTGTCATGTCTTTAGCAAATTTTTTTAGGGGGATATCTAATAGTTAAACATGATTACATGCTCTAAAAGGAAAAGTTTAGATTGATTTCTTTGTGTGTTTATATTGGTAGAACTTCTTGATAGGGTAGTTTAACACCTTTAGTTACTATAACATTGTGTTTTCTTCTTTTTTTCAATGTTGGTTGTGATTTACCTAATTCTAATGACTTTATGTCAATTATCTACTTATTATTTATTATGTAAATCTATGGTATTCTAGATTGAGAGTCATCTTTTTATTGAAATTCTTACATTGTCTCCATCAAGAGGTAAAGCTTCACTTATCTATGTGTTGCATGCAGGTAAAGCTTCACTCATCTTTTTGTGCTTATCATTGGGTCTACTTAACTGTTCACTAAAAGCTATCTTTCTTTTATTTCTAGCTCTCTCTTTTGTGGCTGAAGAAATTGTGAGGAACAAGGTGAAGAACACAAGTTAGTTTTGGATTTTTTCTAAAAATTGTAAACTTAGCTTGAGCAAAGTAAGTATATTCTAGTTAAAAACTTATAAAACTCTATATATACTTGTAATGTTGGAAATTTGTTTTGTGGTGGGTTGTTTTGTTGGAGCAAGCGGGTGGCTTGCATGGTGTTATAAGGTGTCTTAAATTCATATTGGGAGTGTTTTTAATTTCTTGCAAATGTGGATGAAACTTATTGATTAGTAGCAATTGTGTTTCTTTATTCAATTTCAATACATGTAAGAATTATAGTTGTGATGTTGGAAATTTGTTTTGTTTTTGTGGTGGGTTGTTATTCAATTTCAATACATGTAAGAATTATAGTTGTGATGTTGGAAATTTGTTTTGTTTTTGTGGTGAGTTGTTGTGTTGGAGCAAGCGGGTGACTTGCATGGTGTTATAAAGTGGCTTAAATTCATATTGGGAGTGTTTTTAATTTCTTGCAAATGTGAATGAAACTTGTTAATTAGTAGCAATTGTGTTCCTTTATTCTATTTCAATACTTGTAAGAATTATAGTTGTGATGTTAGAAATTTGTTTTGTGATGAGTTGTTGTGTTGGAGCAAGTGGGTGGCTTGCATGGTGTTATAAGGTGGCTTAAATTTATATTGAGAGTGTTTTTAATTTCTTGCAAATGTGAATGAAACTTGTTGATTAGTAGCAATTGTGTTCCTTTATTCAATTAATCTATTTTCAATATTTTGATACAATAACATAATGTTAGAGATTAAGTCAACATAATTGAAATGCTAGGACCTAAATTAACACATAAGGTAAACTTTAGGGACTAAATACAAAATTTACCTGTTTCGGCCATAGTAACACACTCTCCCTCTAGTGTCCTTCGAACATCAACGTTGAACAAGCAGTCAGCCTAGTTCTTGCGTTGTGCTGAATACGGATTTGTGCCCCCCCATTCCATCTCTTCTTTCTCAACAATTTGCAATTTCAGTACTGGTGCCTATTTATCGCTTGAAACGCAAAATGTTTCCCTTTGTTGCCAAAACAGTCTCGGTACAGGCTGATATTATTAATGTAGTACAAATGAGGGGTGTTTCTGTATGGCTTCTTGTGCTGGAACAGAAAATTTCAGCTGTACCGGCCCATACGGTACAAAATTAATCACTACCTCAAACCCATTAAAGTAGGGTATTTCAGTAAAAAAAGCACTCAAAAAATTGATTATACTGTCATTAATAAATGCTATTTTTTACATTTCCTTTTTTTCTCAGGTTGTCTTCGTCACCACATAGACTGCCCCAGGCGAGTCCCCATGGCTGTCATCCTTTGGCCACTCCCCACCGTCCATTTGGAAGGCCCCATTGATGGCATCCTTAGGGAAGTTCCCATGGCTCACATCCTTGGAGCGATTCCAAGAAGTTTTCAATATGTGCTGAGTAGAATGGAAAATTACCACGGAGTTGCACATCTGGGTGAGAAAATTCTTTTCCCTCTTGCTATTTTGTTTGTTTGTTTATAATATATTTATTTAATTAACTTACTATCATGTACAGATGACCGTCGTTTTATTGGGAGGATAAATACGCTTAAACAATTAATTGCTGCTCATTTTAGGCAAAGTTATACAGATAGAGCAGCTTATCAGCGAGAAATAACCAGGGATCAGCACCATCGGTCGATGGCGTGTTTGCTTCTTAAGATACAACAAAGGGATTTTGAGTATCGTGAGGCATTATGTGATCTAGTACGTTCTTTGGAGGTGGCAACATTTCCTTTGGATTGGAATTCGAGGTTTACAAGTCCACTAGTTTTTTTGGACTATATGTTAATCGACGACGTCCAACCTTGTTTGAAGTTTTTGGGAAGCAGGCGCATCCGCCGCCGGAATAAGCAAAGATGGCGCCGTGCTCTACGTCGTGCAACTCTTGCAAAAGACAAATTGGCATCAAGCATCCGGAAGTTGATTCGTGAAGCTATGCTATATCATCTGATCTGTTCAATTGGAATGGCGCAGGGTAGCTCGTTTGAATTATCCTCTGTGTCTGGAGAAACCGATGTAAAAGTGATCGAAGTGATGATTTCTCTTTTTCCTCTTCAGCAATGCTGGGTGACTTCAGACATAGTTCTCGTCGGGAGGTTTCATTTTCACCGCGTTATCCAGGATGGCGATGAACCACGGAAGTACCGGATTCTTGGAGACTGATCTTCTGATATATTCTCTCACTAGCTAGTTTCTTATTTTGAATTTTAATTCCTTTTTCTATTTGGTTGGAGATTCATACTTTTCTTTATTATTTTGTTATTATTAGTAGCCTTGGTTGGAGTTTCTTAATTCGTATAAGAGGTTTGTATTTGGTTGGAGGTTCTTATTTCGCAATACCCTATATAACCCTTTGTTAGTTTAGAACTTTAGGTAACATTTCGAGAATTTATTTTAGATGGGAGTAAATCCCATTAAAGCTATAATAATAGGTTTGTCATCTATAATAGAATAATAAACAATAAGTCCATCATCACCAGAGAAAATTAAAAAAAGAAAAAGAAAAAGAAAGACATGAAAGAAGCCTCAGTTTTACTCGCACCAATTTTTTGTGCATGTTCCTTGGATTCTCATATTAAGGTCTGACTTTCTTTTGGTTTGGATAGTTGTTCTTACGGTTGATTAGCACGGATTGTCCATAGCCTAAACAATGAGTGAGATAGTCCTTAATTACATGTTTTGAGACATGTTTAGTCACTTAGAAATTTGAGGTCCTCTCTATTTTTTTATAGACTTGGAAGATTGTTTAATATACTGGGGGTTGAGTTTTGATGTGACAAATGTAAGTCTTTGGTTTTAGATGATATGAGTTGAATTGGACATGAATTACAATCTTATAAATTTTGTAGACGCAATGTTTGTGGTATTATCGAATTAATTGGACTAGTGACCTATACTTTGATTGGATGTTGTGATAGGTTTGGGGTAGAAAGAGAGATTATTTTGAAAAACTATTGCATATTGAAATTATAGTCAATTGTAGTACTTGCTTTGTACTCTATAAGTTCTAGGTTGTTGAGGCTATTTCTGCAAGGTTAAAAAAGAAAAGAAAAGAAAAGGGTTTGAGACATTTTAATATTTTGATTTGTTGGAGATTACTTATTGCGGAATTATCATTTTAACAGGATTTGTTTTGAACGAATAGGCCTTGAATTTTTTTTTTCTTTCATTTTAGAACAAACTGAAAGAACTAATTATATGCATTTGAAGGATATTCTTTTCATAATTTAGTAATCCTTATACTATAATAGATGAGGAAGAACCTTTGTATAGAGAGCTACAGATTATATGGCATTAGAGTTGTGCAGATTGTTAACCTTTCAGAGGACTGAATTTATATAAGTTGGGCAAGATTGTAAATTTTGTAATACCCATTCCCAAAAAAAAATACAATAAAAATAAAGGTTTTTATTTATTTATTTATTTATTTTTAAAGGGGTAACTTTGTAATTTTGACAATGGGTATATTATATTTATACCCTAGTTAGAAACCGTAGTCCCTAATATAGAGTTTGGTACGGGGTAATGTTTTAGGATTCTCAAAAATGTTTAAAGATTCCCATGTTTGATTGCAAATTACACCAAGGAATCAAATGCCAAGGCAATCTGGATTCTCCCTTTAAACCCCTCTCAATAGGAATGTGGATTCCCTTTAAAACAGGTGGGTATCCAGATTCCCAAGTTTAAAGGAAATTGTATTTTTTATAAATTAACAATTTTAACATTTTTTTTCCTTATTATTTAAGTAATTAAGATAAAATATAAAACAAATCATCAATATTTTTTCCCGCCAAAATAACATAAACAGAATAGACAACTCTGTTGATATATTCTTTATCAAAGTTCTGTTTAGGTTTCACGTGTGGAAAAAAAAAGTTTGAAGGGTACCCCCTCATTATTGCCAAGTATTCACTTTTGTTGTTGTGTGTGTGTTGCTTAGCAAATTATTAATAGTTTATATTTTGTTTTTCATTATTTATTTAGAGGAAGATTTTTTTTTAAAGGACTTGGTAATTAGGAATGGCAATAGGTCGAGTTCGGGCCGGGCTTTTCCATACCCAGACCTGACTTGCAGGCCAAGACCTATAGCCCGGATCCGGCCCGTTTACTAACCGGATTTTTTTTCCGAGGCCCGGACCCGCCCCAGTCGAGCCCTGTCCAGCCGTCCACCTTTAGGGCCTAATCTAAAGGCCCTAAACTTTGACGCAATTAAAAAAAAAAAAAATTTCCAGGCTTCACATCAGAAATCACAAAATTACAAATCATAGCTAAGCCATTTTCATTGATGGATGGTAAGCTAGTAACAGATCACAAGACCCATGCTTTCATTTTCCACACTTCACATCAAAAATCACCAAAAAAAAAAAAAAAGAGTTACAGAATTTATCAATTATCAAACCAAAAAAATTTACACAGTTATTGTAGTTTTGTATTTTTTTTTCTCTCTCTTAATTGTACCCTCTCACATCCACTTTCACTCTCTTTTATTCCATTTCAGAATCTCTCGCTGGAACCCTCTCTCTCTTTCTCTCATCTCACCATCTTCCTCTCTCAAAGTTCCATGGCTGGACGTCTCACCACCGCTCAGCGCTTCCACTTCCATGGTGGTTTTCCTTCATTCCTCGCCGCAGAGCCCTCTCCGATCTCACCCCTTACCTTGGCCAGACCTGAACCCAAGCAAACCATGCCACTCGCTGCTGCCACCTATGTGGAGGTTTTCCTTCTTCTATTTTTTTCTTTGTTTGATTTGTGGGTTTGGGGATTTAGATTTGACTTGGCTATTAAAGATTTGATGTTGCTTGCATGTGCTTGGTTTGGATTGGATTTTGATTTCAAATGTATTTGGGTTCATCTCAAGGAAATTTTGATTGGGGTTTCGTGTATGGTGGATTTGGTTTGAGATTTCCTTAGATTTGTCTTTTTGGATTTGTTGTTTGTGCTGCTGTGGGTGTGAGGTTTGATATGGGGTTTGCTTCAACATGGGTTGGATATGTTGTATGTATTTTGGTGGTTGTTGTGGTGGTTGTAATGCTGGTGGTGGTGGTGGTGGCAGTTGTGACTGTGAGGATGGATGAGAGTGAGAATGAGAGCTTGAGTGTGCTTCTGTGAGGGTGAGGCACTGTGAGGGAGGCGTGAGCTGCTACTGAACAAATGAGGAAGTTAGGGTTTGTTATAGCTATATATATATATATATATATAAGGGGGGTTTTTTGTAATTTTAGGGTAATCGGGTTATATCCGGGCCTGGTTTCTGGTCGGGTTTCAGATTTTTTTGATAAAACTCGGACCAGACCTGGACCTGCATCGGTTTTTTTTTTTTTTTTTTTTTTTTTTAAATCCATACCAACCCTATTCCTAATCGGACTGGGTAAAACCCGGCCCATTAGGGTCGGGTCGGGTAAAAATTGTCATCCCTATTGGTAATTCACATTCAAATCTAATGATAGAATGTGAAAAATAAATAATTCATTTAAAATTTTTGGGAATAAACCAAACATTACCATCTCACATTCTTAGGAATCTTAAGAGATTTCCAATAAACCAAACAGAGGAATGGCTACATTCTTAGGTATCCAGATTGTAAGGAATTACATTTCTAGGAATCTGGATGCCAAGGGTAGTGTGGATTTCCCCGTACCAAACGTCACATAAGATTAATTTGTGCTTTTGGGTCCTACTTCTAAGGATTTATGTGAGAAAGTTGTTGTGCAATAATAATTGAATAAAGAGCAGAAGCATGAAAAACATAGTACACTACAAAAGTTTACGTGATTCTGTCTAACTAGAGGTGTGCATCTTTCTTTTAAAAAAAAAAAGAAAAAAAAGAAAAAAGAGAGGTGTGCATGGGTCGGGTTGAAAAAACCCAACCCATCACAAAGGTCCAACTCAACCTAACCCAACCCACGGGATTGGGTTGAACCCACGGATTTGACGGTTTTTTTTTTTTTTTTTTTAATTGAGCAGTAAGACAATAAATTTATAAGATTATTGAGAAAAATAACAACAAATTTACTAATCAAACTTGAATATAACACTAAATCAATATAAAAAATTTGATTAGTGAATTAAACCAACACAAATATTAGTAGATTTATAATCATATATATAAATCTATTGGTAATTCATCAAACTAAAAGAATAAATAATAAGTTCATATAATATATATATATATATATATATATATATATTAAATATAGGTTGGTTGGGTTGGGATATGCAGATTTATGAATCTGCTAATCCACACCTAACCTAACCTAACCATCAACCTCTAAAAATCGATTCAACCCGTTGAGTTGGGTTAGATTGTGTTGATTTTGGCGGATTGGTGGGTTGGCTGCACACCCCCACAATGAGAAAGCCTTTGATGACTATATATTATGTAAGTATTTGTGTTACAATGAAGGGTTTATATACTAAAGAATACTTGGCTAACCCTAAGCTAACCTAAGGTTAATATCTTTGTTCTATAAGTATATGAGTCTATAGGTATAGGTCAAAGGTATGGGTCCTTTTGCTAGAGTGCACTGGTTGTAAAGCTGATTTGCAGCTTGTTTATCCTGTTTGTATAGGGTGGTTGTTAGTTGGGCTTGATGTCTTGGTTTTTGACAGTTATTTGGTGGGTTGCAGCTGGTTTTTGTTGCTTGTTGAGTTGATGCGGTTATTTGGAGCTTTGTTGCATATCTAGTTTTTGTTTAATGAAAGTTTATTATCCATTAAAAAAAAAAAAAAAAAAAAATCTATCATTGATTTATGTGGTTGTGCATACACAAATATATGCGGGGTTTGAATTTAATTTCTTGAAAGAACTGATTAACAAAACTCTACTTTTATTATGTTAATGTTATGCCCTTATGATACTAACCAACGAAACTTTTATAGTGCTTTTGGTCTTACTAATTCCAATGCCAATAACCATGTTTACTTGTCAATGATTGCAGGTTAACGGGAGCAGATATATTTGATGAGTAATATTAGAAATACAAACTTTTTTACATAATTTTTTACAAACTGATAATGTGGTAAGTGATTTTTGGTAAATGATAAAGTGATATTAATAGTGAGTCTAGATAAAAATCAATAAAAAATTACCCACATCACCAGTTTGTAAAAATATTGTAAAATAATTTGTGACTGTAGTATTACTCATATTTTATTATGACTATGCTGATTTGTATGTTGAAAGGTAATGTTCTGATGCTCTTGCTATGCAATAGTTTTCTTAAACGAATTCTGCATATCTAAGCATGAAATCCTGAGATCCTAGAGATATGGGAATGCTAGATGTGATTTCTATACGTTTGGGACAATCCCTCCATTTAGTTATGCTGTTGGTTTCTACTTGCCCTGGTCTACTCATCCTTTCTGATTCCTTTACCATTATCTTCTTCTTTTCTTTAGTACGGATTATAAAAAATAATTGCCCGTAGAAACGTAAAAAACAGAGAACTCTATCTTTCTAAATAGAACTTAGTTTTCTTATTGATTATGAGAGAATACAAGCAACTGATAATAGATAAAATATCTAGTCTCTTATATTGTTTATATCAACAGGGAACTCTTTTCTTGGACAAGTGATGTGGTCTGACATTTGCTTTTGATAATTGTCTTTTATCACCAAAGCTATGATACCAAAATGTTTCTTTTTGGTATAAACGTGATTTGAACTTTTGAATTCAAGCATCTTATTCAATAGTAATAAATTCCAATTAAACTAATTAGAAAACATAAGGTACTTTATTGTTTAATTAATCCTTCAAAATTTCAAATAATAATTGCTAATTTTTAAGTTTTCTAATATAAATCACGTTTTGCTTTGTTTCTTCCTGAAAACCAATTCTTGAATATTGGATGAATATTCTAAATATTTTTTAACGAATTTGATTGTCATTTTTGGCCCCTTTTAAAAAAAAAAAAACATTATTGTCCTAAACTTTAAAAATGCACAAGTATTATGTTAGGGATAATTCTTGTGTAATAGCCACTTGTTTTAAATTAATAGAATGGTGCAAAAAATTTATAACTCATAGGCATAAAATTAAGAGAAGCAGGATTCAAATCATTTCTTCCCAAGTTCCCATTATTGTAAACTATAGAATTATCACTCTAAAAAAAAAATAAATAAATAATGGACAAACTGTAAACCCAAATCCACCCATGAATAAAATAGGTTACCAATCTCTTCACTTATAGAAATAAATCAGATCAGAGCCGATTCTAAGATGCATAGACACTACAGTCTACACTTTCATTGTCATTCAATTCCCCATTTAGCGGACTACAAATCTTATCTCCTACAAGGGGAGACATTGGGAATTCCTGCGTTAGATGATGGACCGTGAAGTTATCAAGAGTCAAGACAATGCTTTTCATAGCTCATAGAGGCACCCAGTGCTCCAAGAAATCCTTCATGCCACAAAAACATTGCTTTAGCCTCACCTCTAGAACTAATAACAAAAAATGGCAATGCTAATTTTTAATTTGAAAGCCTTTGGCAAAGAAGGAAATGATAAAACAAAACCAAGATCAGTCATGGAACACCATAACGTTCCTAGAGATTGATCCTAAAACCAAGAATGAAAAGAAGGCTGGGAAGAACAAGATGATCCCACCGCCCAAAAACATGGAAGCGTGACACCAGATTAAATGTTCTCCAAACACCAAAGAATATACGTCTGTAAGGTACGACCAAGAAAACAAACACTATCATAATTAACAGAAGTGAACTGCAACTGCAATTTTATCCTTGGTATAAGCATGAAATATCAGACAGACTGCTACTTATGCATAATTTGCAATGTAGATTCTAAACTAAGCCCATAATGTAGTAAATGAATGAAAAGCATAATAGCTAATGTGGCCAAGCACACCAAGTATGCCTGATCAGAAAACACAATTTCAAAATTTATGGTACCATTCTTATGGTTTTGTGATACTATTAATTTGCTTAATATTTTAGCTTTGTCTATGTACTACCTGAATCCAAGGTTTGAACCTTGAAATTAAGAAAGAACTCTATAGAAAAGTTTGAAAGTTCCAAAAGCACAAGGGGTTACTACAAGAGCTTGTAGCCTAAGGATTTGTAATTTTGTATGATATTCCTACCTTTAAAGAACATATGATGAAACAAGTAGACCTCGTTCCATTGCATTCTGATGCAACAAAAATGAACTATATAATTATTATTTTCGAGGTATGAAATTGAACTAAAATGAATCGGATTTTGTTCCCTTAAACAGTAAATATTTTTATTTGTTGGTTTCACGAATAAAATGGTTGAAGTTATGAGTAGTTCTAGTGCCATATAAACTGCCACAACTATTTTACATGTCAAATTGTGATTGACTGCTGTTTATTACTTTCACATAGACTCACAACTTTTTCTCTACCATTTACTATCTGTCAGGTGCACAGTTGTGGTACAAGTTGTGTCATTTTATATGGTCTTGGAATTTATTTATTTATAAGTGACTCACTTTCATGTAGCAAAAAAAAAAAAAAAAAAGGATTCACTTTCTGGGCCCTTGTGTTGAATGTAAGGGGCCTAGCATGAGCAAAAAACACTCTTCCAAAAAGCAAACTGATTGCTTAGAAAGCTAACACAAGGCCCAGTGACAAACACATGGCAATTAAGCCCAAGAAAAACCACTAGTGGGTTTCTTTTAGTCATATGGCTTAAACCAAATCATTTCACAAACCAAGACAAGACTCCATATATTTGTTCCCGGAGGGCCATGACTCATGACAAAACCCAAACCCAAACCCAATCCCCTGCTGGAATTTGTTGTTGTCTCCTGTGAAATCAACTCTTTAGCGTTCATTCCCTGCCGAATTTTGTTGCCAAAAAATACTGAGACTCTCAAAGAGCGTAAGCTTGTCATTTGATTCAATTTAATATTCTTGTAATTTGACAAAGGCTTTCTTATTGTTGCCTTATTTAGATTGATAACACTTAACACCACAGTGTTTGTTCCCAGTCCAAGTCCCCCCCCCCCCCCCCCCCCAAAAAAAAAAAACCAAAAAAAAGGAAAAAAAAAGGGTTCATTAAAAAAAAAAAATTCTTGAATCAAAATTATTGGGTTAATGCCAACATTTTGAAGCTTAATTAGTTGGTATCTCATGATATTTCTGAATCAGACATTAAATTCTTAATCCCTAATTATTGAATTATGATGGGGAATTAAAATGAGCTAATGTCCAAAGTGCTCATCTAAGAGCTCGTCCGATTAATGAGATCATCTAAAGTAACTCATGTCCAACACTCGGTAAATTTTAGCTACAAGTACTCTAAATTAGGATTTATCACATAAGTCCACTACTTTGAAATGAGGAGAGTGGTACGAAACAAGGAAACCCACTCAAAATACCTTATATAAAGGGTATGTTTGAGATCCATTTTTTTTTTCTAAAACTGAAATTTTTTTACCAGAAGGTACTGTAGATAAAGGTAAAAGTTAGCTAAAACAGTACAGTAGGACCCATGAATAGTACCAAAAAGTACCGTAGGACTTATGAATAGTGACAAAAATGAGCCGAATAATAAAATAAGTTGGTAAAATTAATTATGCCAAACGGACACAAAAACTATGACTTCATCAAATGAAAGATACGTGGGAAATTTACTAACTCTTACATTCTGAGAATTTATGAAGATCTTAAGAGAAATTATAACTTAATCATTGAAGGGACTTTGGTTAACACCACACCAGTGCACTTCCATAGTGTTTGCTCTTTTTTTCGATCTTTAGTATGCGTTTAAATACCGCTTATTTTGCTGAAAACTTAAAACACTGTAGCAAAAAAATAATTTTTAAATGTGTAAATAATATCGTAGAACTCATTTTTAATGAAAATTTTGTTAATAAAAAGAGGTTTGTGATTTCAGCAAAAAAAAGAGGTTTGTAAGTCTCGTGAACAGTGCATAAGACCCACTGTTAGACTTTTTTTTTTTTTTTTTGAATGAAAACGATAGACACTGCCAGACTTTAAATGTGCTACGCAAAAGCGCATGGCCAAAATGCAATCCAAATTTGAGCATTCCAAGTATGAGCATTCAGTCCACTTATGTCATACTTCATCAAATTATTATTATTTTTTTAAAAAAGTGAGTTAATGGTTTTAGTTAAATAAGACATACATATATATATATATATATATATATATATATATATAAAGAAGACGTTTAAAATTTTAATCCCTATGGTACCAAAGACACCAGTTTCAGGTTTAAACCTGTGACAGAACAGAACTTGCTAATAATTCTAACTAAAACAGTGATTAACAAATAAAAAGAACTACAAATATCAATTTAATAACAAGTAAAAAAGAAAATCTTTATTCACCAATATAGTAATCAATATAAATATTAATATTAATATACAACGAATGTATATATGTATATATGTATATATAATAATTAAAAAAAAGAGAAAAAAAAAAGGGCCATAATAAACTGCAAAATGCGGGCAGAGAACACTCCAAAGTCATAAAAAAACAAGGAGAGCGAACTCCTTCAACCAACCAATTATCAGCTGCCACGTACCCCTCTGTAAATCTCTACTCCATTTCCTCCTTAATAGTGAATCTCCGATCACCAGACCTCAAAGCCTGGTGCAATTCTCCGAGTCCAACGTTGGCACACGTGTACACTAAATTCTTCACGATCCTACTCCCGTCGTCCACCGCCGCATTCCCCACACTCCCCCAACTACAAAACGACCCACCGTTTTGCACCTCGCACACGATCACTTCCGCCGGGTCAGAAGGGTTGTGCAAAAAGACGAAATTGCTCATCGAGTTCATCGCAATCGACGTCACGCGTGGACTTTGCCCTTTCAGTTTCGCCACCAGCTCCTTCGGCATCTCACTGATTTCAATTTTCATATCCAACATTTCACCCTTCACTTCCCACATTTTTACGCTTTTGACATTCTCAGCCTCTCCGACCAAACCCACCACGAACATTCGATCATTGACAAATCCGATTATTGAAGAGAAAACGTTTTGATCAGGTCGGAGATCATAAGGTCCTTGCCAGGTCTTAGTGATAGGATCGAACGAGTGCGTCGCACCGGAACATTTCTCCATCACGTACATTTTTGTCTTGTCCACAGCCACCGAAAGCCACGTGGAGGCACAGGAATCTTTGAGTATCGCGGGCATGTCGTCGCACGTGTCCCACGCGCGCGTCGTCAAGTCGTAAGTCTCCACCGCGAGTGGGTCGTCCCCGAAGTCGCACGCGCCTCCGGCAATCACCACGCGCTCCCCCACCAGCGCCACGATCGGGTCGGGTCGCCACACCATCGGGGCGACCGCCTTGTGCCACGTCAGCTGGAGCGGGTCGGACGAGAAAACGAACCGGAACGGGCTCTGCATGTAGAGCAAATTCGAGTGCGACGATCGGAGAGTCGAGACGTACTTGATCGAAGGCTGCTCGATGTCAACCCACACGTGCGAGCGAGGATCGTAAGCGTGCGAGGTCGTCGTGTACGGATACCGGGTCGACTGGGCGTGGACAATGAGCCAGGGCTTGACCGGGTTTAGGTGACGAAGAGAGGAAAACACAGCGCCTTTCCACGAGGTGGACACGTGGCAAGCCGGGACGAGGTCGATGAGCGGCACGTGCGTGAGAATAGCCTCTAGAACATCACCGTGGATTGGGGCTTCTTCTTCATCCGCTACAGTTTGGTGTTTCGCCATTGTTGTTTTATATTTTGAGGTTTTGAATATTGGTGTGTGAGAGACAGAGGGAGAAAGCATGGTTCGGAAGCTCCTTTATATAGAGAGAGAGAGAGAGAGAGAGATAGAGGCAAAAATGAGTGATGTGGAACACTGTAACAGTAAAGAAACTTCGGATAGACCGTAGACTAGGCGCTTCGTATAAAATTTCTTTTCTTTTCTTTTCTTTTTAGTCACTTACTAAGAAAAAGTCTTGTAAGGGGTGTTCAAAGTAGACAACTCAAAACAAATATTATACTAGTATTTAACTACTATGAGCTACACTGCTTTTATTTTTATATTTTTAAAAACATAAAATTTAATTTTAAGTTAAAGGTACTCAAAGATCAAGTATGAGTTGTCATCAAAGACTCACTCTTTTATTGGGTTTTTAAATCCGAGTTTTTCCCTAGTTGCTCTATTATGGAAGCTTCTGATTTCGGTTCAAGTTCATAAGCATAGCACATCATCTTAAAAGGTTGTGATGTTTTTTCAAAAGGTGCAAAATGGAGAGTGGGTTGTAGAGATTCCATTGGAGTGTGGCTGGATTCATGTTTACCGTCTTGTGATCATCCAAGAATTTTATCTTCATTAGTTGCAGGTTTTGAAGATGCTAAATTTACCGATCTCATTGATCCGGTCACAAGATAGTAGGATGTTAATCTCTTGCAAGACCTGTTTAATCCTTATGAGGTTGAGTTGATAATGAGTATTCCCTTATGTCGTTCCTATGTTGAAGATAAACTGGTTTGGCCCTTCACACCATCGAGCACATACTCAATTAAGACAGGTTATAGATTTCTTGCAAAAGAAAATTTTGTCAATATTGCTCCTGTGATTCTAAATCAAGATGTTGGAGTTTGGAAGCTTATTTGGGGATTGCCTGTCCCTAACAAAGTTAAAAACTTTGTCTGGAGGTCTTGTAGAGATGTGCTACTAGTAAAGAATAATTTGAGGAAGTTTCAAATTTTGGTGGATGATGCTTGTGATTACTGCCACTCATCCCCTGAAATGGTACTGCATCCGTTTAGGATTGCCTAGAAATCTCGAGAGTGTGGGATACATATTCGAAGCTTGCTTTTCATCGTACACACTGGTTTTCATCCATCACAGAATTGTTACTCTATGCCCACGGTGAAAGAAAAATTCTGGAGTTATTGGTGATGCTCATATGGACAATTTGGTTTCGCCAAAATTAGATTAGGACAACCAACAGCAACTAACCCATCACACAGGTTGCTCCAAATGCTTAATAAGCTCTCCAAGTCTTTCGCCAAGAAAATATCACTCCCCTATCTCAGCTTTCAGTCCTTGCACCCCAACGGGTTAAGTGGTCTCCTCCCCCAGCAAACTCTCTCAAGGTAAATTTTGATGGTGCTACTTTCAGGGACATTAGGAAGGCATGTCTGGGAGTGGTGATTCGCAACAACCAAGGACAAGTCTTAGCTTCCCTCTCTCAGCAGATTTCTCTACCTTATTCCTCAGATGTGGTAGAAGCCTTGGTAGTAGCACAAGCTATCTCCTTTGCCCTTGAAATTGGTTATTCCCCCCCTCTCTCTCTCCCTGTGTTCTTCACTTCATTGTTGTGGATTTTTTTGGTTGTATTTGATGTTGTGAGGTAGATTAGAATCCGTGGAACTCAAAACCTTTTTGCGTGTAATGGTGAAAAAAAAAAAAAAAAAAGAAGCCAAATTCATTCCGGCTGAAAATTGCATTTCGGCCAAAATTACCCAGAATTGACCGAAATGTCCAAAACTAGCTGGAATTTGATCCAAGGTGGAACAAAGGCTATTTCCATTCCAGTTTGCATACCGGTACGAGAAATTCCAAAACGGATCGAAATTTATAACATTGATTTAAACCAAGTAACCCCCTTAAAAAATGTAAAATATTAATTGCTAGCTTCCTCTCAATGTTTCATAAGTACGAGTCTAATCAGTTTATGGTGTAGGCGGAGACTGAACTCCAGATTTCTTATTTAACCATCAAAAACTTTACTAGTTAAAATAACTGGAACCCCTTCTTTTTCTTTTTTTTTTCTTACTAACTAAGTGAACATAGGAATATACGAAACATCATATTGTTCATTGCGTTGTTATATATTTTGCTTGAAAATAAAACTAAAAATTGGAGGAAAAATACTAATTATATGAAATACTTAATTAGTTGTTTTTTTATAGCATCTTATAAAATTATATTTAGAGAACATAAGTATGCTATTCAATTGTAATCTAATAAAAAAAATAACTTAACATATATCTATAAATGTACATTTATTTACGTTTTTGTCTTTTTGTTTTTTCATTTTTGTTTTTTTATACCAAATTTTTAAATCTTGAATAAAATAAAACACATACATATTCTATATCACATAGGTTCCATCTTGTATATTACTAAACATAATTCAAAGTTATGAATATCGTTTTGGAACCCGTTTCGGTTTGTTCATTGAAATGAAATATTTTGGTACTGACCTATTTCGTTGTACCATTTCAATTTGTTTCCGGTTTTCATATATATATTTATATATATATGAAATTTTATAAATATTTCAGTAAATTTTCCAAAAGATAATAAGTAATTAATTACCAAAGTAACCACAAATAAGTAAATAATAATGTGATTATTCCTTTTTTTTAATATTATTTATATACTATTAATTGGTTGCATTTTTTTTTGAATTAGGTGTATTTTCTTTTTTTTCTTTTTTCTAAACAAGTAGTACTATATTAGACTTTTAGCCTTAGGTTATGTGGCATTATTTGCTAGAAAAGAAAAAGAGTAATGTTAGGGACATATAAAAATATACAATTTTATGCAACAACTTGCTATGTGGCGAGTTGTGATTGGTAGAGGTGCAATGGTGGGCCATGTGAAGACACACCTCCACTACTCACAACTCACTACGTGACGAGTTGTGGTACAAAATTGTGCATTTTTATGTGTCCTTATTATTACTCAAAGAAAAAACGTGGCACCATTTGCTTGCTTACCCATTTAAGAGATTTCACCTACCCCCACCTAATCCCATCTCCTTTACCCGAGTCCTGGTGTTGAAATTCTCTACTTTGAGTTTTTAACTTTTAACTTATGACACTCTCTTTGCCGCAAGACTCTCTCTGTTACTCTCGTTGTGCCGCAAATATGTGAAGGTTGAAGTTTCATGAGTGATCCATCTTAGGCTCAAAGAATGATCAAAGTTCACCTTCGGGTTTTTACCTCTCTCTCTCTCTCCCTGTGTTCTTCTTTTCATTGTTGTGGATTTTTTTGGTTGTATTTGATGTTGTGAGGTAGAATAGAATCCGTGGAACTCAAAACCTTTTTGCATGTAATGGTGAAAAATATCTATAGGTTGGAAAAAAAAAAAAAAAGAAGCCAAATTCATTCCGGCTGAAAATTGCATTTCGGCCAAAATTACCCAGAATTGACCGAAATGTCCAAAACTAGCTGGAATTTGATCCAAGGTGGAACAGAGACTATTCCCATTCCAGTTTACATACCAGTACGAGAAATTCCAAAACAGAACGAAATTTATAACATTGATTTAAACCAAATAACCCCTTTAAAAAATGTAAAATATTAATTGCTAGCTTCCTCTCAATGTTTCATAAGTACGAGTTCAAATCTTTTGTCTCACTTTTCTTACTCCATTCTATATTCCACCAATAAAAACTTGTCACATGTTCACCTAATTAATTACATACTATTATTAATTAATAATGGTAGTATTAATAAGTCAATAATGGTAGTATTTAATTAATTAGGTGAACATGTGACAAGTTTTTATTTGTGGAATATAGAGTGGAGTAGAAAAAGTGGGACAGAAGATTTAGACTCCATAAGTACGAGTAATTCTTGTATATTCTCGGAGTACAAAAAGTAGTGCATCTATCTCTCAAATTTATTGTAAGATTTACTCATGAAATTCATGGTAGGGTCCATCATGAATGTGAGGGAAAGGAACACTATTTTAGTATACACCGGGAGTGTCCAAGTGTTTTCTCATAAGGACACGAGTGGAGTGCTACCTCTCTTATTGTTTTAATTAATAACAAGTTTTTTTTTTTTGGGTAAAAATTAATAATAAGTTTAATTATTTGTGAATGGGAAACAAATAGTGTAAAGAGCTAAGGGGGAAAAAAAGTTGAATTTACAAGTAACTTGCAAGTAATTCCATGTGCAATTGATCCGATTGCTTGGTTAGAGCGACTTGCCTACCTTTACTATTACAAATGGGAGATTCTGGCCTTTTGCCCCTTTTGGGCAAAATAATTGGCGTCGTGCCCCTGTTTCAAAAGTATATAGGGGCGTGCCCCTGTTTCAATACTCGATCTTACTATAGGCGAGTTACTTAAATACTCGATTATTCCAGGGCCGAGTTCAGTGCAGGTTCTTGCCACGCTGCTCGTCCACCGTGGATTTTGGGCAATAAAATATTCCCGCCTCACTGTTTATAACTCGCTTATGAGGAGACCGAGTTATACGCTGAATATAATCCCATTTTGAATGTAACGTCTCCCAAACAGTTGTCTTCCTCCTTCCTCAGTCCGTCTCTATACAGTCTTTCTTCCTCCTTCCTCAGTCTGATCAGTTCAACGCATCTTCATATTGAAGTTCTATTATTTCTACCTGTACCCAAGCCAAACCAAACCGTTCCGAACCTCAACCCAAACCCACATCCAAACCCACACCTTTCACTCTCACCATAACCCTCACCATCGCCGAAGCTGAACCCAATCCATCTTCAGAGTTAAAGGATTAGAAAGTTATTAAGGTAATTTGTAAATGCTGAGTTCAATTTTTTTTCCCTTTGCATTTAATCTGAGTTATGGGTAGCTTGTGCATGTACTCTGATTTGAGTGTGGGTGTGGCTTATTAAGTTTTTCTCTATTAGAGTTATCTCTATTCATTATTATTGTTGCTGTTTTAGTTTTGAACTGGGTTTTGGGTACGGGTGTTCATTTGGCATGACAATGGGTTTGGTTTTGAACTGGGTTTTGGGTACGGGTGTTCATGTGGCATGACAATGGTGTTCATCATTTTGGGTACGGGTGTTAATTTACATAGTTTGAAAGCAGGGGCGTAGCTAGGAATTTATACTTGGGGGGGCCGGTTTGTTATAATTTTTTTTAGAATCTCCACAACAAAAATTGTTGTATTAATACAATAATCATAATTCAAAAATTTATTGAATACATAATTATCAACTTTGATATATCATCATTCTCAACAATGATTTAGTCCACTATAGATATATATAAAAATTGAAGAACAAAATCTTGATAAACAAAACATATTCACTAAACTAATTAGAAAGGCAAAAACTCATATGGTCAGATTCATATCATAATAAAACAAAAAAACAAAACCATATGACCATTATCATATGTATAACAAAACTTAAATCTAAATGCCCATATGCTTGAGTTTATTTGGTTGTGTTGAGAAGTGAGTTAACTTATTGACTTGAGAGAGAACAGTGTAGGCTGGCAGCAATAGGGAGAAGTACTAAAGGTAGCTTCTTAAGATTGAGAAAAATGGAAAAAAAGGTAAGTTTTTGTTTGAAGAAGTGACTAAATGATGCTCCTTTGAAATAGTTGTTATTATCCATTAGGTATGCAACGAATCATTTGGACAATTGGGGGGCTAGCTAGTATATTATTTGAGGATTTGTGAACTTTGAGTCATATATTTATTGGACTATGTTGAGATCTTAAGAATAATTGGGGGGGCCTGTCATATTTTTTGAGGGGGCCATTGCCTATTACTTCCTTATTGAGTCCTGCTTCAGATTCATGGATATATAATGTGGAATGGATTGGATTTAGATGTGGCGGTTTTGGAGTGTTTATCAGCCATGTATGGGAATTGCGGGGAGTGTAGAGGAGACTTGATAAAATTTTGACAAGATGGTGGATAGGGATGATGTAACTTGGACAACAGTGATAGATAGATACTTGGAGGATGGGACCATGGAAGAGGGATTTTCTTTGTTCTCGATGTTGATGAGATCAGTGATTAGGCCTAATTATTTCAGGTTTGCTGGGTTTTTAAATGCTTGCTGATCATGTTGCAGAGGACCTGGGGCAAGCAAGTTCATGGGTACATGACACGGATAGGGTTTGATCCCCTTTCATTTGCAGCAAGTGATCTTGTTCATATGTATTAAAAGCGTGCGACTATTCAGAATGCAAAAAGGATATTTAAAGGGATGCCTTGACTGGATTTAGTTTCATCACTTTCATGGACTTCCTGATTGTTGGAAATGCTCAAAATGGTCAACCAAATGAGTCTCTTAAGTTTTTTGAGTTACCTCTTAGATCAGGGTCCCAGCACGACCACATTACTTTTGTTGAGGTTCTTTCTGCTTGTATACATGCTTGATTAGTTTGATAAAGTAATTGAAGATTTCCACTTAATAAAGGAAAAAGGGTGCATTAAAACATATAACAGATCGTTATGGTGGTACTACTGAGAAAATTCTTAACCAAATGCCCATGAAACCTGATAAGATCTTATGGGCTTCTACTTGGTGGTTGTAGAATTCTTGAAAGCTTTGAATTGGTAAAGCATGCAGCAAAAGCATTATTTGAGATAGAACCTGAAAATGCAGCTTCTTATATGCCTTGGCTACTGCTTGTATGTGGGGTCAGGTGGCAAAGGTTAGAAAGGCTATGGATGACATAGGGATGGTAAAGAAACCAGGTTTAAGTTGGATTGAGATTTAGAGAGAGGTGAGCTGTGGTTGAAAATTATGCTAATGATCGTTTGTGCAGGCTTCTCTCTCCTAGGCTACCACAGTGAGAAGCCTGCAGTTGCATTTGGAATCATTTCAACTCCACCATAAACAACAATCAAGCTTTTAACAATTTAAGAAATTGTGTAGATTGCCACAGTGACTTTAAATTTATTTCATACACTGTTCAAAGAAAAATAATAGAAAAGGAGTTGTTTATATGACTATTCCTTTTTTCCCTTATAAGACTTGGTGCTGCTTCCTTGAGACTGTTGGGAGTTGTCCAATGGTGGATCCATAAGTATGAAATTTTATTATATTTGGGCTAAATTCTTTAGTTTTGAGTTAAAAAATACTGAAATAGACATTAGAAATTAGAAATTAGAAATATGAGCCCTAAAATGCAATAAAAATGATAAATATTCAAAAGCCTTATTCAGTCCAGATTGGTTCTATTCGGTCCACTAAAGTTTTATTCGGTCCAATTTGGTCCACTCGATCTTATTCCTTAGTAGAAGAAAATTAAAATTTTGGGGGGGCCATGGCCCCTCCAAGCAATAAGGTAGCTCCGCCCCTGTTTGAAAGTGCATGTCACGCTTCCAGAAATTATCCACAAATTATACACAGACCATAAAATGCACATAATGGACATCCACAGTCACTGAACTAATTTGAACTCATAAATGCCCTGTATATGTGCTGTCATTTCAGTCAGGTTTTGATGAATTATACTGACTTGTGAATGGAATTTTTGTATTATGTATCCAAAACGTGTTTGTCATTGTAATTGATGTTTTTCTGATTTTTGTTAAAGAGAATATGGAAATTTGCTGGGTTCATTGGGATGTTCTGAGTAAGATTCACATTTACAGCCTTTCATGGGATTTCAGATGTTGAATTGTTGTCCTTACTCTAATAATGCTAACTTTTAGCTGTCAACAGAAAATATGAAATTATGCCAAGAGCCTTCTCGCTAAGGCATTGCCTGATTCTCCCAATGAATAGAACTTGGGCTCAAATTATTGGAAAAATTAATGTCAGTTGTTTAAATTGTGCTTGTCTGCCAGACTTTGAGTGAATGAATGCATATTAGACTTATGTGGTTGCATGTGTAAGCAATTTGCTGATTGGGAACATATGTTCAAAAGCTGAAATAGGACTTTTTAACATGTTTACAGAGATATTGAGTTGTAATCATAAGTCTGGAACTAGACTCTTACCTTCTTCTGCTTCTTTTCCCCCTTGGAACTGACCTAATTTATCCATATTGTAAAACTCTACATTGGATTTAAATCACAGCTCTTTGTGTAATGTGTTTATCCACTGGTGATGTGATTATCCTGTGCTTAATTTTTTTAGTTTTCATAGAATTATTGTAATCCTACTCTATCACTTGGACTCATGAATTTCATAATATATGTAAGAAGGATTTGTTCCTAGTTCTGTTATGCTTTTTTGCTAGTACTAGAATCTCAATTTCTTTTGTTATATGGAATATGTTTGTGAAACCTTATCGACTCCATTGTATTTCAGAACCTGGCATTCACGTAACGCTACTACACTACAAAACAGACAGTATAGCCAACTATAGAATAGAGAAAATTATAAAAACTTGGAACAAATTATATCGAATGAAGACTCTAAGCTGTGATTGCTATTTGCCTGTTAGATTTTTCTGTATTCAGATTTTTCTCTAAACTTGGAACAAAGTATATTGAACAAAGTATACGGAATATGTTGAATGCTTTACGTTCCCACCATTTTGTAATTTTTTAAATATCCTTATCTTTTCAAATGTTGTTTTGTGCCAAAAGCTGCATTTTAGTTGTTTTGTTAGTTTTTTTGATACTTTCATAGTTAATATGTAATAAAGTTAACTTATATTCCCTTTGAAACAAGTTCTATGTATTTTGCAAGTCTTGGCTGTATTGGAAATTACGAATGTTAATAATTGCAAGTCCAGCGGACTTTGTTAATGTCTGCTTGTGGTCAACGGTATATTGACATGATTGCATGCATGTCAAATATGCAGCAACTGCAAAGTGTGGAACCTGGACCCGCAATTGGTACACAGTTGACGCAGCAGCTACAGCATCGGTCCACGGCACTGTGGGAGACACCTGTCGGTCAGGTACGTACTTGTATAGAAGTTTGGACGTGTCGAAATCGTTTCATTTTATTTTTGTAGGGTTCTTTGATTATTTGTAAATAGATGTTTGAAATGGTATCATTTATGTTTTGGTTTAGGCAGAATTTTATTTAATTAAAAGAGAAAAATGGTATGAAGCAGAAATAAGCGCGAATTTAAAAACACTCTTTCATCAACAGCATCTAGTCTTATTTCCGGATAAATTGAAACTACTAATACTACAAAAATTATTAAACATTAGTAGTGGCTAATGAGAAGGTATATTCAAAGTCAGTAGATCTCATTTTAAAGCTATAGTAATCAATTAAAATCTGCTGCCTTTATTTTCCCAAAGGTGCGCACACAAACCCCACGTGGCTACACATAAGACAACCGACTTTTGAATTCTAATTCTTATTATACTCCATTTGACATATTGAAGCACTGTGTTTATTCATTTCAAAACATAATACCCAGTTATTGCTAATTTTAAACAATGTCATTGATCTTGAATTGATCCGATATGCTATTGAGGTAGAGTGAATAACCAGTTAAACAGTTAGCATACTGTTTCTTGCATATTATTGATCCGATATGCTATTGATCATAACTAACCAGTTAGCATACTGTTTCTTGCATATTATTGTCAATACTTATAGTTCTTATAGTTATTTCATGTGCACTATCCTAAGACAACGCTCTTTCGTGTGCAGGTAGTGCAGGCGTGCTGAAGTGTAGACACCGATCTTGGGAGTTACCCCATGGGCTAAGCCCACGGATTCAACAGTACATAGCTGAGGCAGGTTTTGAAGGGTTATCGAAGGTTCCAAACATGGAAGTTGATCACGCATTGATCACAGCACTGGTCGAGCGTTGGCGTCCGGAGACGCATACCTTCCACTTACCGCATGGAGAGATGGGTATCACCTTACAAGACATTGAGGTGATGCTAGGGGTACCTGTTGATGGGTTGCCCGTCACTGGGAGTGCCAAGGGGAATTGGCCTGCATTGTGTCGTGATTTACTGGGTCGCCTTCCTCCAGACCCAGTACCGCATCCCCATGAAAACAAGTCTATCCTTGCTGGGGCGAGGTTAAGAGTCAGCTGGCTGAAGGAACAGTTTAGAGATCCCCTTGCTGTGGATGCTACTGACGAGGTAGTGCAGCAACACGCACGCTATCACATACTTGTGTTGTTGGGGTCCCTTCTATTTATGGACAAGTCAGCAAATCGGGTGTCGGTGAGGCCTCTACTGTTACTGAACCCAATCAGCAACGCGAAGAGGTACAGTTGGGGTAGTGGAGCATTAGCCTGGTTGTACAGGCACCTATGCAAGGCATCAGAGACAAAGGCGAAGCAGATTGGAGGTGCGCTGATATTGGTGCAGCTATGGGCGTATTCAAGGTTCCCATTGATATGGCCTGCATTGTGTCGTGATTTACTGGGTCGCCTTCCTCCAGACCCAGTACCGCATCCCCATGAAAACAAGTCTATCCTTGCTGGGGCGAGGTTAAGAGTCAGCTGGCTGAAGGAATAGTTTAGAGATCCCCTTGCTGTGGATGCTACTGACGAGGTAGTGCAGCAACACGCACGCTATCACATACTCGTGTTGTTGGGGTCCCTTCTATTTATGGACAAGTCAGCAAATCAGGTGTCGGTGAGGCCTCTACTGTTACTGAACCCAATCAGCAACGCGAAGAGGTACAGTTGGGGTAGTGGAGCATTAGCCTGGTTATACAGGCACCTATGCAAGGCATCAGAGACAAAGGCGAAGCAGATTGGAGGTGCGCTGATATTGGTGCAGCTATGGGCGTATTCAAGGTTCCCATTGATATGCCCTGTTATGAGGCCACCACAACCGCCGATGGATGCAGGTCCCCTCGCCTGTCGGTATGTTAGCTGATTAGTTTGATTCAATTGTCATGGCATTTGTCATTCACCGTGCATGTCTCTATAGTTGACTTTAATAATAAATCCATTTTGTGAAACATATATTATAATTTTTAATATAATACTAGTACTTTCTTTTATATACAAATTTAATACTAGTACTAAGATCAGGAAGTTGAAGAGAAAATATTGTTATCTATTTATTTGCCCTCTCTCTCTCTCTCATATAAAAATTGGCACATAATCAGTAGATACAAAAAGAATCACCCATACCTATTGGAGAAGATGAACCCTAAAGTCTTGGAACTAAGGGGTGTTTTGGCAAATCACAAAACCAAGCAAGTCAATAACAACATAATTAGTTTTAATTGTTATGATCAGTTTAGTAATTAAATATATATTAAAAAACAAAAGAAAACTGGTTTAAAGTGGAACTAGATATACTGCCTATATATAAAAACCGATTTTAGCTTTGGTTATCAAAAATATTCCTTCCAATATTGAAATTTAAAATTTTAGTGTTCTCACATACATATTCATAATAAAAGCTAGTTTTAAATGTGACATTTTTATAAACTGCATGGTGCATGCTAATTAAAACTTGCTTTTAACTAATTTTAGTAAACTAGATAAAATAAAATCAATTTGTACATGACAGCTAGGGTTTTTCTTTTATTTGGATGATATATAAGGGGTGAGGCGACCTCCCAAAAACTCCTTTAATATAGGAGTTTGGGGATTAATTTAGGAGAGGTGTTACATCCACAACATTTTCACAACAAATCACAAGTGATAAGTTATCATTGGTTCTAATTTGAATTTGTAACTTAAATTACTTTTTTGCCTACTTATAATAACAATTAACAACTTGCCACCTATGATTTGTTGTGATAAATGTTGAGAACATAACATTTCTATTAATTTAGTGCCTCCTAATATGATTTTTTAGATTAGATTGCTTGCTCCCTTTCTTATCTGATAAGCAAAAAGAGATAAGTTTAACATAGTTAGCAAAAAGAGATAAATTTAACATAGTTAGCTATTAAAGACATATTAGTCCAAGCTAATAGTCCAAGCTATTAAAGACATATTAGTCCAAGCTAACATAGTTGCTGTAGCACAAGCTATAGCCATATCAAACAACTGCCTCAGCGAACCACATGCACCAACAGGTGCTACTGTCGACTTCTCAGTTCTGTAGTTCGCATATTTGCATGTGCTCCTCAACACCTCACTGAACAATATACTGTCGAGTCATATCATCTTTATTCACGTGAATACTTACCCTTACATATAGTCACATCCACGTGAATACTTGCCCTTGCAAAGTTCCTATATAAAGTCCCATTTACATCTACCCTTGTAAAACATCTACACATATCAATTAGAAGTCACATTTCCCAATGTCAATGCGTAATTGGATGCTACCTCGTTTTCCAGATAACTATAGGAGGGAGAGAGATTCCGACGAGAGGGAATACTATGCCGGATTGCGGCGGGAGTGGGACTTTCGCCTGAACGAGTCCAACGCTCTGCACGATGATCTCGTGCGACTCGGAGCGCCTCTTGTCGACCGTATCTCGGTCACATTGCCACGGCAAAACATGCACCAATATGAGCGTGCAGTGACAAAAAAAAAAAAAAAAAAAAGAGAACAATTTGATGATACTGCGTAGGTCAAGGTATCACATGCTACAACTAGCAGAAGAGCTGGCCGCTGCAACGAACAGGCAACTCAGTCCGGCGGAACGTAACAATGTCCTCAACTACGAGGACTACCTGTCAAAGTGAATGCCTATGTGGTATGTGTGTTATGTTTAGGGTTAAGTTAATAATGTTAGTAGCGTTAGTGTTTAATATGCAATGCCTGCATATTGGTGACCTCGTGTAAGTTATTTTAAGTTTTCTGTGTTATATTATTGGTGCTTATTGAAAAACATTATGTGTGGGAATATTTAACTTTTATGCGTTGTGTGGGAATAATCTATATTACGAATAACGTGCGTACTCCTTACAATCAATAATAAGGTTTACATAGTACAAATGCAACAACAGTGACACACATACATTTAAAACATAGTTAAAGCAAAATAGTTCTCCAACAAAGTCTAATTATACGACAACACAATTACTCTTCATCTGACATCTCCACATCTGATTGATAAATGGGATCAGCAAAAAGTGATTGCATGAATTGTGCGTGCTCGTACCACCCTCCCTCCACTGACTCTCGAATCTCAACTTAGGTCCGATATCGATTAAGACGTATCTTCATTCGATTATTTTCTTCTCTTATGCGGTTCAATGCTTTACGAAGTTCGTCGATCGTGTCTCTGGGCATTTGCGATGCGAGTCGCTGAGGCACTGGCAACTTAAAACCAACCAACTCATCATAAAACATTTGTTGTTCACGAAATAACCAAGTCCACTCCTGTCTCATGGTATTGTGAACGTAAGCACTATTTCGCAGATTCGGGTTGATTGGATAGCTGAACTCATCTTCCAATACCCAGCAACGACCCATAGCAGTGAACACATCGTGAGGCCTATAGAGTTGTGGGTTGCCAGAACCAGACATTGACGCTGAATACAATAACATCAAATGATCAAGTTAACAGTGTGCATCAACTGCTGGTAAATAATGTAATGTTGCATAAGATGGTACACGACAAAGACATTAATAAATTTATGTACTATTACATGCTAAAAATAAAATACTAACACTCAAATTTGACCATAAATATTATACATTGTTGTTAATGTGTGCAATACAAAATATTGTTGTTAATGTGTGCAATACAAAATATTGTTGTTAATGTCTCGACCAATGATGAGTATGTACATTCAACTTTTGCAAATCTAAAGATTAACTATTCATTAGTTTAAGCAAATATAAAGAATTTCATTTTTTGTCAATGAAATTTACACCAGATAAAGACCCAATATAACCCAATGTACACACATAACACTCATCACTGTTTCTATAGATTATTGTACATTTCTTGTAGCACCAAACAATACCAAACAATTAATATAACCCTAATCTACTCACATTACACTCATTCAAGAACATACCAAAGCACAAGTAATAGAACCTAATATCTATTATCTACAACTACTTTTACTTACTTCATAAAATTCTCTATGTATTTCAAAGAAGCAAATGAGTTTCTCACCTGAGATGATAGAGAGATAATATGAACTTCTGGCAGAAAATTCTGAAAATGAGGAGGAGCTGATCTAAAAATGATGAGGAGAACTGGATGGGAAGTTGATTTATGGACACAACTCGATACTACCAGAGTCGAGTAACATTAATAACTCGGTTTCCAACTAATCGAGTTAAGCTTCACATGCAAAATAGGTGATTTGATATCGGGTCAGAACGTACCAAATACAACTCGATTATTGTGAAATCGAGTAACACTAAATTAACTCGATTTTTAATATGCCGAGTTCTAGACAGTTACGGGGAAATATTTTATTGCCCAAAATCCACGGTGGAGGAGCAGCGTGGCAGGAACCTGCACTGAACTCGGCCCTGGAATAATCGAGTATTTAAGTAACTCGCCTATAGTAAGATCGAGTATTGAAACAGGGGCACGCCCCTATATACTTTCGAAACAGGGGCACGACGCCAATTATTTTGCCCAAAAGGGGCAAAAGGCCAGAATCTCCATTACAAATGTATAGATCGAGCATATTACGATTGATATAATATTAAAACCATGAAAGCGTGCTTTTTTTTTTTTTTTTGGAGGAAGAGTTCTAAGATATAGCTAGGTGTATAAAAGTGTATCCGCATTCTTCACGAAATGAGTATTGAGTTTAAGATTTATAAATTCTATTCTTTAAAGATGATTTTGATTTCAAAGTTTATCTAGAAGGAATAGAAATAGAAGATTTTAAGAATTATATTTTCTATACTTTCTTTTAAGGGAAAAATAAAACGGTTTTGCAGATATGATTCCCTCATTTCCCCCCCAAGTTGTATTAAAGAATTAACTTGTAATTTTAAAGTATTTTCGTTGAATTTTTAGCCTAAATATATATATATATATATATTATTAGTTAATCAAATGACAAATTATTCTCTGATACTTGGACTTGGCATGTGATTCGGTGTAGAGATCTTATGCCAATAAGAAACTATTAAATTTTTAAGTTTAGGGTACTTTGATTTTGCCCTGTCAAATTTTATTATTATTGTAAGGACACATTTTGATTCACAGCTTAAGAGATTTGGACAATGGCCCAATGAGCCCAAAACAATAAATTTGTTAGAGAGTGGGCTTGTTACTCAACGTTTAAAGACTAGTTGGTATTAGAATGAACAAGACAAACAGTTTGAAAATGAAAAATACTCATCGGTCGGGTTCGAGGTGGCTATGTTCTTATATATTTCTCTTAGACTTATACAAATATTCAAGTTCTTGGTTACACAGTGATTTCTTTTCTGGTTTTTTCCTCCTCCCATTTGTAATGGAGTCCTTCCCTTTTATATTCCCTTCCCCTCTTTCATCTCAACCCTCCACGTGTAGATCAGATTGCTAATTTCCTTGATATTTGTCCTATCAGCACCTTCCTGAAGTCTTTGTGGGTAGTTATAAGGTTGAAAGTCACTGTTCAGGTATCACTTGATTCACTTCTACATTAATATGGCCAGGAGGTTAGATGCAGAGCATTCAATGCAGTAGTAGCAGCTTTCCTCTCAGATATTTCTCAAGTCTCTATTGACTCATCTTTTTCTAAAGTTTATCCTCCTAAGCACGGTTGCCTACTAGCCAGTACTTGATGGGTGGTCGGACTTTAGACTTCCACTCTGTTGGTTGAGGAGGGGTTGCTCCTTGGACAATGTCACCTGTTCATTATGACCAAACCTCTTCCTCGACCCAATAATCTTCCTGCCTTCGCTAGTACTTATCTTTTCTCGGGTTTTTTGACGTCCACGGGTGCGGCCCACAGCCTAATATCCTTATCTGGGCCCTTCATCCCTATAATTATGATTTTAGTTCCTAATGTTTTAGAGCGGTGTGAAAATCATCTGGCTAATTTGTTAATAATATTTTGGCCGTTAAAGGTCATGTAAGTTCAAAATAATGTAATTTTAATATATTAAAACTCCATCATTGTCACCATGTGAGGGGGGGAAAAAATACATTCAATGCTTTTCTCCATCTTTTAGGGTACTTTTTATTTTGGCCTGCCAAATTTTATTATTATTATTATAATTTTAATGTTTTAGAATGGTTTGAATATCACGTAGTTAATCTGTAAATAATATTGTAACCATTAAATGTCATGTAAGTTCAAAATAATGTAATTTTAATATATCAAAACTCCATCATTTTCACCAATTTTAAGGAGGAAAAAAAAATACATTCAATGCTTTTCCCTCTTTTCTCTATTTTGTTTTTAGTAGCAACTCAACTTACACCACCATTCAGTCATGAGTCATGCCAGCCTCTTTCTAAGTTCTATACAAAAACCAAATTTTCTTAAATATCAAATTTCGTTAAATCATATGTTTAATCACTTCCAAGTTTTTTGCACTAAAGTTGATCAAGGCAAATTCCTCAATAATTAAAATTCAAAACAACATATAATACTGAATTTAAAATAAAACCTCTTTCCCTCTCGTCCTTCTCAGCAACCAAATGAGGGGTTTCAACAAAAAACCAAATCAAATTTCATTTCTACAAAGCCTTTTTTTTTTCTTTTTTTTGGTGGGGGGGGGGGGGGGGGGGGGGGGGGGGGGGCCGGGGGGGTGGTGTGAAAACAAACAGATAGGGATTGATTGACTTTGTTGGCGTAAAAAAATTCATAACCCAACCAAGTCCAAACGAATATATCCATCACCCTCTAAGCATAAATTCACAACCATCACATACCCTTGATGAGTTCACTAGACGAATCTATTTTCCTTAATTCATTCGGAAGCATTGCAAGAAATATTGGTACTAAAAGTGAATGATCAAAGCACAGTGAGAATTGAGAATAGGAATCGATCTTGTCAATTGTTTGGAAAAAAAAATACCATTAGAACTAAAAAATATTCCACTTACAGAGGGATCAACCATCACAAAATTTGATATACTCGCATGGATCTGTATCTTTTCATCATTGCAAATTTGTAATATGAATTAAATACTATGTATGCGTTTGGATTGCATCCATGTCCACGTCCACGTCTCTACGTCTGCATTTTGTTTTTTTTTTTTTTTTTTTGGGAGAAGTGTGTTTCTGAGTAACCAGTGGGTCCCAACACTATTCACGAGACCCACAAACCTCTTTTTTTCAATCTCCGCCTACACCAAAAACTGATTGGTGTCTTGGTCTGATGATAAAGAGCGGACGCCACAGGTTGAAACTCTCTAAAAAATATATATTTTTTTTTTTTGCTACAGTATTTTCAGTTTTCAGCATAATAAGTGGTATCCAAACGGACCCTATGTAGGGGCCTTTTTTGTATATTGTGCGTTGGGCTGGGCTGCCTCCTATGGTAGTGGGCCCGAATGTTTCTGAGTAAGAGAGTTGAGGCCGATCCAACTGCAACTCAACTTGGGTCGGTTTGTGCACAAACTATGCCTCGTCTCCTAGAAGTGTGCTTATGGCAGGTAGAACTGTTTCAGATGAGTTACGACAGGCAGATATAATAATAACAAAACAGAGTACTCTGACTATTTAATGAAAAATGACCAAGTAACCCTTATTTATGAGACATAATCACAGTGATAACAATGACTTTTACAAAGAAAGTAAAGGAGTGAATGATAAAATGAGTTAATCATGAATGAGCATAAAAATCAAGTTTAGTTTGGTCCGCAGAAGCAAAACCAAAGAGGGAAGAATGCCTCCTCTTAATGCAAATAATCTCCTAGAAAAGATCCTGCCGTGGGGATTAATGGCTTTGAGTGAACCGGACCTGAATGGTTAATGCCTAAAAAAGAATCATTTTTATGTTTTGGAAGAGAGCAGGATTTTGAGGGGGAGAGAGGGAAATCAGCCTACTGATGCATGCCCACCGTATTACCTCTTTTTGTTTTCTGTTTTCTCTCTTCTCTTTTTTCTTTCCTTTGTTTTTACTTTCTTTCTTTTCTTACTCCGTGATCTCCCCTATTTTTTGATGTTTTTTCCTGTTCTCCCCTATCCCTCTTCTGGGCACGGCAAGGGTCTTCTTATAGTGCCTGCCGTAACCAGATTTTACTACTTTACCCCTTAACAACCTTTGTCTAGTCTGGATGTACTTGCCGACCACCACTGGTTCGTCTATGTGTCACTCTCCACTCCTAGACAAAGGAAGGTTGTTTCATTTATTAGTCTGTCGTGGCACCGTTTCCTGCCACGGTGTGGACGCTCTCTCTCTCTATCTCTCAGGGCATGTACCTGACTGTTCCCCCCTCAACCTTGCTTCTTTTGGGTGGTCTGTCATCCCAGTAGGACGTACCCCCCAAAAGAGCTTGGTCAGGAGCCGCAGAATAGGTCTTTTTCCCTCTCCCCACCACCAAACCATACCCCCTTACCTCTGACCCATGACCCCACCACATCCCATATTGGCTGGGTACAGGCTGGTGGTGCCTAGGCCTTGGGCGTGCTTCCCTTTCACGTATGTCCAAAATCTGTCTGCTGCTCATGCGTTTACCGCGGTCTGGAGGCTTGCTTACACAGTCTGCCGCCCTTCTTCGACCTTTTATGTGGATTGTTTTATAATTCCCTATTCCCCTTAGGGGCTGGGCTTTATTTAATACTGGGTTTTATATTTCTTTCAGCCCATTCCTTGATTGCCATCATGTCTTACCATACTACTCTGTCATTCCTGCTGTAATGACTTGATCCTGCTGGGCCTCTTTTAGACCTGCCATTTACTCTTTTCCCAATGGCTCTGCATGGCCATGGGCTTTCTTACTTATGGGCTCCTGTATCCCCTTTGTTTTCCCTTGGGCATCATCGACCCATTTACTTGTCTTGGGCTTCCTCGACCATTTTCCTAACTTTGTGTTCCCATGGGCTTTTACTAACTTCATTGGGCTTCCCTGGCCCAATTACTTCATACTTATCCTTGGGGTTTGTGGGCCTACCAACAATCCCCTACTCTCTTTGCTTACATTGTTTTGAACCTGCCGAATCCCATTCTTACTTTTTCATATCCTACACTGCTCATGGGTTTGCTATTCTCTTTTTCCGGGCTTTTTGAGCCCATTTGCTTCCTCAAGACCCATTTATTTATTTTATGGACCTGTGATCCATTATTCCTGCCGCTTAGGCTTAATGGTTTTATTCTATACTTGCCATTTCTATTTGCTACCTGCGTTGCTGGGTTGGGCCTCCTTCCTTCTATTCAGGTTTTACAAAAATGACCCTCAACACTCTATATGTATTATAGACATAAGCCATATAATGATTTTTTAGAACATTCAATCCATCTTAGTAAAAGTTCAAGTCTCTATTGGAAACATTGCCCTATTTGGTACATGATCTTAGACACATGTTTTCAGTTTTTAAACAACATTACACGTATTTCTACATACTTTTTCACCCACACGTATTTCCAAAAAAATTAAAAATTGTTGTTTAAACACACATACCAAACGGGCCTTGAAGTGACTGTTGCACAGTAAAACTTTTGATGTTGTAGTTTTTTTTTTTTTTTTTAAACAGTTCTAAGAATCATATTCATATTACATTTTTCTTTAAGAATATAATAGTAAGGTAGTAATAGTCAAAAACATTAAAAAAAATTTTGTTAAATTGCATTAGGTCACTAACTACCCCAAAATTGTCTAGAATCTTGAGGCTCTATCTGTGAGATTATTATTATTATTATTATTGTAAGGGCAGGTTTTTATCTCAAGCCCAAAAGGTAAAAGGATTAAGGGCTAAATAGCCCATTACAAAGAATTTGTAGTGAGTGGGCTAAAAACTAGGATTTAATGAATTGAACAACATTCGCAATGGACTAAAGATGGTAAGAAAGCAAGGAAATGACAAAGAAAAACAAGTTTTTGCAAATAAATTCTTCCTTGGCAAAGTCCGAGAAGAGTAGTTCTTGAATATATTGCTCTTTGACTTGATTACAATTACAACTCTTATTGCTACAGTATTTTTACTATCAATTCTCTAATCCCATCTACAATGAGATTTCTCTTCTTTATATTACCCTTCTTCACTCCATCTCAGCCATTCACGTGTTGATCAGATGGCTAACTTTTATCCTTGTCCCATCAGCACCTTCTAAAAGTTTTTAGAGGTAGCTGTAAGGCTGAACTATTGTTCAGGTATCACTTCCACATTAATGTGGTCAGAGAGTTAGATACAGAGTATTCAATGCGGTGACAGTAGGTTTCCCTTAGATATTTCTTACTTTCCCATTGCCCTATCCCTTCCTGATGTTTATCCTTACCAGTAGAACTGCCCAGAATGTTGCTCTTAATGGCAGGTCCGCTCTTCTGACCTCTGCTCTATTAAGCCGAGGTGGCATTCGTCCTTGGACCTCCTTCCTGAACCCTCCTTACCAGACCCATTTCTTTACTCACAAATGTGCACTTCCACGATAACGTTTACTCATCTTCAGACTATTAAGTGTCTTCGGACAGGGTCCACGGCCCAATATACATTTCTGGGTCTGTCACCCTTACAATTATTATTATTATTATTATTATTATTATTATATAACATTCACTTCATTTGTCCTCGGATTAATGGTATGTATAGTACATCCTTGTCTTATACGGTGTACATAAAGAAGAAAAATTCCAGTTGAATGGGTAATCTCTCAATTTTTTTACAAAAAGTTAGAATGGGTTTTAGTGATAATGATTGGTATGAAAGTATCAATTACGGAGTACATAAAGAAGAAAAATTCCAGTTGAATGGGTATTATCTCAATTTTTTTACAAAAAGTTAGAATGGGTTTTAGTGATAATGATTGGTATGAAAGTATCAATTACTTTGTTACGTTAAAAAAAAAAAATATATATATATATATATATATCTCTAGAGTCCGTTTAGGAATAATTTATTTAGCTAAAACTGAAAGTTTTTTTTTTCTAAAAGTATAATAGATAAAGTTAAAAGGTAGTTGAAATAGTACAGTGAGACACATAAATAGTATTAAAAAATGCAATGAAGCCCATGAATAGTTTCAAAAATAAGCTAAATAATAGCAAAAATAAACTGAATAGTAAAAAAAATTGGTTTTTTAAGTCAGTTCCAAACACAACCTTAGAATGTGTTTGACATCAGTTTATAAGCTCGACTTTTAGCTTTTTTTTTTTAATCTTTTATATATAGTTTTTTAAAATCTTATTTTTTTTCCGTATTTTCTCACTTTTTCAAAATTTTTAAGTACAAATATACTTTAGCACCCTTTCATAAAAAAGTTTTTAGCAAAAGTACTGTAAAAACTGAAAGTTTTTTTACTGAAAGTACTGTAGAAAGAAAACTAAAAGCTAGTTGAATAGTACAATGAGACTTATGAATAAAAAATTAAAAAAAAAAAAAAAAAACTAAAAACTCGAATAAACTAAAACTTGCATCACATCCCAAATCCACTCTTAGTAATTTTAGTAGGAAATAAACTATCTCATTTATATATATGGAAAATTGGCAAGTTGCCGCCATTGTGGACTGCCTATCTAATTTTAGTAGTTTAATGATGTATTTAAATACTGCTTATTTTGCTAAAACAAAAAAATTATTACTGAAAGTATTGTAGATAAAGATAAAAATTAGTTAAAATATTACAATGAGACTTATGAATAGTACCAAAAAGTGTAATAAAGTTCATAAATAATAACAAAAATAAACTAAATAGTAAAATAATTTTCATTTTTCATCGTAACTTGGCCAAAATGGTTAAATACCACTTATTTTTGAAATTTTTAGCAAAAAAATACTATTTCGGAAATAAATAGGAAACTACCACTTTTTCTAGAACTCGAGTTTCAGAAACTCGAGTTCCTTATCAATTCTCTACTGTGGCACTGCTAAGCTGGAATTTCTGCGATTAAAAAAAAATCATGTGGTACTTGAGCTTGGTAAACTCAAGTTCCATGCAACACAATACTCGAGTATACCAGGCTCGAGTACGTTTTATAAATAAAATACAGATAAAAAAATTTACACGGTACTCGAGTTTACCAAACTCGAGTACCGTGTAATTTTTTTGTTTTTTTGTTTTTTGTTTGGGGATAATCGACAAATAAACATAAAGATAAAAATAAGTGGCTTTTTTATGTTTTTATTTATTTAAATAGAAGCATTGTAAAATATAGAGATTTTAATTTCAAAATATGAATTTAATTTCTATATTAATTAAAATTGTTTACTATTTTCTGTATAAACTATTTCTACAATTTTGCACAAAATTATTTTCTTGTCAACATTATTTAAGAAATTGTTCACTCTCTTTTCTGTATAAATTATTTTCTGTTTACTGTTTAAAAAATTGTTCACTGTTTTCTCATAAAACACCTAGTGAAATCGTGTTTTCTAAACCAAAAACGTCAGTATTTTGCAGAAAATGAATAGCCTAGTATACTTTAAATCATATAGCAGGTAGTGGATTCCATCTACTCATACCCAGCACTGGTAATAAATTAGTTTTGCAATCTAATTGTGATAGCTACTGCTATAGTAGAATGTTATAAGTTATGGGGAGACAGGGACTTTTTTTCTAGTAATAATATCTCTCTATTTCCCACCCCCCCCCCCCCCCCAAAAAAACCTACAAATACTACCCTTTAAACAAAATAATGCATATCAAATAAAATCAATCTAAGCCATCATACACAGTTAATAGAAGCATTCAAATTTTATATTTGATAATTAAAATCATAATTTTGTTATCACATAACCAAAAAAAAAAAAAAAAAAATTGATTATAGATTATACCTTAGCACTTTGCCGAACACTTTAAGGATATGGGGTTGCCTCTATTCTCTTCTCATGCAATGAATAACTATTACAGCCTACTGGTTTCTGTTATTCAAGAAGAGGTGTGAGTTGAAGGTGTATTGTCGATGGCATGGAGTTTGTCCATTATTCATATGGTTACATATTTAAAAAAACACAAAAACCATTTAAGTGCAATAACTGCGCCAATGCTAAAAACAATTTATGCAGAAAACAGTGAACAATTTTTATGAGAAAATAGTGAACAGTTTTAATTAATGCAAAAAACAGATTTTATGAATGCGGCAAGCAGCTTCGAATATACAGTAAACATGATGTGTAGAGAGCAAATTTTATTAACGTAGAAACAGATTTTATCAATGCAGAAAAACAAATTCGATTATTGTGAAATTTAAACATGAAAAAGTATTCAGATTTGACTTTTAAATTTAGAAAACAAGATTTCACTAGGTGTTTTATGAGATAACAGTAAACAATTTTTTAAATAGTGAACAGAAACTAATATACGCATAAAAGAGAGTGAGCAATTTTTTAAATAATGCTGAAAAAAAAATAATTTTATACAGAATACTAAAAATAGTTTATGTAGAAAATAGAGAACAATTTTCATGAGAAAACAGTGAACAGTTTTGCTTAATGCATAAAATAGTTTTACTTAATGAACAGTTCTACATTCAACTAATTTGAACTTTTTTACAAATTCAAATTTTCCGAGGCATTTACCGTTAGGTGATTTATACGAATCATTCATTTTTCTTCATAGAGTTTGTCAATTATACATATGGTTACATATTTAAAAAAACACAAAAACCATTTAAGTGCAATAACTGCGCCAATGTTAAAAACAGTTTATGCAGAAAACAATGAACAATTTTTATGAGAAAACAGTGAACAATTTTAATTAATGCAAAAAACAGATTTTATGAATGCGGTAAGCAGCTTCGAATATATAGTAAACATGATGTGTAGAGAGCAAATTTTATTAACGTAGAAACAGATTTTATCAATGCAGAAAAACAAATTTGATTATTGTGAAATTTAAACATGAAAAAGCATTCAAATTTGGCTTTTAAATTTAGAAAAGAAAATTTCACTAGGTGTTTTATGAAAAAACAGCGAACAATTTTTTAAATAGTGAACAGAAAATAATATACGCATAAAAGAGAGTGAACAATTTTTTAAATAATGCTGAACAGAAAATAATTTTATGCAGAATGCTATAAATAGTTTATGCAGAAAATAATGAAAAATTTTTATGAGAAAACAGTGAACAGTTTTAATTAATGCAAAAAATAGATTTTATGAATGCAGTAAGTAGATTTGAATATACAGTAAATATGATGTGCAGATAGCAAATTTTATTGATGTAGAAACAGATTTTATCAATGTAGAAAAATATATTCGATTATTGTGAAATTCAAACATGAAAAAGCATATAGATTTGGCATTTAAATTTAGAAAACACGATTTCACTAGGTGTTTTATGAGAAAACAGTGAACAATTTTTTAAACAGTAAACAGAAAATAATTTATGCAGAAAAGAGAGTGAACAATTTCTTAAATAATGCTGACAAGAAAATAATTTTATGCAAAATCGTAGATATAGTTTATATAGAAAACAATGAACAATTTTAATTAATGTAGAAATTAAATTCATATTTTGAAATTAAAATCTCTATATTTTACAATGCTTCTGTTTAAATAAATAAAAACTTAAAAAAGTCACTTATTTTTATCTTTATGTTTATTTGTCGATTATCCCCAAACAAACAAAAAACAAAAAACAAAAAACAAAAAATAAAAAACAAAAAAGCTTACACAGTACTCGAGTTTGGTAAACTCGAGTACCGTGTAAATTTTTTTATCTGTATTTTATTTATAAAACGTACTCAAGCCTGGTATACTCGAGTATTGTGTTACATGGAACTCGAGTTTACCAAGCTCGAGTACCACATAATTTTTTTTTTAATCGCAGAAATATAAGGAACTCGAGTTTCTGAAATTTGAGTTCTAAAAAAAGTGGTAGTTTCCTATTTATTTTTGAAACAATATTTTTTTGCTAAAATTTTCAAAAATAAGTGGTATTTGGCCATTTTGACCTAAACGCACACTAATTACTATTTCAGTCGACAATACGTTAAGGATCTTTGTTCTAGCCGTGACCTTCACTAACCGAACTGTTAGTCATGACTCTTCTTTCTTTTTTTTAGTTTCTGTGTTTTTTTATATGTATTTTTTATTGACTGACTGACGGACTCAAAAGTTCAATCAGACGCTAATTGGTCAAAACCAATTCTTTCTATATTATATGGTGTCCACAAAGTTGACAACGTAAATGTTATTTTCTTATTTTTCTCTTTCGAGACAAATTAAAGGACATCGTCAAATTCGGTTACCCAAAAAGCAAATAGCAGCCAATGTAGAAATTTTTATTTAATTCATCAGAAGCCTTATCAAAAGCGTTAGAAAGTTAATAAATAACTTAGAGTCTGTTTGGGAATAACTTATTTAGTTAAAATTAAAAAAATTTTGCTAAAAATATAGTAGATAAAGTTGAAAAGTAGTTAAAATAGTACAGTGAGATCCATAAATAATACCAAAAAGTGCAATAGAACCCATGAATAGTAACATAAATAAGGTGAATAATAGCAAAAACAAGCTAAATAGTAAAAAAAACTGATTTTTTAAGCCAATGCCAGACACAACCTTAGAATGTGTTTGACATCAGATTATAAACTTTTATAAGCTCAGCTTTTAACCTTTTTTTTTTTAAATATATATATAGTTTTTTAAAATCTTATTTTTTCCGTATTTTCTCACTTTTTCAAAATTTTTAAGTACAATTATATTTTAGCACGCATTCATAAAAATTTTTTTAGTAAAAGTACTGTAAAAACTGAAAGTTTTTTTACTGAAAGTATTATAGAAAGAAAACTAAAAACTAGTCTAATAGTACAATAAAACTCATAAATAATATAAAATTAAAAAAAAAAGTTAAAAACTCAAATAAATTGAAAAACTCAAATAAAATTACTTGCATCACATCCCAAATCCGCTCTCAGTAATTTTAGGCTATGTTTGTTTTGACTTCAAAGTACTTCCGGAAAACCATTTCTGTAAAATTTGAGTGTTTGGCTGATTAGGAAAATTCGGTCAACTGAAAATCAATTCACCTTTGACCGTAAAATAGACCTCCTCAGGCGGAAATCCATTTCAGCTCTTATTTTCCCTTCAACCAATTTCCGGAAAAAAGAGCTCTCTCACACGCACTCAGCAGCAAGTCTCCAAGCTCCAAGCTCCAAGCTCCGATCCACACACCGACGAGCAAGCTCCGATCCCCTAATTTCTCAGTCCGATCTCCAAAATTTCTCAGTCCGATCCACCCTCATTTCTCAGTCCAATCCACCCTCTCATCACTTCATTTCTCAGCCCGATCCACACAGCTCCGATCCACACACCAAAAATACAAAAAACTGAAAGGGCCGACCCACCCTCAAACCCATAAACAACCCAACCTTCATCAGTCCCTCATAAACAACCCAACCTTTATTATTATTATTATTATTATTATTATTATTATTATTATTATTATATTTTTTAGGCTATGACTGAAATTTTCCCATTTTTATTTGGTTGATAATGAGTATTGGGTGTAGCTGATGTTGAGTGGGTTGCATAAATTTGATGTGGGTACCGTGGGTTTGGGTACAAATTTGATGTAAAAATAGTTGTTGTGGTGAGAGTTGGTTATTGGGCACAAATTTGATGTAGCTATTGTTTGAACGAACCAAACACCAGAATTGATTTTCCGTAAAACGAATTCCGAAACAACCAAACGCCCTGAATACATTTTCATTTTCCAGAAAATAGCATTTCTAGAAAATATGTATTTTCCTAAAAACGTTTTACACGAAACAAACACAGCCTTAGTAGGAAATAAACTATCTCATTTATATATACGACAAATTGGCAAGTTTTTTTTTTTTTTTTTGTTAAGTCAAATTGGCAAGTTGCCGCCATTGTGGACTGCCTATCTAATTTTAGTAGTTTAATTACCGTGACCTTCACCAACCGAACTGTTAGTCATGACTCTTCTTTCATTTTTTTAGTTTCTGTGTTTTTTTATATGTATTTTTTATTGACTGACTGACTGGCTGACTGACTCAAAAGTTCAATCAGACGCTAACTGGCCAAAACCAATTCTTTCTATTTTATATGGAGTCCACAAAGTTGACAACGTAAATGTTATTTTCTTATTTTTCTCTTTCGAGACAAATTAAAGGACATCGTCAAATTCGGCCACCCAAAAAGCAAATAGCAGCCAATGTAGAAATTTTTATTTAATTCATCAGAAACCTTGTCAAAAGCGTTAGAAAGTTAATAAAAATCATCGATTGGCCTTTGGTCACGTTGATATTTGAAGTTTGGAGGGTATAATAAAAACATATACAGCGGAAGTTTCAAAATCGGAATTCAGTCATAATCGTGTAGCATTGTATTTGTAGGCCAACAACCCCAGTAACGACTTTTTAAGTAAATGCAATTTGAATGATAAAAGAGGCATAAGTCTGTTGCATCTTTTTCAGGCGATGAATTGCGTGGACGAAACATTTATGACTAATTTCAATGAAAGCATTATATTTTGTTTGAAATTGTAGTTGGAACTTGTGCCTTACATATTAGGCATCAATAATCATCATGTGCCTCTTTTTTCTTTCATGCTTTACCCTACATTCAGGAGAAGTTGAAGCTTAATTTGTTGTTAATTAATAATAACGTTACAGTACTGTAAAAATAAATTTTATGTATATCATAAAAACGTACATGCAAGTGAGATCTAAGAATAATCACCTAAGTTTTAAGAGTCTTGT
The DNA here is from genome assembly GCA_032727855.1 of Quercus ilex subsp. ballota. NCBI lineage: Eukaryota > Viridiplantae > Streptophyta > Magnoliopsida > Fagales > Fagaceae > Quercus > Quercus ilex. The sequence continues at coordinate 59,338,560 of CM064910.1, forward strand.
AGTTTAATAAATACATTCTCATGCACAAAGTATTTGAAGGTCTAGAAAAAAATGGTTCGAACATATTATAAGTATCTTAAATAAAAAGAAGAGGATACCCACCTAGATAGTAACTCAGTGATTAAAATTTTTGGTGTGTGATAGGCTTTAAGTTCAAATCCTAAAGAACTAGTGATGGCATAATGTTTTTTTTTTTTTTTTTTTTTGAGGAGAAACTTGTATTTCATTAACAAAAGAAAAGGAGTACAATAGAGGCCAAAAGCTAACAGTATCCTAAGTGGTTGAAGTTAAGTTATGACTTATTTCATTTGAGATTATATCTACATATCTCCTCGTCTTATGTTCTTCAAGTATTGATTCATCGGAGGGTTGAAACTATTAAAGTTGCGATTAGGTCAAATCCCAACTACTGATACACTTACTTATCCTCTTTATTTATATTAAAAAAAAAAGAAAAAGAAAAGAGGTATGATCCAAGAGTGTCAAGTTTGGCCTATAGTCTATTCTATGATTCTATCTTATCCAATCCAATGACCCTACGTCTCTACCTAACATAGAGATTATACGTACGTCGGATCACATGGGAAATTTGGATGTATATATTTTGCTGAATCAAAAATTATTATACTAAATATCATGAACAAAAGGAACATCAAAGCAAAACTGGTTCCGGTTAAATGTACACAAATTTCAAGCCATAAAAGTTTGAATGTGATCTATATCTGCTATTCGGTGGGCAATATAAAGTTATAAACAATAATGCTATATAAACACAACAATTTTCACAGCTTTTTTTAGAATATTTGAATCATAAAGTTCAAAATACTTGAATTGTAGATGATTTAATTCACCATGTAGATGAAATAATTTCCATTCAGACTTTTCTGACTTACAGCAATTTAAAAGATGCTCTTTTTTCTTTCTTTCGGTATGAACTATGTCAGCTACACGATGTCATTGCTCAATGTATGCGCTTGATGCTTTAAACTTACTTGGATCAATATTGGTCTCTGTAGAATCTTTCTTAATTTGGGATCAACCAATTCTTAGATTATAAAAAATGCTCAAACAAGTTGGTCACATTTTTTTCTTTTGAAGGAAAGTTGGTCACTTTTTTATTTATTTATTTATAAAGTTCAACTTATAGCGTCCATTTTTGTGATTTTTTCTTTTTATCATTAGACTAAAACACCAATAAATTTTTAGAGTATGTGGAGATTAAATTGCGGATCTCTTATTCAACTATTAAATACTTTATTAGTTGATTAGCTAACTATATAACCCACGAGCCGATCACATTTTTTGTAGTGAAGAAAGTGTACATTATTTTTTATTTTTTATTTTTTGATATATTACATTATTTTGTTTGGCATATTAAAAAGCAACAATAACCTAACAAATAATGAACTCTACCTTGGATAAGGGACATTCAAGGTAGGTAGAACTAGGATTCCATGGCCATAGCTGACATTTCCATGAGAGATCATTATGTATTGAATTCCAAGAGCCAGAACATTGAAAAGATAGATATAACAAGATGAAGTCATTGAACTAATTACGATAATATAAAAAAAAAATGGACCCACTTGGGTAGGTGAGATTTGAAAGGTAACCTTTAATGTGGTAATTGGTCGGGTCCTTCCTGGGAAGACTCAAGGAGGATTAATTTTCAGTTAAACTACCAGCACGAAGTTCACAAACTTGTGAATTCTTTTCTGAGCTATAAATTAGTCGTTGCGGTTGAAGACAAGTAGGAAAGTACAACAAAATTATCAACCAAAGTCTGCTCACCAGTCACCAACCAATATACAATCATAAAATGGATATAAAGTACCCGTCTGGATTCAAATTATTGTGGCGTTTGCGTTTTCGTTCTGTGTTTTTTTTTTTTTTTTTTAAGCCCGCATTTGTTGACTTTTTCACGATAAACAGTGCATCTGTGCACTGTTTACGGATCCACAAATTTCACTTTTCAACCACTTTTTCATTAAAAATGAGTCTTATGGCATTATTCACACATTTAAAAATTATTTTGCTACAATGTTTTCAGTTTTCAGTTTTCAGCTGTATCCAAATGGACCCAAATTCACAAAGTGACTCCTAAACTAATTAACAAACTCACATCATAATAGACTTTCATTTTACACATACAAAAAAAAAGGGGGAAAAACAACTCCCACAAACGTCTAAAGTCTAAATTCTGAAGCAAACCTACTAAATAAGTAAACAGAGCTGTCTGGGGTCCTTTGATTCTTAGTTTCCCATCTCCAACCTTCCTATACATGTTTTAGATGCACAAATGGCAGATGGGCAGGATCAACTTCCTTCTTTGCAAATAATCATTACTTAGTCAGCTCAAAAAAAAATTTAATAAAAAACTAAAACGACAAACTTTTTTACAAATTTCTAATGTAGTGAATGATTATTGGTAAGTAAAATGAGGTTAGTAGTGAGTCTAGACAAAAACTAGTAAGAATTTGTCATATCAATAGTTTATAAAAATGTTATAAAATAATTTGCATCATATAAAATTTTTTTTTTTTTCATTAGGTCTCTTTAGTCTTTACAATCTATCAACAATAAGTCTAGAGTCACAAAAAAATGATGATAATGGACCTAGATGAGAACCTATTGAAATCAGTTACTCAATTATTGTGAAGAATATTGTGAAAGTTATATTTTATATAGCATTACTCATTTTAAAAAATTAGAATTATTATTAAACTGTGATTCTTATTGTGGAAGAGCACTTTGACAGTTTGACTTATAACAAAACTAGAAATTCTAATAATTGGAGGCCTTGACTACATTATTTGTAGAAAATCGGTCTTTAGAAATTGTGGGTTTATTTTGGTCGCTGTTTCTTAGTAATAGAGAGAATGTTCAACAAGATCCTTAACAGACGGAGTTTGATGGTTTGGACTGAGAGACACAGACTCTCTGAGAATAAAGAATTGTTGAAAGAATTTTTAAATTTTATATTCAAATTTTGAAAATTTCACACTATATTAAAAGCTTTCTGCATGTCTTGAGGAAAATGTTGAAAAGTTTGGTTGGCATTTTATATCCTAGAGTATATGAAAATATTGATTAGTTGGAGCAAATTAATGAATTATGAGATTGAGAAAATTCTCTAATCTTGATATTGAAATTCAAAATAAAGGCTAAAATATTGTTTTGCATGAAGTTCTTATTTATGTTCATATACTTTAACTTAATTTTTTTTCCCTTCTTCCTATATTATTGAAAATGTTACATTTTTCCCCTTAAACTTCGATAAAATGTTACACTTTCATCTTAAATGCTAACTATGTTGTTATAAATATGAGTTCTTATACAATCTAAATTATCAAGTGAATGGGAAAAGTAATCTTTGGAAATATATTCTTTGAAATAAAAAATGGAGAACCATTGAGTTTATGGTTTTCAATCTTTTTTGTTGACATTTTATAAGTCTCTAGTTCAAGGATGAAATTGATTTGGTCATAAAAATCAAAGTACCAGACAGATGGTTTAAACTTTGTTGTTTATTTTATGATGCTTATCTCTCTTGTGGTTTGTATGAAGCATACATCTCTTATGATTTGCTTTATGAAAAACTTCCAGTAACTTTAACGAAATTTGATAATGTGATAAGTATCAACAATACATATATAGAAATAACTGAAGAAAAGATTATTATATCATCACATTTCTAGTTCTCTCTCTAACATTCTCCTTCACTCATTTGGGTTTATGTTTCTTTATTAGGAGTAGGTTTTTATGTAAAAAAAAAAAAATCATTTTCTTTAAAAAGAAATTCTCAATGAGGTTCACATTATCAAATTCTGTTAAAATTTGTAAAAATGCCTCGTAAAACAAATCATAAATGAGATAAATGCCTTATAAAGCAAAACCGAAAGGGAGGCAAGTATCATAAAATAAAGCACATGAGAGCTCTATGTTTTAAGGGTATATAGTGTAAATGACATCTGTAATTTTGCTTTAAAAAAAAAAAAAACCATTAAATTGGGATATTCAAGTTCTTATCATATATAACGATTATTTCGGTTACCGTCAAGCATTAATAATTTAATACGGATAAAAATTGAGTGGCCCAATATTAAAGTATAGTCCAGTTTTGTTCCCACAAGCATTGTGTCATGTGGTCACAATGTATAAAAACCAGGCCCACGTTTTTTTATTTTTTATTTTTTATTTTTGAGCATACAGAGGCCCACGTTTTATTTGATTTGGATTGAGGAAAAGGAATACTAAGAAACATACCCATCAAGGATTCAGATAAGAACAAAATTTGACCGGAAAAGAAGATCCAATATTAATGTGTTTATCTAACTATTTGATACCTTGAACTTTGATGAAAACCCGTGGCTGTGAGCCAGTGACTCTATCCTGCTCGTATCAATCTTAATCACTGGTCTCAAAGTCACAACAGCTCAATTGGCTAGATATGTTGCATATCAGGTTGACACACATTAACAATGCGATAACGAAAAGGTTGAAAACAAGAAAAATTCATCTTTACAAATTCTTGCGATGTTTGGCAAATAACGAAGTTAGTTTAGTTTTAATACGAAGTTATTTAATTTGTTTATAATCAATTTTTTTTAGTTAATATGTGCACAATATATGTATGGTGAGTATGTAATAAAAAATGTATGATGATCGTTACTCTTAAAACTAAAAAGTTAACGGATAAAGATGGACACAGTTTACGTCCAAATCAAATTAAAAAAAAGTTCCTTAAACCCATTACATGACAATTCAAATAATTATCTATATATAATTTTACTCGCATGAAATGTTACATAGGATTTTAGTCACTATCCAAATCAAAACAAAAGATTACATATGATTTTAGCCACTATCCAAATCAAAACGAAAGGGCTAAATGATGGGAAAGTACACCACATCCATGAGGACAGCCTATAGAGATGTTGGTGTCAAAGTGACATAAGGTTTTAAGTTTAAATTCGGTTGGATGGGTGAATTAATTACAAAGATATATGTATATATAATAAAATAAAGTATTTATATAAAAATAAAATAAAACAAGAACCACATGACGCAGGATATTTCAGCAAACAATGATAAGAAGGTTGTATGAATATTGTAATACCTTCAACATGCAGATGGAATTAGTACTTATACCTTATGTTGGTATCTGATGATGCCAAAAAATCGTCAGTAAGCCAAACGGTCCTCACGTGCTCTTCATAAGAACCTACACAACACAAAAGCTAAAGACCTTAAGAGAAGTACTGGTGTGGTACCGGCCAAATACCCTCCGATGGTCAAGTTAGAGAAATCTCTTATTCACAACTCTAGAGTGCCAGAACTGTGGTGAATTATGCTTACCTTGGTTTGTGAGGGTATTGGGATTTTTTATAGTAGTAAAGGGTTGACCTCTCTTTCTTGATATAGAGTTCTTTTCCTTATAGGAATCCTCATGAGCGTATTTTTCGGAATCCTTTCCTTGTAGGAGTCTTTTTGATTAACACTAAGCGTGGGGCGCAAGATATTTTTTTTATATATGCAAACGTGGAGACCAAGCAAGGCCACATCAGTGTTGTCAGCTTCACCCACTACCTCTCAGGGTCGTCAGCCTCACCTACTCCCTCGTCGGAGTCGTCAACTTCGCTTACTCCCTTCAGCTTAGTAGCGTTAGCTTTCCGTTTATGACAAGTTAACCCCGTCTTCCTAAAACTGTAGACGTCCTAAAGCTGTTTGACTGCCATTTATGACAAGTGAGGCCGACGAGTCTATTTTGAACGTCGCTTCATAATACTATATTCATGAGTATTCACATTCACAATTTTACCCTTATCAGCTGCCCCCCACTCCATGATCTCGTCAGCTTAAACTGACAAGTTTATGGAGTTTAAGTCCTTTTCATTTGGACAATTCCAACTCGTCTCTTCAGTAGACTTGTTCATCTTGTTATCTTTTATGTTAAAACCGTCGTCTTGTAATATTAGTCATATCCTCTGGTGGACGAATTCGTCAGCTTTTATGGGCTCGTCCGCTTTGGGGACTTGGTGCAATCATCCATTTTGTGGGTATTACTAACTGACTCGTCCAATCTGTAGACTTAATGATAAACTCATCCACTTTGTGGACTTAATAATATTTCATTCTCTTAGGATGAGGTTGTCCACTTTGGACTTATCAATGTCGTCCACTTTGTGGATTTAATAGGGTCGTCCACCTTGTGGACTTAATAAGGTCGTCCAACTTGTGGACTTAATAACACATGGTTGTCCACTTTGTGTCTATTTTTATGGACTTCATAATTTTTTCATCCTCCAAGTATGAAATTGTTCATCTTGTGGACTTAATAAGCTTGTCCATTTTATGGACTTGATAACATTTCATCCTCTTGAGATGAGGTTGTCCACTTGATGGACTGCATATTAGGGTCTTCTACTTTGTAGACTTGGATTCCTCCACTTTGTGGACTTGTTGAGGTGACTAAGTGTTGGTACCTCGTCACCTTGTGAGTCGTCCACTTGAGGTCGTGGACTAATTGAGGTGACTAAATTTTGGTGTCTCGTCACCTTTTTGGTCGTCTACTTGTAGGCGACTTAGTATGGTGATCATCCACCCATAGTCGACTTCGGTTATGCGTCTACCCGTAGGTGACTTAACGCAGTGACCATTCACCCGTAGGCGACTTTGGCCACGCGTCTACCCGTAGGTGACTTAACGTAGTGACCATCCACTCGTAAGCGACTTTAGCCAGACATCTACCCGCAGGTGACTTAGCGTAGTAACCATCCACTCGTAGGCGACGTTGGCCATGCGTCTACCCATAGGTAAATTAGCGTAGTAGCCGTACACCCGTAGGCGACTTTGACCATGTCTGAATAACTCCTTTTATCATAATAAACCATGCATTCATAGAAAAAGTAGTTCTTAAAAAGAAAACGAAGACTTGCCTTTTGGGCTTTAAAAGAGTTATTGTAGCAAAAACTAAAGTAAATCGAAAAACTGAGGAGCATAGCTAAAATTCACTAAGGTACTAGAAATAAAGGGGTGTTGCTCTTTATGCCATCCTTTTTACTGGTAGTACTTCCGTAGGTGCTTGGTATTCCACGGGTGGTGTAGCTTCTGTCCATCCAGCGTCTCCAGTTCTTGCCATCTTCCGCCCTCTGTCCTGTCGCGTATCCTCCTGCCTTTCTCTCTTCTCTCAAGTCAGAAGCACGTCTTCTTCATTCATGTACTTGGTTACCTTGTAAAGCACGTCCGACATAGTCTTTGGGTCGTTCTTGTATAGTGAAAATAGGAACTTACCCTTTCGCAGCCCATTTGTGAAAGCTACAAGTATTTTGTCATCGGTTTCGTCGATCGAGAGTGCTTCCTTATTAAAGCGGGCTATGTAAGATCTTAGCGTCTCGTCCTCTCGCTGCCTGATACTCATCAAGCATGCAGTAAACTTTTTATACATGTGCCCTCCAATAAAGTGCGAAGTGAATTGGGCGCTCAGCTCTTTAAAAGTGTTGATAAAGTTAGGCATCAGTCGACTAAACCAAATTCTCGCGGGACGCTTCAATGTTGTAGGGAAGGCCTTACACATGATCTCGTCCGCTACTCCTTGAAGATGCATCAAGGTCTTGAAAGTCTCTACGTGATCAAGAGGGTCCTTGGCTCCATCGTAGCTCTCTATGCGAAACTTCTACGGTAAGGGGAAGGAGTTGACGGAGGCGGTGAACAGCGAATCGATTCAATGGACCAAATTGTTGAGGTCGCTAGACACCCGTCCTTTGAGGGCGTTCATCATAAGGTCCATCCTTTCCTTCATCAACTGCATCTCTACGACCATGTAAGGGGGGGTTGTATCAAAGCCGAAGGGATGGCTGGTTTCCTGTCGTTCTTGTCAGCTCGGGGCATTGCTGCCTTCAGGTCCCTCTTGGTTCCTTCTTTCAGCGCTAGTCCCTTCTTGATCTTCTCTTTGGTTATTCGATGCTGCATTTTTCTGGTGCAGCTGTTCTTCCAAGTCGTGGTTTTGTTTGGTGAGGCGTTCCACGGCAGCGGCGAGAGTTTGAACTTGTCTCTCGAGTGCAGTCGTGGGTGGTTCCTCTTCTTGAATGTCGTTAGTGGTTGCCATCGAGCAAGTGAGTACCATGTAATTCTTTTGTCCGGGAAGCGATAATATGGCTTACAAATCGCAAGTGACTTTCCTACAAACGGCGCCAACTGATGATGCCAAAAAATCGTCAGTAAGCCATACAGTCCTCACGTACTCCTAACAAGAACCTACACAACACAAAAGCTGAAGACCTTAAAAGGAGTACCGATGTGATACCGACCAAATACCCTCCAACGGTCAAGTTAGAGAAATCTCTTGTTCACAACTCTAGAGTGCCAGAGCTGGGGTAAATTATGCGTACCTTGGTTTGTGAGGGTATTAGGGCTTTTTATAGTAGTAAAGAGTTGACCTCTCTTTCTTGGTGTAGAGTTCTTTTCCTTATAGGAATCCTCATGAGCGTATTTTTCGGATTCCTTTCCTTGTAGGAGTCTTTTTGATTAACACCAAGCGTGGGGTGCAAGATATTTTTTTATATATGCAAAAGTGGAGACCAAGCAAGGCCACGTCAGGGTCGTCAGCTTCGCCTACTACCTCGTCAGGGTCATCAACCTCGCCTACTCCCTTGTCGGGGTCGTCAGCTTCGCCTACTACCTCGTCAAAGTCGTCAGATTCGCTTACTCCCTCGTCGAGGTCGTCAGCTTCGCCTACTCTCTTCAGCTTAGTAGTGTCAGCTTTCCATTTATGACAAGTTAACCCCGTCTTCCTAAAGCTGTAAACGTCCTAAAGCTGTTTGACTGCTATTTATGACAAGTGAGGCCAACGGGTTTATTTTGAACGTCGCTTCATGGTACTATATTTATGAGTATTCACATTCACAATTTTACCTTTATCAGTATCGTTATAAAATTACAAGTACAATTTTACCTTTATCAGTATCGTTATAAAATTACAAGTACCATAGGAATGAAATACGAGTAAAAGTTGTAGATGGTTTAACAAAAAAAAAACCATCATCAATGGTGTGGAAACGTCAAATATGACAACTTTAAAATTTAAGGGAATAAGTTAGCACTTGGATTGAAAGATAATATCACAATTAACAAATGTCCAAAAAGAATAAAAAATGATATGCGTGACACAAGCTATTGTAATTAACCGTCAAAATCTCAAGCATAAATAAAAGTTCTCATTTCAAGAGATGACACATTTCCTAACTCTCTTGTTACCTTCACTAGTTGAGGGTGTAATTTATAAGATGATGTTATCAATTGTTCATCAAAAAGATGATGTTATCAATTTGTAGTCATCTGAATTATAACATAATATTTCTTGAGTAAATAAGAAAGTCCTTTTTATAGCTTTTTAAAAAAAATAAAGTCAAATTATCGTATTTGGATGTATAGATTGTAAAGACCAATCAAATGTAGAATTTGGTCAAATGGACACCTACAAAGTACAAATGCCTAGAACTGAAATTTGAAATCCAATGTATTATAAAATAGTCTTCAAGATGCCTCTTATAAAATAGCAAAAAATATGTGTTGGGGAGGGTGCTGGGAGTAAAATTAGTGAAGCGCACAAGTTTTCTTCCTAAGCCCACCATTTGAAGTGAAATGATTTTCTTTCCAATTTGAAGAGAAAATAAAAGAAAAAGAATGGTTTTGATGAGAATTTATTTATATGTCATATCTCCTCTATTTAACATTGCTTTCTTTTTCTTTTTCTTTTTTATTTTATTTTTCACCCTCTATTACGTTAAAAAAAAAAAATTCTCATTTCTTGTGTACTTTAATCATGTGGCAATCATTTAAAATGTGGAAAAAAAAATTGTTCTGTGACTTCTGTCTGCCTTGGACCAGAATTATTGGTGTTGGTAGCACATTTTCAAAAAATAATAATTAAAAAAAAATCTAAGATACTTCAAGGTGGAAAAATGAAACTAAACTACATGTCATTCTTTAGATATTTTGATGTTAATTTTTTTTTTTTTTTAGGTTAAAATTTAAGTGAAACTTAATTTTAAGTTTCATATTTTATTAATTTTTAGATAGTTAATTCCCTTATATTAAGAAAACTAGCTTGTATCTTCAATTATCATGCATATTTATGTGATATATTTACAAATAATCATAATTAAATGCTCATTAAAATTTTAATAAGTTTATATATAATATATTTAATGTTTGTATATTTGAAAATATAAAATAGTTTCTAATAAAATAATTATAATTTTATTTGAAACAAATGAAAAAAAAAATCATTTAAATTGTTATCCATAAAATTTTCAATTTTAGTTTGTCCAACCACTACTTGTATAATAATAATAATAATAATAATAATAATAATAATGAATCAATAATAGTATTTTTTTTAAGGTTTATTAATTTTGTTTCTATGGTTTATCACTTAATAACTCATTTAGTATAAAAAAAATTAAGAAAATTGAATTGTACACTTTGATTTTTGTAGTGTAGTAAATAGCTACACTAAAATTAAGAAAATTGGATGAGAAACATGACATAAAATTATATTCCAATTTGCGATATAATTAGATTTCCATTCAGCTTTGATATATATATATAAAAAGATAATAAAACAAGAACCACATGACGCGGGATATCTCAGAAAACAATGATAAGAAGGTTTTATGAAGTTGATTCTCCAAATATATATATATATATATATATATATATATATATATATATATATATATTGTATGAAGTATGAATAATATAACACCTTCAATATAAGATGGAATTAGTACTAATATATACCTCGTGTTAGTATCATTATACTCTTCACAAAAAAAAAGTATCATTATAAAATTACAAGTATTATAGGGATGAAATACGAGAAAAAAGTTGTAGATGGGGAAAAAAAAAATATTAATGATGTGGAATTCCAAGTTAAAATCTACAAGTAGTGGGGAACGTCAATTATGACAATTTTTTTCTTTTTTTTTTTTGAGATGAAAGATCGAAAGTTTATATTACGAACCATTAAGCGAGATTATAAGGAAACATTAAGATCTGGGTTATAAGCAATGCAGTCAACTTTAGTCATCTAAGTTATAACGTAATCTTTCTTGAGTAAATAATAAAGTCTTATTTATTGAGGCAAAAAAAGACTTACTGCTTTTTTTCTTTTCTTTTTTAAATCAAATTATGGTATCGAGTATCAAGACCAATCAAAAGTAGAATTTGATCACATGGATGTGTACAAAGTATAAATGCCTAGAACTGAAATTTGAAATCTAGTGTATTATAAAATATTCTTCAAGATGCTTCTTGCTATTCTTTAGGGTCAATTTGGTTGGAGAGAAAAGGGGAGGGGTAAGTAAAAATGGTGGAGCACATGAGTTTTCTCTTTGGGCTAACCATTTGAGGTGAAATGGTTTTCTCCCTAATTTGGGAGGACAATGGGAGAGGCGGAGTGGGTTTGACGGAAAATTACCCATCTTCCCTCTCTTCTCTATTCAACGTTACTTTCTTTTTCTTTTTCTTTTTTATTATATTTGTCACCTTATATTACGTTTAGGTTTTTTTCTTGTCTTATATACTGCTAATTTTTTTCTTAGTATTAGAGATATAAGAGTAAATTTATACAAATACATTTTTTATCATCTCATTTTTCACCTTAACTAAATAAAAATAAAAATAAAATTTCTATCCTCTATTTTTTCACAACCTTAGCCAAGAAAACCCTTAGATGTAAAAAACAAACTAACAGACGTTTTACGCATTGGATTATTGGTGTCGGTAGCACATTTTTCAAAAAATAATAATTAAAAAAAAAATCAAAGATACTTCAAGGTAGAAAAATGATGCTAAACCACATGTCATTCTTTAGACATCTTGCTGTTTAAATTTTTTTTTTTTTTTTTTTTTGAGATTAAAATTTAAATGAAACTTAAGTTTCAGTTTCATATTTTATTAATTTTTACATAGTTAATTTTCTTATATTAAAAAAACAAACTTGTAACTTCATGCATATACATTTGATACATTTACAAATAAACATAACTTAATGCGTATTAAAATTTTACCAAATTTGTATATAATATATATAATGTTTGTATATTTGAAAATATAAAATATTTTCAAATAAAATAAATATAAATTTATTTGAAACAAATGAAAAATAATCATTTAAATTGTTATCCATGAAAATCTCAATTTTAAACGCAGCTTATGCACCGCAGCAAAAGAACTATGGCCGCGTTTTTTAAAAACGCAGCCATAGGTTACCCCTATAGCCGCGTTTCACAAAAACGCGGCCATAGGTAAGACCTAAAGCCACGTTTTTCCCTCGTTAAGATCAATTCGAGGCTCTCGTCCTATGGCCGCGTTTCTTAAAAACGCAGCTATAGGTCGAGCTTGAGCCGCGTTTTAAAACGCGGCTATAGCGATGAACCTTTAGCCGTGTTTTTCAAAACGCGGCCATAGGTCTTTAGTGACATTTTTAAATAACTTATAGCCGGGTTTTCAAAAACGCGGCCATAGGTCTTTAGTGATATTTTTAAAGAATCTATAGCCGCGTTTTGGAAAACGCGGCCATAGGTCTTTAGTGACATTTTTAAAGAACCTATAGCCGCGTTTTTTGTAGTGTACAATAATATGAATTCATAGGTTCAATGAATCGCAGGTGCTATATATATATATAGGCAAAATGCATTTTATTCCCTATAACTTTGATCAATTGTCATTTTAGTTTATTAACTTTGATAACATGATCACTTTAGTCCTTCCATTCATTTTCGTTAAAATGTTTCAGTTAACATTGCCCTTAAGACGATGTCGCTTCACATTTTTAATAATAAAAAAATATTTTATTAATTATTTAATGGATTAAAATGACAATTTTTTGAACTTAACGGACTAAAATGATGATTGTGCAAAGTTAATAGACTAAAATGAAATACTTTAAATTTAGTATTTAAAATGACAATTTATCAAAATTAATGGACTAAAATAATATTTTTTAATTAATGTACTAAAAAGACAATCAATCAAAGTTATAGGATGTAAAGTATATTTTTGCTAACAAAATAATACTAATTCTTTTGCCTTCTTTCATAACCCTAATAATAATAGTAGAAGTAGTAGGGGCTAGAATAACCTTAAAAATAAAAATTGATATGATGCATGGGAGAACGACTGTGGGCCATGGGTGGGGAAAAAACTCTTCCCAACTAGGCTGCACAACAATGCTAACGTACTACGGGCCTAAGTTTGCAATCCAAATAGTTGGGCTTCTATCTTGGGCTATCTGCACCTTAACTCAAAGCCCAATAAAATGGCTCGTTTATTGAGAATTTAGGAAAAGGGAGTAGGCCTGCTAGGATGAGCTGGACTTGGCCGAAATTTGATGAATATCGGGCCAAGCCGAGTCTTCATTTTGTTATTATCTTTTCATGTAAATTATACTTCTCAAATAATTATTTCTTTGGTGTTAAATATGTTCAACTTTTCTATGTATCCTTAACGATTTGAAAATTTTTTATTAAATTATTCAAGGAATGAGAAAAATTAAAAGTAAAAATTATTCAGCCAAAAAAAAAGAGGGAAAATTTAAAAATTAATCCGCAAATATTGACTTATAATCTTGCCCTATTGCCTATTGGGCCTACGAACAATTCAATAGTAGAGCTTTCATTTCCAATCTGAAAAAAATAGTTGTTCATTCTGTTCTTATGTTATGCTTTCAACATATTGAATAGTGAAAATCTGATATTCTTGAGGGGCAGAGGAGAATAAGTGTGATGGTATCGTAACACAATACAAAAAAATCAGCCAGATTACATCTAGGTCTTTAGACACCATTATTTTTGGCCCATTAACAAATAGAATTATACTTTCCTGATGTTTCTGGTACCAAGAAAGTGGAACTAAGATTTAATAGACACCTGAAACTTGCCATGAAAATGAAAATAAAGTACAACATAGACAGAGTTAAGGAACACGATGATATTAAGTTGAGTTTATTCAGGTTAAGCTCACCTTCTCCTTCAGGTTAAGCCATCAGGATTACCTTGTGTCTTAAGATGGGTAGAAACATGTTTAGGACCAGTTTTTATTCAAGGGGCTGAAGAATAACGATGAACACATTCTTAGTTGACCATGCCTACGCAGCCTTAAGCCTGCGTGCGCCTGTTTCCTAAAGTGTCAGTGCCTACAGCATTTGTGGCTTGGTTGGTTCTTGGTTGCTTGAAGCCTTCAAATGCTTTATCACACCTATTCATCGAGGATTCAATGAATAGTAAAGTTGACAAAGCATTTACTTACTTGTGTTAATGTATTTGTATATGTCTTTGTCTTTGTCTTTCAAATTAAATGACACAAGTTTTTAAAACTAGACTCATTAATTTAAACTCTAGCGAAAGAAGAGTATTGACCAATGATTATTTAAATAAAGTAAAGGGAAAGTTTTTTTTTTTTTGAGGGAGCAGTAAAGGGAAAGTTAAGAAATTTATTTATCAACTTTTCAAAAAGGACTAGAAGCCGTAAATGGTAAAACCCTATAGCCTTTACTCCTAGATTGACCTTAGTCTATTAGCTATTCTCACCAAGCCTTGCCATGCCATTGCCGGTCTCATCACATTGCCATCGTTTTCAACAGGATGCCAAAAAGGAGAAGTAAAACTACAAAATAGTGAAAGACCCCCCTCCCCCTCCCCCTCCCCCAAGATTTTGGATTTAGAGATCCAACTACTTCATTTATTCATTTGATCTTTTTTTCATTTGTCTTAAATTGAATGAATATTGAAAGATTGTCTTGAAAGTGACTTTTACAGTTGATAATCCACACTACAAAACAAATCTCACAATTTTACTGTGTCGTCATATCATTATTGTTATAGAGATCTAGCTTAAATGGCACCCCCTTCTTGTACGAGCAAGGTGAATGTTGAGATCATATTTATTAGAACATATGTTATCACCATTTATTAAAACATATGTTACCATAAGGTTTTTTTTTTTGGTTAAAATAATAACATTTCATTATTTTTTTTAGACTTTATCCCTCTAAATTAAATGAGAAACTAAAGAGTAAATTTGACATATTTACATTACCATTCGAGCGAAATTCCATATATATATATATATATATAACGGTCAAACTCTTAAATCAAGAGTAAGTCACATGATTAAATTCACAAGGTTAAAAACCAACGAGTACAATCATTATGATGATCAAACTCTTCAAGCAAGAGTAAGTTATATGATTAAATTCACAAGGTTAAAAACCAACGAGTACAGTCATTATGATGATCAAATTCTTAAAGTAAGAGTAAGTCATATGATTATATTCATAAGGTTAAAAACCAACGAGTATAGTCATCATTACGATCAAACTCTTAAAGCAAGAGCGAGTCATTTAGCTAAATTCCAAAGGTTAAAAACTGACAAGTACAGTCATTATGCCAATTAAATTCTTAAAGCGAGAATAAGTCATATGACTAAATTCATAGGGTCAAAAACTGACGAATATAGTCATTATGATGATCAAACTCTTAAAACAAGAGTAAGTCATGTGATTAATGACATAAGTTAAAAACCAACAAGTACGGTCATCATGATGACCGAACTCTCAATGCAAGAGCAAGTCATAGGATTAATTTCGTATGGTTAAAAACAGGCAAGTATAATCATAATGACGATTAAAATCCTAACACAAGGATAGGTCATTTTGATAAAAACCGACAGATTAACTCAGGCCGATTGTCAAACTCTCATCACAAGAGCAAATGATATGTGATCAAAGCTCATGAGATTAAAACCAGGGAGTAAAATCATGTTTGACGATCTAACCCAGCAAAGGTGAGACACATGATTAGACTCGCAAGTATAAAAACTAACGAGCATAATAACCTCGACAAGATTCTCAAAGGAGCCATAAAGAAAGCATGCAATAAACAATGTCAATAAATCAAAAAGTACTTCCTAAATTAAGCGCATGCAAAGCTCCAAATTGTTCACAAAGATAGAAATAAAAGGGAAATTTTCTTAAACAAACTCGTCAAAACAAGAATGAGAACCAGCCAAAAACAAGGGCAAACCAAAATAAAGTTAAATAAAAATAAAGCTTAAAAAGCAGGTTCAACAACGAGATCAGCAGTAGGACCTGCGGCAGGATCAATAGGAGGATCAACTAGTGCATCTACAGGGCCTTCTCCTTCAACCCTTCCTTCTACCCTAGCTTGCTCATTGGCCCTAATTCTTTCATCAGCCATCATCTTTTTGTCAATGGCCTCAAAGTCTAGGTCAAAGTAGTCAACAGCTGCCAAGTGGTGCTTCATCGTCCACTGCTCCAAAAGCTCGAAGCCCTTGAAGAACTCGCCAAAGATGATGATGCCAAAGGTTTCTAACGCCTGAAAATCCACCACAGCCTTCTCACGCTCGTCGCCAATCTTCAACATTGCTGACTAGATTTCCTCATCTTTTTTAATGATGAGCATCTTTTCAATCTTCAGTTGGTCGGAGACTTCCTCCAACTTGGCTTTGGCCTCACTTGCTTGATCCATTACCTCAATCATGTCTTTCCTCAGCCTCGAATTCTTAGGCTTAGTGGCCTCTGCCCTTAAATTCACTGTCACAACCCTTCCCTCCCTTGCAAGATAGTCTGTGGTCAGGCACAACGATTCCCCAAGGACCTGAAGAAAAAATATATGTGTGTAAGGATAAACCACTATGAACACAAGAGGAGAAACCATTTAAAAGACTTACTTGCACAAGCTATGGACATGATGATTGACGAGCTCATGAGAAGGGAGAGAAGATAAAGTTTTAAGCTCGTCATCAGAGATGACATTGCGAGCCTGTTTAAGGGCTGTGGCAGGGTCCGTCCAAACACTCTCCCTTCTTCTCCTTTCCTTTTCGGGTCCTAGGTGGAGAAGGAAACTTTTCAATCGACACTATGGGAGAGGACAGTAAAGGGGTATGAATGAGGCTGGCTATGACAACTCCCCCACTACCCACAACCTTTTGCTTCTTTGAAGGAGGCGAAGAGATCTTCAACAAAGGCTGATTCTTCTTCTCCTTGGCATGAGCGTACCTATCCTGACTAAAACGAGTGGCCATACCTACAAAACAGAACGACAAAGTAAGGTTATAAAGCCAGGACCTTAATCCTCTCCGCCTTAAGGAGTAACCTCTAGGCATAGGCTGAAGGTTCAAGTTCCAAACAGTGGTTGTATAATGACCAAGGATCCACAAACTTGTCAAAATCCTAGAAGCCAAGATAAAAATCCAAAGCAGCTTGAACCCTTTCCTGATATCGTCTCTTTAAGTTTGGACGAGCTTTCGCTGCAAAAAGAAGAGGGTTAGGATGAACAAATTCTCAAATGACAAAGAAAATCAAAAGAAAGGAAAATGCACCAAGTGTGGGAACCTCCCACGTATGCGGCAATGGAGGCACCCCACCCCAAACTTTGTCTGAAGTGGTTTCCCATCCCTTCCCATGGACGAAGAAGTACCTAGACTTCTAGTCGCGAAAGGAAGAAGGAAGGCCATAGATGACCCTAGAATTCCTATCCCAAAGATGAAATTCAAAATAGCCATAGTGGATCAAGGCTTCAAGTCGTAAAGGTACATAAACTCATCAAGACTGACCATGCTACCCTCATGGATGGACATCCAGATTGACATAACACTCCCAACCATACACCACGCATTTGGGACGAGTTAACCAAGGGTAATCTTGAAATAAACTAGTAACTCGTGAATAAAGGGGTGGATGGGAAAACAAAGACCACAAAGAAAATAGGCCACATAGAAACACACATGGACGTGGGCAAAGGCGCAAGCCTTTTCTCTTGGACAAGGGAGACGTATCTTCGTCTCAATACGGAATTGAAAACGCTTTTTAAAAATTTTCAAGTGTTTCCCCTCCAAGACACATTCCTCGGTCAGAGCTTGGAAAGGCTTAAACAAAGATGAGGTAGATGGTTTAGCAGTCGTCATGTCCTCCTCTATACCCATAGGGTCATCACCAGACGATAACCATGTACCTAGCTCACTCGATCTGACATCTATCTCCCTCTCAGCCATTTCATTGTTCAAGTAATACCAAGTTTGAGAATGGCGTATCAATGGGTAAAGATGGAGCAACACACGTATAAGAGCACAATCCCGAGTTACAAACAAACCTACTGAAAGGCATCAACCACTAGAGGACTCAAGAAAAACGCCCAGTCTCGCAAAGAAAAAGGAAATGGGAGGGGAGTCATGCCTAATAACTAAATAATCAACCATAAACTCAAAAAGAAAAAGGAGGAAGACTAACCAGAGAAACGCAGAAGAGAAGAACGAACTCAGAAGCTTGAAGAAGACAAAAGAAGATAGAAGGAAGACGAAAGGTTTTTAAGAAAAAAAACATGAAATCGGTGTGGGAAAACCGAGAAACCTCATTCACATGTCCAACCTATCAAAAAGAGACACGTGGCCATAGCTAGACGTGTGACATAAAACTCATTTAATGCGACGTGAATGGCATCAAAAAATCCTTTTCATGTGAAATGCAAACCGACAATATTCCTACCGTTGTCCAAAAATACAATGAAGGAATAGGGGGCAACTGACGAGTACTAAAATTACGGGCTTGTCACATAGCCGAAGAACCTTCAATCCACAAGCTTGTCCATATCGATGATGAGCATACAATCCACCAGGTTGTTGTATGAAAAAACAATTGTATGGCATTAATGGCGAAAGCCATTAATGGCTTTGTAACCGACGAGCTTCAACGGTTAGAAAGACCAATTATGAGTTAGTCAAATCTTCATTAGAGCTCAGAACAGACGTTTCTCAAGATAGCCAAGAGAGCCATGAAGAAGCCAACGACTGTTACACTCATAATGAGACTCCCAACGGCTATATCAAAGCTATAATTAAGCCACCGAGCACTAGAAGAAAGGTATACAATTCTAAACACACAAAATTACATTCTTATTCTCTAAGATATATTGAGAACTCTACTGACTTAATCATCAGAAAACCGTTGGCTAATGCCATTCTAGTGTCTTTCTCTCTCATCTTTGCAAGGAATGTAACCTTGCATAAGCTCCGATGAGGCTATCGACTGACAAACATTTTTGGCTTCATCACCACCCAATAATTTGTTATAGAATTCACATTTTGAAAAACTCATCGTTGAATTACATGTTCTATATGTTCTTAACACTCATGCCAATTTTAATGCTAATTGGATGTTATTTACTATTCGATCCATAAACTCACCTTTTATCTAACAATGGATTTGTCAAAATTCGTATCCAATTAAAAAATATTAAGCGATGTAATATTGTTTAAAGTTACGCAGTTACTCTAGGTATATATATATATATATATATATATAATGTTTCTCTCAAGATGGAAATGGGTGACAAAACTAAATTCCTAATTCATAAGGCTAGACCAGTTAGACTTGGACTAGCACCATGAATGTGTACTTATAATCTTGTCCCCAATAAACCTATGAACAATTAAAAAGGAGTGCTTATTTTTATTGGTTTTAAAAAATAAGTTGGCCAAAAAATAAGGCTAATATTTAAAAAGTCATGGCTAACAAGCATATGTGCATAAATTAGGCTCTAGTTTCATCTCCAAAATTAGATTGTTGTTCTAATGCTAGGGATTGAGGTAAATGCTAAAAATATCTAAAAAGTTATGCAAGAGAATAAATTAGGCTCTGATTTCATCAACATATTAAATAGTGAAAACCATGAGGAGGGGTGGAGAGGAATAAGGAAAATGGCAGGATACAAAAAGTCCCACAACTTTTGCCACAACTTACCACGTGGTGAATTATTAATGATAGAGGTCAAATCATGAATCCACACTTGCACTACTCACAACTCACCACGTAAAGAGGTGAGGCAAAAGTTGTGAAATTTTGTCTCTAGCATTACATGAGGAATAAGTGTGATGGTATCGTTCTCAATACATATGTAACGACGTGAAAAAGATGTAACAATATAAGCTCATTATTATTATTATTTTTTATGGGAATATAAGCTCATTATTATTGTAACACAATAACATCAGGCAGATTACATCTAGATCTTCGGACACCATTATTTTTGGCCCATTAACAAATAGAATTACACTTTGCTGATGTTTCTGGTACCAAGAAAGTCGAACTAAGATTTAATAGACACCTGAAACTTGCCATGAAAATGAAAATAGAAGTACAACAGAGACAAATCTTCAGCAGTTGATTATGCAGCTGCAGTGATACACTCAATTGCCTGTTTGCATATTCCGGTCATTGTTGCTTCAGGCCCATAAACCTATAAGAGAAATTGAAAATAAGACACTTCGGAGATGCTCATTTTAATGCTAATATCAATATTAAGGTGTTCTGTATCAGATTTGTTGCAGTTTCATATATCAGCAAAAAGGTCTGGAGTGTTTCGCTATATTAATACCTCAATTGGGATGCCAATTTCCTCTCCAAGTCCACGCATTTTTGCCAGGCCTTTCTGGTAGTTAGGACCTCCTCTCCTCACGTAAATGTGCACCCTTGCTGCTTTAAGTTTTGATTCCTGATTTATTAACATTTTGTAATCAGTTATGCTTACAATAAGCGAAGGAACACTGTGAAATTAAGTTTATTCAGGTTATGCTCACCTTCTCCTTCAGGGCACGAATTATACCATTAAATGTAGCAGCAACATCAGTAAAGTTAGCTATTCCTCCTCCAATTACAAGGGCTCTCTTACGGCCATCAGGATCAGCAGTTACACACTGTACAGGAGCAATGAGATTATTTTAAGAGCTAGCAGGGAAGATATAATGAGTAATTTTTAGATACTCTAAGAGTTCGAAGAATAATGCTCCCTCCTCTCACATTCATAGTAGAGTCCACTCATTAAATTCATGGTAGAGTCCACTATGAATGTGAGAGGAATGTGCATCATTTCTCTGTGCTCCAGGAGTATCTAAGAATTTTCCAAATATAATAAAATTCTGATGGTGAGCATAACTAGAACATGGTCCTCATGCTATCTTTAGTAGAAATTAAGGACAACACAAGCTGGACTAGCACAAAACTAGTGTTTATTTGTTCATGCAACATTATAACACAACACTATAGAGTGTACAGTATGTCCTTACATCAAGTACAACTCTGGCATATTGCAACACTTCGTCTTCATTGGGAGCTCCACTATATTCTGCATAGTTTCCAAGCTCAGAAGCGTAGCCAAGATCCCCAACCTGATTAAGCAATAATGATCAAAACACATGAAATTTATGCTAAGGTGAACAAAAGTTAAACTTAACAAAAGAGAACCACACCGTATCTGCATAGATAACACTTGCACCTCCTCCAGCTACCATGGTCCAAATTCGTCCCTTAGGGTTCAAAACTGTGAATTTCAAAGAAGCACTTGTCTGCAAGCAGGTTTGAAAAAAAAAAAAGATTAATTAATAGACTTAATAAGATTCTCATAAAGGAAGCTAGCAATGTGATTCACTAAGATTTCGTTAAAATTAAACAATATGAATATATCATAAAGAGAATACAAGAATCTTAATTTATAGTGAAGATTCAAAAGCCAGAGATGATTTGAAATGCCTTGATAAGAACTTAGGGAATTTCTGAACACTGATATATAAATATTCTTACAAACATTCTTTTAAACCAAAAGTTGTAGCAATAGCCATATACATAATTTTAACAATAGATGGCAATCACAAAATTCATCAAGAAATAGAGAGACAAAAGGATGTTTGCTTGTGAGGAATAAAAGAAAATTTAATATTGCTCAAAATTTTCAAGGACAATATGATTTTGAGAGTGGAAACAGATTTCAGATTCAGGGTGTTAAGGCATCAATTTTACCTTTTCATCTAGTCCATGAATAAAGCTCTCTGAAGGACTCATAACTCTTCCAAATGGCATTGGAAATTCAATACTGCCCCACCTGCAAGATAAAATCATGTAAGATGAGATCAAAGTTGAAGCCATGCAGTAAAAGTATTAATTACAAAATTTGTTTGGTTCAAAATAAAGAGAGAGAATGGTAAAAATGAACAAAGAAAACAGGACATACTTCTTAAAGTTCTTGAAAGCAGCAGTATCATCCAACTCTCCTCTCATATCCAAAGGATATGGCTTTCCATCAACCAAAGCAAAAGGATTCATCTCTAGGAAAGTGAAGTCCAGGTCTGGCACATAAAGATTAAATGTTAACATAAGATCTGATCTGTTAATAAAATTTTGTCTTCAGATATGTAATAGAATTGATTTCGCAAATATCTATAACATACCTTGAAATAGTGTAAAAACTGTTTTGATAAACTCCTCAATCTCTACTTTGATCTGAATGAACAAAATTTTTTTGTCAAGATTTCAAATTCAAGCTAATACTGGTGTCCACAAACAGTAAGTGTGAGATTTCACATAGCATGAGCATTGAATTTATAACAATTTTTTATGACTATGCATTAAGCTGAATCATTCACTGAATAAATTTTATTTTCCTCCACCCCCCCAATATCTCCTATAAACTATGTATTGAAGTCAAGGAAGGGAAGAATAATGCAAGAAGGATGATTTATCAATTCCAGTGAAGCTGATGTATCACCAAGAAGAAGAAAACAAAAAGGGTTGAAGATTATCAATAAAGGAAAAATTACCTCCAAAGGAAGCGTCGCAACAAGTGGAGCACATAATTCTGACGTAAGAGACACTCCTGTTGGGATAAATATAGTCTTAACCTGCAAAAAGTACATATTCCTTTGGTAAATTACGGAGCTCTAAGTTGAAATAATTTACAAAGGCAAAGAGACAGTACAATTTGGAAGTACAAAGTTCTTAGGAATAATGACTTAAAAGAAGTAATGAATTCTTATCAAAGAGTACCTTATCCCAGTTCTCTTCAATTTCAATTCCTCCACATTCTGAAAAGCTTATGCTATTCCCAATTCGGTCTGAGACAATATTAAGATAGAACTCTTCGTTGTGTGGGATGAAAGGTTCTACAATGAATGTTGTAATAGGTCCTTTACATCCACCCATCTCAACCTATAAACCAACACCGATAAAATTCACGCAAAAAAAGATGCTCAAAGCAATGAACTACAGTATAAAGCAACAAAACCATACTGTGTAAGAGTGGGGGAAAAAAAAAAAAAGCAGGTACCTCTTTGCCAAGACGCTCCTTCACGAATGTAGCAACTTGAGCCAAATCGAGATTCAAGGCAACTAAACCACTCTTCCCACGCTTCCCGAACAACATATCAGGTTTCACAACCAGTTTCATCGACGAAAGCCAAGGTTCATTTTGGGCTAACTCATTGAAATCTGTTGATTCTGTGACCTGATGCAAGCAAAAAGTACACACCCAAAAAAAAAACATTAAATTCCAATATCTATCCTAATCATAAAGCTAAAATTAATGAAGACAAAAGAAAATAAGCTTTTTCTTAATTTCATAAAACATATCATGGAAGATCAAATCTCAGAAAATATCCCAATTCAAATCTACAGTTATATAATATTGTTAGCTTAAATGATTAAATTCAACATTTCCCAATGGCTTAAGTTTTAGAACAATCAGTAATTTATCATGATATATGCTAAAAAGAATGGACAAGGATACGTATACGAGTACAGGTGCAAGACAAAGACACAAACAAACAATTTCTAAAAAAGCATAATATAAAATGACTGGTATGACACTCTAAATAAATAATCTATGCTTTTTGGGTATCTGAGCAGGCTTCTTAAGCTGTTGGGACAATCGGTAATTTATCAAATAACAACGATCTAGTTTAGGAGATAAAATCGATGTAGATCTATGTTATAACGAAGTCGCTGATTAACACTAATATATCATTCCTAATCTCTAAGATTTCAGAACTTTCGCAACATTTTTTTCAAAAATATTTGAATTAGTATTCGGTATTTAAACATATAATAATCTAAGTTAAGCTATAAAATAAAAAAATTAAAAAAAAATTAGACATTTTTTCAAAAATCCAGAAATTACGAATTTTGGCACAACTTACTTGGGCTGATTTAATGGGTAGTTCACGGCCAGAGAGCCTCTTGAAGTGCTCTTTCAACAATCTCTTGGAATCGTACTCTCTGATCTTCTTGCGTGCCATTTCCTTCTGATTTCTCTCTAACCTGTGAAAAATGAAATCTCAGCCGTCAGTTCATATTAAAAAAAAAAAAAAAAAAAATCCAGTGCCCCAGATATAGATCATGATTCACGTAGATCTGGCAAAAAAATCAAATTTATTCGGAACACAAAAATAGGGGAAATGAAATATAATGAAGAATAGAAAGAGAAACCAAAATTTAAAAAAAAAAAAAAAAAAAATTACCGTTGAAAGAGAAGCAGGAGGAAGCTCGCTAATATGAAGTTTGTGAGAAATTTAGAAACAAGGAACTTTGAAATCTTTGCGTCTATGGCTTGGTCTATTTATAATTGCCAACTTGCCAACTGAATTTTTTTTTTTTTAAATACTAATTTTAGAATTGGGTTTGGTTGGGCTCAGACTTTGGTGTAGCGGGAACTGAGCAGTGAGTAGTACACACATGTGGCACCTACCGCCTTGGACCAACACTTCAACAATATATATATATTTTTTTAATTTAAAAAAAAATTATGGGGGTGATTTGGTGCGTCGCGGGGATAGATTGGATGATGAGGTGGCGGTGGGCATCAACGTGTGTTGGAAATACTTTATAATTTTGAGGTTGTGGAGTGGTCGCTATGGTCTAATAGTGGGAACCTAAGAACCAGACATTTGTTGGTATTTTGGTCAATTAAAGACAATTTGGTGGATATTTGGAATCGTAATACTTACTGCATTCTTGGAGTATACTTTAACTAAAATGTACGATTCTGTTTTGGTAATTAGTTCCATCCGGGCATGTGGTTCGAGTTCAAGCGTTTGGCAAGATCAAGCAACAATGAATGAAGTTTATTTATCTACCAAAAAGAGATTGGAGGGTTTGGAATGGGTTGTCCATCCAAGAACCGGACTTGACTAGACCGTCGAACTTGAGGTGAACTAACTCAACACTGAACTAATTTGATCGATTGATTGATCGACCACGAGTCTCCAACTCTGAAACCCAATATTGGATTAGGTGTCGATTCTAGTCTTCTGCAACCTTACTCTAACCAATCCTATTGAAACCACCTAGCCGCTTCAACGTCGACATTTTCCTAATGTCTATGATGCCGTTTTTCAAATTTGGCAAGATCTCCATCAAATCTAGGGAGATTGTGGCCAAATATAGGGAGATAATGCTCAGATTCAGTGAGTCTGCACAAGACTTTAGAAATTCGCCATCACTCACAGTCTCAACCATTCCAACCACCAGAATAATCAACCCTTGGTAATCAATGACCTATATTCCTTGCAATCGGCTATGGGTCTCATGATCTCAAACCTAGCATTCTTAGGCCAAGTGGCGAGTTAACAAATTAATACCAAACTTGACCCCGACTGACCATGAACAACTCTATTAAAAAGACACCAAGGGGAATTTTTGTATATAAAAAAAAAATAGTATTGTGAGGGGACGAGGATCCAAGAATACAAATAAAGTGCTTAAGGATAGCACTGAGAAAGCGAGCCTTGGGAAACATCAACAGAATGTCCTCAAAAAAATACCAGCAACCTTGTGTAAAGGTAGAAAGACTACAACGGACGAGGACTCTGAGGACGCCAACTTACCCTCAGCAAGCCAAGAACCAAAGCTAAAGGAAGTTGGGTGCGAACTAAGGGTGAAAAGGGTTACTTGGCATTGAGCAAAGAAGAAAGGAAAGAGTAAGGATAAAAGCAACCATCCCCCTGCATCAAATGCACTGCAACCACTTAGCTGGCCGCATTAATGAGGAAAAGACTTATGAACAGTATCCACACAGCTTATACCTCAATGTAAAAACCTTCTAGCAAGGCCTTGATGGGACAAGTATCAAGAAAATCCGATCCTAGCCCTCCAAATGTAGGGTTTAGATGCATCTTGGCTGATCATATAAAGCCAAGAAGCCCTTGGATAGGAGGAGGAAACGAAAAAATTACTTGTAGCCCCCATCTCTGACTAAACCCGAGAACATCAATATTACCATTCCAAGACTGTTCTAAATTAATTATACTTTGTCCTCATTTGGAATCAATTCTACTTAAGTTATCCTTCTTGTTAAAGGTATTTAGGGTTGATTGAGCTTCCCACCTCTTAAAAATTAATTGTGTGAGCAAAAGTAGCAAGATAAAATCTGTCAACTTCTCTATTTACTTTTTGCTCGCTACAAGTATATATTAGTAATTACTAATTACTATTTGAAACTTTTGGTTAAAAAAATCAAATCTAACCCTTTCCAGAATTGAAATTTAAAATTTAAAATAGTCATATAGCCCAAACTTTTAGCTGGTTGTCCCTTCCAAGAAATCCCTTTTCCTCACAAAACAAAGATAAATTCTTTAATAAAAAAAAATGTGATTGGTATGACACTTTCGTTATTTACATTTTTGGGACCCAAAATTAAAATTTATGATAGGGACTTGGGTGTTGTTTTACTCTAGTCATCGTTTGCTGTTTCATTTTATTTTATTTTTGGTGCCATTAGCAAGATGACTTAAAAATTCAACATCATTATGGATTAGATATTTTCTATGTTACAATAAATTCTCAATTACAAAAAATAAACTATCACTTTAATGAACATTTATTGGAGTTACTCATTCTTAACTCAGTTATAGATCCCTGGTAGTCAATGACCTAAATTCCTTACTATTGGCAATGGGTTTCATGATCTCAAACCTAACATTCTGGGGCTAGGTGGCGAGTTAACAACTTAACACCAAACTTGACCATGATCGACTCGTGAACAACCCTATTAGAAAGACACCAAGGGGGATTTTTGTATTAAAAAAAAAAAAAAGAAAAAAAAAAGTATATACTAGTAATTACTAATTACTATTTGAAACTTTTGGTTAAAGAAAAACTTCAGATGTAACCCCTTCCAAAATTGAAATTTAAAATTTAAAATAGTCATATAGCCCAAACTTTTAGCTAGTGGTCCCTTCCAATAAATCCCTTTTCCTCACAAAACAAAAATAAATTCTTAAAAAAAAAATGTGTTTGGTAAGACACTTTGGTTATTTACATCTTTGGGACCCAAAATTAAAATTTATGATAGGGACTTCCGTGTTGTTTTACTCTTGTCACCATTTGGTGTTTTATTTTTTATTTTATTTTATTTTTTGGGCGCCATTAGCAAGATGACTTTACAATTCAACATTATTATGGATTAGATATTTTCTATGTTACAATAAATTCTTAATTACAAAAAATAAATTATCACTTTAATGAACATTTATTGGAGTTACTCATTTAGAGCATTCACAGCAGTTGAGCTAAAAATTTAGCTTTTTAGCTCCACCAAAACTTACTTTATCTATTTTACCTACACACATGCTGCAGCAGTGGATCTATTTTAGTTTTTAACAAAATAAAATAATATAAATATCACAATAAAATAATATATCACTACAATAAAATAATATATCTCACTATCAATAAAACATCCACAGCACAACCACAACCACCTCTACCATCAAGCACCACCACCACTGCCACCACCAGTCCACAGCAGAAAAAAAAAAAAAAAAAACCCAATCACAGACCAAACAAAATCACCAATCTTTTTCCTCAATCCAGACCAAACAAAATCACAAATCACAAACAAAATAAAAAAAAAAAACCAATCACAGAGCTGGAGATGGAGGACTAGGCAAAGGCGTGGGTCGGAGACGTGCGGCTTGGGGCTTCGATCGGCGGCAGGGACGGCGTGGGTCTGAGGTGATCGGCAACTGGGACGGCGTGGGTCTGAGGCTGAGACGACGTGCGACTGAGGCTGGGACGGGCCTAGTAGAACCGAAGCCACCCGCATTGGCGGCGTCGAGGCGAGCTGTGGTGAAGGTGCGAATGGAGGAGTCGTCTTCATCGGAGTTTCAGCGTTTGCGGCTTCGGGGGCTTCCTCGTCGGAATCAATGTGGGCGATGGGACTTGAGTTTCAGGTGAGATGGTGGGGAGGGCCGGGGGCGGTAAAGGTGAGAGCTTGAGAGATGAGAGCTTGAGAGAAATTTCAAATGGGAGTTGAGAGTGAGACTGAGAGAGAAGATGAGAATAAAAGAAATGAAGAAAATATACCCAGGTGTTATTTTAATCCGAGCTCAATAAAAAATTAATTTTTTTTTTAGATGTCTACTACAGTGCACATCTATAAATAGATGTGCACTGTAGCAATTCATCTATAATATTTACCTATGGCACCACTGCTGTATGCGTTTTTTTGTGTTTTTGGAGCTAAAATTTAGCATCATAGCATTATAGCTACATTGCTGTGAATGCTCATTAACTCAATTATAGATCCTTGAGACCCATGAGTCTTCTATGAAGGGAAGTTTTGGGTGTTACACATCCAACCTGTCTACATGTGTGTTTATATATATTATCACGTGATTGTGTGCTATTGGATAAAGGGTTTACAACTTTTCCTCCTCCCTTCAACCTGCCATATTCTCGCATAGACCTCCATTTTTTCTTCAGAGTCTGTAACATCACAGTTGTGATAAAGTTGTTCTAAAAATAGGTGTGGTTCTAGATTTTCTCTCTCTCTCTGTCTCTCTTTTTTTTAATCAAACTCTAAATTTACTAAGCAAACCCCCCATCAGGGTTAATTTACAAATTGAGAGAATGTTGGTCTCTATTTTGTACATCCCAAAAGATCCCTAAGAAAAGCTTGATACAAAAAAAGGAGGGCAACCATGATAAACTATTTTTCCGACCGGTATGTTGTCCACACTTGTTTGTCAAAAATATCTGCACAACCAAGAACTTCACAGTAGATGTGCTTAGGCCACATATTCTCTAATGTAACAAATGTAGCAGAGTAACGTCAATACATCTTTTATTTGGCTAAGTAATTATGGAGAAAGAGAATAGCAAATGAAACCCTTATAAGTAATCACTTCTTTTATTGTGGCACAAAATTTGTGTCTATAGACTTTCTCAAATATAAGCGCCAAGCTCACCTCAAATCTCTTATAAGATAGCTTAGATAGTTACAAAAGAAATATAAAACTTCCTTCTTAAGGATGTGGAACGAAGCCCAAACCCTTTAAAGGGTTTTTTCTTGTTTTTCGCTAAGTAATCAATACATTATTAATTATACAAGTTGTATATGGCAAATTATTAGGTAGCCTTGGAATAGTGCTCCAAGACTACCCAATAATTTCCCGTTGTATACATTATTTACTCTTTTTCATCAAGCATAACCAACCATTTGATGATTGGCAAGATTGTCCAAATTTGAACATGATTTTGCTACTTCTTTTTATTAATCAAATCTAAGTTGGCACTAAACTATAATGGCTACTTATATTAAAATTGTTGTTTTCACATTAGCACTATTCATGAAAATGATTTTACTAATAAGCTTACCGCATAATATTTTTGAATGCCATTAAAGTCATTGTCAAACAAGTTGTCAATCTCCACATATTTTAACAACGAAAAACTATTTACAGTACATTCAATTATTCATTTTGACAATTTAATAATTCGTAAGGTTTGAAAATATCAATCTATTGCTTTCGTATTTTGCCAGAAAGCTAGAAAATATCAATCAGTTACATACCCAAAAAGAAAATATATTAATCTGTCATCATTTGAAAGCTAATATCCCAACTTAGAGTTCTATTAACAAAACTCAAAATTGTAGTGCGTACTTATAAGTTTTTAAGTTATTAATCTTTTTCATATATAGCTGGCTTGGAATTTCAACCCCTCATTTAAGATTGCTTTGCTCACCAAGGTCCTATAATATATTATTGAACCGCAAACTCCTTCAACCTCTTGACAATGCTTTCAATTTGGTGTAAAATTCTGAGCCACTGTAAAAGAGACAAACATTGAATTTGGATGTTAATGGGAATTCAAAAGGCACTCAGCCACAAAAAATAAAAATAAAATAAAGGAATTTCACAAGTGTTGCTTCACCCTTACCAACCACAGTCATCCAAATGAGTTGACACACCACAAAACCCTTTGGTCAACACTGTACAGCTGCTCTCTATCATTGACTTGGTTTTGCTAATTGCAAGTAATAATATAGATTCATACTCAACAACAATATGATACTCTCTTTAATTTCCATGGAGACCGTGAAAGAGTAAACAACTTAACATTGCAGCCATGACTTCAAATACTCCTAGTCCTAGCAAACTTTCAATGTTTTTATTCTTTGTTTTTCCTCCTTGGATTATGACTTGGCACTATTTACTAGTAGACTATAGACTCCAAAAATTGAGTAATTATAGAATACTCGGAGTACTATAAATGTATATTTTCTCCTCTTATATAATAGTAGTTTCTATAAATTATATTTATGGAATGATCTACAATTCATGTCAAATTAAGAGAGAAAAAGTATGCATTTATGATATCCAGAATCCAGAGTATTCAATAATTTTCTCCAAAAATTAAACATAATTTGAGACAAAAACTCATGCAGCATAAAGTCTTTTGTCAAATTCATAGCAACTCAATAATGCTAATGTGGATCTTTACCTCCTTTTTGGGTAAACCAGAATGGACGACACGTCCTAACCTTTTTTTAAAAATTTGGTACATATTGTGAACCAGCAGAAACCAAGCACTAATAAAGAAACATGGAAATTTTTAGAGCTTGTTTGATAGAGGAGTTTGAGTAATGTTGTTTAGGTATTTTTGACATACGTGTGTGTGAAAAAATGTGTTGAAATGTGATATACGTGTGGGTGAAAAAATATGTTAAAATATGTGTAAAGTTATTTAAAATGTAAAAATGTGTGTTAGAACTTGCCCACCAAACAGGGCTTAAACTGCGTAAAACGTGGGACATTTTTTAAGTCTTTGGCTTGCGGGTGTGTAAATTGGAATTTTGGGCTCCACGGGAGATAGTGCTGCAGCTGAATATTGACTTTGATGTGTACAAAATATGAATACGCTGGTTGACATAATTTTTTTCTTCTTTGTTTTTGGAAGATTGCGTAATTCTCCATAATTTTTCCCTTCTTCGTGTGGTTGTAGAAAAGTTGGGAAAATACGTAGCAGTACAGTTTATTTATTTTATTTGTTCTAATGGTTAAAATCCAAAATTCATTTTATATGTTTCACTAAAATTTATTTAAGTCATTTAACTTTGTTTTTGTTCATTTATGTTCTTTAAATTTCAAGTTTATTCAATTAAGGTTTTTTTCATCGATTTTTGTTATATGTTGTGATTAGTTTTCTAATTTTTAAAATTTTTCTTCAAGTTTTTTAAATTAAAAAAAATTCAATTAATGATTGAAAAATAATTTTCAATTTTTTTTTTCAAAAATTTTAACGAAAAGGTTTTAACTTTTAATCAAATAAATCTGAAATTTGGAAGATTGAAATGAACGAAAACAAAATTAGATGGCTGAAATGAATTCTGAATTAATTTAGAAGATGAGTTTTCTAATTTTTTTTTTTTGACTAAGTTCTAAACTTCTTAAAGTTATTCAATGAAAGCATCAAGGGCACCGTTGAGACTATAAGATGATAGAGATACGTGGATCATAGTCATAGCTCATAAATTTTTTATTGAACAATTTTGGTATATGATAACGGTCTGATGTGGGCAGTGTGGACGAATATACGATTTTTTTTTTTTCTCATTAATCACGTGCGAAGAACAGATGAGCGAATCCGGCTCTGTGCAGTGTTTATGTCAAGCATTTTGTATTGTTGAGCACGTGACAAACTTACAATAATGTTCTGAACTTCTGATACTAGCCCCAAAAGGTGAATAGGTTGATTTTTGGGTGGGGTTTTTTTTTTTTTTCTGTCTTTTTGCATATTTTCCTAGATTAAATTTTTGCTCTTTTAAAGCACTTTTTTTTTTAAGGTAAAAAAACAATTTTGATTTATATATATATATATATATTGTTATTATCAATTTAGTTCATACATTTTGGTAGCAACTAGTTTAGTATTCTTATTTTTAACTAATTTGAAAATACCATATTGATCCATACATGATGTAGTCACTATCCATTTGATCCTTACATTTTTTTTTTTAATAATAAAATAAGAAACTTGAAGCAAGAGCACTTACATATGGGATTACCGCAAGTACTTAGTGAAAAACAATCTAATCATCACTTGACACAAACACAAGTTGTAATAATTTGTGTGGCAAATTGTGTGTCCATATAAATTTTTTTATTTGTGCTTCGTGTTATAAAAATCTAAAGAGCAAAATATTTGATGGGAAAAGAGAGGCCAGATTAGGTAGGAATTCTGGACTTGTGAATTCAAGTCAACATGCAGTGATATTTCTACCTCCATTGCTATCACCATACTCTTTTCTCACTATCTTTATTTTCTTCTTCTAGCTGAATTTTTTTCTTATTGAATTATGTCTGATTTGTTTTTTTCAAATCTCAATTATAAGATTTGGGGTATATCTAATTGTATAGTTTTTGTTTGGTCTTATGTGTGTCATATTTGGGATTTTTAATAGATTTGATATTTGGGTTAAAATTTTTTCCTTCAAAAGTGTTTTCTTGGTTTTTTAGGCACTTCCTTACTTCTTTTTCATTCCCTTATATATACCAAAATCAAGCGCAAAACATCAAGATCCACATGCACGCACAAACACCAAATTTCTCTCTCAAAATTTTCACTCTAATTGATCCACTGGATCCATCAAGGTTGCCCATGAGCATTGGATTGTTTCTAAAATAGCTAAGAAAGCCGGTTTGCTAAAATTTTACATAAATTTCACCAAAACTTATTGAAATGTTATGTGAAATTGAAGTTTTGATTTGTTATATTACTGATATTACTTTTTTTTTTCTTTAAAGATGTGTGAAAAAGTGTTTTTTTATTAGATTTATCTTTGTTAACATTATGTGAATTTCTTTAGATCCTTTAAACATTTATGTCATACCATTTAGGGCAGGGCCCTTTGGACACTCTCTGGGGCCGTCCAACCAATACTCTTTGGTCTCTTTTATTCTTTGTTTATAGATTCTTAGATCTATTTCATATTCTTGTGTTTTAAGATAGTCTCTTGGATTGGTAATCTTGCTTTAATTTTGTTATCATGTATGGATTTGATTAATTATAGATTTGAGCTCTGGGTAATGGTTTTTTTTATTATTTAAATTTTGAGTTGGTTATGGGTTTGTTTGAGTAATCGTTTTGCTTGCCTTCTTCTTTTTATTTTTATTTGAAAAAGAAGAAGAAGAAGTTTCATACTTTTTATAGTTGTTGATGTTTGGTTTCAATTCAATTCCTACTGAAGGGCAAGACCCATGAGTCAAGCTAAAAATTGCTGCCACGATTTCAATTTATTCTCTAATTCTAAATTGTTTCTTTCTTATTATTAGCTTTACTTATTCAACCTCTAATTTTGATTACATAATCTGTATCCTTATCAGTTATTCTCTCAAATCTATTGTATAAATTTGCTAACGTTATTAACCGTATTTGGTTAATTAGATTAGCTACTATTTTTTATTTGAAGAAATTCTAAAATTAGAGAATTTGGTATCTTAGAAAAGTAGAAAACATAAATAGTTGTTTGTTGTGTTAGTTTCATCTGGCAAAACTCGGTCCATTTATGTTGACCTCATTTCAAGTTATCCTTAAATATTTGAAATCTAATCATATTGGGCATGATTTGGACTCTTTAACTACCATTCACATCTGTACTTTTTTGCATGTTTAAATTGATGAGGTCTCGGCAAGAAGAGCAATTTTGTTCGCTCTAGAAATTGGGACCAGTCATTCAATTTTTTTTAGGGAGATTATCAATTCTCTTTGTAAGGGTGACATGTTATATTTAACTTTTGGTTACTTAGTAAAAGATATGTTGTCCTCAGTTTACTCTGTTCAAAGTTTTTTCTTTTCTCAAACTTATAGGCAAAGTCAATGTTGTAGCATATGCTTTAGCTATGAAAGCAATGCTTACCTTTATTAGTTTAGATGAAATATGTTCCTCCAGACATTGTTAATTTTGTCCGAACTGATTTACCAACAACTTGAATAAATATCATGATGATATGTATCTCAAAAAATAAAAGAGGGAGGGGGGAGGGGGAGGGGCAGGGGGAGTTAATGTCCTTCTGTTTATTTTTACTCTATTTGTATAGTTTTGTTTTTTTGAAAATCTAACCCTTTTTTTTACTCTATTTTTACTCTCTTACTGTATAGTTTTGTTAAGTGGTCAATTTTGATACATATATTATGTCATTGCCTTTGTAGACCATGGCTGATCCAGGATTGATAAGGATGGCCTATGAAATTGATGGGATAGCAAAAATGACCATCTCTGGTTCGTCTATAGTGGTCGTCCATGAGCATCGTATATTCAAATGTTCAATCAGGCTGTCTGAGCTAAAGAGTCGTCCAGGGGCAAAATAGATGGACGATCACATAACGCCATCTCTGGACAAGAGAGTCGTCCATGGGCAAAGCGCATGGACGACCACACAACAGTCTAACAAAGAGTCATCCATGGGCATTACACATGGACAACCACACAACACTTGGCAAATTCTAGAGCGGTTAATCAACCCGTGTTCATTGCCACCAATTCCTCCCAAGTATGTAACTTCCACCAGCAGTTATAACTTCTATAGTCGTTGAGGAAGGTATGTCCGGATTCCACAAATCTGGGGAAAGTTATTAAACCAATAACGGCCCCAAAGTTCCCTATATAAGGATCGGTTTGAATCAAGCAAAGGTACGAGATTCTGAGATTTTTACTCCCAAAAAGTTGGAATTCTATTCTTGTGAAGGAACTAACTTAACCATCGGAGGGTATTCGGCCGGTCCACTCCGGTCACCCTTAATAGTATTTTTATCTTCGCAAGCCTTCGTTGCAGCCGTTAGCCCACCGAAGCCGGAGTGTTCAACCTACTGACTCCGTACAAGATCAGTTGGCGCTGTTTGTGGGTAGCGTGAATTGTTTTGCGATTTGTCTTTCTGGGACAAAAGGTTGAATGGTTTGGACCAAATCGAGGGCTACTAGCCCAGGCCACCAAGAGAGTAGGAATGCTTCTAGCCATCCCCACCGAGATCACTAATCAGCGCCTATCACGCAGTCGCCTTCCATCCAACACATACAATCCATGGCAGCCGCTATGGCGGAGTTAACTGGTCAGAACCAAGAGTTGACTAGGGAGATTAATCTCAGGCAACGTCGTGAAGGATATGCTGAAGGACAAGCCCAGAGTCAAGAAGATAGAGGGGGAAACGTTGAGCCTGAAAGCTAATCAAGAGGCACCACTTCGCGAAGGGTGCCACACTTGGAGAAGGAAATGGATCAGATGAGGAAGGTTATGGACGAGATGAGGGAGAACATGAGAAGGGCGAATCCCGTAGAAGATTTGGTTCATCGAACAGACTCCCCTTTCACGGCTTCCATCAATGGACATCCCTTGCCGCCGAAGTTCAAAATGCCTTCCTTGGATTCGTATGATGGAGCGCGTGATCCTTTCGATCATATCACTACCTTCAAGACTACAATGCATTTCCAAGGGGTTCTAGAAGAGATTATGTGCAGAGCCTTCCTTACCACACTTAAGGGACTAGTGCGAGTGTGGTTTAACAAAATACCCCTGAATTCAGTAAGTTCTTTCGAGGAGTTAAGTAAATTATTTGTTAATAATTTCATTGGGGGACAGAGACACAAGCGTTCCTCATCCAACTTGTTAACCATAGAGCAAGGAGAGAATGAAAGCCTGCGTTCCTTCATCACTCGTTTCAACAGAGAGGCACTAACAGTGGACGAGGTAGACGAAAAGTTATTGTTGGCAGCCTTCCACAATGGGGTTAACTCGGACTTATTAATTCACAAGCTATATGAGAAAGAGCCTCAGTCTATGGCTGAACTCGTCCATTCAGCCCAAAACTTTATGAATGCAGAAGACGCAATCATAACTAAGAAGAGGAAGAGATTTGAAAGGATGGAAGCAAACCCCCTGCGTCACTCTAAACAAGGGCCTCGTCCAAAGAAGGGGCGAATGGAAGATAAGAAAGACCGAGACAACAAGAAGGCAGGTCCTTCAGCGAGGAATCAGAATTACACACCCCTAAATGCCCCACTCGATCAGGTACTCATGCAAATCAAGGATGATCCTTCCTTGAAGTGGCCAAAGAAGATGAAAGGAGATCCTAATAAGCGCAATAAGAATAAATATTGTCGCTTCCATAGAGACCATGGGCATGACACGGACGAGTGTTTTGACTTGAAGCAGCAGATCAGGAACCTCATTAGACAAGGGAAATTAAGGCACTTTGTTGGAAGGGATCATAAAGACGAGAAGTTAAAGGGGAAGGTAGAAGAATCATCACGACCTCCACTTTGGGAGATAAGTGTTATCATTGGACGGACTTCTGAAGGACAATCTTCCAGGTCAAGGAAGACGTATCTTAAAGTGGTGCAAAACGTCCAACTCTCTAGACGATCCCCAAGGACGAAGGAGACAGACAAGCCTGTCATCTCTTTCACGGACGAAGAAGCTGAGAGGATCCATTATCCACATGACATTGCAGATTATACAACCAAGAGGGTGTTGGTGGATAACGGAAGCTCAGCGGATATATTATACCATTCCACCTTCCAGCAGATGAGGCTTGGACGGGATCAACTTCGTCCAGCATATTCACCGCTGATAGGATTTGGAGGAATGAAAGTGCAGCCCGTAGGCACCATTACCTTGCCTGTAGTGGTAGGGTCATACCCGCAGCAGATAACTAAGGAAGTTAATTTCGTTGTGGTGGATTGTTCATCCTTATACAATGCCATCATTGGAAGACCAACCTTAAACAGTTGGAAGGCGGTAACATCTACCTACCATCTATCAGTCAAATTCCCTACGGAGTGCGGGATTGGACAAGCACAAGGAAATCAGTTGGCAACCAAAGAATGTTATCTAGCCATGTTGCCTATGGATGAGCAGATGCAGACTATGAGTATAGAAGAAAGAAGAATTGTTGCGGAACCGACTGAAGTATTGGAAGATGTTTTATTACAAGAAAATGATCCTGAGAAGTTCATTAGGATTGGAACAAGTATAAAAGAGAAGACGAAAGAAGACCTTGTCCAGTTTCTGAAGAATAATTCCGATGTTTTTGCATGGAGTCATGACGACATGCCTGGTATTGATCCAAGTGTAATTACTCATCGATTGAATGTGTTCCCCTCTTCTAAGCCCCTTCGACAAAAGAAGAGGGTCTTCGCCCCTGAAAGAGACAAGGCTATCAAGGAAGAGGTTCAGAAACTAATCACAGCACAGTTCATCCGGGAAGTCTATTACTCAGATTGGTTAGTAAATGTAGTAATGGTGAAGAAGGCAAATGGCAAGTGGAGGATGTGCGTAGACTTCACTGACTTGAACAAGGCTTGCCCTAAGGATAGTTATCCTTTGCCACACATTGATCAATTGGTGGATTCTATAGCTAGCCATCAGTTGTTAAGCTTCATGGATGCCTTCTCAGGATATAATCAGATAAAGATGGGCGAGGCTAACCAAGAAAAGACATCTTTTATTTCCAGTCAAGGTTTATTTTGTTACAAGGTGATGCCCTTCGGTTTGAAGAATGCAGGGGCAACTTATTAAAGGTTGGTGAATCACATGTTCTGTCCACAGATAGGACGGAATGTGGCGGTGTACATGGATGACATGCTTGTGAAGAGCTTAGACGAAGGAAGCCACTTGGACGATCTTCAGGAAACCTTTGAAACACTTAGGCGATATAAGATGAAGTTGAACCTAAGTAAGTGTGCATTCGGAGTATCGTCAGGAAAGTTTTTAGGATTTATGGTTTCAGAGAGAGGAATTAAGGCCAATCCAAACAAGATCCAAGCCATATTGAATATGGAACCACCGAAGAACATCAAAGAAGTCCAATCTCTAACTGGACGAGTTGCAGCTCTGAACATGTTTGTTTCAAAAGCTACTAACAAGTTTGCCCTTCTTCAAAATTCTCAGGAAGGCATTTGAATGGACGGACGAGTGTCAGAAGGCCTTCCAAGACCTAAAGCACTATCTTACCACGGCTCCATTGTTAAGTCCGTCCGTGCTAGGAGATGAACTATATCTATACTTAGCAGTGTCCCCGCATGCCGTGAGTTCAGCGTTGATCAGAGAGGAAGAGAAGGTGCAAAAGCCTGTGTATTACACTAGCCGATCACTCAGAGGGGCAGAAGGAAGGTATCCACTGATAGAGAAGTTAGCTTTCGCCTTAATAACAGCCTCTAGGAAGTTAAGACATTACTTTCAAGCTCATATCATCAATGTCATGACGGACCATCCGCTCAAGAAGGCAATAAACAAGTTGGAAGCTGCAAGACGATTGATTCAATGGGCAGTCGAGCTTTGTGAATTTGACATCCGGTACCAACCGAGAACTGCAATAAAGGCTTAAACCCTGGCAGATTTCATTTTAGAATTCACTCCAAGTTATAAAGACTTAGGAGAAAGAGGAGACAGTAACAAGTGGATCGTCCATGTAGATGGATCGTCTACACAACATGTAGGGGGAATAGGAGTGGTTTTGCAATCACCAGAAGGAGATAAATTGAATCACAAGGTTCGCTTGCAGTATCAAACAACTAACAATGAAGCGGAGTATGAAGCACTTCTTAAAGGGTTGGAGTTGGCTAAATCTGTGGAGGCGGACTCAATACTCGTCTTGGGAGATTCTCAGTTGGTCATAGGACAAGTAAATGGGATGTGTGAAGCCAAGGAAGACAGAATGAAGAAATATTTGAAGAAAGTGGTACACCTTGTGAAGAAATTCAAAGAAGTTAATATTATTCAAATCTTAAGGGAAGAGAACATAGAAGCAGATACTCTAGCAAAGGAAGCCTCCGCTAATGAAGCAATGAACAAGTTTGATGAAATACAATACATGCCAAGCATAGACCTCCCAGAGATGTTGCAGATAGAAGGAGAGGAGAATTAGATGACCCCAATAGTATCATACCTGAAGTCAGCCAGATACATCCTTATGGACGAAGTGCTATACAAAAGAGGTTTTTCACAGCCATACCTAAGGTGTTTAGCTCCAGACGAGGCGAATTACATGCTGAGAGAAGTTCATGCAGGAGCGTGTGGTAACCACTCAGGAGCTAGATCACTCGTCCACAAGGTCATCCGTGCAGGGTACTATTGGCCAACCATCCAAGCTGATGCTAAGGCATATGTTAAGGTATGTGATCAATGTCAACGTTTTAGTAATATTCCTAGACAGCCATCAAAATATCTTACCCCAATGATGGCTCTTTGGCCTTTTGCACAGTGGGGTTTGGATATTTTAGGCCCATTTCCAACTAGAACTAGACAAATGAAGTTTTTGGTAGTGGGAATAGATTATTTCACAAAGTGGGTGGAAGCTGAACCCTTAGTGAAAATTACACAACAAAATGTCAAAAATTTCGTCTAGAAGAGCATTGTATGCAGATTTGGAGTACCAAGAGTACTAGTATCTGACAATGGTCGACAGTTTGACAACACCCCCTTCAGAGAATTCTGTGAACATCTTGGAATCAAGAATCATTATTCCTCACCCTCCCACCCATAGGCTAACGGACAAGCAGAAGTAGCAAACCGATCCTTGTTGAAAATCATCAAGACTCGGCTTGAAGGGGCAAAGGGAGTATGGCCGGATGAATTACCAGGTGTTTTGTGGGCTTACAGAACAACAGTGAGGACTCCCACAGGAGAGACTCCTTTCAAACTGGCTTATGGGAGCGAAGCAGTCATACCTGCAGAAGTGCATATGGCCAGCCATAGGGTGATGAAGTATCAAGATGAGGAAAACAATGAACAACTTCGTCTTAACCTCGATCTTATAGACGAGGTAAGAATGGACGCGGAGCAAAGAACAACAAGGTACAAAAATCTCATGGCAAAGCAGCATGATGCTATGATGAAACCCAGGCGCTTCAGCATTGGAGATCTCGTCCTAAAAAGGGTTTCTTTGGCCACCAAAAACCCTGCCCATAGGAAGCTGTGACCAAATTAGGAAGGACCTTATAAGGTTATCAATTGCAAGAGGCAAGGATCCTACTACTTGGAAGCCCTGGATGGAAGGAAGCTGGAACACCCTTGGAATGTTGAACACCTAAGAAGGTACTATCAATAAAGGGTCATCCATGGACAAATATTGCCTCAGGACGAACTCCATGGACGATTGAAGTAATTTATTGCTTCAAGTGTTATTTTCTTGTGTTTGCTTATTACTACTATTGTGTTTTAAGTGTGTAAGTATTTTGTGTTACTCATGGACGAAGTTATGTTTAAGTATTTTTAGTTTCCTAAAGGCACTAGCTCTTAAACATATGCCATGATTGTGGACGAATGATTACATAGTATGGATTTCCAAATATATATATGATGTATTTCTAAATATATGTATGATTGTATGGGAATCCTCAATTTTCTATGATTCAAGATGATCCACGGAAGGCGAAATGCCAAAGACGAATAAAATCCTTAGATGCAAGGAGGTATCGTCTATTAGCTTTCCTTCAAGTAAGGATAAAGCAGGAAAAATAAAACCTAAGGTATGTCCGTCTAAGTTCAAGACGAGATAAAACCTATGGAATCTCCGTCTAAAGCTCAAGACGAGATAAAACCTGAGGTATATCCGTCCAAGCTAAAGACGAGATAAAACCTGTGGTATAATCGTCTAAACCATGGACGAATAATATGCTTGAAGGAACACCACAAGCCCCTGGACGAATCTAAACAGCCAAGCAATCTAGCACATGTACGAGCATTTGCTGAAATTACTTTCGTTAAAGATGAATAAATAATCGCTAGTTTGAATAAATGATAGAACTAGCCAAAAGACGATGTTCATGGACGAATTGCACATGAACATGTTTAGGGTTCATTTTTACTCCAGCTTTGTGATAGAAAAGAACTTTGTCCACAAGCTCAAGACGAGATAAAATGAATTCCTTATGGCATGGACGATACTGATAAAGTATGTCCATAAATCTTTAAACATAATAAAAACAACAAAAATAAAAATTATTCATTCATTCATTCATAAAATTCTAAGGGTAGACGACCACCATTCAAAAACCCTTAATGAGTAATAAGTCATAAAACTCGTCCATACATTTGGACGAGAGAACTGTACTTGAATGAATTTTAAAGCAAATAGCAACAAAGGCCCAAAACAACGGGCACTTCCAAACAAAAGTAAAAATATAAAAACTTTCTAAAGCTGAAATCACTTTGATGGATTGGTCTTCGGATCGTCCTAGGTCACCTCGTTATTAGCATCGTCCTCCACATTGATGTCCTTAGAGCTCGTCACAAACAAGGAACTCTCTGTAGCGAGGGGGATCTTAAATGTATCGAAGTTCAAGTCAGGAAATGCATCCTTGGCATCAGCACGGAAGTCCTCTTACCCAGCAGCATAATGGCTGTCTAGACGATTCTTGTATTCGTCAGACTTCTTAAAGGCTGATATGGCTTCCTCAAGTGCTTTCTCCAAGGACGAAGGAAATTCTGA
Source organism: Quercus ilex subsp. ballota (assembly GCA_032727855.1). Lineage (NCBI taxonomy): Eukaryota > Viridiplantae > Streptophyta > Magnoliopsida > Fagales > Fagaceae > Quercus > Quercus ilex. The sequence continues at coordinate 59,380,174 of CM064910.1, forward strand.
GACTTGTCCCTTCAAATAAACAATGCTAGTATCCTTCTTAACAGCATCTGCTTTAAGTTCCTCAACCTCGTCCTTCAACTTCGTCTCTATTCCTTGCAAGCGATTGAGATCCTCAGTCAATCTGATCACTTCCCCCTTTTTCAATAAAACTTCATTGTTCAGCTCCTTAGCCTTCTCTTTCGCCGTCTTTGCCTCCTCAGCAAGTTCCTTGGCCTGGTACATCGCTGTATAAAATTTTGACATAGCCTATGCGTGGACAAAGGAAAGTTAGAGATTCTATTTTTGAAAAACTTATTGAAAACACACAAGGACGAATGAAGGTCCTACCTTAAAAAGGTCATGAATGCCAGAACGTTCAAATTCCTTCACTGACATATTATAACATTCGTTAACTTCATTGTCAGTGACGATTCCTTTGAACGTCCTCCATGCATAGCCCTCGTCGAGCACTAAGTTGGAAGGACGATAAGATGGCTCTGACGGATGAGGCTTGCGAGGAGTCTTAGCTGGAGGGGGAGTAGGATCAGTTTGAACGTGATGAATTATTTGGACGGGCTCCACGTTGGCAAGAGGGTCGTCCAAATTTACCGTCGGAGGTGTAAACTTGGGGACTTTGGGAAGAGATGAAGTCTGGTTAGATTTTTGTTTTTTGGAGCCTCGACGACTAGGAAGGTCGTCCAGATCCACAGCACTAGAAATCTTTTTAGATTTTCTCTTCCCAGTCTGGACGGAAGCCTTCTAGACGACTGATGGTACAGGAGCATCCTCGTCCCCACTAGTTACTGTTTTTTCCTTATTTTCCCTTATTGTAATTATTCCTACGACAAAGGAAATCAGTTTAAAAAAAAAAAAAAAGGAAAGGAAATGAAGTAGAGATGGACAATACTTACTTCTACGAGTAGTTTCTTCGTGGCCTAGGTTCTGGACCAAGCCCCCATGTAGCTAAACTGCTAAAAGTCACTAGATCATGGAAAGTCCTTTTAGGGAAGGCACGTACTTGGTCAATTCGATCCAAGTAAAATCTATCCAAACGTGGATGAACAACAGCTGCACCAATAAAAAGAAAGGTGGTTAGACGATTGAAAGTTCAAAAATGTGTAAGGAATAAAAGAAATAACATGGAAAGAAAAATACCCTCAGGACGAAGGCGACCTATGGGGCTGGTAAAAGGAGGGAAGGGGGCATTACCCACATCAATTGGGTCCCCAGCCCAATTTCCATAAATAATAAAAAACTCTTTTTTCCAGAGCCTGTCAGATGAGTTGCGGCCCTTTATTAAGCTATAGTGAGAGCCTCTAGACGAGAACTGGTAAAAACCAGCAGACTTTTTTTATTTCTGAGGGCTTATAACAGTAGAGGAACTCGTCCACTGTTATAGGACATTCCCCTTCCAGTGCCTCACGCCATAGCACTTGCATGGCAACTATCGTCCTCCAACCATTGGGGTTGAGCTGGTTAGGACCAATGCCCAACCTATGAAGAAGACCTCTACAAAAAGAATTTAAGGGAAACCTAACACCAGATAAGAGGTAAGATGTGTATACTCCCAAACCAGAAGAAGGAGAACAACAATACTTTCCTTCCTTGGGTAGACGAGGTTCGAACTCCCTAGGGATTTGGTATCTATCTACTAAAGTTTTTAACTTAGGGGCGTCTAGGGTGGACGCTACTTCAGGGGCATAGCTGTATATTACGTTTTCCTCTTCCTCCTCCTCGTCTTGAGAAGGGCTAGGTGGCGCTCTGGACGAACTAGTCCCAGCTCCAGAGGCCGTCCTACGTTGCATTTCCTGAAACTCTTCTATGGAAATGCCAGGAACCCCAGATGAATAACGCTCGTCAGAGGAACTACTACTATAACTTGTGCTACCCTCACCACTCTCATAACTCCCAGACGAGACGTCCTGATACTCGTCTATTTCTCTCTCTGTACTACTAGACGAAGACATAACTAAAATAAAGATCAAGATCAAAACCTAAAAAGGAAGAGGGAATACCTGACAGAACTAGGACGAGGGCTAGATGAGAATCTTGGAAGAGATGGCAGAAGGGAGATTATGAGAAAGGTGAAGGGCAAGAAAGAGAATGTGCTTATTTATAGGGCCCAGAAGTGGGATCAACGACATTACGCGGATCAATCAGAAAATGACACGTGGCACTTTCTTGGAAAAATGGAATCGACGCGACAGACAACCATTTGATTCTGACGTGTGGCACGATTTGGAACGATAAATTTTTTGACAAATAAGAAAATTCACACAAGGCACAGTATTCAACCATTACAATAGTAGCACGTGTCAAAAACAGTGATGAAGTCTACAGTGCTATAGACGACCCTTGGACAAGGGGGCAACTGATGGGATAGCAAAAATGACCATCTCTGGTTCATCCATAGTGGTCGTCCATGAACATCGTATATTCAAATGTTCAATTAGGCTGTCTGAGCTAAAAAGTCGTCCAAGGGCAAAACAGATGGACAATCACATAACGCCATCTCTGGACAAGAGAGTCGTCCATGGGCAAAGCGCATGGACGACCACATAACAGTCTAACAAAGAGTCGTCCATGGGCATTACACATGGATGACCACACAACACTTGGCAAATTCTGGAGCGGTTAATCAACCCGTGTTCATTGCCAACAATTCCTCCCAAGTATGTAATTTCCACCAACGGTTGTAACTTCTATAGCCGTTGAGGAAGGTATGTCCGGATTCCACAAATCTGGGGGAAGTTATTGAACCAATAACCGCCCCAAAGTTCCCTATATAAGGACCGGTCTGAATCAAGCAAAGGTATGAGATTCTGAGATTTTTACTCCCAAAAAATTGGAATTCCATTCTTGCAAAGGAACTAACTTAACCATCGGAGGGTATTCGGCCGGTCCACTCCGGTCACCCTTAATAGTGTTTTTATCTTCGCAGGCCTTTGTTGCAGCTGTTAGCCCACCGAAGCCAGAGTGTTCAACCTACTGACTCCGTACAAGATCAGAAATAATGAAGAAGATGAGGCCTAAAGATTTGAAAATAAATGTGAACAGTTGAAGCATACCAATGAAGAGGAGATGGCTAATGCCACACTTGAAGAACTAGCAGCTATGTGTGCCCATGCATATGCTCAGTTCACCTATCTATTGAATGCATCCATTTCTCTATGAGAAAGATGGATCAATAAGCTTTTCTTTACAATGATAAAAAGCTGAGTTTGAGCTGATCTCACATGGTAACTTAGGATGAAGGAGATTATGGACAAGAATTGAAGGATATACAAGCATGATATTAGTTTTGTGGGAGTAATCATCTTGTGCTTGTGAGGCTTTTCAAGTTAGTAAGGAGTGTCTGTGTGTATATATCAATAAAGAAGATAATTAAAAATTTGTCTTGACAGAATTGAATGGTGAAAAAGAATGCATATGGCCAACCTAAATTTTTTTGAACTGAGGTTTAGTTGTTGTTGATACAATATATTATTTCATATAAATAAATATATAGAAAATGATCCAAAATTAATCTATGTATAATAATTAGCTTATTAACTTAAAAGATTAATTTGAATTAAACATGTCATTTGAATATTTAAGGGTAAATTGAGAAAATTAATGTAAAAAAAATTACTAATATAATATTTATATCTAAATTCAACTTAAAGGGGATATTACTTAAAATTTTAGTTCTAATTCTATATCTCTTTCTCTATATTTGAAACTCACTACCACCATTAAAAAAAAAAAAATCCTAAAAAAAGAATTATGTTTAGCATTTGGGTTCATACCATTCTACTATTAGAACGGTACAATTACAAATGCTAAAAAAATTTGGCTTTTAAAATATCTCACGTTGCTTTTTTTTTTTTTTTTTTGGCATTTGGTATGCTAAATGTTAAAAATTTAGCATATAGCACATGATATGCTCTTGTTGGACCCAAGATTCAAGCAAGGGGGTTGAGGGAGGCCATTGTGCCCTCAAAAAATAAAATGCTAATACTTAAGACTTTCCCCTTCCTCCTCAAAAGGGCCAAAACACCACCTAATTATGAGTTTGAATTTGGTAAGGATGAGATGTGAAATTCATGTTTTATACCATCCATTAAGAAATTGCTACATTAGCTTTTTACTTAAAACTTAATACATTTACCATACCTAATAACATCTCAATAAACGCCCAATTGGGCTAATTGGGTGTGGTTGTATCTATTCTTTAATACATGATATGATAATGTGATATGTTGAGATTGGAGAATGTAAAACTTAGGTTTTACACCACATCTTTATAGAATTTAATCTCACTAATTTTTTTTTTAATGTAGTTCTTGGTGATATACTTCTTTTATATAAATAATTTTTATTAAATATATTATTATTATTATGTCAATTTTTATTCAAAAATAGAAAGAAAATCTTTTCTATTTTATCAATGTATTAAAACCTATGCAAAAATATTGTTTTGGTACATAAACTTCGTATGGATTTCTTTTTTTCATACATAAATTTTAAAAAAGTTTTTTTTAATCCCTAAACTTTAAAAAAAAGTTTATTTTTAAATAATTGAAGGATGATTTTTTTTTTCATAAAAAATTTAAGTATGAAAAAGTAACCCACACAAAATTTATGGACAAAAATAATATTCTAACTAAAAAAAATCAGTTTAACAAAAACTTTAAAACTAACAAATTAAACCTTAATTTTTTTTTTTTATAAAAAAAATTTTAAGTTAGAAAATTTAAAATATAATACACCATTTGCAAAGAAGGCAGAAAAACATATATGAAATTATTCAAGCCAAATAAAAAAGAGAATCTATCCTAGTATCCTTTTCCTTTACATAGTTTGCAAATTGCAATTGCTATAGCTAAATTTCCTTCTTTAACCAAATAAGCAAAAAAGACCAGGAGCAGAGACACTAATTAAACTGCTGTTTCATAGTAAAAGACTGTATACTCCAATTGACTCCATACATTCCTTGCCTCTCAGTGAAGTCCAAGAAACATCAACTACAGAGTAAAGCCTACTCAGAAACAGAGTCCGCAAAAGCAGGAACTTGTAACACAATCTAAATTCACGTAAACCAGCTCAGCCCAGAGCACAAATACTCAATTAATTCCACAAGAATCGAGTTCCATTTGAGACCATTAATTCCAATTTTTTTTTAGAAACTAATTCCGATTTAGTAATACTACCAGATATATAGAAATGAGTATCAGTCGGGAAATTATTATGTACTCCCGGAGTACCATAAATGCGTACTCCCTCCTCTTACATAAATGGTGGGTCCCACTAATTAAATTCATGGTGGGACCCACCATTCATGTGAGAGGAGGGAGTACGCATTTATGGTATTTCGGGAGTACCTAATAATTTTCCGTATCAGTATCACACTCTCACTCTGTTACTGCTAAAGTGTTTGAGTTTATTATTGGCCAAAATGCAAATTGAAGTTCTAAATTTTACTAAAATATATTTTAAACCTCTAACTTTTGTAACAATGAGTTTTTTAAATTTCACGTTTATTCAATCAAAGCATTCTAATAATAAAAAAATAATAAAAAAAAGAGAGAGAAGAAGGAAACTATTTTAAGATTTCTATTTTAAAATATATGTTTTTTCAAATAATAATTTTTGTAATTCTTATGTATTTTTGCCTTATAATTTTTATTTCATGGTCAAGGGTGTTACCATGTTAGTTTAATTTGATGTAGGAATTAGTTTGCTATATTTTTTTTTTTTAAGTTTATGGTTTAATTTGTTACATTTCTTAAAGGGAAATTTTAAGATAAGAAAAAAACTTAAATGAAAAATAAACTCCTAAATTTCATCATTTTTCATTTCAATATTCTAAATTTCAAAACTACTCTGATTCAATCTTCCGTCAAAGTGCCGTCCAATAACGTTTAGGCCTGATTTTAATATTTAAGTTTTGGGGGAGTGGGGTTTGTTTTTTGAGTTCTTCAGATAAGAAACGACACCGTTTGGGTATTAGTTTTTTTTTTTTTTAAACATTAACGGCAGCACTAGACGGAACTTTAACAGAGGTCTAAATTGAAAAATTTTGAAATTAATAGGACTGAGATGAAAAATAATGAAACTTAGAGGCGGGTTTTGCATTTTAGCAAAAAAAAAAAAAGCCTAAAAACAGTAGTCAAGAGTGTGAGAGAGATCTGAAAGAAAAGGATCGTTATATTCTACTATTCTAGGGCTTTAGATAATCTTTTTATGTTTCAATTTTTTCTCTGCAAATAGTTTCTGGTGAGACCTCCATTTACGTTAGTAATTTCGACCTTAATCGAGTCCCATTTCCTGTCTCTGTGTGTGTTTGTGTCTTTTGTTAACATTAATTTGTGTCTTGTTCAGTTTTGTGTGTTAGTGTTGCAGAGAAGAAAAAAAAAAAAAAATGGAAGGAACAGAGCAGTGGAAGAATCAATTGGAGCAGTGGAAGAATCAGTTGGAGCCGTGGAAGAATCAAGCGACGCAATGGTTGAACCAAGGGATTGAATATAGTCATCAGATTCCACCAACCCAGCTCTACGCTGCTCTCGCTGTTTTGTTATTCACAACCCTCTTCTTCCTATTCAGTATTGCTCTCTCTCATTCTTTGAAACCCACAGTTTTCAGTTTTTCGATGTTCAATATATTCAGTGAATCTTGCATGTGTATTCACAGGTTAGTAATGTCTTCTGTTTTTTGAATTGCTTTGTGTGGCAGTTCGGTTGTTCAAACGCGCGAAATCGGATACAATTGTGCTAACTGGGCTTAGTGGGAGTGGGAAAACTGTTCTATTCTATCAAGTAAGCACTGCCATTGTTGGATTTGTGTTCTTGAATTGTCTTTTTTTTTTTTGCTCTCATGACTTAATTTTTGGGGTACACTGCACCAATCTATTTGGGCAAAATTAGTAGGGTAGGAAAGTTTTGTCAAATAACACACGTATGTGTACAGTGTAGTGTTAATGTAAACCCAATTACTCTACTATTGTATTCTTTTTTTCTTTTCTTTTTCAATTTGATTGAATCGGGAAATTTAGCTATTTGTATTATAAATTTGGATGTCCCACTGCTGATCCAAGATTAAGCCGTCTCAACTCATGGGAATTAATGGGTTGTTACTTATGCAGTGAGCCACATTAAGTGCAGTTTCTACTCATTGTAACGTCTATCAAATATTGTATGCTTTAATTTGGAATGATGTCTCCTTATGTTTCTGCAACAAACCTTGTATATCTCGAGCATGCCTTTTAGACTATTATATTGGCCAATCATGTAGGATTATGTCTTGATGTGATTCATTTTGCTATATTGCATTTTTTGTTAGCAGAAGGTTTACATTTTTGCCTAGGGGCACAAGGAACTATCTAGAATCTGACACTCCATGTGAACACCAATAGTTAAATAATGTAGATTAAGTGTCTTGGATAGTGATTCATCTGAAAGAATAGAGAAAGTGTTCTTAATCTATAATTTTTCAAAACCCATGGATTAGGAATACATTGTGAGATGGAAGAAATAATTGTCATGATGTAAGCTGTAAATTTTCGTTTTCATTTTAATTTTTGTATACACACGAAAAGGTTTGGAATTTAATACTTCACCGTTTATACCATTGTAATGGGAGAACGAAGTGTTGTTTGAGCTACAGCTCATTGGCTTGAAAAGTATTTCATAGTACCCCAACTATTATTTTTAGGATCTTTGTTCTGTTAGTTATATGCTCTGAATCTGGTTGGGGCATCTAATGAACTAAATTTTACTTTGATTGCCCCAAGTGAGATCCCGTTTAAAAGTTACCTTTGACATTAAACTTGGTAGGCAAACAATTTCCAACCTGTTGGGCTGATAAAACTTCATAAATGTAATCTTTGCATCTATGAACCCATACTGCAATTAGAAATATGGCTTAGTTGAGTAATAGTTGTTCAGTTATGTAGGAGTCGTATTTCTGTTATGCCTGTTGAGGTGCCATATTGTTGGAAATTCACGGCCAAGAGGCTTCAGGCTTTGTTTGAGGACTCAGGTTCTGTTGCAAAGCTGTTTGTACCATAAAATTGGTAATTTCCCTGCCTTTGTATTGGTTAATAACCGCAGCTAAATAAATATGTGGCCTTGCAAAAAGCCACATGTTGAAGTTATCCTTTCTTTAACTTTAAAGTTCACTTGTTAAGGCAGCATGGAGTAGTTGTAAGTTATTACTTAAAAGAGAATATGGACACACCAAATTGGGTGAACGAGTAATGGAGACACTTTGTCATTGACAATGAGAATTACATACTATGGTCGGGGCTAGGGAGTTTGTTGTCATGGTGAAGAATAAGTTTTATTTAATTTTTTATTTTTCTTATATTCAATGATATTGGGGAAGAATTAGTGGGGAGAGTCTTGTCGAGTTTTGTTATTATTATTAGCTAAATAATTAGCAAGGAATAGGATATTTTTGTGACAGCTGAATGAGTAGTCTTTTGAATGTTGGTTGTTTAGTAACTTGTACAGTTCAAGCTTCATACTTTATAGCATAATTTAGTTTCTTTAATTCAAATATTAGTGTTATTCTATAGATAGCCCATGCTTGTGGTTAGTCAAAACCCTTATCATTTCATTTATCATCATGCCATGGCATTAGAGGTAAAATAACTTGGATGGCCTTTGGAGAGAAGTATTTTCAGTGCGCTTATCTTCAGTAAATGAGTCTTTTTTCCCCCTAAGCAGAACAAGATTACTTAGTTCATGGAGTTTTTAGAAGTTTGTTTCTAAAGAATGCAATAATTTTCCTAACCTGCACTAGAAAAAAAGAAAGAAAATGGAAATGATTCAAATATTATAATCACTTGTGTTGGAGGGCTTTGTAGTATATAATATTAAGTGATCTTTGAATTTTAATTTCATTATTGTTGTGTTCCTATGATGTTTACTGTTGCTCAAATATTTTTTAAAATCTCATGTTCAATAGCTTTCCCGTGCATCGCACATGTTAACGACTAGTTAAATTATATGGCAGAATGCTTAATGAAAGACTAGAGAACATTATTTTGTGCGTTTCAGCAACCTGGAAGTTCTGTTCCTTGGTCTTTGCATTATTTGGTCATTTATTTATTTATTATTATTGTCCAATTTGTTCTGAAGCTTTTGGAGTGTCGGGGAGTGGCAGTTAGGAACTTAGGAAATAAAGTGTAGTGTTGTTTATAAGGCGGTGATGTTATGCTTGACTTAGTGCCTTTGCAATAGCACAGTGGTGTTCCTTCAATTTTTATTTTATTTTTTAATATCTCGGGCTCTTGGTCCTTTCAATAGTGATTCTTCTATGCTCTGTTTTTAATTTTATTTTTATAGGCTGACTTTCCCGTTATTAGCATCATGTTTACCAGGGGCTTCCCTTTTTTTCTCCTAAGAAGCTTTTATTTAGCAGAACCCATATACTCCTCATTAATTTATTACATGACATAGTTTATGCCTTACAGATGTCAATCTTACCTTTTATGCATGGTTTTATGCTTGGTCCAGCTTCGGGATGGCTCTTCCCATCAGGGTACTGTTACATCAATGGAACCAAATGAGGGCCTGTTTGTGCTTCATTCTGAAACAACAAAGGTATCATATTTTAACTTCTTTTTGTAAAACCAACGCATGAGCAAACAAGCACAGCCAAATGTCTTTGTGCATCCTGATTTTCTCAAATCACACTTCTTCTGTATAATGAGAGGAAGCATGCCAACTCCTTCAACTGTCATGTGAACATAAGATTAATTCTAGTTTCTCTTATTGTCATTATATTGTTTTATATTTATTGTTTATTGAATCTCAGAGTCAATTGAACTGAACCTTTCTATCTTTCCATTTGACAGAAGGGAAAAATAAGGCCTGTTCATCTGGTTGATGTTCCTGGACATTCTCGTCTTCGACCCAAGCTAGATGAGTTCTTGCCTCAAGCAGCAGGAATTGTTTTCGTGGTGGATGCTCTGGAATTCTTACCAAACTGCCGTGCTGCTTCAGAGTAATGATTGTTATTTATTTTTTTGGCCAAAGCCACAATAATGTGGTTAAAAAATACTGTTCTTTTTCCATCATTTGCTAATTTTCCACACCCTGCAACCATGGCTTGGACCTCATGGGTCCCCAATGAGTCCGAGCTCCATCCTTATGTGTGAGCAACACATGGTTACCATGGGAATCGGTGTACTTCTTTTGGGGTGGGCATTGGATCTACTCTTATGGGCCACATCCTCCCCTCCTCTCCTTAATTATCTTAGCCCAAAAGAAAAAGGAAAAAGAAAAAAACAACACAGTTAGTGAGCAAATGGAAATTAGAATTGACAAAGAGATATGTTGCACACAAGGATACTAACATTTCTTACTTGATTGCAAAAGGTACCTGTATGACATCTTGACTAAGGCAAGTGTCGTGAAGAAGAAAATTCCAGTTCTCATTGTCTGCAACAAAACAGACAAAGTGACAGCACATACCAAGGAGTTTATCAGGAAACAGATGGAGAAGGAAATGTATGGCTTCTAAGTTCTTTTATATCGAATTGTTCATAGTTGATTACATTTATTGCACATTTTGCAAGCTGTGTATGGGATTAAACTGCTTGTTTTGCCACCATTTGCTACGATTTGCTCTACATTATTCATAGATGAAGAAGAGATATCTCTCCATTATGTAAGAAAATGTTGCATTAGTATTTTGGATTGATATCCTTGAGTCACTGCGAAACTGGTTGTTCAATGCAATATCTTTTGTGTCCTTCATTCTCAGCTCACTGGATGGTGCTCTATATATTTGCAAAATACTTATGACATGTATGCATTAAGTTATTCTCTCGATGTTTCATCCTTGATCAATTGCATCTTTTTGGACATTTTTACAAGTGGTTGCTTTTGATCATGATTCGCTCTTAAGTAAATTATAGAAGGAAGAGATCTTTGCCATTACACCAATTGTCTTTCAAGAAAATTCTGCTTACAGTATGATCATTGTGATTTTCATTCATAATCCTTCAAGAGTTAGTTGTTGAATTTGGATTCATATTCCTCAGCTGAATGAAATTACAATGTGATGCTTATGACTCATATTTCTAACATATTTTCTATCTTTTGACAGTGACAAATTAAGGGCATCAAGAAGTTCAATTTCAGAAGCTGACATTGCAAATGACTACACACTTGGGATACCTGGAGAAGCATTTTCTTTCTCTCACTGTGATAACAAAGTTACTGTTGCAGAAGCTTCTGGTTTGACTGGTGAGACAAATCAGGTGGAACAGTTTATCAGGGAACATGTAAAGGCCTAGCAAGATGTTCTCTAGATTTCTTGAATCTGTGATGTTTTTGCCTCTAGAGCTTGCTTGAGTATTCATGCTGTTTGGAAAAGCTCTAGGAAGCTTTAGACTCCCAATTGAACTTCAAGGAGAGAAAAGAGAGGAAAAAAGTGGGCAGAGATCCATTTGGGTGCATGATAGTGGTCTGGTCAGTGAATTTGACAATGAGACACAATTGAATATGTTATTTAATTTAATTTAAAAATCTAGGAGTATTGACTGTAGTTGGAGTAATCATGCCTTTGCCTTTCCAAGCTCACCAACTGGTTTTTGACCAACTGCATGACTTTTGATTTCATTTGCATTATCCATAGTCTTTCATTGATCTTTGCCTTGTTTGTGGTTCATTCTATTTTAATGAATCATGGACCACTCCATCAATTTTCTGATAATATGGAATATCACAGCTCCATCGCAATAATCTAGGACTAGACTATACCAAAGGCCAAATCCCCTAATTTGGAATGTAATGTTGGCATGACATTGCGTTCCAATTTCCAAAACCCAGTTTAATGATGTGTATTATTAAGTAATATACCAATTCAACCCGATTTCTGGAATCCATACATCACACTGTTCTTTTGATGAAACAGACTGTCGCAATTATATTCTATGGAAATAGTAAACAGTAGTAATCTGATGGGAATACTCCCCCTAATCCCCTAATTTACTCTATTATATTCAATGGAAAATAGTAAACAGTAGTAATCAGATGGAAATACACGGGAAGACCGCCCTAATCCACTATTTTACTCGTTTGAGCATTATGAGACATGTTTTATCTTAGTTGAAAATTGAAATTATTCAAAGTGCTTTAAACTTCCATCACTTAAAAAGTGGATCCCACTTGTAAATCTTTATACGAAAGGAAGTACATTTGTGAATGGAGTATTTCTCTCGGAAGATGTTTATTACAGTGTGTTTTCATAAATTGAAATCGTGACACGTGTGTAATAGATTTTACCTTTTCTCTCATATCAGTATATTAAGGATATTGTCAATCTAACTGGTGTGTTTATCTTCAGTTAATCAAATTTTACTATGGAATTCTAAGAACAAATTCTTCCAACCTTATAAGACCTCGTACAAATCTACTCAATTGTATGACATGTTCTTCAAATTTATTGTGAAATTCATCAATGGTTGCATTTCGGTTGATATTCAACAAGGGAAACCCCGTTGGATCATTTTCTATATGCCTATCAAATCCAACATATAACATGAGAAAAGGCAGTCCCAAGTTACAGTTTTGTAACTCACAGCGTGTATACTACGTATATGTCAAGGGCATCAGTAGCGTGGTGGTTAATGAAACAATAGTAAAGTGAGTGTTTTCTTTACTTCAAATCAAAGAAAAGGGGTGAATCTGAAAAGAAATGCTATTACGAAAAAACTTTGCCGAAATCCGTTACTAGTCAAGATCAGCGTTATCGAAGTTATAAAGTAGTAGTTTTTCTAAAAAAAAGGTTATAAAGTAGTATTAAAGAGTGGGAACAACTTTATAGAGAAAACAGAAAAGTCTCTTTCAGAAAAAAAAAAAAAAAAAAAAAAAAAGCAAAAACATAAAAATAAAAAAATAAACAGGGAAATGGAAGAATCATTACAAGCTAAAGACCAATACTGTGGACTTCGAAAATTGGCAATGGAGATAGATATAACAAATAAAGCAATCCTGAAGTAACCAATCCATATGGCTGATGATAACTTAGTTGAACTCATTTACATTAAATAATTCATGAGTGCTTGGCAGGTCAAAAATGAAGTAGAATTGAATTGAGAAACAGTTAACAATGTTTGGCAATTTATCCAAGCACATAAATATTTAGGACGTATACCCCCTCTGGTGGACACAAAAACATGCATATCTGATTTGTATCCTGGGGAAAATAATGACCACCAGCTTATCAACAATCTTTACATCCTTCCATTGCTGCTCGATGTAAAAAATAATGACACTAGCAGCAACTCTCTTAGAAGATGAATACTGAACTAATCTTTCATATGAAATGGTGTGGACCCTTGTTTTACGCTCAGACCCTTTGTAATTAACATGGTTGAGGGCAGCATTAGGCTTCTGTTCTGTTTCCTCAACTAATAATCTGATACGAATCCGGAAATGATCTTGACAACCAGATGCGCTTCAACCTAAGAATTAAAGCAAAGATGAAATAGCATGGAAGATGCATCAACCCCACCGCGAAGTACCTGCAAAATTCACAATGGCAGTAGAATGGTAGGATTATGAGAAGCAATAGAATAGTAGATACATTATGGTGAGATTAGTCTCATCTTCACAACAGTGGCAATTACTTAAGAGTTGCCAACTGAACCTTGGAAATCGCACAACCGGTGCTGCCATCCTTTCAATAGTCTCTCTCACTCACAAAGCAACATAATATATTTTTTCTTTAATGTGGAGGCATATTATTGGCAATATATTATTATTATTTTTTTCTGATGACACGAAGTCTCACCAAGGCAGGCCCTTTGGACCCACCCTTGGGGAGCAAATCACAGATACATGACCCCACCCACCAGATTGGCGCTTGCAATGATTGAAATCTACCTGATATAGTACTTAACCTAAGTTAAAAAGACCAAGTTATATAACATCCGGACAATCATTATCTGATACCATGATTCCAGTGGTTTGAAATGCACTCAATGAAATATTTGGCTGCCATCTAAAGGAAGAATGATATTATTGAGGAAAATTTCTTGCATTTTGGAGGCATAGATGGCCAATTGGCAGTATATATGATTTCTTCAAAACTTTTCTTTTGTCTATGTTTTTGGAAAACAAACTTGTCTTTTCATGTTGAGAGTTAAATGCATGTTTTTGCACAGAATAAGGAGGTTCAAGAATAATAGTAGTATTAGCAATAGTAATAATTAAATAGATAATGACACCATACCATAAGGGAGCATATGGAGATGACAAGTCAAGAAATGGATATGGCCACCTGTAAAAAAAAAGAAACAGAAAAAAGAAAATGTATAATTAAAATGAAAAAGTAACTAAGAACATAAGAATAAAAATGGATAGGGTGAGAAAGAATAGCAACAACAAAAACAACATTATCAAAAGTATAAAAATAGACAACTAAATGGGAAAAATGTTTTACCATATAGAAATACATGCATGGACGACCCATTGGAAAATGACAAATATAGCTGTCCACAACACAAAATATGCAATCCGAAACTTCGGAAATCGCTGGGACAAAGAGATATATAGTTATAAACTTGCAACTGATCATTGAGAAGATTAAAATAAGCAGAAAACAATAAAACCATTGAGGAACCAAACTTACCAAACAATTTAACATTGTTTCACCAAGCAGGAAAACAGCATTGAATGAGTGCATACTAGCAAGCAACTGCAATTGAAACAGCAACACATTCCTCAAATGAAAGGGATTCATTATTAGTGATACAAAGAGAAACTAAATTTGTATTACCTAAGAGAGCGAGAGGGAGGGAGCAAATGATGGGGGAAGTGCAAAGAAAATTTTATTTTAATTTAGTCCTGTTTAATTTTAAAAGTCAAGTGTATCTTTATTAGTCAATTGGATTTTGTTTTATGTCTTATTAGGTAATTAGGTAATTAATATTTTATTCAATTACCTAGAGTTAAAGGGTATTTTTGTTATTCAATAATTGAGAATTTCCTAATCAGTCAGATTAAGGGTTTAGTTTTAGTAGCCTATATAAGCAGGTTATTGTACTCCTATGGAGAAAAGTTTATGATGAATAAAATTTCTTTTGGATTTTTTTTTTTCTTTTCAATTGTCTGGTGTTTGTCTCTAGCCAACTGTAGGTGCTAACTCCAAGCAATCCTAGGTGTTGATTTCTAGGGTTTTTCTTTCTTCCTTCGATTTTGCTGTAGAATTTCAATTGTTTTTGTCCTTTGTCAGCAGGCATGATGGATGTGACATTTGCATAAAACTGCTAACTCTTTGCTTTCTGCTTGTTTTGAGGCCTGACTTGCTAAATTGCAGAAACAAGAAAATATAGTTGAAAGGAACTGAGTTTACTGCCTTCAGCCCCACAAAATAAGACAAAACTTGTCACTGCCAACACCCCCAAAGATCTTTCTCAAAACCAAAACTCATTTTTCTGCTTTCAGGGTTTGGTGGTTTTGGGAAGTGGTAGAGAAGACTTCAAGATCAATGAAATGTCAGAGTCCTATTCTGACTTAAAAGGTTTTTCTTTCAAGAACAACCAAAGTCCTTGATTTAAACCCTTTCCAAATGATACCATATCTGTCCTATCAGTATTCTATATTTAAAGCATATCCCTTTTTGGCTAGTAAAAACATCTCCTTCAAAAGGGCATTATAATTCAACCTTAAAGTCAGCAAAAAGGGCAAAGGGGTCTGAACAAGGTATGGTTTGCATGTACAGAAACATAAACAGTTAAATTAAAGGAAGCAAACCAGGCGGTGTGATGATAAGGTCTGTACTTACAAAATCCAGTTTATACTCGTTGGACATAAGAAAAGGATAAAGAATGAGCCAAAATACGCAGTCGGTGAGCGTCACAGCACCTGCACACATCTATAGGTACAAAAAAAATGAAAAAGATTTCAACAGGTCACTTATGAAACAGACTTTTTCTTATCAATGAAGTAGTAGATATAGAATCACTTAAGATATGTTTACTCGAGTATTATAAGCAAGTTAAAAGAACAGTAGTTGCCAAATGTGGTTAAACTCATACAGATAAGCAATCAATGACAGCATAGTGCTCAAGATTAGTGAACCATATATATTCTTAAATTTCCTCAGGAAAAAAAGAATAAGAAAAGAAAGTTCATAAACTTCTCTGTTCAACTGGTAAGGGTAGGATAAAAATAAATACATAAATTAATAAACACAAGCCAGGTATTCCATTCTCAGTACTAACTAATCAAGGGAATGTACAAAACAAAACCATAGCAAGTTTAACATTTTTTCTCCCCTAAAGAATCAGCTCATTAAAATTACAGTCTTAACTAAAGGAACAAGATGAAGAGAATATAAAAAACACTGAAAGCAAGAAAGAAACTTGAATGACATAGTTTAAATTCATACAAAAAAATTTAGCAACTGAATTTTAGAAGAAAAATCACCTGAAAAATGATTTGAAAGATATAACCCCATACACCTGCAGTCTGGCAAGAATGAGGTGCTTCATGGGTATCTGGACTCTTGGACATATTGGCCATATCTGCACTCTGTCCTATTGTGGGAGCTATATATGTTCCCTGCTCTGCATCTAAACTTGCATGATCAACCTCATCGCCTCCAACTCTATTGTGCTTGAACAATCCATAAATGGAGAATAAAGATCCAAGCTACAAGTTGAAGTTGAAACCATAAGAACTTATGAATGATGATGTAAAGTAAAATTGAACACAAGGAGCTACCATACTCCCAAAATCAATTAATGACATTGAAGACAGATGGCTGTTATGTGTTCCCAAGGAGGAACTCAATAGCCAAGTAGTGTAGCAAACATCTTTAGACAAGATGATTAATAAAAAAGGATAAACAATAATTTAACTAGTCCAAAGAACAAAAGAGGTTTATGTTCCAATTTCATCTCTATGAGACTTTACTACAATTTAAAAATAAGAATCTGTACAAGAGTGTTTTTAGAGTTGAAAAGTATACCGCAAAATAGATCGTGACCAAAGTAAATGTCCACCTGTGCAACACCCAAAAAAACAAAATCACAAAAAATATAGTCAGCAAAGTGATCATTTCTTTTTATTACTCATGATCAAACTTGAGACTTGAAAGCTAGTTAAAGAAATACTGCCTCATTGAAAAACCAATCTCCAGATTCCTTCCCCACCCCACCCCCCAACACCCAACAAAAAAAAAAACTCTTTTTCCTTTTCAAATTGTTCATGGAGGTATTGAAATTATTCACACAGAAAAAATATATAAAGTATAATAAGGAACTATTCCAGCATCTGACATACGCTCTTTGTTATTGACAAAAGTACACAATATATTCTCTCAAGGGGTTTTCAAAAATCCGTAAATTGAAACTGTGCTCCACTATAATGTGAAAAAGAATACCATTATCTATTTACAGCATGCCGAATAACCTGCTAAAGAAAAATTAGGGCCCCTCACTCAGGTTGCACAAGAATTGAAGAATAATGCAGATTGTGATACTTAAAGCAGGAAAGTATCAAATGATGACATCTAAAATCACAACACAAGTTAGAAGAGATTTCTTTAAGTGCACCTTAGGTAGATATATTTCCAGGTAAATAGATGAAAGATATATGGATGGGACTAGGATGGCTTACTGAGTGTAAAAGAAAAAAATGCCACCTCCGGCGTAAACAACATCTGCGATAAGCAACGCCATAAGCACAATCAATGCTATCATTCTGTAAGCAAGCAGCCAGGCAGGGTGGATTCCTTTAAGACATGTCTTCCAGGCTTCATCCTTGTACAAAGTCCCTGATTTTTCTTGCTGATTTTCTCTCCTCTCCGGTCTGGACTTGTTGAAACCTTCATATTTCCATATTAGAAATGATGCCAAAACCATTGAGGCTAAGACCCATAGTGCACAGAGGAAAAACCTCCAGTTCAACCAATAACTTGGAGTGTTTGTAGCAGTACTAGTCATGACAGGCTGCCAAGTATGGGTTGTAGATCCTGTTAAGAATCTAAAGATATTACTTCTACTTGCTTCACTTTTTATCATATTTTGTAGTTTAATTCCCAGAGCCAAATGTTGGGTGAAAATTGAATTCAATACCAAATGCACAGATGAATGATGGTGAAAATTTAAAAAACCCAAAGGGTTATTCTTAAAATTTGATGACTTGAAACTATAAAATGGGGAAACAAATTTTATGGAAGAAAAGAAAAAAAATGCAATCAAGATTCCAAAAGAAATACACAAAAATAAACAAGAAGCATGTGCCTGCTAGGCTAAAGTTTTAATGAGATTACAGTGGAAACTCAAACATTTGAATTTTCCACAAACACTTCTATTACTAAACACATTCTGAAGATTAAAACTTTGAAGAACCCAACAAATTTACAAAACAAACTAGTATGCCTCCGTGAGATATCATGAAACCCAAATCTCAATTTTTTTAGTTAAGTAAACTTTATTAATGAATAAAAAAGAAACATGTCCCAGGTTACACTAAATGTGTACACTTGGAACAGCAAAAACACAGAAATAAAAAACGAAACAAAAGGAAAAAAACAAGAAGAAAACACAAGGCTAACAAAGGCCAGACTTCAAAAATTCAATCCCAACACAATCAGTTTAAGAATTTTCTTAGTGAGTGTTATGCAAGTAAGGAACAAACAACACAAAGAACTAAGAACTAACACGGGTTCTCTTCTCCTTAATAGTATCATAAACAAACAGAGATTCTTTACTTTGGATTGGTTTTTACCCAAAAGGTCATGATCAAATAATAATAACAATAATAAGAAAGAAAAAAACGTAAATTCCTATAGATAAAGAAAGGTGTGGCACTTACGGTTTCGCAAAACGAAAATGCAGAGAGATTAATAGAGGTGTCAAATATAAAAAAAGAAGATGCTTTGCTTCTTTCTATTGCAAGCAAAAGAGAGAGAGAGAGAGAGATTTAGTACAACACAACAACAACCTTTTACAAAAGACGGGTATGCTTTCGTTGTCTGATTAGCAGACTTTTCTGGGATTGGAGAAGATTCAGCAGAGAAGATAACCCACTACACACTTTTTTTTCTTTGGTTTTTCTCTCTCACAATGGATTTTATTTACAACATGGGTTTGGTTTTTTCTCTCTCTCACAATGTATTTTATTTATTTACAGAATGGGGTTTGTTTTTATTTGGAGAAAGAATGCAAATTCTATACGGAACCAGAAAACCCACACACACAGAAACACCACACACAGTAGAGCCACGCCTCCACGGAATTTTGGACAGGTAGTAATTAATAATAATAATACCTACCCAAATGGAAACAAAAAACACTGTTTCTTTCTTTATGTTGTTGATGGTATTTTTTTTTTTTTTAATAATAATAATAATTTTGATGCAGAATTTGGGTCAGTCTTTGTCTTTTCCTTTTCTTTTGTCAACAGGCTATGGTGATGGTGGACCGGTGGTGTTCAATTTCTTCATCCCCATGTACTTGGAGATGAATAAAAGATAAAAAATTTTGGGCAAAGAAACGGTCCCAAGCCACACAAATTGGTCAGACTGTTCACACAATCTTGCTATACATAAAAAAAAAAAATAATAAAAAAACATTTTTTACAACATTTTATACGGAGGCACCCTTATTTGTCATGAGTCTTCCATTAAAATAACATGACATTTATATAACAATCTTATAAGGTTGGTTTTAACTTTGAATACTTGAATTTGGATTTGTATTTGAATTTTAAAGTAATAACTTTAAAATGCCTTAATTCCAAATTTATAAATATTGAGGTATATCATATGAATTTCTAAAATTTTATGAGTTCAGAAATTATTTCAAATTCAAGGATTTTAAGATTTAAAATTTTTTGTAGATTTGTCAAATCCAAATTTTTGACTCTTTGTAAACTACCCAAATAAAATATTTAAATTTTAATCACTCAAATTCAAATTCGTATATCAACATCTTGCCATTCAAACACACCATAAATATTTATATGACCGTTTAATTCACGTATGTGTATTTGTAAAGTTAAATCACGACCTTGTCATGATTATAGTTTATAAAAATAAAACATGCAGTATGTATGTTGCACTAATATAGTATTTACCCAAATATATATGACCGTTTAATTCACGCATGTGTATTTGTAAAGTTAAATCATGACCTTGTCATGATTACAGTTTACAAAAATAAAACACACAGTATGTATGTTGCACTAATATAGTATTTACCCAAAAGTATAAACAAAATTATTAGAGTGGGAAAACAATAACCCAATCTTTCTTTATAAACTACTCAGCAAAAAACCTTTCCTTATAAACTTTTCACTTTTTTTTTTTTTTTTGGATGAATAGATGAATATACCTTATCTTATATTTATTGCCACAAATATTTGATTGGCCAAACACACGTGATCTAGCTTTCGGAAAAGAACAAGGCACTGAAGCAGCCCTATCAAACAGACAGGACTATATACATTTCTTTTTTCTTTTCTTTTTTCTCAATACATACTTTACATTTCATTTTCCCCATTTCTTCCTCCAAATATCGCAATCTTAATTTACCTGAAAATACTAAAATCACAAACTATTTTACAAATTTTTTTATAAACTGCTGATGTGAAGAATGATTATTGGGAAGTAAATAAGTGATTTTAGTGATGAGTTCTAGTAAGAATTTATCACATCAATAGTTTATAAAAATATTGTAAAAAATTTTGTATACTGTAGCATTATTTACAAAGCTCATTGTTCTCTTCTGGTAAAAATAAGCAACATTGCAATTGAACAGTTCATCTGTGTCAGAACCTTCTTTGCAATTTCATTCCCATTTGAGCTTATCAGCTATCAAATCAACGGGTAATGACCCTAGAGGCACTGATGACTCCACCTCTTCAAACGAATCACTATCATAATTTTCGTACTCATCATCGTCACTATCATTATAGATGTCATCTTCATCATAACCCTCAGATTGGGGATCATCTTTGGACTCTGCCATTGTGCCGCTTGTACCATCTTCGCTTGACAATATTAATGCTGGATAGGAATGCTCTGTGGCCTGTGAAATACCCTCAAATTCCTCCACCTTCTTCAAAAGAGCATCCGGACCAAGATTAATCTCATCCAGCAACAATGCTTTGCTTGACTCAATTGCTCGCTTCCATAGCGACATCATTTTAGAGCTTGTTCTCACTGTTGTGGCATTACCCTTAAAACAATCACCATCATCCTTACCTGAAAAACATAATGAAAAATGAAAATTAAGGCCAGATCATTTTAGAATCTGTCATCATGTCACAATATTTACCATAACTGCAAAGTACTGCTAGGAAAAGTCAACCTTCTTAGAACTGGTTTTTCTTATTTGTATTATTATTATTATTTAACATATACCACATTTGAAAGCAACCTCAAAAATCCCACCTCCCATCCAAGTTGTTCAAATGTGCAATTCAGAAGAGAATACAAAAAGAGCACTTGCTTACTGGTAATGCAATTTCAAGGAAATTACTCTTGGAGCATCTACTAAGTACCTCTTTAACTTTTTCACAAAAAACAGGATGCGTACCTTCCTTTTCCAAAATCATTTCAAAGTGGTGTCCAACCAAATTGCACAGTAGCTTACTAACCAAAATAAATAAATAAATTGCAAAGTAGCTGGCCTTATCCAAAATAATGTCTAGTTGTCTACTTAAATGTGGTGGCCACTACAGCTATTCTTCCTGAATTTAACTAAAATCTAGTGGCCAATGGCGGCTTCCTTGAAATTGGAATGAAAGGCTTTTTTTAGACATACTACTATGTCAACTTTTATCATATCGTTTACCATCCATGACATGGTAGTCCCTGTGCATATGAAATGATGTATCCCAATTTGCCATCATCTATAAGACTAAAACCCTTCTCAACAACATATTGTTTTCCTATAAAGTACATCAAAATCAAGTGCCTTCCCACCCCCATGCATAGAATCATCCAGCTGTCATCTACAATTTGATCTTTGCATAATATCATCTTACAGCATAAATAACCTAATATTGCATGCAATAGTACCCTTGATAGTGTGTCAACAGTTCCAGATAAAATTTCAAAGGAAAGTTGTACAAATGCAATGTGACTTGTCCCATTCCTTTTTGTAATGCATACCTGAACTTTCCAAACCACCAGCAATGCCAATTTTAGGGGGGATTGCAGGTAAAGGAGCATTTGTATACATTGATTTCCAATCTTGTCCCCTCCACATCAATATTTGTTCACCTTCAAAAGATAATAACACACAAGGAACTAAGTCCTGTCCAAATGGAGAGGAAAAAAGGTTAAAAACTAGGACAGCATGGCAACCAGAATGATAGGTAAACTAGTAAAGAATATAAACACCATCATACAACATTCAACATATCATAACACACTTGTGTAAGGGACTGCCTATCAATTAACAGTATAAAGGGGCCACCATCTAATGCAATGCTTTGTCTCAGGCTAACAAGTGCATATGCAAAAGATGCTGAAGGTAGGATTCTATCCAAGCCACCCTACCTAGGTGGGACTAACACTCATAATGACCCATATAATGACAAGTAAAACTTTAGAAAGGTACCATTTCCTCTGAGCTACAACATTTTTTCCTTTTTTGCTAGGCATCTTTCCTTTGGACCTACATATACAGATGCTAGAATTCAAAACATTTGTAATATATACATATAGACTATGATTGTTGAGGAGAGTTCACTTTGCGGTGAGCCAAGCCCTAGCAGATGGGATAACCCTGTTAGCCCATGCCAAGCCTGTCATTAGGTTCTTCTCATATGTAGCTTGGCTGTCTGGGCTTTAAAAATGTGCAAATTAATCACAAGTTCAAGCAAATGCAAAAACTCTGTCTAGAAATGTTCGTAGGAACTTCAAAATTTTCGTTTAACTTAGACATCAAGTACCACCTCGTGCTTTTACAAATTTCAAAACTAGGAAACAACAGCTTCATAGAATATTTTTAACACTAGATAGAAGTTACACTTTTGGTTGACATAGCAATAACTTCATTTGGAATGTGACCTTTTCATTGTCTTATGTGGGGAATTTGGGGGAAGCCAAATTTTCAAAGGCATGGAGAGATGTGTTAAGATCAAGTCTACTTTCTTATATTTTTGGTTTGAATGGTGTACTATGATTTGGGTTATCTTTACTTATCAAAAAAAAAATGATTTGGGTTATCTTGTGATTTACTTGGTTAGATGGATAATTAAAATATGGTTCTGTAATTCTTTAGGAGGCTCTACCATTTTAGCTCTCCTTTTCTTTAATAATTTTTGTTATTACTTATCAGGAAAAAGAAAAATAGAAAAGGACACCCAGCAGTGCAATAACTTAATTAATCTACCACAATCAATTTAAAAATGTATTGACAAGAGAGCCATATCCAATGAGTTCCTTCGTCAGCATCCATATCCTCCCCCATCTGAACTATTTGGGGATTCAGAGGACAAACCCTGTTCCATCATTTTAGTTCATTAGGTCAAGACTCAGGACCTGAAACTCAGGCCTTTATAGATTAACCTTAAGTTCATATTTCATAGAAGCCATTAGATACCCATAGTTTATTACATAAAATTCCTGATTAATATATAGTGCCAGAGTACTTATCAAATATATACATAGTGCCAGAACATACCTTCTTTCAAACTTATATATTTGGGAAAATTACAGATTACCCACCTGTGGTTTATCTTGAATTTAACTTACCCACCTGTGGTTTCATTTTTTACATTTTACCCACTTGTGTTTCCCTCCATTACTACTCCGTAACCCACCTCCCTTTCAGACGTTACTCTAACACATTTTTTATCAAAAACAAAACCCAAAACAGATCAAACACTCCTCTCTCTCCCAAAACAAGACAAACAAAAGAAAAGAAAAGAAAATAAGATCAAAACACGCTATTTCAAACCCAGGAATATGGGTCTGGCTTAAATCAATTTTTTTTTCAAACCCAGAACACAAACACAGCTGACCCATCAATGTCAACTTGTCACCACCTCATTCCGTTACCCATTACACTCCAAAACCACTACACAAATCACCGGTCTGCCCCAAAATTACATCAAAACATCACAAATTTTCCAATCGGGTCAATTGATCAAATACCCAACACGCAAAAAAAAGAGGCCTTTCTTTTCATTTATCTGATGCTAGGGTCTAACCAAGGGAAATTCGTTGAATGACGGTGAGCTTATAACACACTAGACCCACATAGCAAATCAAGACGAAAAATCCAAAATTCAAATCTTTGTAGGCTGAAAATGCTAGAAATGTATGCTCTGTATCATTTAAATAATGTAGAAATCACAAGCTAGTACACTTCCAGATTAGTGGCAATATCATAATCACAAAAATTATTTAAACTCATTGTGGGGCCTAAACCATGGTTGACAAGTACATCAATCCATGGATTGGTGCTATCAACAGTGCTATGGTGTGTGTGGGTGTATAGGGTTACCATTCTTGAAGTAGCAAAAGCTTTTGTTGGCAAGTGATGAAGAGGCAACCACAGCCACCACAACCGTTATCAGAACCCACAACCCAGCACCACCACGCCCACCATTATCAGATTAACACCATTGTTTTTGTGAGGAATCCATGCCAAAGGTCTAGATCAGACTGTGATGCCTTCGTTCTTGCTTCATGGGTTTCATTTTTAACTATGCCACTACTCTCTCTCTTTCTCTCTCTCTCTCTCATGGTTTTGCTTGATTTGATTTGTATTAGTTTTCTGGTGTATGTTCTTCACGTTTGTGAATTGTGAGAAACCAATACCATATTCTTATTTTTATTTTTTCTTCTTGTTTTGGGAGGAGAGAGACATAAAATGGGTGTAAAAAGACTTATTTACCCCTCTTTTTTAACAGAGGTGCATAATAGAGACTAAACGGAAGTAACCACAGGTGGGTAAAGTGTCAAAAATAAAACTACGGGTGGGTAAGTTAAATTCGGGCTAAACCACAGGCGGGTAATTTGTAATTCCTCCTATATATTTTCTTTCCAATTTGAGACCAAACTCTATTCTTAAATTTAATACCTAACAATGTGTATGTGCTTATATATAAGATTGTGCTACATTAATACCGCTTGAAAGTTAGAAGAACGCATATGTTACAGACCTTAAGCTTAGCACCTAACTTCTTGTAATCACTTGTGTGCATCCCTTTGCAGTCAATTTTCACTAGAGGGCTTCCTTCAAAAGCATTCCTAACATCTTTCACCAAGTTTATGTATACTCCATTTTTTGCTGCAATGTGAAAGAAGGAAATAAATAGTTTGAATTGACCACCAATAAAAATAATAAAACTTGAGTCTTGATGCTGCTTATAGATAATAGACTTTGTCCCATAAATAGTGCAACTAGAATCTCTGACATGAAAGCAAGCCTATAATACAGGAGCAACTTGCAGCATACACATTCAAATCCATAGACACTTCAGATGGTTTAGTATATACAAAGTATGCACAGTGTGACATGGTCATGTTGAATCGAGGCATTCTAAGCCCATATTGAAACTGAGGTTGGCTGTTTGCCTGAGCAAAACATCACCAGATCTGGAACCCAGGTGTTGGGACTGGCTAGAACAATTGGCATGAAAGTGTTTATACCATGGCCCTTTTAGAATAGGGAGACATACAGTTCAGGGTTCAGCAATTTCTGGTTATCCAAGTATTGCTTCACATCCTATGGCTCTAGTTACAGAGAACAGATAAAAAAGACAATGTGAATTAAATATAAAACAAACTTTATGACAAGGTGGTTATTTATAAGAACAAGTGATAGTCCTGGTGAATTTACCTAATTTACAAATTGGCAAAAGTTTTTCTCCCTGCTTCCGAAATTCATCAGCTTCAGCTTTTGTTAATCCTTCTGGAGCTTCTTGGATAAGTTTTGGGTAAACCGGAGCAGCTGGTTTCCAGAGCATTACTGGGTACTGTGGACGGGTGCGATAATTGTAGTTTCTGCCACGGAAAAGATAAACTACACCACCAACGCGATGAATGATCTTTCCCCCAGTTTTATCCTGACATTATAAGAAACTTGAGCATGATGCAAGCATGAGCTTTCTTTATTAAATCAAAGAGAACATAAAATTTGAATTCAGCCTGATAATGAACTTAATTGGTTCATAATTAACTTAGGAGGCTTAAACTTCTTAGGAGAATAAAATTTGATTTATTTGATGTACATTTTCATAAGTCGAAAAACCGGCCTTTAAATTAGAAATAGAGGCAACTAAGGTGATTTATGCGCATACACACTTCCACAAAGGCACTATTTATTGCAATTGAAGTGAAATCTTAAAACAGAATACACGGAAATCCAGTAGTAGCATCTATGGTTAGTGCAATGTGCCATTGTACAGTTAAAACAAAATGTTGGCATGGGCCTCATGGCTGCTTCTATATCTCACACCCAATATCCCATTCCATCTCTTAACAAAGTGATGGTAATTGAAGGAATGCTATTCCAACTTTTTTCTCTGCCAAATTACAATAAGATTTTATAGAATGAGATTTTTAACTTCACATCCCATTCCTCGCAAAATAAATGGGAGCTTGAAAAGAAACTTTGCCCACAAAATGGCACCTTTTGCAAAACATCTCTATCACATGCTTGATAAGCAACAGCTTAGATAAATGAAACTGAGGAATACAAGAAAAATGGAGAGACTATTACCTCAAGATGGCGGCAAATGTTATCCATATCCACAGTGGGAACCCCTTTACATCGAACTTTACAAACCTTCTGCCCCCGCCAATGCGAATGTATCAACTCCAACATATTATGCGTCAACCCATCCCTCCCTATACGCAGCCAAATTTAACCAAACAAACATGAATATCCACGACAAAATACCTCCTCCAACCCATACATGACAGGATCATTAAATCATCTAAAGAAGTCACATAAAACATGGATAAGAATCCTTTATAGTCCGTTTGGATTGAGGGAGAGGAAGGGAGAGTAGAATAGAGTAGAGTAGATTTAGTACAAAATTAGCTTATTTTTAGCCAACTCTACTCTACTCCCCTTCACTCCCCCTCCTTCCCCCTTCCATCCAAACAAGCCATTAAAGTTCTTAAGGTTACTCCATAATCGAGCTCATAAATCCTATTAATCTATTTTGAAATAAGGGGACTGAATTCAACAATGCATCATTTTTATTGTATACTAATCAACAAACCACCACCTCAACCGTTGTGGGAATAAAAAAGTTATAAAATTTGTAGTTATTGATATTTAGACAAACTTTGACAATCAACATTTTGATTTCTATTTAAATTATTAATGACGTGCCAAGAGCCTTGTAGCTCAACTGGCACCTCATTTCCAGGTTCAAATCCCTCATCCCGATTGTAACTAATGAATTATCAAAATTAAATTAAAAAAATCATTGGCAACGTGCCAAAATCCAGTCCACTTGTCTTAAAATGAATGAATATGATTTTAGGAATTAAGAACTCCATTGTAAACTTATCCACTAATCACATTTAACATAACAATTTCTTAAGTCTCTAGTCGCCACCTAATGAGTTAGAGAGTCCTTAAAACTGTGGTTCGAATGAAAATTCAGCTACCATTTCCGAGCAAAAGAAAGGAAAACGAAAATCTCACCAAGATTAACCTGGCGATTATCGGACAAGCGAGGTTCAACAAGCATTTTGATCTCCCATTTCTTCAAACGCTCACCGAGTATTTCCTCTCTCGTCCTCTTCTCCTCCACAAACTTCCCCAACGGAAACGGCCTCGCCATCTCCACGCGCTTCACTCCGTCGCTAGCTGCCGGAGGCGAATTCAGCGACTCCAGCAGCCGAATCTTCCTATCCTTATCCCTCTTCTTCTTCAGCGGCGCTTTACCGGTCCACGGCCGCGGCATGGTCGGCGGAGCGAAGGGCAAGAAAGCCGGCTCCCGAATCGCGAGCGGCTTAACCTTGGGAGTCTCGGAGTAACTGTACTGGAACTCGAAGGGAGCGCCGGGAAGGAGGTAGGAGACGCCGGAGTCGCCGATGACGACGGAGCGGCCGGCGTCGGAGGCGATGACGCCGTCCTTGACGGGCTTGTAGTAGTTGGAGCGGCGGTGTGGGGTTTTGAAGGCGGGGTTGGTTTGGGAATTGGAAGAATTAGGAGGGCCAGTTTGGGATTTTTTGAGAGGCGGAGGGTATTTGGGAATGGGAATTGGAGGAGGAGGAGGAGGTGGAGGGGTGGAGTTTTTTGTAAATTTGGGGTCGTTTGAGGGTGGCGTTGAAGGGAGTGAAGAGAAGAGATTGAAGCCTGGTAGTGATGCTACAATGGCCATTTTTAATACTAAGTGTTAGCTTTTTTGGGATGAGTTAGAGAGATGAGTGATGATGAGTGTGAATGTGCGATAGTGATAAGAGTTTTCTGGTTTTTCCGTTGTGTTTTGTAGAGGGAAGAGAGTGACAAAGAGAATATGATTTTTTTTTTTAGTCTTGTCACATGATACGACGCCGTTCTTGACTTTCTTTTTTTGGGTTTAGTATGCCGACATACGACGCCGTTCTTAACAAGTATACTGTGATTTGTAAATTTAATCAAGTGTGCAAATGCTCTTGTTAAATGTGGGTGCATTTTTAATTGGGTTTTTATCATTCATGATGCTCCCCTTATCATGATGTTTTTTTTTTTTTAAGGAAGAAAGGAAAGTTATGTTGAATTTAAAATAAGACAAGGACACAAACATTTCTTATAGAAATATTCATAATTCAAATAAGGGGTTAGATGTCATAGAACTCCAAGCTAATTAGCACATTTTTTTTTTAACTAGGTAAATAGGAGAGAGGGGATTGGTGAGACTTAAAACACATTGTCCAATTAGCACAAAATGTATTGAAATTATTTGATTATCACTCGAACCAAAATTAACATAAAATTTTGATATGTACTAGTACTATCTAAAATAGATTTTTGAATGAAACATTTAGAAATATCCTTAGATTTCATTTTTTTTTCAATGAAAAAAAAACAAAAAAACAAAAAGATTATTTGTAACAATAATAAAGTTTGCCACTACTCGAATCCATAATCTCAGACTCATAAAGTGATGAGCCACGAGAGCTTCCTACCATTAAGCCACTTTTACAGAGAATAAACAGTACCATTACTTATAACTCCTCTCGAAAAAGATAAGAAAATACTATTTGTAAGTTGTTAAACAACATATAACACAAATTCATCCCATATATATATATATATGTCCATAACAACAAGACCTATCACAAATGTGAAAGAGTAAGATAAAACGGCAGCCGTTTTGCATCACCCTACATTAATACAAACAAAAACGCAGCGTTTCACAATACCCCTAACATACCACTCATGCAGTCGACCACACCCAATCAGCACTCCACAAACCCTAGCAGACCCATCCACCATATATAAACCCCTCTTCATTTCCCACATCCCTTCTCATCCTTTATTTCAGACTCTTTTCACAGAGATCCCTTTTGAAGCGGCTGGTTGCTGCGACCAACCATGCAGATCTTCGTGAAGACCCTAACGGGCAAGACCATCACCCTCGAGGTCGAGTCCTCAGACACCATCGACAATGTGAAGGCCAAGATCCAAGACAAGGAAGGAATCCCGCCGGACCAGCAGCGCCTCATCTTCGCCGGAAAGCAGCTCGAGGACGGCCGAACCCTAGCGGACTACAACATCCAGAAGGAGTCGACCCTCCACCTCGTGCTCCGCCTCCGCGGCGGCGCCAAGAAGCGCAAGAAGAAGACCTACACCAAGCCCAAGAAGATCAAGCACAAGCACAAGAAGGTCAAGCTCGCGATCCTTCAGTTTTACAAGGTGGACGATTCCGGAAAGGTCCAGAGGCTTCGTAAGGAGTGCCCTAACTCTGAGTGCGGCGCTGGAACTTTCATGGCGAACCACTTTGACCGTCACTACTGTGGCAAGTGTGGCTTGACCTATGTGTACCAGAAGGCTGGTGGTGATTAGGTTTTATGTTTTGTTTTTCTTGATTTATAATATGTTTTAATTTTGAAATAGCGGATGATATGGATCTGAACTACTAGGTTGTGTTTTTGTTTTTTTTTTTTTCTGAATTTTCTGGATGATTATCGTACTATTATTCGACTTAAAGTTTTGTTGGGATTTTTCTTGATTATCTGTCTGGTTGTGTGTTTTTAATTTCTCTGTTATTTTGATTCCCTATTGTGTTGTTCTGATATTGCACACACAAACAACACAGGGAAATGAAATTTGATGTGTGGGATACGCTGATATGGTGTATTATTCAAATGATATTTACTACTTTGTTCCCAAGAGTCTTGTGTCTCAACTTAGACATTCAGGGTTTTAATCTCCCATTCCTAATTGTCAAATTATCGAAGATGATATTGACTACTTTGTTAATGGGGAGTGACTTTATGTATTGTTTTTATACGTGAAATTTGTGTAGAAGATGAAAATGCTATCCGTTATTAACCGAATGGAGGATGTGAATTTGTGTTTTTGCATATTGTGGTTTGATGATGTACTTTGTTTCGTGTGAAATTATCATTTTCATAGCTTTGTAAAACACTTATTTGCATTATTAACTGTGTAGTGTTTGAAATAGTTTTGTTAGATCTTGCTTTGATATGAGCTTGTCCCGTTGGTCTAGTCACTTGGTGTAAATGGCTAGTTAGGACTCAGCAATTTTCTTTTTCTAGACATATGGAAGTAGTAAGATGACTAATTTAAAGTTATTAAGTAGGGTGTTTGATATGGCCCATATGGGCAATGTTCTTGGTAAATCTGTCTAGTCCCTTCCATGTTAGGGCATATGTGTTTCTCAGGGGCTATTCTAGATTTTATGGCATTAAAGTCAATGCTGGCACGTTTTGATTATCTGTTTGGCTGTGTTTTTTTAATTTCTCTGTTATTTTGATTTCCTATTGATTTTGCTATCTTAAATTGAATTTATGGGATTGTGTTGTTCTAATGTGATATTGCACACACAAACAACATAGGAAAATGAAAATTGACGTGTGGGATATGCTGATATGGTGTATTATTCAAATGATATGATATTTACTACTTTGTTTCCAAGAGTCTTGTGTCTCAACTTAGACATTCAGGGTTTTAATCTCCCATTCCTAATTGTCAAATTATCAAAGATGATATTGACTACTTTGTTAATGGGGAGTGACTTTATGTATTGTTTTTATTCGTGAAATTAATGTAGCAGATGAAAATGCTATCCGTTATTAACCTAATGTAGGATGTGAATTTGTGTTTTTGCATATTGTGGTTCGATTGTTTTGTGAAGTTATAATTTTGTTAGCTTTGGAAAACACTTCTTTGAATAGTTAACTATGTAGTGTTTGAAATAGTTATGTTAGATCTTGCTTTGATATGAGCTTTGTCCTATTGGTCTAGTCACCTTTGGTGTAAATGGCTAGTTATTATGTTACCTTTTCATTGTCTTGTGTGGGGAGTTTTGAGGGAGCCAAATTTTCAAAGGCATGGAGAGATGTGTTAAGATCAGCTCTACTTTCTTATATTTTTGGTTTGAATGGTGTACTATGATTTGGGTTATCTTGTAATTTACTAGATTAGATGGATAATTAAAATATAGTTCTGTCTAATATAGCTCTACCATTTTAGCTCTTTTTTTCTTTAATAATTTTTATTTATTTATTATTACTTATCAGGAAAAAGAAAAATAGAAAAGGACACCCAGCAGTGCAATAACTTAATTAATCTACCACAATCAATTTAAAAATGTATGGACAAGAGAGCCATATCCAATGAGTTCCTTCGTCAGCATCCATATCCTCCCCCATCCAAACTTTTTGGGGATTGAGAGGACAAACCC
The DNA here is from genome assembly GCA_032727855.1 of Quercus ilex subsp. ballota. Classification (NCBI taxonomy): domain Eukaryota; kingdom Viridiplantae; phylum Streptophyta; class Magnoliopsida; order Fagales; family Fagaceae; genus Quercus; species Quercus ilex. The sequence goes on from CM064910.1 coordinate 59,411,997, forward strand.
TGTTCATCATTTTAGTTCATTAGGTCAAGACTCAGGACCTGAAACTCAGGCCTTTATAGATTAACCTCAAGTTCATAATTCATAGGCCCTGTTAGATACCCATAGTTTACATAAAATTCCTGATTAATATATATTACCAGAGTACTTATCAAATATATACATAGTGCCAGAACATACCTTCTTATATCTTATAAATTTTCTTTCCAATTTGTGACCAAACTCTATTCTTAAATTTAGTACCTAACAATTTATTGGGCTACATTAATACCGCTTGAAAGTTAGAAGAACACAAATGTTACAGACCTTAAGCTTAGCACCTAACTTCTTGTAATCACTTGTGTGCATCCCTTTGCAGTCAATTTTCACTACTGGGCTTCCTTCAAAAGCATTCCTAACATCTTTCACCAAGGTTATATATACTCCATTTTTTGCTGCAATGTGAAAGAAGGAAATAAATAGTTTGAATTGATCACCAATAAAAATAATAAAACTTGAGTCATGATGATGCTTATAGGCAATAGACTTTGTCCCATAAATAGTGCAACTAGAATCTCTGACATGAAAGCAAGCCTATAATACAGGAGCAACTTGCAGCAGCATACACATTCAAATCCATAGATACTTCAGATGGTTTAGTATATACAAAGTATGTATAGTGTGACATGGTCATGTTGAATTGAGGAATTCTAAGCCCATATTGAAACTGAGCTTGGCTGTTTGCCTGAGCAAAACATCAACAGATCTGGAACCCAGGTGTTGGGACTGGCTAGAACAATTGGCATGAAAGTGTTTATACCGTGACCCTTTTAGAATAGATAGACATACAGTTTTGTCGGGATTTTGCTTGATTATCTGTTTGGTTGTGTTTTTAATTTCTCTATTATTTTAATTTCCTATTGATTTTGCTATCTTAAATTGAATTTATAGGATTGTGTTGTTGTAGTCTGATATTGAACACAAAAAAAAAAAAACATAGGAAAATGAAAAATTTGATGCAATAATGTGTCTTTGTGGGATATTGATTCAAAGAGTCTCGTATCTCAATTTAGACATCCAGGGTTTTAATCTCCCTATTCCTAATTATTGAATTATCAAAAATGATATTTACTACTTTGTTAATGGAGAGTGAGTTTATGTATTGTTATTCTATGTGAAATTTGTGTAGAAGATGAAAATGCTATCTGTTATTAGCCTAATGGAGGATGTGAATTTGTGTTTTTGCATATTGTGGTTTGATGATGTACTTTGTTTCGTGTGAATTTATCATTTTCATAGCTTTGTAAAACACTGATTTGCATTATTAACTGTGTAGTGTATGAAATAGTTTTGTTAGATCTTGCTTTGATATGAGCTTGTCACATTGGTCTAGTCACTTGGTGTAAATGGCTAGTTAGTACTCAGCTAGTATTCTTTTTCTAGACGTATGGATGTAGTAAGATGACTAATTTAAATTATTAATTAGGGTGTTTGATATGGCCCATATGGGCAATGTTCTTGTTAAATCTGTCTAGTCCCTTCTATGTTAGGGCATATGTGTTGCGCAGGGGCTATTCTAGATTTTATGGCATTAAAGACAATGCTGGCACGTTTCGATAATGTGTGTCTTGCACATTATAGCACCTCATGACATCGAAATAGGATGTGTTGAAGAGCCCTACTTGTTGCTTGCTCTACTTCACTTGAATTATGATTTAGGATCTTACTCATTAGGTAGAAGATTACAAAGAAGAATCCTTGGAATTTTGTAGCAGAAGTGGTTAACTTGAATTGGAGTTTGGTGACTGGTCATGGTATTTGATAGTTTTGGCATTTCTTTAGCCATGAGCTTGCTTAGCGACTGGAATGTCTTGCTAGAGGTTGGTAATTTGCTGATGATTTGAGTAGGATGGTATTAATTGGATAAGAAATTAGTGAATGTGATTGCTAAAGCAAGAGGGTGAGTGGAGCATGGTTCTCAAAACCGGATTGGACCGGGAGGTCAGACCGTGAGAATCGGAAACCGAGATGAAAACCGATTTTTTAAGCTTAAAGAACCAGATTTTTTGTTAATTTCGTGAACCCCTAAAATCAGGGTTGGACCGCACGTACCGGTGAGAACTGTGTGGTCCAACCCCTTAGCAAATTTTTTTTTTTTTTTTTTTTTTAATAAAAACAGCTTAACACAATTTTATTCTACTTAATTAAATTATCAATCTCTTACAAGGAATAAAAAAAAAATTTTATAATTAAAATTCTTCAAAGATATTTAACTTTACTTCAAAAGTTAATCATAAATTTTAATGTTTTCAAAATAAATATGTTTCAAAATAAATGAATTTCGATTGATGAATTTCTATCAAAATAAATGAATGAATTTCTCTCCATTTGAAATCAGCAAGAATCGACCTGATGTGCTAATTCGATTGAAGGAAAGTGAATTCAGGCCATAAACACTGAAATCCGATTTGGGTGTCCTTAATTTTTTCTTCAGTTTCCCGTTGTTCTTCTTTTACCATATTGTTATTTGTCTTTTACTCTTTATAGCGTGATATGATGTGGTATTCCAATTCCATGTGTTTGCCTATGTGGCAGAGAAATAATATTTAACACGTCAATAATGTCCAACTTTGAACAACAGTACTAAATAGAACAACAATGTGTAGAGGCTAGGGACTACTTATACAATTTACCCTATTTTGTTTTAGTAGTTTCTACTCAAATTGTTTTTATTATTATTTTAAATTACTTATAGTAGGGAGTCCTTGTCTTTCAAAAAATGAAAAGGATTGATAATAACATTTATAACAACCTTTAGAGCACTTGCACAAGTGTTTGTATGATAGAAAAGTAACACACTTTAGCAAACCAAATTTAAAATTCACCTACATCAGTTTTTGGCTACAAATTTGGTTGTAGCCATTAGTTACAACTTTCAATAAAAACAATTAATATGACTACACATTTTAAAATTTTAATTGTCGGATTGTATATTGTACATGTTTTTAATTTGCATGTAAAATTTTGTGTCTATTAGATGTTATTTACTATTTGATTCATAAACTTATTTTTTATGCATAATTTTAGGTTACAAAAACTTGAAATTTAAACATTTGATTGATAACATAGCTATTGATTTTGGATATTCCAAAAAATTTGGAAGCATAGAAGTTGTAAGAAAGAAATGTAATTCAATGATGAATTTGTTAAAATTCACATCAGATATTAAATAGTTGTAGTTATGGGCTACAACAAAATTTGTTGCCAAACTTTGTCAAAAAATAAATGAAGAATTAATATTATATTGAAATTGTAGGTAGAATAGATAATATGATGTAGGTGTTTTTAAAAAGTGGATGTGTAAATAAAAAAAGTAGTTTCTTATGCTCAAATAGACTTGGCTTTTTGCATGAACTAATATGAATGCTCTTAGCATGCATATACCACTCCAACTCTCTTAGTGTTATACCAATTACTAATTTTAGCAAATATGCCTACCTACATCTTGCAATTCTCAAGACTAAAGTAGATGTAATATAACATAAGACCTAAATTTTGTCCATCTAATCCCAAAAATCAGTCATATAAGTTTATATATGCATTTTACTATTGTACTTGTGCAAATGCTTTGCAAAAGCATTGTTATTGTGCGTTTCAATTATTTATTTATTATGTTTCTTGAAGTTTTAAGAAAAGAGTGAATAGTGATTGTTGTGGGTAAGTAAAGATAAACAATTTTAAAATTAAAGAAAAAATTGATATCCTAAAGAAATAGGGTTTAGACTAAATAATATAATGTGTGCATACTGAAAAGTGGTTTGATAAAAAAATAATAATAATACTTATACTAAAAAAAAAAAAAAACATGCATGACCTAATATGAATTCTCATGATTAAATATTTTTCTAGTGATGCTGCTTTGGGCAAGATAGACGAACTATCCTACAGCTACAAGGCTACAAGTGCTGAATTTTTTTTTTGAGAGAGTTTTAACCTATGGCGTTTGCTTCTGATGATAGCTCTTTATCATCAGACCAAGACAACAATCAATTTTTGGTGTAGGCGGGGATTGAACCCTAGATCTCTTATACAATCATCAGAGACTTTATCAGTTGAGGTAACTAGAATCCACACAAATGCTGTATTAATTGTGTTAAAACGTGGGTTTATTTTATTTTATTTTTAAAAATTTTAAAAAGCGGGTCAATAAGATGGAACAAGGTATGAACTCGTTTATGTTGTTGTTTGTCTTAAATTTTGCCTAGGGCCATTCCAAAATTTAGTTCTCTTTAAAAAGTTAATAAACAAATTAACTAATTTAATCACTATTATTCTTTCACAAGACTTTAGAGTTTAAATTAATGAGAATAGTTTTAAAAGTTTGTACATTTATAGGTAATAGACAAAGCATTAAATACTAAAGTCAAAATTTTATTTGGAGGAACTTTCCTCCAGTGCACTTTGTGATGCACTTTGTGATGTTTGAAAAAATGATTAATGTATAATTTTAGTTACATAACATTTTTAATTAATCACATGGCTTGTTTATATAATACACAAATGAAAAGTAATTCTTAGGTACTTCTAGAGTATAGCGAATAGTGCTCCCTCATCTCACATTTGTGGTGGGGTCCGCTCATTAAATTCATGATGAGATCCATGAATGTGAGAGGAGGGAGTACAATTTCTCTATGCTTCGAGAGTACCTAAGAATTTTCCCACAAATGATAATCTTATTAATTGTCATGTAATGGGTTGAAAGAGATTTCCCCTAACAAGTTTGAAGGTAAATTTATTTCAAACCAATTTTAAGAAATCTATTGGAACTCATTACATTATTTACATTATAAATAATAAGATTATCCACATGTATCATGTAAACTGGTTACAAGACTCATTAAAAAGGTTATATGACTAAAAGTAACGTAAATTATCGTTTTAATCATTACGTAGTGAGATTGAGAAAGTTATTTATATTACTATTTAAGGGGCTTCCCCTGTTTGGGATCATCATTTTTTTGGTTCAAAAATGTCTCTACACTCGTATGTTTAAATAGAGACAAAATTAAAAGACAATTTGGTAAAAATATAACTCTAACTTCTATTAAAACATTGCCTAAAAAATAGGGTCACTCTCTTGTTGATTTTCAAATTATTTTATCCACTTATAAATTAGATTCTCAAAATAAAATTTATATATATAAAATAAAAGTACAAGTTTTTTTTTTTGTTTGTTTTTAAAAAACCTCATCGCACGTGCAAAGCATGTGTGATGAGTCTAGTTTCCTATTACATGATGTTTCTTATAAAATTTGGATATTTTAAAAGGGTTCTGTTAACAGGTACCCTTAGGACAATTGTTAATAAACCATTTAGAAAAGTTTTAACATTACTTTTATAGGAAAAGTAAAAAACAGTCAATACAATTACTTTTTTTTTTCTTTTTTTATAATTTTTTTAAAAATATATCATAAACCAATGCCCTTAGACATCAATTAAGTTTTCCCATTTTAAAATGAACAAAAAAGATGGGCATGATGACCTCTTTTTTTTTTTTTTTTTTTTTTTTTTTTTTTTTTGTATATAAATTATAAACATTTTAAATTATTTGTAATGATTTCAATTATATTTTTTTCTCACAAAAAAAAAGAAAAAAAAAAGAAAAAAGAAAAAGAAATGAACAAAGTTTAGTTCCATGTATATTTTTGGAGCCTATCTTTTTCCATTTAAAACTACCTTAAATATCTAATGCAAAATCTTTCCAAATGATAGAAATTATCTAAAAACACATTATCTATTTATAGCATTTATTCTCTCTCTCTCACACCAAAAAAAAAAAAAAAATTATAGCATTTATTAATCTTTTACTGCTTTGGGAAAGAAATTATATACCTCCATTGTTCTCCCTTGCTTGATGATGACTATTCTATTGAAATGTTAAAAGAGAACCCTTAAATCTTATACTCAAATAATGTCCGTGGAAGTCATGAGAGTCTGTGTCGGGGGAGGGGGGGAAGAGTAATTCTTAAGTATTCTCGGAGCACAGAATGATGTTCTCTCCTCTCACATCTAATAAATTCATGGTGGGGTTCACCATAAATGCGAGAGGAGGATTACAATTTCACTATATTCTAGGAGTTTCTAAGAATTTTCTAAAAAAAGAAAACTACTAGACCAAAAGAAAAGAAACATAATACAATGCCGCACTTGCTCCTTCATAGTCACAAATCCCCTCTTTTGGTTCAGCGCTGCACTTCTCCAACACGGAATGCTTCAAGCAATTGAATATGAGAAGGTCCATAAAATTAAGTAACTCGTGAATAAATTTGAACATAAGAAAATGAGTCAAGTTTGAACATAAAATTTTGTTACGTGATAAGCTCGAGCTAAGCTTGTGTTCGAAAAAAATTTAACTAAATAAGCTTAAACTTTTAATACCCAACTTATTTATAGCCCTTTTTTTTAATTAAAAATAAGAGAAAGAAAGATAGAGAAATACTTTATTTAAAAAAAAAAAAAAACCACTAAAATAGCTAATTAAAATTGAAATAAAATAAGTTAGTTAACAATAAAAATTAACTCTAAAATTTTAGTTGCTTGCTCCACAAGCTTAGTTATAGCCCTTTTTTTATTTTAAAAAAAGGATTATAGAAAGACTTTATTTAAAAATAACAATAAAATAGCTGATTAAAACTGAAAGAACAGTTAATTAACAATAAAACAGTTATAAAAAAAACTGAAATAAAACAAGTTAATTAACAATAAAATTAACACTAAAATAATAGTTTCTTGCTCCACATGCTTTATTTCCCACTCTGTACTATTTCTCACACTCACCTACACCCATGTTTGCACCCAAGAACTTCCTTCGGGTCTTTCTCACTTAGAACCGAAAAAATCTCTCTCACTTAGATTCTATTGGATTCTTTTAATTGGTTTTGTTTTGAGAAATGGTTTAATGGGTTTGTATTTGTTAGGGGAACAACAATGGTCTCGGGAGTTTTTTGATGCCGTGTGTAAGGACTTCAACTTGGCTATAGGGAAATATCAGAAATACTCCAAGGCTAAAAGGATTTTATGCCAAAATCGGAGAGCTTTTGCTACTATATTGCGAAGCCATCTACGTCCCACATCAAGAATGCATTTGTTGAGAACACGGATTGCATGGACTAATTTCATTATCAGACTGGCCAGAGATAGTATGGTGAATGCAAGGGCTTCGTTTCAGGGACGGAGCCAAGACTTGGAGTTAAGGGGGGCAACTCTTTTGCTAGCTGTGTGCGGTGGCTCCGGCCTTTGAGTTTGCTGCTTTATTACTAAGGATTTTTGTTTGAAAATTTTTAAATAGCCAAGTTGTTTGTTCCGGGTAAAATAGATTGATTGGGCTTAATTTTTTTAGTTTTATTATTGGTAATTTTTGTTGTTGGGCTAATTTTTTTGGGTTTGTATATTTTGTTTTAGATAATTTTTTATGTCCTTTAAAAGGTGAAAAATGCCAAAACTACAAAATTTTTACAAATTGCTAATGTGGTGAGTGGTTATTGATAAGTAAAGAGTGATGCAAGTGTACGAATCAATAAGAATTTGCTACCCCAATAGTTTGTATAAATGTTGTAAATATGTTTGTGGGTATAACATTACTCTCAAAAGAATTGATGGCATTATTAAGGAGGACAAAGTGTAAGTTTATTGAACAAAATTGCTAAAATTAGTACCTATTAATATAGTAATATTTTTTTTAAAAAAAATTAGGGGGGGCCATTGCCCCCCCTAGTCCAATAACAACTCCGTCCATGCTTCCTTTGCAAGATCGGTGCAAAGACTTTTTCAGAGTACTTTGGCTTTTCAACACTGTTATAATAATGGCGATGAGATATTCATCGACATTTTCCCCCCAAGCCAATTTTCAGCTTTAGAGGTGGTGCATTGCTTTTTTCCATTTCGAAACACTGTTGCTTTGGTTTGTTTAAGTTTGCATGCTCCTTTCATCCACATGAGAGCTAGTGAGATGCATATGCCAATTCCCCTATTTTTTAATGAAAGATAGGCTCTGCTAGTTGGTCTCAGGATAACATTTTCCCTCCTTAAACTTTTGTTTGGATTTTCTTTTCCTGGGCATTTGTCAATAGTGTGTAATTTTGAATTATCTTCTCATTCCAGTTCTCTACTTTATTGCTTATTTAGTTTGCCACTTTGGATTGGTGGGTTGTTTTTTATTTTGGGTTTTGTTTTGTTTTGTTGTGTTTTAGGGGATACCAAAGTTCTACATTATAATAGTCTATTGTCATGTACTTTATTGCAATAGTCTATTGCCATATACTTTATCGCAATAGTGGGCAACAAATTTTTTTTCGTTGCAATAGAGGTTTATTGCAATAATTTGAAGTTTATTGCAACAAAAACCCCCAAATGCAATATTAAGAGATTTTGATGATTATATAATGGATGATGCGGGTCATGTGGTTGCTAACATGATGATAATGTTGTTTATAATGATCAATTGTACTGTTATGGTAACCTAAAGCAACAAAAATTTTATTGCAACAAATTGTAACAATAGTATTTTTTGTTGCAATAAATTATTTTTAATAATAATAAAAATATTTTATTGCAACAAAACTTTTGTTGTAACAGTCTATTGCCAACAGTCCTTATCACAATATTGGGCAACATAATTTTTTTTGTTGCAATAGAGGTTTATTGCAACAATTTGAAGTTATTTGCAACAAAAAATTTCGTTGCAATTAGGATTATTTCTTGTAGTGATTTGTAATTTGGTACTTTATTAGTAATTTCACTAATTTGTATCAAAAATTACTTTTTTTTTTCTTAAATGTTTCTTTAATATATATTATGAATTATAATTATGTGTATTTTTTAGTATTTTTTTAATCAAAAAGTAGGATCTTACTATCCTTGTACTGATCCTATACAACATCTCTCATACTCACCACATGCTTTATTTCCCGCTTTGTACTATTTCTCACACTCACGCACACGCACACCCACATCCACACCCAAGAACTTCCTCTGGGTCTCTCTCACTTAGAACCAAAAAAAATCTCTCTCACACCCATTTCAGAGACCACTCAAAATCTCTCATACTCACCACACCACCATGTATGTGAAGGAAATTCTATCGAATTTGCCTTGGATTCTTCAAGCTCGGAGAATTGTTGTTGGAGATGGAAAGTTTTTTGATCATTCCTTCCTTTCTTTCTTTCTTTTTTCTTTTTGAAGTTTCTTTCTCTCTTTCTTTTTGTACTAAAATTATTATTATTATTATTTTATATGTTGTTGTCGTTTCAGTGATTCCCGCTAATACATTTCGTCAGGAACTAGATGAATATGCGGCTAGAATGGGTGCTTTCATGGGTAATTAAGTTATATTGGGTTAGATTCTATTGGATTCTTTTAATTGGTTTTGTTTTGAGAAATGGTTTAATGGGTTTGTATTTGTCAGGGGGACAGCAATGGTCTCGGGAGTTTTTTGATGCCGTGTGCAAGGACTTCAACTTGGGCCATAGGGAAATATCAGAAATACTCCAAGGCTAAGAGGATTTTACGCCAAAATTGGAGAGCTTTTGCTACTATATTGCGAAGCCATCTGCGTCCTACATCAAGAATGCATTTGTTGAGAACGCGGATTGCATGGAATAATTTCAGTTTTAGACCGGCCAGAGAGAGGATGGTGAGTGCAAGGGCTTCGTTTGCAAGATCGGTGCAAAGACTTTTTCAGAGTGCTGTGGCTTTTCAACACTGTTATAATAATGGCGATGAGATATTCATTGACATTTTCCCCTCGAGCCAGTTTTCAGCTTTAGAGGTGGTGTGTTACTTATTTCTATTTTAGAACACTATTGCTTTGGTTTGTTCAAGTTTGCATGCTCCTTTCATCCACATGAAAGCCAGTGAGATGCATATGCCAATTCACCTATTTTTTAATGAAAGATAGGATCTGCTAGTTGGTCTCAGGGTAAAATTTTCCCTCCTTAAACTTTTGTTTGGATTTTCTTTCCCTGGGCATTTGTCAATAGTGTATTTTGAATTATCTTCTCATTCCAGTTCTCTACTTTATTGCTTATTTAGTTTGCCACTTTGGATTGGTAGGCTGTTTTTTATTTTGGGTTTTGTTTTTTTTTGTTTTGTTGTGTTTTAGGGGATACCAAAGTTTTACATTATAATAGTCAATTGTCATATACTTTATTGCAATAGTCTATTGTCATATACTTTATCGCAATAGTGGGCAACAAATTTTTTTCGTTGCAATAGAGGTTTATTGCAACAAAAACCCCCAAATGCAATATTAAGAGATTTTGAGGATTATATAATGGATGATGCGGGTCATGTGGCTGCTAACATGATGATAATGTTGTTTATAACGATCAATTGTACTATTACGGTAACCTATCGCAACAGAAATTTTGTTGCAACAAATTGAAGCAATAGTATTTTTTGTTGCAATAAATTATTTTTAATAATAATAAAAATATTTTATTGCAACAAAACTTTATTGCAACAAAATTTTTGTTGTAACAGTCTATTGCCAAAAGTCTTTATCACAATATTGGGCAACATAATTTTTTTTGTTGCAATAGAGGTTTATTGCAACAATTTGAAGTTAATTGCAACAAAAAATTTCGTTGCAATAAGGATTTTTTCTTGTAGTGATTTGTAATTTGGTACTTTATTAGTAATTTCACTAATTTGTATCAAAAATTACCTTCTTTTTTTAATTATGTTTCTTTAATATATATTATGAATTATAATTATGTGTATTTTTTAGTGGTTTTTTAATCGGAAAGTAGGATCTTACTATCCTTGTACTGATCCTATACAATATCTCTCATACTCACCACACGCTTTATTTCCCACTCTGTACTATTTCTCACACTCACCCATGTCCACACCCAAGAACTTCCTCTGGGTCTCTCTCACTTAGAACCGAAAAAAATCTCTCTCACACCCATTTCAGAGACCACTCAAAATCTCTCATACTCACCACACCACCATGTATGTGAATGAAATTCTATCGAATTTGCCTTGGATTCTTCAAGCTCGGAGAATTGTTGTCGGAGATGGTAAGTTTTTTGATCATTCCTTCCTTCCTTCCTTTCTTTCTTTTTTCTTTTTGAAGTTTTTTTCTCTCTTTCTTTTTGTACTAAAATTATTGTTATTATTATTTTATATGTTGGTGTCGTTTCAGTGATTCCCGCTAATACATCTCGTGAGGAACTAGACGAATATGCGGCTTGTATGGGTGCTTTCATGGGTAGTTAAGTTATATTGGGTTAGATTCTATTGGATTCTTTTAGTTGGTTTTGTTTTGAGAAATGGTTTAATGGGTATGTATTTGTCAGGGGAACAACAATGGTCTTGGGAGTTTTTTGATGCTTTGTGCAAGGACTTCAACTTGGCCGTAGGGAAATATTAGATATACTCCAAGGCTAAGAGGATTTTACACCAAAATCGGAGAGCTTTTGCTACTATATTGCGAAGCCATCTGCGTCCTACATCAAGAACGCATTTGTTGAGAATGTGGATTGCATGGAGTAATTTCATTTTCAGATCAGCCAGAGAAAGGATGGTGAGTGCAAGGGCTTCGTTTGCAAGGTCGGTGCAAAGACTTTTTTAGAGTGCTGTGGCTTTTTAACACTGTTATAATAATGGCGATGAGATATTCATCGACATTTTCCCTCCGAGCCAGTTTTCAGCTTTAGAGGCGGTGCATCGCTTATTTCCATTTCAGAACACTGTTGCTTGAAGTGTGCATAACATCCTATGGAATTTACCATGGATCATTAAAGCTTGGAGTATTGCTGTTGGAAATGATAATTTTTTTTTAATCTTTCCTTCCTTCCTTTCATTATTTTTGAAATTTCTTTCTCTATCTTTCTTTTCCCACTAAAATTGAAATTTTGTTTGTTCTTGTTTTTGTCACAAGGGTTGCTGCTGATACATCTCGTGTGGAACTTCAATAATTTTTGCTATTAGTTTCCTCCAATATTTTATTAATTTTCCTTACAAAAAATTGTAATCTTCCATGTTCAATATTATAGACAAAATAGAAAGACAATTTGAGTGGTGAAGTGATCTAATCATACTATATGTATTTTATAATTTAAAAATTGCATGATATATTGGCTGATACAGATAGTCAAGTTTCATGCCTACTTAAGAATGTAAATATCATTTCCAAAATAAAGGTAAATATCCTTCAATTAGGGAAAGAGTTTCTAACACAAACGCACACCACAACTCCACTCAAAAGCTATGGTAACTTTTAAGGGAGGGTAGGACAAATTATACTATACACAACACACTCTCTTAAGCAATGTGGGACAATTACCATTTTTTTTTTTTTTTGAGAAACAAACACACACACACAGAGGGGAGAGGGAAAATGGTTTTTCTTTATATTCTTGATTGTGTGTTAATATATATATATATATATATATATATATTTTCTATGTTGGACTTGTTCCAACTATTGCAAAGTAACTAAATTTGAGTAAGAATACCGTATTTCAATAATTGTTTCCCATATAAATCTTATAAAAATGACAATAAAATTTCATTATATATAAAGAATTAATGCACCACCTAATATAAATAATTGAACAAAATAAATGTAGTTATCCTATTAATGATCTCAAATAAAAATAGTTTCTTATATAAAATTCATAAAAAATAATCATATAAATTCCTCTAATATAAATAATAAATGCACAACTATAGATAATTAATATATACATTTACTGTATTGGCTAATACAATGAAATAATACTTTGATATAAATAAAAATTTTGATGAGTTGAAAGTCTAAATGAAGAAAATTTCAAAAAAAAAAAAAATGCAAACTTTGTTGAGGTGAAAGTCTAAATAAAGAAAATTTAAAAAAATGCACCACATGGCTATAGAGTATTATTTCGTTGGATTAGCCAATAGAGTAAATGCATATATTAATTATTTATATTTGTGCATTAATTATTTATATTAGAGGAATTGGATTCGATCAATACGAGAGAGAGAGAGATCCAATGTGACCACTATTCTAATTTCTGTCTAACTTCACTTACAACATGATTGGAATAACTTAACTAGAAGTACAACCTATAGATAACATTTTAATACCATGTATGAAGTATAAATTCCTGAATACAAGGTCCTCTAAGGGTCTGTTTGGGATCCGCTTATTTTGCTGAAACTGAAATTTTTTTACTGAAAGTACTGTAGATAAAGGTAAAAGTTAGCTGAAAGAGTATAGTGAGACGCATGAATAGTACAAAAAAGTGCAGTGGGACCCATAAATAATAGTAAAATAAGCTGACAAAAAATAAGCTATCCAAACAGACACTAAGAGGGTGTTTGCGTTTGGATAGGATTCATTGGAAAAAGAAAAGAATGGAAAGGAAGGAAAGTAGTGAGTTATTTCTAATTCAGAGTATTGGGCATGCAATGGACAAGGATATTAAGGAAATGACATGTTGGATATACATCATATTGTAATAATCTTTCAATGCCTCTCATGTCAAGGGGATTGAGAAGAAAAAAGAAATTTTGTCATGAAATTGGTAGAATGCACTTGGTACAGTCTACTAACCACACAATTCAGCATATGAATCCCATGCCTATGCCAAGCAATATACTACTGCCCATTAATTTATTTTAACTGAAATAGAGCAGCAGCACATGGAAACAAGGTTGAACAGAACACAAAATTGTGGCTTGGCTAGAAGATGCATGTCATGAAGAATACTAGAATGTGAAAGGCCATTTTTCTAAACTTGTAAGCAAAAATCTCAATGGCACAATCAATTTCACGAAAACTAGCAATCATTGAGGTTCAAACAACGCATCCAGGTGCTTTCAGAACTAAATGAAATGCAAAGGAGCACAAAACCTATAATAAGGTTAGATTATAGCCTCTTGAAGCATTCTCTATTAAATTCGTCTTCCTACACTGACCATGTTTTCCATTAAAGTATACGAAATTTAATTTGTCACATTACCCAGCAGTAGGGGGGTAATACTTAGGTAGTCCTAGGACAGTGCTTCGGGCTCTCACATAGTGGGTGGGCCCTATGGTGGGACCCACATGTGGGGCCCACCTACATTGTGAGAGCCTGGAGCATTGCTTAGGGACTAAGTTTTTCCTGTGGTAGGGAGCCTCATTAGGCAAAAGTGACCAAGTCTTTGTGAATTTCTCTAGAACAAAAAGACACCAAAGTAAGCAATAGCTGAAATGCCATTGCAGAAAAATCTACTAGCTCTCACTCTACATAGATTAATAACAAAACCTCCCCCAAAAGTCTATCACAATTCCGCTGCATAACAAAAATCAATGATTTACTGATCCATCAATAAATGACAGAGATTGAAGAGGAATAAAAAATTGAAATTCAACAAAGATATCATCGATAAAAGGCGTAATATCATATTCTCTGAATTACACATAACATTAGGAGCACAATAATTCTAAAACACATTTCCACTATTTAATGAAACTAGGCTCTCCACATAGAGCAGAGCGCAGCGTGGGTAGAACGAGTTTGGAAGCCCTGAATGTTGAAGATTCTTAATTTCTTGAGAACCAATGTTATACAAAGCTACTGTATGATCTTCATTGTCACGCAGTAGAATAAGCTCTTCATTCTTGAAAAATCCTAGTGGTCTCCGAATTCCTTCGAGGGGTCCTACAACAAGTTGTTTGGTCCAAATCCTCGACCCATATTCGCGCATCACCCATATATTGAAGTATTTCTCTGGTATTTTACGACAAGCATTAAAAAACAATAAGACCAAGGCAATTATTGAACAAAGCAAGCTCTTTCATAAAAGAAAAAACAGTGCTGTCCCGCTGTGGGAGACTTTGTTTATTAAACACCCCATTTGGCAACCTTATTAATCCACACACCTCATGGCTCATGTCAAAGGATACAATTACCTCAGTATACTTACGATTTCCATTGTCGTCAGTGACAGAGGAACCATACCAATGATGAACTCCATTTAAGAATGCAAAATTACAATAATCTAGCAATGTGATGTTTGAATGATCAATAGCAGCAGGGTTCATTATTTGCCTCCAGAAACCAGTACTTAGGTCGTAAACATGAACAACATTGCAGCTTTGTGTGATTCCCGCATATGTCCCCTATAATTGACAATTCTAACCACTTTATAGATATTAGAATTGTGGTCATGACCAAATCCATATCTGACAGTAGGGTTGCATGGAGAAGGTTGTAGTGCAAGATGGGCAGGACACTTAGGGACTCTGGGATAACGAACAACCTTAGATTCTCTAATAGTCGGATTCCACAAGAAAAAGCCAGAGAGGCCACTATAAAAGGTACTGCCAACCAAATTATGCCGTTGATGCAAGCAAACAATTCTATCTTATGAAGGTTGGCCACCTTCCTGTCCACAATCTCCTTTGTGCCAGCAATGCGCACTCCTTGAGAATCAACATTTTTAGGATGAGGATGCACGGACAGTCCCCAAGGTGCACCAGGTCGCAGCTCGCGACGACAAGATCTGCATTTGTTTGTAAACGGTGGCGCTGCTGTTTGGCAATGAAACTTGGGTTTCGAAAGAAAGTAGCACACTGTAGCAGTGGACCGTGAATTTTAACGCACTTGAAACGTGTTAGAGATTTCACTGGAAGTCATGAGAGGATCTCTTCCAACAAGTCTTCTGTTAAATAGGGCGTCAACCTGGATCTGAACCTGGAACCTGGATCTGAACCTCGACTCCTCCGTTCCATGTTTGATTATAGACATTGACCCGTATTTAATTCGCTCTAATAATTGCTTTCGCCTCTCGCTTAAATGTGAAGTTTTTGTTTTTGTTTTGTTTTTTTTTAAGAACTGCTTAAATAGATAAATGTGAAATGAAAACCCTAATGTAAAGTACAAGTTTGGTCTCTAACATTTATATTGTTTTTCAATTTGATCTCTATCATTTCAAATGTGTTAATTTAGTCTCTAACATTTTGGTATCATGTCAAAATAGTCACTGCTACTAAGTAGTGGATGGAAAAAGCTGACATGACTAATGGTGATATTAAAATATTATTTTTTTATGCCATATAAGCTGCCACGTAGGATGCCACAAGTCCTTAAAATTTTCAGATTTTGTGATATTAAAATATTTAGAATTAGTTTATTTTCAGATTTGAAAATTTTTCTTTTCTTTTTCTTTGATTTCTTGGTAACCAAACACAAGCACACATGATAAACTTAGAGAAAAAATAGAGGAAGCCCAATTAAGCAGGACCCATATCCACTCATCAAAAACTCACCAAGAGGATTGATTTCACCGAGAACTCTCTTGGCACATCTTCCGAGCCCTAATAATATGCAAGTAATTCAAGTCGTTGCCTAATGATGCCAATCATGATCCTCCACATGCCAAGCAAATCAACTAAACATCATTGCCACATACACAATCAGTGACGTAACCCCCTAAATCTCCTCTTGAGGAAATTTGCCATTTAGCATTATTTTTGGAACAATTTAGTTAATTGTTAAGTTTGCAAAACTATTTTGCAAACTAACATCTCAAGAGTCTGAAACTCACAAATTTTTTTAGAATTGCTTAAATAGTTAAATGTGAAATGAAAACCAAAATGGTTTTTTTTTTTTTTTTTTTTTTTTTTTTAAACTCATGAATTTTTTATTATATAGAATTAAAACCTAACTCGTGTTTCTAAAAAGTAACTAGTAGCTTTTTTCATTTGGAGAATAAACTAACTCATATCTTACATTGGGGCATAATAAAACTAAAATTGTACTGGTAGTTCACTTCTTATGTTGCGCCACATAAGTTTTAGGGTCCATTAAGTTTGGAGATAGAGAAAAGTGACATTATGAAAAATATTTTAATTTTCTTCATTTATGTTTGGTTTAGCGATGGAAAAGTGGAGGGTGAAAGATTTTTTTTGTTTAGTTGAGAAGAAAAGTGAGAAGATGAAAAATGTAATTTAAACAAATTAACTTGATGAGGTACGATATCAATTAGTTGTATGCTCCAAACACAATGGTGAATCAACAATTTGAAAAGAGAGGAAAAGACTATCAGAGTGCACTGGTGTGGTGTCGGCTAAGCAACTTTTGACAGTCAAGTCAATATTTCTCTCAATGACTCAAAAATAGGAAGTGGATGAATAGTTGTGCATGCTTTTGCTTGGGGAGGTCTAGTCCTTTATATAGAGAACTTGGAGTGGGTCTACTAATTAGGTACCACTACCATTGTTGGAGAGGTGTGCATGGTTTTGATACTCGGACCGTTCATCGAACCTTAAAAGGAAGATGTTTAAGGTTTTTAAGGTTGGACTGAGGTTGAACCGTGATGATGTCATAATTAATTTAATAATTATTTAAAATATAAAATAATATATTAAATTAGTATAAATATAAAATTTGACTAAAATAATCCAAAAAATATAAAGACCATTTTTCAAATGTATTTTTCATATCACAACTTCTATTACAGTGTTCAAAAATCAACGCAATATTATCAATTGTTAAATATAATAATAATAATAATAATAATAATAATAATAAAAAGAAAAAGAAAAATTATTTGTTTACAATATACTTTCAAGTTAAGATTTAAATTATAGATTAAATAAATGCTTACAACATTATACACTTTTATGCAAATATGTATATGTGGGGCCTAAGAATTCGGTGACCCCGGCCAACTTTATAGTCAACCCAAGGCCCATGCCGAGGATGGAGAAACGTCCGAGTACGATCGAAACGTCTTAGTTCTTTGGCTCACTCTCTACAAATTCATTGTATTGAGCTAGTTGGGTCTGAGTCCACTCGTCCAGTGAAAAAGTGCTCAAATCCAGTCCCTACAATTGGCGCTGTCTGTGGGGAGAACTTGTGTTAGTGAGTGCAATGGTCAATTGTTCCTATGTTGCTAGCTTGCGTAAAGTTAGGCAATTTTTCGTTGTCTCCAACGACACCTATTCCGAGTCCCATAAAAAAAGAAAAAGAAAACAACACAACCGCTCAAGAAACAGTTGTTGCAGAAAAATGAAAGATTCAGAAAATGAAGCAAGTAAATAGTGCATCCTTTTTTATTAAATAAAGGAAAAGTACATCATACGCCCAATGACTTAGACAAGCTTGTTCTAAATCTAACTATAACAATATGGGCTTAAGCAGGCTTGTTCTAAAGCTAACTATAAAAAGAAAGGCTGAGGCAGGCTTGTTTTAAGGCTACCAACAGCAACCAAGCCAATAGGGGCTTGTTTTAAGTGCCCGACTGCCCCGTCCCAAGATGTTCCCTTGATTCTCTCCCAGTTGCATGATAATTAAGCAATGGAGGCGGCAACACTTGGGCATCAACCATTCCGCGATCCTACGAATCTCCATCGATAAGTAAACTGAACGCAAATCACTACTAGCTTGAAGGGCAGACAAAGACGCATACTGGAGAAAAATGTTATATTTCTCACGAACCACACCCGCTTTGGCTCTCGGTTGAAGAAGGAGGGTCTTCCTTCTTGCGTGATTGAAAGGTAAGAACATCTTTAGCCTCCACCTCCTTTGCCTCAACTGCGTCGTCCAGGGTCTAGGCGGCGTTCTTGGTTCCTGAAAGGGGCTCGGCTTCCTTGCCCTGACCTCCATCCAAGGCCATCCTATTCCCCTAAGCCTTGATTACAATCCTGGCAAAGTTCTTAGAGATGCTTAGAAGGTTGGGAGCTCAGAATTCCTGTTGAACTAAAGGATTCGTGAAATGTGAAAGGACGATTCCCCTAGAGAGCCTTATATAGAAGGCAAAGGTTGGTGGGAATTAATCCGCACGAAATTCGAAGGAAGAATTACCAGCGACATTAATCCCGATCAATTTTCAAAGAGGCCACCAATCGTTGGATCTGCGTTAATCCACAAAGATATTAATGAGGGCGTGCCTCGCATACCGAAGCGTCAAGCACACAACTCGAACAGCCAAAAGAAGCCTCGTAATGAGAAGTGGCGAAAAATTGGCACAATGGGGCTACTATCGCACATAAAGGCGGAGGGAAGAGCCGCCCTTGTCCAGGTCAATGTTGGGCTAATTGCCTAGTTTGAGGGGAAACCCCCTCTCGGTAAGGCGAGGCCAAGACAGTTATCGCCCTAGAAGCAGACATTCCAACGTTGAGGACAAGTTCCTTCACTCCGAACAGTAGCAATGAAGTGCTAGACAGAACCAAGGTCTTGCACGATCCACGGACTCAAACCTATGGGGAAACTAGTTGCTTTAAAAGACTAAGTGCTAGATAGAACTAAGGTCTTGCATGGTCTTCGACTCAAACCTATGGGGAAACTAGTTACTTCAAAAGACTAAGTGCTAGACAGAACCAAGGTCTATGGGGAAACTAGTTACTTCCAAAGACTAAGTGCTAGACAGAATCAAGGTCTTGCATGGTCCACAGACTCAAACCTATGGGGAAACTAGTTACTTCAAAAGACTAAGTGCTATACAGAACCAAGGTCTTGCATGGTCCTTGGACTCAAATCTATAGGGAAACTAGTTACTTCAAAAGACTAAGTGCTAGACAGAACCAAGGTCTTGCATGGTCCTCAGACTCAAACTTATGGGGAAACTAGTTACTTCAAAAGACTAAGTGCTAGACAGAACCAAGGTCTTGCATGGTCCTCTGACTCAAACCTATGGGGAAACTAGTTACTTCCAAAGACTAAGTGCTAGATAGAATCAAGGTCTTGCATGGTCCTCAGACTCAACCTATGGGGAAACTAGTTACTTCAAAAGACTAAGTGCTAGACAGGACTAAGGTCTTGCATAGTCCTCGGACTCAAACCTATGGGGAAACTAGTTACTTCCAAAGACTAAGTGCTAGACAGAACCAAAGTCTTGCATGGTCCTCGGACTCAAATCTATAGGGAAAATAGTTACTTCAAAAGACTAAGTGCTAGACAGAACCAAGGTTTTGCATGGTCCTCGGACTCAAACCTATGGGGAAACTAGTTACTTCAAAAGACTAAGTGCTAGACAGAACCAAGGTCTTGCATAGTCCTCGGACTCAAACCTGTGGGGAAACTAGTTACTTCAAAAGACTAAATGCTAGACAGAACCAAGGTCTTGCATGTTCCTCGAACTTAAACCTATGGGGAAACTAGTTACTTCCAAAGACTAAGTTCTAGACAGAACCAATGTCTTGCATGATCCTCGGACTCAAACCTATGGAGAAACTAGTTACTTCAAAAGACTAAGTGCTAGACAGAACCAAGGTCTTGCATGATCCTCGGACTTAAACTTGTGGGGAAACTAGTTACTTCAAAAGACTAAGTGCTAGACAGAACCAAGGTCTTGCATGATCCTCAGACTTAAACTTGTGGGGAAACTAGTTACTTCAAAAGACTAAGTGCTAGACAGAACCAAGGTCTTGTATGGTCCTCGGACTCAAACTTATGGGGAAACTAGTTACTTCCAAAGACTAAGTGCTAGACAGAACCAAGGTCTTGCATGGTCCTCAGACTCAAACCTATGGAGAAACTAGTTACTTCAAAAGACTAAGTGTTAGACAAAACTAAGGTCTTGCATGGTCCTTAGACTCAAACCTATGGGGAAACTAGTTACTTCAAAAGACTAAGTGCTAGACAGAACCAAGGTCTTGCATGGTCCTCGGACACAAACTTATGGGGAAACTAGTTATTTCCAAAGACTAGATGCTAGACAGAACCAATATCTTGCATGGTACTCGGACTCAAACCTATGGAGAAACTAGTTACTTTAAAAGACTAAGTGCTAGACAGAACTAAGGTTTTGCATAGTCCTCGGACTCAAACCTATGGAGAAACTAGTTACTTCTAAAGGCTAAGTAACTAGTTACTTCAAAAGACTAAGTGCTAAACAGAACTAAGGTCTTGCATGATCCTCGGACTCAAACCTGTGGGGAAACTAGTTACTTCAAAAGACTAAGTGCTAGACAGAACCAAGGTCTTGCATAGTCCTCGGACCCAACCTGTGGGAAACTAGTTACTTCTAAAGACTAAATGCTAGACAGAACCAAGGTCTTGCATGGTCCTCGGACTTAAACCTATAGGGAAACTAGTTACTTCAAAGGACTAAATACTAGACAGAACCAAGATCTTGCATGGTCCTCGGACTCAAACCTATGAGGAAACTAGTTACTTCACAAGACTAAGTACTAGACAGAACCAAGATCTTGCATGGTCCTTGGACTCAAACCTATGGGGAAACTAGTTACTTCAAATGGCCAAGTACTAGACAGAACCAAGGTCTTGCATGGTCCTCGGACTCAAACCTATTGGGAAACTAGTTACTTCACAAGACTAAGTACTGGACAGAACCATGGTCTTGCATGGTCCTCGGACTCAAACCTATAGGGAAACTAGTTACTTCACAAGACCAAATACTAGACAGAACCAAGGTCTTTCATGGTCCTCGGACCCAAACCTGTGGGGAAACTAACTACTTTCCACAAAACGGAGCGTGAGCATTCACCTAAGTTACAAGCGCAGCTAGAGGGGAGTCTGGCACCTCGGACCATTTGCCCTAACATGCTTCGATAAAAGTGTGGAGCGAAAAGAAGCCCATGAGCATCACTTAAAGCATTTCAAGTGCTGAAACGCTCTCCTAGTCTCGACAAGTTTATGAAAGGCGTGTGTTTGCATAAAGTGCACGTTGTAAACCAGAACCCTTTGTGATTCATCTAAAGGGGAAGCGAGTTGCATTGCTGAGACTGTTCGGTTTTCGGTTAAAACCTAAAGCAAAATTTACATCATGGGTCCATCATTTCCGATTGTATAAGTGCTACTGGGACACCGCTAGGATTAACTGAGCATTGAGCAAAGCATTAAAGCATAGTAAATAAAGGAAAACGTCATTCAAAGAAATAAACGCAGGCGATTGGGTACATTACACAAAAAATAGTCTCATTACAATATCGCCGAGACAGAAAAATAAAATAAAATGAAAAGAAGAGAAGATTAAAATGGCCCAAGTCGACAAAAGAAGATAGCCCGTCAAGATGGCCTATTTCTTCAACTTGATAGACAGCTTGTCCTTGGGGGTTTGCCGAGAGGTTGCGTCTGATGCCTTGGGATCTTGGCTCGGAGGAGCAAATTCAGAGAACTCTTTCTCTGCAGGGTGAGCCTGAGAGTCAGTAGGTGTTGCTTGGGAGTCAGCAGGAGGCATCACCACATCCTAGGGCACTTCTTTGTTACTGGTTTCCTCTTTCTCCAGTGCCCCTTGGTGCTCAGTCTCCTTGGCAGGCTTGCTAGTTGAAATTGGATCCTGGGCAGCACTGGCCTGGCCTTCGTCTGTCGCCTTAGATGCGGAGTTTGCCTCGGAGCTAGGAGGTGTAGCCTTACGGATGGCAAAAGGGCAGTATACACACCTCGCCTTCCACAGGACAGATGAAGCCTCAACCCCAGCTTGCTTAAGGGCTTCATTCCAAGTCTGGGAGCAGTAACGTCTGCACACCTCAGGTACTTGGGCCTTGAGGTTGGCCTCGGTTTCAGCCATCCCTGAAGCGAAAGCTTCCTCCTCGGCTTCCTCCTTAGAGCTTTCAGCCTCTGTCCTCGTGAACACAGCCTCTGCTTTAGCCCTCAGGGCCTCGTCCTTGGCTCACTCGGCGACATTTCTGGCCCCTCTGCCTCAACCAGCTTCTTTTTCAAATTAACAATCTGCAGCTGATCCTCAACCTCTCGCAAGCGCCCTGTCTGGTCCTCGGCCTATTTCTAAGCTCCAGCTAGGCCGGATACTGCTCTGTCTCTGGCCCTCGTCATCTCCTTCAGTTCCTCCCTTGCCTTCTTGAGGTCAGACTCGGAGTCCTTAACGGTCCGCATGGCATCCAAGCGCTTGTTGCGCTCCTAATCCAAGGCTCGGCTCTGGTTGTTGGCCTCTTCCACAAACCTGTAGGTGGCCTGGACAGCCTGCCAATCGGAACAAGTACACGATAAGCTAGAGACCAAGGA
Source organism: Quercus ilex subsp. ballota (assembly GCA_032727855.1). NCBI lineage: Eukaryota > Viridiplantae > Streptophyta > Magnoliopsida > Fagales > Fagaceae > Quercus > Quercus ilex. The sequence goes on from CM064910.1 coordinate 59,434,937, forward strand.
ACAAAAGTTAGTAGAATCATAAGAGTCAGAGGTCTTATCATGCCCAAATACCTTTTGAGGCTGAGGAAGACCTCGTGCCCCCTCAAGTTCCCCAGCTCGGTCATGTCGCTGGGAAGCAGTAAAGCCCTCTCCAGTGCGTCGGCCACATAGGTGCCTTCTCCCCCTCGGAAGTCCCTGAGGGAGGCGCCATCCATCAAAGTCTCCCCAAGGAGCATTAGGGCAGGGAGCCAGGCTTGGGGCTCAGGCTGTGTGGCGACCTCTTGGCCCTAGTGCCCGGTCTTTTGCTGTTTAGGAGGCCGGCGAGTTTCGCCCTTCTCCTGAGAGGAATGAGATTTGTCTTCCCTCATGGGACGTTTGCCTTTGTCCTTTTTATGTTTAGGATCGGTGGGCTCGGGCCTTAGTGGTAAACTTAGTTGAGGAGGAAGAAGTGGAAGCTTCGACTGGGCAGAAGACGACCTAGTCTGCACAGGCTGAGGCTTGGGCTAAGGGGGAGGAAGCTTGGATTGTTGCTTCCTCAGCACGTCCTTCCCCAGCTGGCCCTCAATCAGATCAAGCAGGCTGGTCTGAGGCTTCCTCTTGAAACCTATCTCGGCCTGAGAAGAAACCCCTTCTGACAAGATACTTGCTTCAGTCAAGTTGGGGTCGCCTAGGTTGCTAGAGGGGTCCTTGGACGGATTCACTTGGTCGAAAGCTCTAAATTCGTCCTCGGACGTATCCAAATCAGCAACTTTCTCTTCTCCCACTGCTCTTTCTCCCTCTTCCCCTACAGCCTAATGTGATGAAGAAGGGCTTGACAATGGGACGCCCTTTGGTATAGAAGACCCCTCAGGGAGTAAAAACCGGTGCTCCGCTACGATGATTTTGTGAAGCCAAGGATCTTTGGCTCTGATCATGTACTTCAGAGCCGAGAAGGACTTTTGGATTGAATTGTACCTGAGGATCTTGTGAGCAGCCCTAACTTGATTGTCGGTTTCGTTCATGAAGATCTCCGCCCTTAGTACGGTCTCTAAGTCTTCCTTGTTGACCAAATGAAAATGTCGTTCGAAGGTGTGTGGATCTGCAAAAAAGAAAGCATATTCTTATTCGCAACCAAACAACGCCAACTACAATAATACAAAATATCAAGTCCTCCCCCGCTCTAGGTACCCCACCTGGTGTCCCCTCTTCTGTTGGACAGTGAAGGCCGTCGTGCCACTCCTCGAACACAATGAGAAAATCCTTATTCAACCCTTTGCTAGACTCGGGGAGACACTAAATGAGCCTAACCTAATCTTCCCTCGTCTTCATGTAATAGGACTTACCCTTCAGGTGTTGGAGGTTATAGCACCAATTTACGTCATGATGGGTTAACCTCAACCCCATCTTCTCGTTTAAGGCATCCACACAACCCAGGATCCTAAACACGTTAGTGGTGCACTAGGTAGGGGCTAATCGGAAGTGTCTAAGGTAGTCCCTCAAAACTGGCCCCATAGAGATTCTCATACCACCTTCAAGGAAGGTGATTATGAGAATCACTACTTCACCCACCTCCCTTCTGATGTACCAATACCCTTCCTCGCAGTACCTCAAACTCACATTAATCGGTATCCTATAATTGGCGATAAATTTCTCCATCGCCTCCTCAGACTCGACCAATTTCTTAAACTTACCCATCCTAAAGAACGGCTAAAAGGCTTAGGGAAGAACGAAAGAAAGAGAGAAATAAGGGGGAAAGGAAGTCAGAAAGGAGAAAACGTGAGGAAGAAAACTTACAAAAATGAGGAAAAGCTCCTAGGACAGGCTTTTTATGTTGCACAGAGACGCAAGTTGAGTTGGAGACTTGACCAGATTCAGGGTGCATGCGCAAGAACTCTTGAATGCAAAAGTAAAGAAACAAATTGGTTCAAATGGGTATTTATACCTTCAATTAAAAACAACTGTGCGGATTTTCCCGCCCATAAAGCTAAAAGATCCCTATCGTTGGATTGTCATCACACCGTTGAACGTGGGGAGCGCAGAGCTGCCAGAATTTAATGAGGGTGAGCGCCGTATACCGAAGCGCCAGAAACGTGCCTTGGACAGGTGAAAAGACTCTAGCGCTGACGTTGGACAAGACTGGACAAGCCACGACAAAGGCCAGAGGATATCAAAATCCTCCTCCTCGTCCGAAGAGCCGAATAACATGATTTTGAGGGGCTATTGTGGGGACTAAGAATTTGGCAACCCTAGCCCACTTTGCGTTAAGCCCAAGCCCCATGCCGAGGATGGAGAAACGTCCAAAGATGATCAAAGAAAGCCCAAGTTGCCAAGAAATATTGCCGAGAACGATCCTGTCCTCAGCTTGCCGAGGTCGTAGATAGGAAAAGTGGCGCGCCATCAAAGGTAGCCTTCCAGGGCATCTCAAGAGAAAGGTCAAGTACAATGTGTCTATGGAAGCATGGTGGAGGAATGATTCCAAGATAAACTGTCACCTCCACATTAAATGCCCACAACTAACGTTTTGGCCGCATTAATGAGGAAGTGACCCCTGAACAGAGTTGTCTAGGATACTACAACTCACAGGAGGCTTGATAAGGTGGCTGATGGAACAGGCAGTCAGACACAGTCTTAGATGATCAACAAGTGGAAGGCAAAGATCGTTTAGGGAGGACTACATAAGAGGAGAAACTAACCATGAAAGGGGGCTCCCGAAAAATGACTCTTAGCCCTTAATCATTAGAACAAAGCTCCTCGGACTGTGCCGAGGACAAACTCTTTTAGATAATTCCAAGTTCATCCCGGTTTGGTAGTTACAAACGCTATATTGATTGTTGCAATCCATACTAGTGCCTAGTTCTTTGGTTCATTCTTTATAAATTTATTGTATTGGGCTAGTTGGGTCTGAGTCCACTCGTTCAGCGGAAAAAGTTCTCAAACCCAGTCCCTACAGTATAATATTGTACACTCATTATAAATATATACAAAATTTTAAGCATTTTTTAATCTACAATTACATTGATAGTACAAAAGCAATAAATAAATTTAATATACGAAATTACAAATCGATGGGAATTGGTGGAGAAATTATAATGTCCTTGTGGTGGACCATGTCATTTTTGCCTAGCAGTCCACCATTCTACTAAGAGACTCTTACATGTTTAAAATTTTTTTTGACTCATTTTATGATAAAATTTGAAGTAAAAGATAAAAACATTAAATGCTATTTGTTAAAAAAAAAAAATTAATGAGAGTGCGAGGGTGAAACAAAATTTCTAAAGAGAGATACCGTTTAATTTCACAAGAGATCAAATTGAAATCTCTTCTCCCTCTTGATGATATTAGTTATGTAGCATCATCTTCTCCCTTAATCGGTAAGGTCTGGTTTTCCTATATGAACTTTCAGCCAACTCTATTTTTTTTTTCTTACGTTGAATCTTAGGTTTTTAGAAAGGTGTTTCCGGCTGATTTTTCTTGGTATTAGAAAGAATAGTTTGGTTTTCATTCCTTCGGTTTTAAATGGATATATTTTTTAAAGTTCTTATGTATGTAATAAATTTTTATTATTTTAAAGAAAATTAGACCAGAAATTTAATTTGGGAAGAAGCTGTTTGTAGATATATGGGATGTTTTTCCTTAAATTTTTGTATATACCCTTTTGATTGAGCTTATGAACCACTCTTGTTCCTATTCAAATCCATTGGTGATTATTGTTTCTTTGAAGTTTGGTTAAATTCATGAGGCTTTGAGTGTTTCTGCTGCGATTCAAACGAATTCTTTGTTGTTGGCCGTTAAAATCTCTAGAGGCCAAAAAGGCTGTAAAATTTTCTATTAAAATCAATAGAAAGATCATATTAGATTCCAAAACTTTCATAATCAATAGAAAGAGATCAAAGAAAAATGGCCAAGAAAAAGCCGTATACTAAGAGACACGTTTTTAGCTAATTTAATTTTATTGTCTTTCTTCTTTGCACAAGTACTGATATTTCTCTCAGTTTCTTTTATAGATGCTGGCCCATATAATATGAAGCACAACGCATTTAAGCTCAAGAATGCTGATATGCAACAGTATAAACTCTGTTTACAGAACAAGTGAAACTTAAAGTTGTTTATCATATTGTGGACCTTAAGGGTTAAAAGTGAGATCCAAAAGAGTTAAATGGATAAGGAGATTAATATTTGCATAGTCCGAGGCTGAGGATAGTTGTCTATATAAGTGCAATAGGGATGGTGGTGAGGTGAGAAGAGCAATGCAGTCCCCATGGAGGAAAGCTGCATTTCTGAAGTGCTTTCTCTGTCTACAAATTTGCCTAACTGTTCTTTCAAATGGAGATGTAGACAGACAAATCGTGCTTCTCATTTATTGGCTACCTAGTCTCTTAAACACAGGTTTTGGGGTAGTTTTAATATTGATTCTGGACCCAAGGCCCTTCTTGATGTAGTTTTTGTCTTTTTGAGGATAGTGGCGAGTCCTCTTCTTTTGTATCCTTTGTATTGCCTTGATGTTCACTGCTTTGTATTTTAATAAAATCTTCTTCTCTTAGCAAATAAAAATGACACAACACCTTGCCATGAGACAAATTTTTTGGCTTGTGGCAAAGAGGGCTTTTTAGAGTTGCTTTGTATATTTAATTTACATCCTTCACTATGCCGCGTTACACAGATTGTTCGAATTGGCTAAGTATACATATATTGGTTGTTGAAATGACCACAAATGCAAAATCCATACCTTATGTTTTGTTACCAACCAAGAAATGAATCCATTGTGTTCTCAAAACTCATTGTAACAGTACATAATTTGTTGATTTGTTTTTTTTTTTTTTTTTAAATTTTTTATTTAAATTTTTTATTTTTAATTTTTTATCAACCATCAGAAGTTTTACTAATTGAGCTAACTGGAATACATACACATTGTTGGTTTTGTTTTATTAGTTTTTTTTTTTTTTTTTTTTTTTGGGGTACGTTTTGAATTTTCCTTTTTGATTATGTAGTTGTATCCACCGCATGTCCGATAACTTGTTTTAGTTTAAATTTCAAAACGTTTGATTAAATTCTTGGAAGAGAATTGTTACTTGCAATTTATATATTGGTAAATGTGTTCTCTCTCTCTCTCTCTCAAATGAATTATTTATTCTATATTACTATTTAAGGGGTTTCTCCTATTTATATTCCTACTTTTAGATGTCTAAAGTATCCTCAAATCTGCCGGTTTAGAAAGTTTAAATAATAGAGTTACACATATAAAAACTTCTAAATTTTAGATAAATTAAAAAAAAAAAAAACGGTTTCTTCCTTCTACATATTGTATTATAGTCCTAGACTCTAGCTTTAGAAAAGGAAAAAAAAAAAAAAAAAAGGTAAATTACAAATTTAGTCCATATCTTTTTCACTATATGTATTTTGTGATTGGTATGATGAATTATTTAATAGTGGTGAGACGACCTATTTTAGTACAGGAACATTTCAAAATAAATATGTTTCTTTTGAAGTAGAGTTAATGTATTTTATCAATGGTATGTTTTGTAGATCATTAAATAAAAGAACAGCATAGAATTGAGAATACAGAGGTCATGAAGCAATGGATTAAAATAAATTTCGATGTTTGAAATTTTAAAAATGAAGGAATAGAAAATATATATAAAATTTTAGGTTAAATTGCATATTCAAACCTTTAACTTTGCCTAAAATTTAATTTTATCCATTTATATTCAACTTCGTTCAATTCAGCCTTCTAACACTGAATTTTATTTTATTATATTCTTCCGTTAGTGTTTGTTAAAATCACACTGATAGTGTATTAAAATCACTTGTTTGATCAAATTCCCCACTGAAACCTTGTTTCTTGACCAAATACTTTCTTTCTTTCCTTTGGACGTTGAGTTCACAAGATTTCAGATTCATATTTGGTGGTGAGGTAGAAATTAAGATGCCAAAGATTTTGGGTATAGAGGTCACAACCTTGCAGAAGATTATACCAGTTGGGTTGATGTTCTTTTGTCCAATTCAAAGCCACCCCATCTTTGATTTTCACTAAAGAACAAAACCCACTTCTCAAAATCTCCTTTTTCTTCTGAATGCTATTCGTTCACTTTGTGCTTTTGCATTGCCCTTGATGTCAATTTTTTTTTCCTGCTAGTAATTCACCTGGGTAGTTCCAAAGTGATTTGGGCATCCAACAGAGGCTCTGGCGGCAAATAAATGGATTTCTATCTCCATTTGAAATCAGCAAGGGATTGACTCGCTGTGCTAATTTGATTTAAGGAAAGTGAACTCAGGCCATAAACACTGAAATCCGATTTGGGTGTCCTTAATTTTTTCTTCAGTTTTCCATTGTTCTTCTATTACCATTTTGTTATTTGATTTTTTTTAATGTAATATGCCATGTGTTTGCCTACGTGGCAGAGAAATAATATTTTACATGTCAACAATGTCTCTTAACAGCAGGAGTCAAATTGACACAGTTGAAAGATCAAGACTAAATTGACACAATGTGCAAAGGCTAGAGACTATTTATATAATTATCCTATTTTGTTTTAGTAGTTTCTACTCAAATTAGAATTTTTATTTATTTATTTTATTTTATTAAATATACTTTTCTTTGATAGTTGGGAGTCCTAGTCTTTCAAAATACAAAGGATTGATAATAACATTTAGGATAAATTTCAATAAACTACCCTAATATTTGGCTAATATCAATTAGGTCTAAAACTTTTAAAAAATGACAAACTTAGTCCTCAAAGACAATTTAGTCCTTAACTCCGTTTATCACTGTTACTTTATTCTCACATTCTTTTCTCTCCCCTCTTTCTTGTCTCAGACCCCTCTCTTCACTCTATTCTCTCCTTCCACACACACTTACTGCCATTCTTAATATTGCTGAAGCTTGAGGCTTCTTCTTCTCTCTTTCTCATAAAAGTCTCATCATCTAATGGCTCATGGTAAGGTGTGTTGTATATTGCTTGTCTACTCTTTTATCTTTAACAAATGAATGCTAGTGAGTTTTAATTCTTATATTCATTTGATTTTGTGGATCTGGAACAAGTTTTTTCAGCATTTTATTGCCTTGGACAAAGCTCAAAGAACGTCCTTGTGCACACAAATATGTTAAATTGAGAGTAAGAATTCATTAGAGTAGAGATCTGGGTCCGCGATCTAGCTTGCTGATCTTCCTACCATTGTTGTGTAGATATATGGCCATGCTTGAACGAGCTTGTACGATGCTTGCTGATCAATTTATTGGAGGTTCAATTTCAATTATTGACATGGAAGAGTTGGTGAGTAAGACACCAAGAAATTCTTCCATAGACCCACTTGGCTTTCTACTGTTTACACTCAACTGCTGCATCTTTGATTTGGGTTGAAGCCAAGATGAAGTACCAGGACATCAACATTGAAGAGAGGGGTTTGAATCTGAGATGAGAAAGAGGAGTGATAATAGAATGTGCATAAAGTTACGGTGATAAACGAAGTTAGGACTAAATTATCTTTCAAGGACTAAGTTGGTCATTTTTTAAAAGTCTTGGACTTAGTTGATATTAGCCCAAACCTCAGGATAGTTTATTGGAATTTACCATAACATTTATAACAGCCTTTAGAGCACTCACATTAGTATTTGTATAATAGAAAAAGTAATACATTGTAGCCAATCAAATCCAAAATTCACTTATATCAATTTATGCAAAGTTGTGTAAAAATATAAAGTTACTACATTTACCGTGTAAATTTATACTGACATTATTTATTTTGCATTTAGTTTTTTATTATTTCTTTACATATCCCGAGAATGAAGGAAGTGAATAGATAGTAGTTGTTGTGTGTGAAGTAAGAGAAACAATTGAAAAAAATAATAAAAATTGATATTTTAATGAAATGTAGTGTAAAATAGATAATTTGATAAGGGGTATTTCATTGTTTTGAGATGAGAATATGTAAAATAGAAAAAAAAAAGTAGGTTCTTATGCTAAAATAAACATGAATTTTTGGACGAGCTGATGCGAATGTTTTTACGTAATCAATCAAATAGATAGAGATACTGGATTTAAAAAACTTTTGATCAATTATATAGAGATATTGTAAAATAGTTTGCAGTCCTAGAAACATTTACGCTTTGTATCATTGGTCATTAAGAACTACTCTACTACCAATGACCACCTGCAGGGATATTTATGAAGTTCTTGTGGCATTGTATGTTGCTATGACATCAACCCACGCCTTTGTAAGGTCAGATGTTTTTCTTTGGGTTCAAGTCGGATTGTTGGGTCCAGGCCAATTTTGCCATGCCTAACAAGTATGATGCAAACTTGTAGTATTTCTTTTTCTCTTTTTCTTCTTTTATTTGTGAGAAAAATTAACGGATACTCTAAAGGTATTAGTTTATAAAATATTTTTAGAATTTTTCATGGAAAATGGAAAAAATATTAAGCTTGATAATTTATGTAAATGGGGAATGATCTAGTTCTAAAGTGACCATATTTAGAGTCTTATAGCTTAATTGACATTTTCCTATGCACAAAGTACTTAGGGGGGGTCTAAGGAGAATGAAATAATTCGAGTTGCGAGATTAGTAGCATATTGTAATTATCTTAGCAAAAAAAAAAAAAAAAAAGTTTCCAAAGGGAACAAACAAACTTAGAATGTTACCTTAACAAGGTAAAAAATATTAATAAATTTCTTACAATTGACAAGAGTGTAAGATTTTACCTTTTGAATAGGATTGCCTTATTCCAACTTTGATTGTCCTTTGTGAGACTTCTAGGTTGAGTTGGAGGATTGCAAAATTTCATAAGGGAGACATTTACGATAGAAACCATGATAGAAGGGTATCCTTGTTGGGGTTTATGCCCTAAAATCCAATTTATTGGCATGTCATAAATAATTAAATTGTTTAATTATATGAGACTATCTATAAATGAACTAATGGGACATTATCTTAGTCCATGAGATGCATAGTATGTGATTTATGTAATAAGTCACAGAAAGATATAAATCACAAGTTCTTCGTAAATTCAGAATTTTAGTTCGTAGTCGGTTACAAAATTGGGCATTTCATCTGCGAAAATTATAACATATCAACTAAGATGATTTGTCTTGATCATGGAAGTGGAAACTTCTAGTTGATATGTTGATATGTTTTAAGAGTTAAGACATATTGAACTGGACCGCTGTGAGATTTATTATTCTCCTAATGATTGTCAAATGAATAATAAATTTCACGACTTCTATTTACATCAACTCTAAATCTTGAGAGAATAATGGACTTGATCATGAGATGTAGGTTGCTTTGATATACAAAGAGTGAGATCTATAAGTTACGGTCAGAATCTCAGTATGTTGGGCAGCCGCATTTAATGTTGATGGAACATATATTCTTAAGATGGAATTCATAATCTTTTAACGGAAATATAAAATATTCTCTTGAGATAAGTTTAATGAGTTTGGTTATTCAGAGTGTTGGGCCCAACCACTTTAGTAAGGAATTACTAAAGTATATATTTATGGAATTGGATTTTATAAATATATGATGAATAACATAAAGGATTAAACCGGGTACTCAAGGATTAAGATGTAGTAATCTTCAAAGTGGCAGTCTATATTCATGACTTTGTATTACTACGAATATTTTAATGAAAGGGAAGTATGTATAATAAAGTCTTGAGATATAATTTATTAATAAGGCCTAGAGTGCAATTATATTCTTATAGTGGTATTGAATATAATTAATGGTAACTTTGGACTTGTCAAGAGTTGACAGAAAAGTCCAAGGCCCATTGGAGCTAGAGTCTTATTTGTTCCCTTTGGTCCCATCTCAAGCCACAAACTAAAGCCCAATTGGGTAGGTCCAAAAGGCTAACCCAATTAGATAATCAGTCATTATTTAATAAGAGTTATTAAATAAAAGAAACAATGAGAATAGTTTAACGTACGTATGATGAAAAAGAAAAGAAATCAGTTTTTCTCCACAAGGAGAAAAAGAAGGTTTTTTTCTTAGAGAGTCTATATACAAAAGATTGATTGAGAGACCACACATCTTGGACACCATGTGGAATTGAGATGAAGATTGAAGGTATTCTCAAGTCATATTTTGAAATTCACTGCATCAAGGTACGCTTTCTGTTCTTTATTCTAGAATTCATGGTTACATGTTATCTTTCATGATTGAAGTAGATCCGTGGTTGTTGCTTCTGCTGTGTGTTTTGTATGAGATAAAAAACCAGATTTTCCAACAATCCTACCAAAGTTCATGGGCTCACACTTTTGTAATAAATAAAAAAAGGATAAATTTCATTAAGCTACCTTGTGGTTTGGGGTAATACTAACCAAGTTCAAAACACTTCAAAATTGACCAACTTGGTCCTTAAAAACAACTTATCCCTAAAAGGACCAAACACTATTACTAATTCTCTCTTCTCTCTCGCCCCCCCTCTCTTCTCTCTCCTTCGTCCCTCTTTCTCCCCCTAACCAAACACTAGCTATTGATACACCTAGAAAAACCTAGATGAACCCTTAAATAATCCTAAAGTACCAAAAAAAAACAACACAACAACAACCCAAAAATACCAACCCTCTTTAAATCCATAAAAACAGTACCAAAATCTCACTTAAGGTGCCCTAAAAAGGCTAAAAAAGAGCACATAAAAATCTCATTCAAAACCCATAAATCCCTTTGTAAACCCCAATTGAGATCTCCTGAAAAAACCCAACAGAAACTCCAAAAAACCAACAAAAATCACAGCCAAACAACATATAGAAAATCAACACAAATAGCACTCAAGACCACTAAGTGATTGAGGAACTAGGGAAAAAAAAAAAAAACACACACACACACACACGAAGAGATCGGCGTCATCATCCTATGAAGAACACTGTCCAAATTTGAAATCCAAAGCCCATGTCACGATCCATAACGTCGCCACAAAGATGAGGAGATAGTTTGTTGATGGCAAGATCCAAATTGAAGCACCACCATGTGGGTTTCGATGTGAGATAGAGAGAGGGATGAGAGTTCGTTGATAGCACTGAGGGCATCAAATTTGTAATGGGAATTGGGATGGTCCTAGCGTGGTGGTGTTGCTGATGCTGATTTCACTGGTGACTAGGGCTTGTTTAGAGAGAAAGGGAGAAGAGAGAGAGAAGAGAGATTTTGTGAGAGAGGGAGAAGACATGAGACAGAAGAAGAAGAAGAGAGAAAGAGCAAATAATAAGCAACGGTATTAGGTCCATTTAGGGACCAAGTTGTCTTTAGAGACTAATTTGGTAAGTTTTGAAATATCTTGGACTTGATTGGAATTAGCCTAAATATTGGAGTAGCTTAACGAAATTTACCCTAAAATAAATGAAGAACAAGAATTTTGTTTCATCAAATTTGAGTGAATGGACATAATACACATTTACAAACAAGCAACCATACTTAAAAGAAAACCAACATGCAACAATGCAAGCATTCATCATGTATTCTTAAATCAAAAAAAGAGTATAACAATTTCCAACTATAGCACAAAGCTTTGAGATTGATTGTATATATTCTTCATCTTGATCCTATTAACCACTCTTGCTCTCACATGAATTTGCATATTAGATAAACAAGTAGGACATTCCGAGTATCAGCTTCGAAGTTTTCCACATGCAAGCCAAATTTGGAGCTTTTTTCCCGTGATATTATCGGATTCAAGTGAAGCGAAGCGATGCTTAAATACCTTCAAACTTCAAACATATCCTACTATATGTGAAAAATCAAGAAATACAGCTAGTTTTAGTTTTGTTATCATGGACTGGGAATATTCATAGGTACTTGTGTCTCTACCAGATTCTGCTTCTTTTTCTCGTTATCTTTTATCTCACCATAAAAGTATGAAACAAACCCCCACAGAGAAAGTGCAAGAGCAACTCCTTTTTCTGCTTGAAATTTTTCTCTGTAGAAAATAACGGCTAGGATCTCTATCACTGGGAGATGAACCGCAATTACAATTCCAGATAGCAAAGACGAAGCACAAAAGATGATTCCCGCTGCTCCCATGAAGAAACACTGCCAAAGAATTGCACTATACACAATCACCACGTAGTACTTTGTTTCCCCGAGCTCAAATGCCCTCGCTTCTCTTGGAATTGCCTACAGAATAATAGAATTCACACCGCATGAAATATTCGTAGCTACAATATTATGAAATTAACTCGTTAAAATTTCACTTGGGTTGGATTTAAACTAAATGTTGTGATATACCATCACTGTTTCTTTACATAACGTACAAGCCACAACTCTAGATAGTGTTTTATTAGGAGAATCTATTATGTTTCCAGCATCCAAATTTTCAAGAATGTGATGTTTGAGAATGTAATTATGTTCACGATTAGCTTAATTAGGAATTTGATCCAGTTGAGCAGCCGCCACTAACTACCTCCGTACACAACTATAGATCCATTATTCATACATGATTCAACTTCACAACCTTCACATTGAACTGTCTTGCACCCATGAACACTGATCATAATTGATAAATCACCATTGAAATTTTTAGGTACATATCTCTATATTTGAGTTATTCCTAAGAATTCTAAAGGAATTATTTATTCTTCTTAGAATATTTTTAGGCTTATAAACCTCTCTTCTTTTTCTTTTTTCTTTTCTTGAAAAAAGCATAAAGACACTCATGGAAAAAAGTTTTGAGTGGAAGACATAATGGTGCTTTCTAATAAAATATAAATATAAAAAGCCCACCGAAGTAAAGCCCTTTTTAGAATCTTATAGTATTGACGACATGGTGATTTTTTTTACAAGTAGTAGTGCCACCCATTGACCTGTGATAATCAAAGCATATGGACCGACCTTATCCACATATTTAAGTATGGAAAAATATTACTCATACATGGTACATTAGACTGTTCATGTAAAACTTCTACATAAAGAGGTCTCAGTGCCACTCATTAAAGGAAAAACATTGTCTCATATTAGACTACTCATGTAAGACTTTCTACATAAAGAGGCGGCAGTGCCACTCATTAGAAACGCCAAAGTAGGGGTAATTTAAAAAATTGCAGCACCAACCAAACCAACCATGCTTACACCGGGCTGATCGCTTCAGGCAATGGTCGGCGACTATTTCTGCAAATACAATGCTGCTGATGTAGACATTGGCAGGGGGTTTGAAAAATCAATAAAAACCCCCCAAGAGGTTAGCTTTGTGGTTCTTAAGGTCTCATGATATCCATGAGATTTTAGATTCGAAACCTCTTGTCAACATTTTGGAACTACCTCCATGAGATTTCTCTCTATAATAACCTAGTGCGTGTGGGACGGGGGGACTGCATACATCTGAGGGAATAGTCAGATAGTCGAAGAGGTCTAGACACCCTCGTTTGTAAAAAAAAAAAAAAAAATGATAAAAATCACATTGATTGCCCACCGCCTCTCTATCTCTCTCTCTCAAAGAGAGAGAGAGAGAGAGAGAGAGAGGTGGTCATAAGAAAAAAAAACAAAAAACAAAATGAGTAAACGGGTTACCCAATATACTTCAAGTAGTTTGCTTAATAAACAATTGTACTGGGACCTAAAATAATTAACATATTTTTATATTTTGTAAGCACATAAATTACAATTATTAACAAATAAATTCTATTTTGTAATAACATTAATTAATAGAAGTACAAGCATCATTCAATCTAAAAAGGTTTTTTTTTTAACCTAACAAAATTCCACCCAAATTTACAAATACACAATTTGAAGAAAAATAAAATGAAATAAGCTTTTATTTATTTTTCTTTGTTTTCAATAAAAAAGGTTAGAATTTTTATACTTTCAATGATGAATTTTTCAATATTACCAATAAATTATTTTAATTACTTAATTCCATATATAAAATTAAATTTTTTTTGAATAAAAATGACATTTAATTACATAAATGATGAGAAATTACATTTTACTTTCCTAAACTATACTACTTTTTAAGTTTATACTCCTAAACTATGAGAATGCACACTTTACTCCATAAACTATTACCCAGGTAACAATTGCCCCCTAATCTATTACTTGTGTAACATTTTACACCCCATTTCATAGGTAATAGTTTTGTGAAATAAGTGTGCATCGTCATAGTATACGGGGTGTAGAAGGGAGTATAGTTTAGGAGGTAAAGTGCATTCTCATAATTTATAAGGATAAGTGTAAAATGAATCATAATTTAGGGGGCTAAAGTATAATTTTTCCAATAAATTAAATAGGTTCGTATCAAAACCGGTCAAGGCAATAATGATCTGAGTTATTTTAGGTTGTAGGAAATACAAAATTAACCAATTTTTTAATCAATTTGCATTGAGTCAACCCACTTTGACATAAATTTATTTAGACTAAACATTAAATAGCAAGAATAAAAACATGTCATATTTATATTAGTGGATTAAGTTAAATATTGTCACCCTTTACGAAGAAATTTGAATATGAAATGATTTTTTTTTTTCCATTTTTTTAATGGTGACAATCAACTAATCACACATATCGAGAACAATGCTAGTATCCTAACAAAACTCACAAATTTGTAACAACTTGCCTAAATGATAAGTTGTGAATAGTGGAGTTGTAAAATAATCACTTTTACTCCACTACTCATAAATCGTAGCGTAGACAAGTTGTGACAAAAACTATGAGTTTTATCGTAACACTTGCATTATTATTCTCCTATACACTTTCCAACCCTTGGGGCATGGAGGTGATTTCCTTTTTGGGGAACTCATTGCGTTGATGTGATAGAAAGGTCCCTGACCCATGGAACACCTCTAAGATTTATAAGTACAAAATTCTAGCAATGTTTTAATATTGGAATAAGTCAAAAAGTAGTGATAGAAGTTTGCGTTACAGTAGAAAAAGAATAATGGTCTTTTTAAGGCTTTGGTCAATAAATACCATTAAGGTATTTATTAATAATTTATTTTAAAATTTTTTTTATAAAAAGTTAAAAAAATTGACAAAAAATAATAACTCTTTCATAAAAGTTTTTTAAAATAGTTTAGTAATAAATGCCTAAGAGCATATATTAGCTTTTTTTATTTTTATTTTTTATCATAGGATAGTAAATTGAAATATTATTGTCATTTTAAAAAATTAACTTTTTGAAGCCACGACAAGTGTATAAGACAATTTTTGCTAAAAAAAAGTATAAGACAATTTCTATTGTTATTATTATCTGTATATATTAAAAGGATTCAGAAAGTCAGTTATTACTTTTTTTCCTGTCAAAAATACTCCTAAATTAATTAATCAACAACTTAAAAATGGGGTTAAAATATTAAATTGTCAAAAGAAAGTTAGTTATTGCTTTTTTTATTGTCAAAAATACCCCTACCTAAAACTTAAAAATGGAGTTAAAATAGTAAAGAGAGATGCTACGTCTACAACAATTTTACAATATTTTTACAACAAATCATAGGTGGTTAATTGTTATTGGTTCAAATTTGAAACTAACACTAAGATTACTTTTTTGCCCCAACAATAACAACCAATAACAACCTGCCACTTAGGATTTGTTGTAAAAATGTTGTAGACATATCATTTCTCTTTACGTTAATTTAAATTCCTACTTTTACTCTCTAACTCCCTACAAAATAGGATCACTCTTTTGTTAGTTTTAAAACTCCTCCAATCTACAAAACTGACCACACGTATTTATTTATTTATTTTGTGATCGGAAAAAGTAGAAATCCCAAATTATAATAAATATAAATTATTAATTTTTACCCTAAATTATAAAAAAAGTATAAGACAATCTACTTATTATTATTATTATTATTATTAAGTATTCATCCCATGTCAATATATATATACGTGGGGATGAAGGAAACTACGTAAATTCCGGGATTATTTCAAAAAGTTTGCAGCAAAATCCGATATCATGGAGATAAGGTGATGGAGATTGAAGGAATAGATGGGATCACGTCTGTTACTAAAGAATTGATTCCAAGTGGGGATATGCAGAGGGTATCAGATGGACCTACGCATTTGGGTGGACCTAATGGGCCTCAGGGACTAGACAAAAAACGCACATGGACTAGACTCATTCGTATGGACTATGGGCCTGTGGACTTTATTAAAGAAGGTGCAAAATCCATTCTAGGCAAGAGATTATGTCAGGGAACGCAGCATGAATTTTCAGGCAGTGATGAAGAGTATGCAGGGAAGAGGAGTAAGACTAGGGAGTTTTCTCAATCAGATGAAGTGGCGGTGTTGGAGCACCCTTGCCGAACACAATGAGGCTGCTAAGCTGGAATTGCTAAGGGCTTGGGAACTCTTGGACAGTTCGAAGCCTTCACGATTTAGTGAGGGATCAAGCACCCACTGTATGTTTCCTAATGGTAACAAGACTTGACAGAGATAGTTTTGTGAAACATTGTAGAGACATAGCTTATCTGAACAAACTGATTGTTAAAAAACCCGATTCTGGAGGTGGATTAGCATTGTTGTGGAAAGCGGAGGTGCGGTTGGAGGTGATTAATTATACAGATAATCATGTCTTGGAAAAAGTTGTAGAGGACAATGGATTTCAATGGTTCTTAACTGGATTCTATGGTTGGTCGGACTCAAGCCAGAAACAAAAATCATGGGCTCTTTTAAGGCATTTATCTTCACTTGTGGATGGGCCGTGATGTTGTATTGGGGACTCTAATGCCTTTTTACACTCATCGGAGAAGTTGAGCAACCATCCGCCACAGGTTAAACAGATGGAGGATTTCGGGTCTGCTTTGGAGTCTTGTCAGTTGATTGCTTTGGGTATTCGGGCGTATAAATTTACTTGGAACAACAAGCGACCAGGGGCAGCAAATACTAGAGAAAGATTGGACCGTGTGGTTGCAAATAAGGAGTGGTGTGATAAATTTTCAGCAAGCACTGTATCTCATATGTTTTCTCATGCTTCGGATCATTTACCAATTATGTTGCAGACAGGGAAGGATGTTAGATTTCAAGGGAGAGTTGCACGGGGATTCAAGTTTGAAGAGGCATGGTTATTGTCGGAGGAGTGCGAGGCTGTTATAGAAGAGGCATGGGGCCGAATGGGGAGTGGAGGTTGTCCCTTGGTCAGTACTAGTAATAAAATTGTCAACTGTGGGGCCGAATTACAAGCTTGGGGTTCAACGAAGACAATCCTGAGTTTGCCAAAATTAAAAGGTTGCAAAAGCTTCTTGAAAGGCTGAATTCCAGTGACCAAACGGAGGCAACCAGATCTGAATTTGTGGCAGCAAGTAAGCAGCTTGATGACCTTCTCCTCAAACAAGAAATATATTGGGCACAACGTTCCTGCTTGTCTTGGCTAAAGCATGGTGACAAGAACACTAAGTTTTTTCACTCAAAGGCTTCATAAAGGTATTGAAGAAATTTCATACAGGGTATTAAAAATTCACAAGGTGTGTGGGTTCACAAAATTGAGGATATAGCAGAGGTGGCAGTAAATTATTTTGAGAACATATTTTTTTTAGGTATGTGTGACTGAATGGAAGAATGCCTAAATGCAGTTTCTCACAGAATGACATCAGATATGCAAAATATCTTATCCAGTGAGTATAGTGCTGAGGAGATAAAGACGGTGCTATTTCAGATGGGACCAACCAAAACTCCTAGACCAGATGGTATGAATGCTTTTTTTTACCAAAATTTTTGGCATATTGTTGGTCATGATGTGACTAATGCTGTTTTGGATTTTTTGAATACCAGTAATATGTTGCCTGATATAAATTTTACTCATATTTTTCTCATCCTAAAGTGAAGTCTTCGGAGATGTCAAATTATAGACTCATTAGCCTGTGTAATGTTATTTATAAATTAATTCTAAGGTCCTAGCTAACAGATTGAAGTTGATTCTACCTCAATTGATTTCATCCACTCAGAGTGCTTTTGTGCCTGGACGGTTGATAACTGATAATGTGCTTGTTGCCTATGAAACATTGCACGCTATGCATAGTAGGAAGAAGGGTAAAAAAGGGGCTCTTGCTTTGAAGCTGGATATCAGTAAGGCGCATGACATGGTTGAGTGGCCTTTTCTGAAGGGAATGATGATCAAGCTAGGATTTCCTCAAGGCTAGATTGACCGGGTCATGAGTTGTGTCACCACTTACTCTTTTTCAGTCCGCATTAATGGTAAGGCATATGGTAATTTTCAGCCTTCTAGAGGGATTCGCCAAGGCGACCCTTTATCCCTTTATTTATTCATGTTATGTGCAGAGGCCTTTACATCACTCCTAGCAAAGGAAGAGGAGAATGGTAGGTTTCACGGTGTTTCACTCAACCAGATAGCCCCTACTATATCCCATTTGCTATTTGCTGATGATTCACTTTTGTTTTGTCAAGCAAAACCGGAAGAAGTGCAAGTAATCTTAGAAGTACTAAAGCTGTATGCAATGGCTTCTAGCCAATGTATTAATTTAGAAAAATCTTCAGTCTTCTTCAGTAGCAATACAACGAGTGCACAAAGAGAATGGATTACAAATGTTTTGGGGGTGAAGGAAGTGGAAAAATTTGAATCCTACCTGGGGCTGCCCACTTTAATTGGCAGGTCAAAATACCAAGCTTTCTCTTTTCTTAAAGAGAGGGTTTGGAAGAAGATTCAGGGGTGGAGAGGAAAATTTCTATCTCGAGCGGGAAATGAGGTTTTAATAAAAGCAAGGGCCCAATCAATTCCTACATACACAATGGGAGTTTTTCAATTACCAGTGAAGCTTTGCGATGAATTGAATGCGATGTGTGCAAGGTTTTGGTGGGGTCAGTGTGGTGATGAAAAGAAGATCCATTGCAAGAGTTGGGAGTCATTAGTTCAACCAAAGAAGGAGGGAGGAATGGGATTTAGAGATATCCGGAGTTTTAACCTGGCAATGTTGGCAAAGCAAGGGTGGAGGTTGTTAAATGACCAAGGCTCTCTTCTTTATAGATGCTTCAAGGAAAAATATTTCCCTTGAAGCACCTTCTTGGAAGTTGTTGATAATCCACATAGTTCATATGTATGGAAAAGCTTGCTGCTAAACCCATTTTAAAGAAAGGATGTTGCTGGAGAGTGGGTACAGGTTCATCTATTCGGGTATTGTTAGATAAGTGGATTCCAGGCCATCCAACCAAAAAAATCTTAGTTACACCGAATGAAGTAGAAGAGGAGTGGCGGGTCTCGGATTTGATTGATTGGACAACGTTTCAATGGAATCATGAGTTGATAAGCTTGCTGTTTCAGAGATTTGATGCCGAGGCAATTTATCGGATTCCTCTAAGCAGAAGGTGTGTACCAGATATGCTGGTTTGGCTGCATAATAAAAATGGGAGATACTCTATTAAATCAGGCTATCATACGACAAGTTTATTGCTAAAAAAGACTAGCTGTGTGGGGGAGGGGTCTGTACCACTGTCTAGTAGCAAGGTGTGGGAGAAGATTTGCAAGCTTCACATTCCAAACAAAGTAAAAGTGTTTGCTTGGCGAGCATGTCACAATATTCTGCCTATTTATGAGAATTTGCGGCGATGACGGATAATGGAAGAGGATACTTGCACAATCTGCCATTGGTTCCCAGAAACAGCAATACATGCTTTGTGGGCGTGTGGAGCAGCTCAAGATGTGTGGGCTGGATGCCCAAACCGAATTCTGCAGAAGAGCCTTACTAATCAAGGTGATGTGTTGCAATTATTTACAAATTTGATGCACAAGCTTGCTGAGGAGGATCTCGAGTTTTTTTTGGGTGCAAGGTTGGTTAATTTGGAACCAACGTAACTTGATTTTGCATAGAGGAAATATGCAAGAACCTGGCAGACTTATTGCGAGAGCAAGTAGCTTTTTAGCTGAGTATAAAGGTGCACAAACACAGCTAGCAGTGCCGGCGTCTAATGTTCATGCACAGGTCTGGCAGCCACCTGAGGGAACTATGTATAAACTTAACTTTGATGCAACGGTGTTTGGCGACATGATAGCTTCAAGTATAGGAGTGATAATTTGAAATGATAGGGTGTAAGTCATGGTAGCTTTGTTGGTGAAGAGTCATGCAGTACTGGACAACGAGGAGGCAGAGGTATTGGCGTGTAGAAAAGCTCTGGAATTTGCAGTGGATGCTGGTTTTTCAGAACTGATTGTGGAAGGTGACGATGCAAATGTAATGAACTCCATCAAATCAGATCGGGTAGATTCGTCTCACCTGGGAAATCTCTATGATGATATTTGATGTATGGCTGGTTGCTTGCGACATGTGGACTTTCATAGCATCAAACGTTGTGCAAATAGTGTAGCACACTCTTTAGCTCGTTATGCTAGGCATCCTGGTGAGGATATTGTTTGGTTAAAAGATTCACTGCCTCTGGCTTTAAAGGCATTGTATTTGGATTCTCTCTTTATTTCTAATTGGATGAAATTGGCTTTGCTTTCCCAAAAAAAAAAAAAAAATTATTTACATTGAAAATATAAAAAATTGTCAAAAATTAGTTATATTTTTTATTTTTACAAAAAAGGTTTTTAAAAATATTTACTAAACTAATTCCTTTAAAGTATTCATTAATTTTTCCCTATATTTTTATATGTGGGTTGTTTAAAAAAATGCATGTGACCATCATCAACCACAGTTTGAACAAGTTGGTTTTGTTCAAAGTGACCATATATATGTTCAGCTAAAAAAGAGTGACCATACATCAAGCAATAAATTTAGAGACACCGTCAATTTCATAACATGTTGAAGTGATTGACTAGTGACTAGCCAACATTTTTTGTTCCCTGTTTTTAATGGGACTTGTCATTTTTTTTTTCTATTACTTATAATGAATCGTTCAATGTGAAATTAGGTATGTCCATAGTATTATTGATATATCTAAAATGATTAATTAGGATTTGAAGAGTTATCGGTACAAAAAAGAAACGGCTATGATGCGTGGCTAACAACAATTCAAGATTCCCTTGGCGCTTCTTTCTGTTAGGTGATTACTAGTCGTCCAACTAAAGCAAGATTGTGGTCCATTCTTGGGATATTATCGGTTGTTTGTGCTAGCCAAAAAAGCTTTCGGAAAGTTAAAATAATCATAATGCTTGTTCCTCTTATCATTTAGGGACGTTTAGATTTTTAAGACCTTCTCCATTCTCTTTGTGTGTATGTTAAAAATACTTAATATTTAAAAAAAAGAAGAAAAAGGAACGTTCATATTTTTTAATTTATCTGTAACATTACCTTTCTACTATATCGATATGTATTAACTTTCATTCTTTTTAAAATTGATATGGATTTGGATATGATGAATGCTTTCACTCCATCTTTAATTTCCATCAGATATTTAATTATGAAACTCCTAGAATTGTTGTCGAGATTATTGAGATTGAGAAAAAAGAGAGAGCAATTATAGAGCATAAATAGAATTAATGTAGAATTGGCTAAGTCCACAACACAAAAATTTGAGTGTATATTTTTATTATGTTGAACTATATATGACAATGGAATCTAATATTATAATGAGATGGGTACATCATCATCATCATCACGGATCTTCTTTTTGTTCTTTTCCGTAATTTTTTAAAATTACTTTAGTGACTTGTTCTTCTTTTCTTCTCAATTATTATAGCACAAATGTATTTTTTTACAATGATACATAGACTGATGTGGGTATATTTTGGATTGATTGGGAAAATTTACACAATTATTGTTTGCGACATTCAAAATTTCTATTTATTTGGAATGAAAATTCCAGAAATTAGGCAAAACGGAGGATGATTTTAATTCAAGCAGATGGATATGGTTTAATTTTTATTGTCAAATAATTTTTGATATTTTTATGAAATTTTCCTAATTTTAGAAGTTATTTTTTTATCTCCTTAATTGTAGGTGTTTTTAGTACTTTCTTAATCTAATTAGAGTTTATTTATTTATTTTTTATATGGCACTGAATCAATTAGAATATGTTTTTAAGAATATTTTTACTTGGAAAATAAGTTTCTAAAACTTTTAAAGAGGCTTGCAATCTATCCAATAAAAATAGAAGTTAAGAATATTGTGTATGTAGATGTTAACAATTCTCTGTCTCTTCCTCTTTGATTGTACATTAGGATTTCAGTCTCAGAATTTTCTATCCTTGATATGAAACATTAAATTACGTAATGAAAAATCTAAAATCAAACTTAAATTAAAATTAAAATTAAGACTCCAATCCTTAACATCCTCAATTATCCTAGAAATATATGAAACATAAATTTAAAGAACTACTTAATTAATATTTGAAATAAATTGAAAGTCAACTTTAAAGAATTCTTTGTATCTTCTTCCTTTGCTACTTTGTAGTTGTCAATGAATAACTCCTTTTGTTTTCCTTGGTTACAGATGTTTGTGTGAGTTGTACGTTGCTTTCAACATCAACTTTTTGAAGCTTTGTAGAATCACCATCTTGTTCACTTGATAAGTTGCTGTCACATTTATTTGAAGTATCACTGATGTAAGCCTGTCAATAGAATAGGTTGAGAAATGTATTACAACATATAGAAGTTAGATATCAAATTTGTAATTTTGCTATATTAAAAAAAATACATACTTCTATCATTTTATCAAGCTGAATTGCTTTTTCAGCTTCTACAACAAAGTAAAAAACTTTCTTGATGGTGTAGAATTCTCATCCATACTTGAGATTATAGTCATTTTGTTGTATTTGGAAAGCAAATTTTCTATTTGCACAGGTAGGACGATTTCTTCAGGCACCTAACAAAAGTAATTGATGATGAAAAAAATGACCAAGTTGAGGACCTCGTCTCACTGGATGGACGATCCTGTGATGGGTCGTGTCTGTTGATACCATATTTTGTCCACCCTCGATTTGCGTGCTGGACCGTGAAAAATTTAAAAATGTTATTTTATCTACATGGGGCCGCGAGAACATCCAGAATGACGTGGCGCAACCCGTTCGGACATCGGAGCACCAAAGTGTCTTTTTTAGCTAAAATGACCAAGTTTGACTCGAAGTTGACTCTAGGTGGGCCTAAAAACTCTAATTTTGATCCGACCATCAGAACGGGTTAAAACCAATGCCATTGAGAAGATTATAAAATTCTCATTCCAACGACTATTCATGGGTTGAAATCGGAGTTAGAACAGTCGAGATATCACGAAAACCTGGATAACGCATTGATCGATGCACCATTAACTTTCGAGAGCCATAACTTTTGATCGG
This sequence comes from Quercus ilex subsp. ballota, assembly GCA_032727855.1. NCBI lineage: Eukaryota > Viridiplantae > Streptophyta > Magnoliopsida > Fagales > Fagaceae > Quercus > Quercus ilex. The sequence goes on from CM064910.1 coordinate 59,458,032, forward strand.
ACTGTTGGATTTTCAAGTTCCATACCTTTTTAGAAACTGGAAGTCGAGATCTTTCCATGGTTGTCCAGATCAACTCAATCCAAGGAAGTTTGAAGGTGGCGGCCCTTGAAGGGCCGCTGCCTCGAAAAGTGTGCCGAGGATACAAAAAGCCCTAGGCACCCTTTAGACCGAAAAAAAAAAAAAAAAAAAAGAGACTTCCTTGGTCTTGCTCTCTGCCTGGACGAATTCTGAGCTTTTCTGCCCTCCTCCAAACACAAAAAACACATCAAAGCCTTTTGATTCTTCCTTCTCCACCAAAATAGAAAGTATTGTTCTTATACCCAATCTTCTTCTCCTTGGTTCTACACCTTGGATTTGGGGTTTAAGGGTGTGTGTATAGCTTTTTAGTTACTATCCACACCCCCTAACTCTATAAATCTTTTTCTAGCATTTATCTTGCTCTTTTTGCTTGAATAACATGATTTATTGCTTTCTTTAGCACGTTTCTTGCTTTATTTGTGCTTCTAGCCTAAATCTCCTTGATTTTTATGCCTTATGCCATGTTTCATGCTTAGATCTACATCCTTACATGCTTATATGTTTAGATCTACATGCTCTATGTTATATGCCATGTTTTCCTATGCTTTGTTTCTCTTTTTGTTCTAGGATGATGTTAGGGTTACATGCTCAAATGCTTGTATGATGTTGTTGGCTATGCCTTGCTTGGATCTATGTGACTATGTGTTTATTTCCATGCTATATGGTTAGATCATTGTCTTCACATGCTTATATGCTTGGATCCATGTTCTTTCATGTCTATGAGTTGGGCTCCTACATTTTTACATGCATGTTTCTATGCCTATATGTCTAGATCTATGTTTTCACATGCTTGTATGCTTGGATCTATGCTCTCTACATGCTTTATACTATCTTCCATGTGCTTGTGCACTCCATGCCACATTTATGTGCTTAGGCCTAGACCTTGTTTGTCATGCCATGTGCTATTGTAGCCATTTTGTTCCTTTTATCGCATTTTCTTGTGTTTTGGCCTAATGTTTAGGACCTGATCTAGACCCTATGGTCTTTGTCATCATCCATACACCAAGGCTCACATAAAAGGGTTTGGATCACCCCTATTTGCATGTCTATGCTTGCTTGCTTCTATGCTTTATGCCTGTGTTTGCCTCTCTAGTTCTAAGCTTTGCCATGCTTGACGCCCTTAGCGGGTTTGTGGTTGTGTGGTTACATCCAACACCCGTGAGGCCTTGTTTGGATGTAACCATTTGGGATGCATCACCATGATGCCGGTTGCTTCGTGCATACCTTTCCCCCTTTCCGCTTCGTGCGATGATATACTCACCATGCTTGTTTGTGCCACCCATTGGCTTTCTATGCATCTTTACATGCTTTCTCACATGTCCATGCATGAGTCTTGCTTGCTAGTGTGTCATCCATGCTTCAACACAATGAAGTTATGGACATTGGATCTAAACCTACATTTGTCCCTCGCGGACGTCACCTTTTGTTTGCATTCTTGCTTATTTGCTTGCTTTCTTGTTTCTTTGATTGCCATGTCTATCATGCTTACCTGCTTTATGCCACTTTCATATGCTCCTTGCATCTTTTCCTTCCATTGCTTGTCTACTGGTTTCTTGTATTTGCCTTTGCATGTACACACACGGAGCGAGGACGTATGGAGTTAGGGCATGGTCTCCCAGGCGCAAGCAAAAAGGGCACCGATGCAAGCATGTAGATATGAGCCGAGCGGCTATGTTCGATAGGTTTAGGGGTCTAGCTTTTTCCATTTGGTTATGTACTCTTTAAACCCCCCTTCCTTCCTCCCCCTTTCTCTCTTAGACGGGTTGTATTAGGTATATCATGCCGTGTACCATTCGTCGTCATCTGTAGAGTATAGCGATCCCTGTTTATTTTCCTACACCTATATTTTAGGCCATGCTTTAGGGATGTAGGCATTTACTTTCCTGCTCTGTGTGCTCGCATTATGCATGATGTATGTATATATATACTTGCGCACCCCTTCTAGTGTGACTGTCATAGTCCATGTCACCTAAGGCAAAGCAATGCCTAATTTCCACCGCGAAAGTAAGGTGACGTGTTGCTAGATTTTCGTTGTAGAAATCTGGTACTTTGCCCGAATGCCTTAGGAAAGCATAGATTGGGACCACACCCATTCAAAAGCCAAACCTCAAAGCCCCCATGCATGCAAAGCCCCAAAAGCCAAAGCCAAAATCATGTCTTTACTGCCAATCTCCAAAAATTAAGGTTTTATCAAAACAAAGGACTGTCATTGGATAGGCATTTTGGGGTGTCTAACACATTCCTCACACGTAACCAAACTTCCGGACTCAAGAATCAAGATTTTTTGCCATCCACATTAGATTAGGAAAAATGCCCTTTTCTTAGCCTAGGATTGGTAATAAAATCAACTAGAAACAGGTGACCAATCACACCTTAGAAAAACCCAATGATTGGTGGCGACTTCACTTACCTTTGGTAACCCCCTTAAAATTTGGTCAAGATTCCTGCCATACCTCCAAAGGTAGACCTACATTCCTTCACCGAGAGAGAGAGAGAGAGAACCCAAAGTTTCGCGTGAAACACATGCACATAATCAATCGATAAAGGGGGTCTCCAATGGGCCCTACGCACGCGGGAGCGTCGCCACGGCGGGTGGTCGAACAAAGGCCCGACGACGGCAGTTTTTCGCTCTGATCGAGGCCGAGCGTTGACAGACTGGCGACTCCACTGGGGATATGATGAGAGTTTAGTCTTTAGAGCTTTTGATAAAATCATAATCTTTGGACATTGGCTTTCAAAAACACGGAAATTGGCATTGGCCTCCGGGGCTTTCCTTTTGAAATAGGCTTTTACTATATCTTAGTAGACTATTTTCAAAAGAGCAAAAAATCCTTTTCCAAAACCCTTTTCCCAAAAAAGGTGGCTTTGAGGTATTTCACATGGGGCGTTACCACTTTCCTCACATCCTTTATAGATTTCCTCACATGCTTTACAGCTTTCCTTCACATGTAAACATAGGGTAGCAAAACTTAATTTCCATTGCACCTTTATCTGCTCTCTCATATATATATATATATATATATATATATCTCTGCTGTGCTTTGGAAAAGTATTTCCCCTTCATTAAGGATTGCATGACATATACACCCTTTGTGAGTCAAACCTGGGCTCCGCACTGTTGGCGTAGTCACATCTCTTCGGGGATTTCATCACCCCATCTGCAGATGCCCAGACACAAACATCGGCAATGTTACCCATAGTTAGATTTGGGGCTGACTTTTTAGGCACTTCTGGGTCCATTGGTGGACAGGAGTAGCTGAAAAGGCCCCCTCGATCCTTCCTGCCTCACAAATTCCATGAAGGGAGAGTATGGTGATTGAGTCCCCCTAGGATAGGAACAAGCTACCAGTTAAGCCTTTGATAGTTGGCCTAGTTATGTCAAACCCGTGAGGACTAGATCAAGCCTAGAGCCCATGAGGACTAGGCAAAGCCCAAAGAGTGAACATCCAAGCCTAGGAAAGGATACCCTTCTAGGATTAGAGGTCAGGGAAAAGTGTTTTATAACAGGTGTGCCCTTTTTGGTCACGCTAAAGAAATTATGCTCTACTCTAGGTTCTTTCTATCTTGCCTGCACAGCATCCATGATTAAACCCCTAGGGAAAGCAACCTCGTTGCTTATACATACTAGGTCATACCCTATCCCTAAGGGTTTACAACCCTACAAGGGCGATCATGCATACACTAAATGGTCCTGTCACCTAATTGTGCAAAGATAAAATCTGTGGCAAGTAACCAAAACTCCCCAGGAGGAAATGCTGTCGAAAAATTGTCAAAAATCCCAAGACATCAAGGGTTCAAGAGCTTTCCTAGAAAAGATCCAAAAAGATTGCCCAGAAGCTTAAATCATTAAAGAGATCACAAGATTTCAAAGTGGCCAAGAGGGTCCAAATTGCCAAGATGTCAAAATTGCCAAACATCCTAGATGCCAAGAATCCAAGGGCACTCCCAAGAGATCCAAAGGTCCAAGAGATCCATGCTATCCAAGTTACCAAGAGATCCAAGTGTCCAAGAGCTTCTTGAGAAGTCCACATTGACAGAAATTGAGCTTTTCCTCGTAATTGCATTTCCTTTTATTGTAAAAGGCCCATTGTTGGAGCCGATGAACCCAGCGTTGTAAAAGCAAATCTTGTACAAGCATGTATTCAAAAAGAGGGCCTAACCTGCAATACTAAGCACATCATGAAAGTTTCGGTTACTTGCCAATCTTGTGCATTAATCTTGCATCATAGTAGAAACTCACCATGATAAATACTGGATCAAGGGTGCAAAGAAAATTTTTTCTGAAAATGGTAGGTGCATGTTAAATAACAAGGACATAAACTAACTTGATTTTGGTGTTGTGTTTCCACATTGTTGAATGCACCCAGTTTCTTTTACCTCCTATTCTTTCTCAAGATCAAAAGATTACTAAAAAGAAACAGTCCAAGCTACCACCACGTCGTGATCCCATCATCACTAGGTCCCGTGTGAGAGAGATGTCAAAAAGTGGGCCTTCGACTCCCGAAGTGAATCTTGCCGAGTTCACTCAGATGAAAGAGCAAATGTCTAAATTGATGCGTATGATGCAACAATTGGTTATAGGAGGAGGACAGAACTCCTTTGGTCATAGTCAAGGAGGTCTCCAAATCGAGAATGAAAATTAGCCTCCACCAGAACAGGATCAGGGCCAAAACATACCACCCTAGGGCAATGACCAAGAAACAGATCCTTCAAAGGATAAGACCCCTTAATCTGGGTATGGCCAATTCAAGAACCAAGTTGAAACTCTAGCTGAGAAGCTTCGTATCATATAGGGCTCTAGCGCCCATGGAAGTGTTGATCTAGACAGTCTGACCAACTTCCCTTAAGTCATTATGCCTCCTAAGTTCAAGGCACCAGAGTTTGTCAAGTATGATGGTACTGGAAACCTTTGCACGCACTTGTGCATGTTCTGTAGGAAGATGGCTCCTTATGGGGATAATCACCTTCTGCTTTGCTAGATTTTCCCTGACTGTTTGACTGGCCCTGCGGCCATATGGTATGCGAGATTGGAAAAGACCTCTAGCTGGAGGGAAATGGCCAATTCTTTCCTGGAATATTACAGGTTCAACATCTAGATAGCTCCCGACTGCACGGTCCTTATAAGACCAGAGAAGAAGAGTGGGGAATATTTTCGAGAATATGCCCAAAGGTGGCATAAGCTAGCCGCCCAAGTGCAACCCCCCATGATGGAAAATGAGATGATCAAATGGTTCATTGCCAACCTTAAGCCTCCTTACTATGAGAAGATGATCAGCACCCAAGTCACTCATTTTACTAGCCTCATCCCTTTTGGGGAACGTATTGACGAGGATATTGGGAGTAAGAAGATCATGGATCCCAAGTCTTTGAGTTCCATGGTTGAACAACAAGTCAAGAAATGACCGGCCGCAAGACTAAGGAAGCCGATGTGCATATGGTCGACAATGCATTAGAAAGGCCTAGGCGTATTACTTCTGCTTATGCAACCTCAGCTGCTAGACCTTATTAGCAACAGGTTCAGTCTACTTAAGCACCTAACTGAACCCTTAATCAGAGAGGGAGGCCAGACCCACCTTATCCCATGAGGAGGGAAAATCGAAAGTACACTCTGTTACCCATGCCCATAGCAAATCTCTATGCTTACCTGCTAGAAAGGGAGTTAGTGACCCCGATGTTTTCCAGGCCCAGAGAAGGCCCTCCATCACTTGGGTTTTGATCCGTCCAAGAAGTATGAACACCATTTTGGGGCCAAGGGGCATATTCTAGAAGAATCTTACCATTTGAGGGACCATGTCCAGGATCTTATAAACAACAAGTTGATACAGTTCGATAATGCAGCTGCTCCGAATATCATCACCAATCCTTTGCCTCCCTATCAGGAAGGGAATGTGAATGCCATCATCATAGTGGAAGAAAGGGTTTCGGATTTCTCCTCACCGTCTTTCCCATGGTAGGCTATGCTTCGAGCCTTGGTCCAAGAGATTCACCTTGATCTTAAGGATATAAGAACCTCGAGATTTGATTGGGGAATCTGCTCATTCTGTGACAGTGAAGACAAGCATGCCCTGTTTAATTGTAAAGTGCTCCGAGCATAGGTTCAGAGTTTAGCCCACCATGATATTATCTGGATCAAAAGAGAGGTTATACGAAGAGGTGATTGCATGGCAGCCAGCCTGTGTCCTCTAGCTACCCAATCAAGAACTAGTTGCAATGCTATTTTAGTAGGGCCAAGGAAAGATTGGGATGAATATTTACTGAAATGCCTTGGTAAGGTTACTTTAGTGCCTCCCTCTTTAGTAGTTATTGAGGAGATTATAGAATCACCTGCGGATTCAGGGTCATCAGATTTAGGAAAAGGGCAAGCCCCACCAGCCATCGAGGGATTCACTCCTCTAGTTCTTGCATTACTTACAGTTGCGGGGCCAGCTTCATCATCAGTTTAGAAGGGAACCACCATTGGCCAAGGGATGTCTATTCCCCACATTAGGGTCATTTTTTTGGCTCTGACTGAGGTCATCAGATCGGAAATGGCACAGGAATCATGTGCGGAGGAATCAGATCTAGCTTGTCTCATCCGCTTGTGTCCTGAAGAATTCTCAGTGAATGTCATCATATCCCCTAGGGATGATCTGACTTCTACTATTAGGCCATGTGTGCCAGGCGAGACAGTAGACCATTGGACCATCGAGCCTTGCTTTGTGATTGCACTAGCTGAGTAAAGAGTGTTCCATCATCGTGTGGTTGAGTCCTCCAATTGCCTGAAAGAGTTGGAATAGCATATCTAGTTTGTTTTGCATGTTTATTTCCTATTTCCTGCATTCCTTATTTGCATTTTCCCAGTTTATTTCAAAAAAAAAAAAAAAATTCCTTTTATCATTATTATGCATGAACTTTGTTATCCCCCTATCTATAACCCATTAATGAAATTATCCACTGTATTATTCAGGAAATTCTTGCATTTATCTCTTTATTTGCTTTCCTATGAATATGTGTGTGCAAATTGTCTTATGTTTCCTTGAATATGTTCTGTTCTATAGGATCTATTCTAATTCCCAAGCGGGTACATCGTCCTGTTGCCATAACGAGGATATTGATGACGTGAATGAGACAATAGAGTTGGAGCATGATATTGAAGGATTAGAGGAAATTATGAGTTTGCCTCGTGATATTTTGGAAGCTCTAAATAGAGAGAGCGAAGGGTCTAAGCCCAACATAGAAGAGATAGAAGTGGTTAACCTGGCCGACGAAGGTGAGAATGAAAAACCCATCAAGATTGGGGTAAACTTTCCTAAGGACTTGAAACATGAGCTTATAGTGCTACTCAAAGAGTTCAAAGAGATATTCGCTTGGTCCTACCAAGATATGCCCGAGTTAGATACTGAGATTGTTGTGCACATAATTCCAGTTAAGCTTGAATGCCCTCCAGTGTGGCAAGCCCTTCGAAGGATGAAATCTGAGGTCATTTTGAACATTAAAGAAGAAGTAGAAAAGCAATTGAAAGCTGGTTTCCTTACCGTGATAGCTTATTCAGATTGGGTCGCCAACATTGTTCCCGTGCCTAAGAAAGATGGGAAAGTATGCATGTGTGTTGATTACAGAGATTTGAACCAAGCCCCAAGGAAAATTTCCCATTGCAACATATCGAAACCCTAATCGATAATACCGCTACCAAAATGTTCTTCTCCTTCATGGATGGATTCTTAGGTTATAACCAGATCAAAATGGCTAAGACAACATTCACCACTCATTGGGGAACCTATGCATATGATATCATGCCAATCGGCTTAAAGAATGCTGGTGCTACTTATCAGTGAGCCATGGTAACCTTGTTCCATGATATGATGCATAAAGAGATTGAAGTCTACGTAGATGATATGATTGCCAAATCTTGCACTTCTAGGGATCATTTGATAGATTTGAGAAATCTATTCAAGCACCTTATCAAGTATAGGTTGAGACTAAACCCTAAAAAGTGCGTCTTTGGTGCTAGTTCAAGGAAATTGCTTGGCTTTATAGTCAACCAAAGAGAAATCAAAGTGGACCCAGCAAAAGTCCAAGCCATTTGAGACATGCTGACATCGCAAACTGAGAAACAAATTCCCAGCTTCTTTGGCAAAGTCAATTACATAGCTCGCTTCATAGCTCAGTTGATTGCCACATGTGATCCACTATTCAAGATCTGAAGAAAGACACAAAGATAGAATGGACAGATGAATGCGAAGTAGCCTTTGACAAGATAAAGTAGTATTTGTTGAACACTCCTGTTTTGGTTCCCCCGACACTGGGATATCCATTGATCCTTTCCCTTGCGATACAAGAAACCTCCATAGGCTGCATGTTAGGCCAAGTGGCTTAGCCCGACTAGAGAGAAATGGCAATTTACTACCTAAGCAAGAAGTTCACTAGTTGTGAGTTCAACTACATTGTCGTTGAAAAGACGTGCTGCACCTTAGCGTGGGCCTCATGCAAGCTGCGGCAGTATATGCTCTACTACACCACGCGGCTCATTTCCCGCATGGATCCTATTAAGTACATCTTTGAAAAGCCAGCTCTTACAGGGAAGATCTCCTGTTGGCAAATGTTGCTCTCCAAATTAGACATTGTGTTTATGACGAGAAAGGCCATCAAGGGCTAGGCCATAGTCGGCTACCTAGCAGACCAACTGCTGAATGATCCAGAACTTTCAGAATCCCTGTTCCTTGATGAGGATGTCATGGCACTTGAGCCAGAACCAGACAGTGTGGAACCGTGGTGTTGGAAGCTTTATTTTGATGGAGCTGCCAATTCTACTGGAAATAGAGTGGGAGCAGTCTTAGTTTCCTCCAAGGGCCAGCAAATCCCTGTTTCAGTCAAGTTAAATATTGATTGCACCAATAACGTCACAGAATATAAAGCGTGCATAGTCGGCCTGCAAGTGGCCCTGGAGTTTGGTGCCTATGACTTGAGCATCTTTGGAGATTCCCTGTTGATCATCTCCCAAATCAAAGGAAAATAGCAAGCCCGAGACATCAAGTTGATTCCATATTAGAAATGTATTAACCGCGTGATTCCAAAATTTCGAGACATCACATTTGCCTATTTGCCCCGAGCACACAACCAGTTTGCAGACGCCTTGGCTACCTTGGCTAACATAGTCAAGTTATCAGAAGGAGATGATATGCGGCAATTGTGCATAGAAGTCCGTGTCATTCCAGCCTATTGCATGAACATTAAAGAATGCATGAGTGTCGAAGTCGAAGTTGACGGAAAGCCATGGTACCATGATATCAAGGCTTACATCAAGAATAGTGAATACCCGTCTGATGCAATGGACAGTGAATCTGGCGCATGGCCTGCCAATTTTTCCTGAGCAGAGAAGTCCTGTACAAAAGAAACCACGATTCTACCTTGCTTCGATGTGTAGATACCTCTGAGGCTAATCATTTGATGGAAAAGATGTATGCAGGCTTACTCGGAGCTCATGCCAGTGGACCCTTATTGGCCCGCAAGATTATGAGAGCCAGTTACTACTAGCTCACCATGGAAAATGATTGCATTAAACATGTAAGGACATGCCACCATTGCCAAGTCTATCAAGACAGGAAGAACACTCCTCCTCAGCCTTTGCACTCTTTAGCAGCACCATGGCCCTTCTCAGCCTGGGGTATAGATGTCATTAGACCCCTGATTCCGAGAGCTTCAAATGGTCATGAGTACATCTTAGTGGCCATCGATTATTTTACAAAGTGGGTGGAAACCGCTTCGTACAAAAGCGTCACTCAAGCAGTGGTAGCCCAGTTCCTGAAACATAACATTATTTGTCGCTACGGCATATTGGGAGAGCTCATTACAAATAATGGGGCAAACCTAAATGGGAAAATGATCTAGCAACTTTGTCAACAGTTTAAGATCGAGCACAAAAATTTGGTTCCCTGTCGCCCTCAGATGAATGGTGTAGTGGAAGCCATTAACAATAACATAAATAAAATCTTGGTGAAGATGACAGACACATATAAAGATTGGCACGAGTACTTGCCATTTGCCTTGTGTGCATATCGCACGAGTACTTTTGTTCGTACTTCCACGGGTGCGACCCCGTATTCATTAGTATATGGCATGGAGGCTGTACACCCGCAGAGGTAGAGATCCAGTCTCTTAGAATTTTGTCTCAGACAAAGCTGTCAGAAGCTGAATGGGCCTGTTCCAAATATGAACAACTGAACATTATAGACGAAATGCACATGACTGCAATGTGCCATGGATAGTTATACCAACACCACGTCGAGTGAGCATTCAACAAGAAAGTTAGACCTAGGGTCTTCGAAGAAGGCGATCTAGTCTTGAAGAAGCGCAACCAGGCCATGCCTGATCACAGAGGAAAGTTTGCCCCAACTTACGAGGGCCTATATGTGGTAAAGAAGGCCTTTTCCAGAGGAGCCTTAATTCTAGCTGACATGGACGGGCATGGCTTCAATATGCCCACCAATTCTAACGCCATCATACGGTACTTTTCATGAAGGAGCCTCTCAGTGCACCTCATTTCTATATTTTTATGTCAACAAAAAAAAAAAAAAGGGAAAAAAGAACAAAATATATATATATATATATATGTAAAAAGGTAGATCGAAAACCCGAAAGGGCAGTTTATGCAAAAGGAGAGCCAAAAGAAAGCGTGAGAAAATACAAAAGGTAGATTGAAAACCCGAAAGGATGGTCTACGCAAAGGGAGAGTAAAAGAAAGAGTGTGAGAGAGCCTGCTAGATTGAAAACTCGAAAGGGCGGTCTAGGTAAAAACTAAGGCAATCAAAAGTCAGTTGAACTACATGATGACCTGATCCTTCCTAGTAGAGGTACGTAGGCAGCCATCTTGGTTCGGTCACGTCTTAAATGAAAAATTAGTGAGCTTGGCCTGGTTGAATTCCTGCTTAAGGTCAGAAAATTAGATGGATCCAGCATCCAAGACAAGATATGAAGACACCTTCGAGATTGCTCTTTGTCTACAATACTGCCATGACCCGGTGGTCTGCTCAAGATGTTCTGGCTTATACCAATGGGAAATGTACCTCAATGGGAAAAGGAAAAGATCCGTCTAGAACAAGATGTATCCTTGGAAAAAAAAGATATTGATATGCATGGATTTCACACTTATCACTTATTTGTATAATCTAGCATTTTCAAAGCATTTGCTTGCATATTCATTAACATGCCTGTATTGTGCCATTCAGTCTCTTTCATATATTCTAGTATGAAAACATGAAATCTCATCTCATAAATATATCCTGAATATCATCATAAACATCTCTCTCAACCATCTCTTAGTTTCTAAGCATGCCTAATAGACTAGACTATGCTTTAAAGAACTCAAACAAAAAGTGAAAGGCCTTACGCAATCGCTTAGCAATTTACGAAGGACCTTTCCATACATGGTGGGATAATAAATACATAGCTCATGTGCAGAAACAAAATAAGCAGAAAAGAACACCAGCAATATGGAGAATCGGGTCATCATGAGCATGAGTGCGAAGTAACCCGGCTACATCAAAGCCCAAGTCTTTGGCGATCTTTCTAAGTCTATCACGTGAATGTCAAAGACAAACCAACTCCCTATCCATCGTGGAATCAGAAGTAGAGCCCTGTCTCTCAGTCTCTAGCAAAGCCTGCATGGTGTCCACCTCTGCAGTAACAACTCTCAAGGCCTCCTCCCTCTCAGCTAGCTCGGTCTGAAGGCGACGGAAAGCCAACTACGGCTCACTGGGCTCATTGCCCACTCGCCCATACTCCATGTTTAAAGTGGAAGGAATGTAGGCCCTCGCCTGTACTAGCTCCAATGCTAAGCCATCAGCCCTTTACTAGCCTTGGCCCTGCCGGCCTCTAATGCGGCCCTCTCCTCATTCCAAGTGTGATCCAAAGCAGTAAATCTCTGAGTATGATCCACAAGCTCATCCTCCAAACCCGTAACTCGGGATCTCAGCTGAACACACTTCACCTCTGTGCCTGGAGGGGTTGGCCCCCTCCGATCAAGCTCTGCCCTAAGGGCAGCAAGCTCACCTTCATGTGCATTGCTCATCTCCTCAATATCCCCCATAAGGGTATCAGCCAGCTCCTGGTAGCAGTCTTTATCCCTGACGACCTCCCTTAGGCACTCCCTCAGATCCATAAGGGCCCTCTCAACCCTAATCTCAAACTTCAGAGTATAGTTTCTCAAAACATCATCCGAAAGTGGTAGCTAAGCTGAGACTGTTGATGATAAGTCCAACACAAAGCTGGGATCTCTAGTGTCTCGCCACACTCTAAACTCAGTAGAAAACCACTCCTGGTTATCCCTAGAATAAAGGGGGAAGTCAATGCTCGACTTGAGCACCTCCCAGAACTTCAAGGCACATTCTATCACTGTTACATCGATACCTACGAGCCTACACTTGCAAGTGACAACGGAGAGATCACTAAGTCGAGGGATGTGCTGGACACCCCCGAGTTGCCGCATAGCCATACCCGGAAAGTACCTCGTGCTCTCCCAGATACCCACTAGGGGAATGCCAAGTAAACCAACACAATGGGTCCACCCCCGCCATCTAGTGATACCACACTTGACTCTCTAGGTCCAGTCAGCGAGACTCAGGCTGCACAAGTATCTCAGCCAACCCTCAGTATCCCTAGAAAAAGGAAGATCAAGAACTACAGTAGCCCGAATTCTACTCCTAATGGAAAAACCCTCAGGTTGATCCCTAGCAATAACACTCAGGTGGCTACAGAACCACAGCTATAACATATGAACACAATAACCTAGCCTACCCCTATCGGTCTATCGACACAAAGATAAGGACCTAATGGTCTTAGAAAGTAGAACAGGAATGAAAGAGATACCGTGAGATAGGGCACTCACTAGAGGGAGAACGGCAAAGCTGACAGATCCTGATGATGAAGGAAATAGCACCGCACCAAAAAAGCCACCAGGAAGGCCTAACGTCGGTAGGATGTCCACTGCTCCTCCAAGTCCACAAAGTCATCTTGGTAACCAATAAGACCCTCCAATGAGTGGAACCAATCATACAGAAAATCAAAAGAAATGCTCCCTCTTATCCTGCTGCCATACCAAGTTAGTGCCTCCACAATGGGCCTTTTCAAGCCCAACAGATCAGTGAGTCTCTTGCGGTAGTGTGGCCGCGCTGGTGAAATAAAAATAGCGCTTAGAGGGGTAGAAAGAAAAAGAAAACAATCATACTCCTCCAAAGTGGGCACCAGATCAACATCTCCAATGGTGACACATCTCAAGACGGGGTCCTAACAAGAGGTAATAACCTTCAACAAGTGCCAATCCAGTGAAGTGTGAAGAAGAGTAGTAGCACCTCAAAGAAGTCGCAAGATGAATGCCTGGTCACCACAAGAAAAGGAGCTCCACCACCTCCTAAGCTTTTTCTCATAGTAAAACACCCTCTCAAGCTCGACTAAAGTGTCGTAGGAGTGAGCACCAAGAGCATCCATGAACAGATCCTACTAAATCTGAAGATTTGATGATAATCTATGTGAAAAATGATGAAAAATAGTGTTTTCTGCACGTTTTGGGTGAAGAAAAGGGTAGGAGAAGACCCTAGAAAATCGCAGACCAGAATGAGTTGGGGCTGGGCTGAACCTAGCTTTTATGCACGCAACCCAAAGTGGTGGCCCTTCAAGGGCCACTGACACTCGGGACACGTGCCAAGGCTTTTCAGCCCTCTAGGCACAAATCCCCATATATTTTGACCACTCCCCTTGGGTTTGGGATGTTTTTGACCACCTTGGAGTAAAGATTCCTCTGTTTCAACACCAATCATAGTGCACGGTCGGCCCAATAGTAAACCAGATTGTCAGTAACTCCCACTCGTGCATTCGAGACCCCACAAATCCTACACTGGGGCAGTTTATCTTTGTGTGTCTCGTTCAGCACCTCCAAATATCTTGAACCTCATTTTCTAAAGCCCGTTTCACCCAGTTCAGGAGTCGATTTAGCCTTGATAATCAGAGCTCACAACAGAAAGACACTAGAACCCGTTCTCAGCCATTTGGTAGCTGTTTCAGCTTATTTTGAGGGCGAAGTGAGTCATTCCCCACAAGGTCACCCCAAGAAACTTGTCTTTGAATTGATAGCCAGCCCGGGAGTCATTCCCCACAAGGTCACCCCAGTGCTTACCGCCTCATGGCATGTCTAAGGAGATTTTGTTCAGAATGTCCGCATTCATTACTATCATTTGGTATGGTCTCTAAAGTCGAGGCTACTTTTAGCCAGTCTGCAGGCTTAAAACCCCGCAAAACCCTAAACTGGGGCATTTTATTTTGCGTGGTTCTCTCTACCTTGTCCATTATGCAAGAACAGGTCCATTCTGCTGAGGATATTTCCCTCATGTCGAGAGTCGCATAAAACCCTAAACTGGGGCAGTTTATTTCATGTGGTTTCTCTATTCTCTCTCCCCCCAACGGGACGATCATTGTCAAAATCCACTAATAAACCTATGAAACTGCAGTGCAATACAAAGGAGTGTGACATAAGCTGGTTCAAAACCATCATCTTGATGAAAATGCGATAGTGCATACATACAGTGATAGCCCTTTTAAAGGCAACATCCAGAATTATACATGTAAGTCTTCCCTAGAGGCATTGTTTCTTGCACACATTAGCAGCCTTCTCAAAGACAATTTCCAGGATTATACATGTAAGTCCTACCTAGAGGCATTTTTTCTTGCATGCATCAGCAGCCCTTTTAAAGGCATTTTCCAGAATCATACATGTAAGCCCTACCTAGAGGCGTTGTTTCTTGTTGCATCCCTCTTAAAAGTAATTTTCTAGAGTTATGCACCAGCCCTCTCAAAGGTGGTTTGGCTAAAGGCATACATCAGCAACCCTCTCAAAGACAATTTTCCTAAAGTCATACATCAACTCTCTCAAAGGCATTTTCCAGAATCATACATGTAAGTCCTAACGAGAGGCATTGTTTCATACATACACCATGAAGCTACATAGAGATAATATCATATATCAAGGCCCACTGTGGGGCAATATAATGCACACATGTCCAGGCCTATCAAGAGGCGATACACAAGGACGAACCCAGATAGGGGCCTACGGGGCCCCGGGACCCCCTTAGCCAAAAAAAAAAAATTTTTAGCAGGTTAAATTTTTCAAAAAAAAAAAAAGGCTTAAGCCTCCCTTAGTTTTTAGCTCAGGCCCCCCTCCCAAAAATCCTGAATTCCAACCCTAGTCGGCTAGCCCAAGAGGCAAGAGCCCATGACCCATGTAAAAAAAAGAAAAAAAGAAAAAGAAAACTCAGATATAAACCTAGCGGAGAAAGTGAAAGACGAAGGAAAAATAAAAAGAAAGGAAACAGAGAGATAGTGAGGCGAGACGGAGAGATAGAGACTACCCACGCTGATGCCGCTACAGCAGTACCCACACCATGTCGACGCTGACGCGAGACAACGAGTCTACCTAGTCCCAGTATGGCAGTACCCACACCGATGCCACCATCATCACACGAGACTGCAAGATTCTTAGCTGTCGCCACCGCCCACGTGAGCCATATGTTGCTGCCGCCGCCACCTTTCCTAGTTTCCTTCAAAACCTAAAAAATAAATAAGACGTTTGTACTTGCTTGTGGAGTGTTTGTGTTTTTATTGATGACTGATGATGAGTGATGAATTGATTACTAATGTTGGTGATTGTGATTCTGTGAATTGAATCTGTGCTGTGGTCTGTGGTGTTTTTCTTTTTTTTTTCTTTTTTGGGCTTTTTGGCTTTTTGGCTTTGTGACTCGCTGTCACTGTGTGTGTTTGTGACTCTCTTTCTTGTATTATATAGTTCATAAGAGAGATAGAGAGAGAGTAGAGTTTGTAGAGATTACTTTGACTATTTGTTTGTTCTTTCATCTTTGTTCATTGGTGGTTGGGCATAATAGGGACAAGTGACGCTGTGACAGAAAAAAAAAAGAAAAAAAAAGAAAAAGTAGAGTTAAGAAAAGTTTTTGTTAGTAGTGCAGAATACATTTGTAGTGTAGGTAGTGCCGTAGTGAGGTTGGGTTAGTGGGTCAATGTCAAAAAGATGGAGATAACACAAAGACAAAGAAAAATAATGGTAGACTAAAGACAAAAAGAAAAAAAAAATCATATAATATAGAAAATTGTCACATAAATTTAATGATTCTTATTTTATTCGTAGATTATGAAAAAATCAACTACAATGCTTGATTTTTTCAAAAGAAAAGATTCAAATTCTTTCGAAGTCAACGTGGGATTGCCAACAACTAATGTTGATATTCCAATTCTAGAAAATGTGGATGTTCCAATTCTAGAAAATATGCATTCCCCAATTCCGGAAAATGTCGATGTTCTAATCTCTCAAACACAATTTGAAAGAGTTGATCTTGATTCTTTGGATTATGATCCCGGAACATGTAAACAAATATGAGAATATCGTGTTAATCAACGTGATGAAATTTGGGTATTTGTCTTGGTTGATAGTTTATTAATACTATTGGATGCGTATTTGAAAAAAAAAATTTCGCTTATCTCCAGCCCCTCCCCCCCTCTAGCTTGAAATCCTGGGTTCGTCCTTGGCGATACATAATATACATAAGCAGCCCACCATGGGGCAATGTCTACAAGATACATGAAGAATACATACATGCCCACGCAGGAGCTACATCAAGCTATAACAAAAGGCTAACACTACTAAGAATCATCATCCTTAAAATACTGGTCGCCATCATCATTGTCATCATCATCACCATCGCCTGTAAGATAACCGGTGGAAAGACCCACACCGCCTGAAATGCCAGGAATGTATCCTAGATCCAAGGAAGGCCCCTAAGTCTGAGCAAAAGAGCCCCAACCTTTTGACGGATTTGGAGGAGCGGGCATGTACCTGGGCTTGTATGAAGGAACAATGGGCCCCCAACCTGGAATATGAGGCAGAGGCAGAATAGGAATATGAGCCGCCTGCAACTCTCCCATCAAAACCATGGTATAGCTATGAAACATGGCTAGCTCACTTTGAAGCTGGCTCCGCTCTCTCTCTGCGATAGTAGCACGGGCCTCTCTATCCCTCTGCTAAAGATCCCTCTCCTGAGCTAATGCCTAAGTAGTCTCCTCCTGCGTATGCACCTCCCTAGCAGCAGCAGTAGCCTTAAGCTTTATCACCTTGGCCTGCAAAGCCTCTGCATGCGATCTCTACTCAGCTTCGGAGGCCACCTGAGCACGAACAATGCCTCCCAACACTCTACCTCCACTCACAGGAACATCTCCAATTATAGGCCCCGTGGAGGACTCCACGAACCAAATGGCATAATCCCGGCGAGTATCCACGTAAGCATTAAAAGAACCTATCCCATAAGCCGGGTCGTCCACAACAATGGACTTATGGCCTATGGCCATAGTGAGCTCCGGTCTCCCTAGCAGTGAGCTGTTATAAGGGCGAACTACTATCTCACCCCAGGTGATGTAATCTAAGGCTGTAGAGATAGTGACTGGTTGCACTAGGATAACCCTGGTGATCGTACAGAGGGACCAAGTATATGCTCGAGGATACACTGTTGAAGAAAAACCTGTGAACCGTGGTCGCAAGGCTGGGATGTACTCATACGCCCACTATGTCAAAATTTGCCAATAGCCCTTTAGGCTCTTGAAATCTCAATGTGAAGCTCGCCTCAGGAAAGAGATGAAAAAGATGTAAGTGATGGACCCCCAGTCATATCTCCCAACATAGGAGACTACTCTCATGGCCCACAGCAGCTGGCAGGATAATATCGATTGGTTGTTGCCAAAGAAGCAACTACCAAAAAACACATGAAGAACCGCTGAAGATGGATGTCAGTAGGTGACATACCCTAGGGGATGCTACCTTGTAGCCACTCAGTGTGAATCTGTAGTGAAGTGGTGGGCCCAAAATATCCTTTCGTGTCTGTAGTCAATGGGAGAGGGATGCCTAAGAGCTTACAGGCCATCTCAAAGCTCATATCATCAATCGGAATTGGGTATCCACTGAATTTGATGCCCAGGATGGCTGTCCAATCAAGAAGGAGAATGGCATACTCCCCATAACTCAAGTGAAAGGTGCCTGTCTCGGTATGAAACCGCCACACCAAAGCCTCCCCAATCCTGTGCCTTATGGTGTATGGGGGGATCCTCAGAAAGTCCTCGAACCACTGCTCTCTCAGGAAATCTGCATAGCGCCGGTGGGTCCCAAGATCAGACAGTAGCCGAAGAAAGGTGGACCAAGCACCTCAACCACAGATCTTGTCGGCCCCCTACATTCAGAATCAGAAGCTATCCGTTAGCACATGCATATAACAAGAATCTAAATGACAAAAGAAGAAAGACAGCATACCTCTCCCTTTCGCTCCTAGGTGGAAGGATGATCCTTCAGCCCACGCTAAAGGTTAGTATCTTTGATACTGCCATCTACCACTCCAGTATAAGCATCGGCCTCGGCCTGACGTGGTGGGAATCTTGGCCTCAAGCTGCACCTTCGGGCGCCGAACAAATTAGCCTTTATATCAAAATGGAGATCCTCAGATGGCGTCTCTCCTTTGGAGGCCCCTCTCCCCTAGCCAACCTGCGCTGTGAGAAGGCCTCACTAGAAATATTGCGAGACTCAAACAAAACACTATTTGTCACGGCTAAGTGCCGTCTTCTAGATTGGGTCTCTATAGGGATCTTGCCAGTGGACCTGGTGTCATCACCCCCGCGGTCAAAATGGCTCTGCAGAACTCGAGCTGCCCGTTTACCAGCAGAAGTAGTCTCATCATCAAAAGAAGAGTCCCCATGGGATGTAGCTTAAATGAGGGCCTTCCCTTGGTCTCCCCTAAAACTTGCCCTCCGAGACATAATCTATAAAACAACCAGAAATTCAAACACAAGTGGTAAGCCCATGAAACAAATGGCAATACAGATGAACTAACACTTTTTCCTAAACATGTTATGCAGGTCCATGTCAAGCATATGTTCTCACAAGAAAGCAGATTCTTACATATCCTACAGTGGGTAAACTAGTAGCTGTGCCCTAGGCTCACATTCTACAGCTGGTAAACTAGCGGCTACGCCCTAGGCTCACAATGGGTAAACTAGAGGCTGTGCCCTAGGCTCACATTCTACATTGGGTAAACTAGCGGCTGCACCCTAGGCTCACAGCGCCCTAGGCACACATTCTACAATAGGTAAACTAGCGGTTATGCCCTAGGCTTATAGTGGGTAAACTAGCGGTCGCGCCCTAGGCTCACATTCTACAGTGGGTAAACTAGCGACTACACCCTAGGCTCACAGTGGGTAAACTAGCGACTACTCCCTAGGCTCACATTCTCATAGTGGGTAAATAGCGGCTGCGCACTATGCTCACATTCTACAGTGGGTAAACTAGCGGCTGTGCCCTAGGCTCACATTCTATCTTGAGGTTAAGAAAGCGGCCGCGTCGTACGCCTCGCCGTCACACAGCTACCGAGTCATTCAAAAGTTCAAGTTCTTGATTTACAGTGGGTAAACTAGAGGCCACGCCCTAGGCTCACATTCCATCTTGAGGTTAAGAAAGCGACTGTGCCATATGCCTCGCCATCACACAGCTACTGAGTCACTCAAAAGTTTAAGTTCCTTATCTATAGTAGGTAAACCAGAGGCCATGCCCTAGGCTCGCATTCCATCTTGAGGTTAAGAAAGCGGCCGTGCCGCACGCCTTGCCATCACACAACTACGAGTCACTCAAAAGTTCAAGTTCTTGATCTATAGTGCGTAAACTAAAGGCTACGCCTTAGGCTCACATTCCATCATGAGGTTAAGAAAGCAGCCGCGCCGTACGCCTTGCCATCACACAGCTACCAAGTCACTCAAAAGTTCAAGTTCCTAATCTACCGTGCGTAAACTAAAGGTCGTGCCCTAGGCTCACATTCCATCTTGAGGGCAAGAAAGTGGCCACACTGTACGCCTTGCAATTACACAGCTACCAAGTCACTCAAAAGTTCAAGTTCCTGATCAACAGTAGGTAAACTAGTGACCGTGTCCTAGTCTTAGGCTTACATTCCATCTTGAGGTTAGAAAGCAGCCACACCATATGCCTCGCCATCACACAGCTACTAAGTCACTCAAAAGTTCAAGTTCCTGATCTACAGTGGGTAAACTAACGAGTGCGTCCTAGGCTTACATTCCATCTTGAGGTTAAAAAGCGGCTGCGCCATACGCCTCGCCATCACACAGCTACCAAGTCACTCAAAAGTTCGAGTTCTTGATCTATAGTGGGTAAACTAGTGACCACACCCTAGACTCACATTCCATCTTGAGGTTAAGAAAGCGGCTACGTTGTACACCTCACCATCACAAAGCTACCAAGTCATTCAAAAGTTCAAGTTCCTGATCTATAGTGGGTAAACTAGCGACCACACGCTAAGCTCACATTTCATCTTGATTTACTGTTTTTCTGTCACACATGCGTTTATGCGTTTTGTTTAGTATTTCAGGAAATATACAGGTTGATTCAATTGAGTTGCTGTCTACACTTGCAACTGATAGATAGTAGTTAGGATTGGATTTGTTATAATGGGCATTTTTTTTGTAAAGGGCTTTTCTTTGTAAACTTTGAGCATTTAGTTGTGTTTTGTCACGGATTGCTAAAGGGGGAGTTTGTTAGGTTTTAAAGACTTAGGAACTAATGTATTTAGAACTCTAATGTGTAATGCCATGATCAAAACAGTTGTTAGTCTTGTTTAGACTTGCTCAAAGTGTATGCGTTGTATTTAAAGTTGGAATCGAGTGGCTGCAGAAGTATTAGTGACTTTTGGCCTGGCTCGATCGATCGAAGCTTAGACTCGATCGATTGAATATCGAGCAGAATGTTTTTTCTGTAGAATTCCAACTCAGCCCTAGCTCATTAAAACATTTAGGGCTTTATGTTTTTGCCCTAGGTATAAAAGGCAAACCTTAGTCACATTTTAGAGGTTGCTCATATTGCTGTTTGTGTGAATCTCTTATGAGATCTAAGAGGTGCTTGCCTTCACATAAGCTTAGGATTATCAAGAAGGATATTTCTTCAAGAGCTTAATGATCATTCAGTTGCTGCCATAAGAGCTTAAAGATACACAAGCGGGTGTGCTTGTACTTACTGTAGAATCCAAGAAAGAAGGAGTTCGTGGTCTCGGAGCTTGCACTTGGTTGTGTCAGTAAGTTTTCTGCTAGTGGGTAGCAATAGGATGTTAGTGGTCTAAGTCGCTATTGTAAAACTTCGATTCTTTCATAGTGGATTCAGGTTTACCTTGAGGATGGTTAGGTTAAATCCTTCCCAGGTTTTTTCCCGGTTTGGTTTTCCTGGGTCATCATATCTTTGTGTTCTTTATATTTAGCACTTTACATTGATATGATTATATGATTGTGTTAACCTAGATCTAAAATTTGACTAAGTAATTACTTGGCTAATTAACTAGGTTAATCTGGCTGTGTTTTAAGGGGTCTAAAAACAAACAAACATTAAAGTCAATTCAAATTTATGTTGTATTATCATTATGTGTCTATATATAAACTTGTCCAAAAATATAATTATATAGTCTTGAAGCTGGACTATTTAAGTTGAGGGCTAATGAAATAGAGACTAGTATGCAGTTTACACACTTAAAATTACACATTTTTGCTTCAAATTTTGGATTCATAATATGCAATTTTGAGTTGAGGTAGCAATTAACGAACACGTCATCACAACGTATAGATGGAATGACTTAAATCAAAATGATATGTAATAATAGGGTCCAAATTTTAAATGGTGTCATATCTCATCAATACATATTAATTAATTTAGCACTTATATTTTTTTTATAGATAAAATAAAATTTAAATCTCTTTTTGGTATAGACATGATTTAAGCTCAAAATCTTTTAATTAATAAATAAAAATCCCTATTTGAGGTTCAACCACATTTTTTTATTATAGCATTCATTTATAGGAAATAAAAACTTAATAGATATTGTTAATCAGTACATATGCCAAAACAATTTTGTTAGTTTTTTTTTTAATATTTTTAAATTACTAGTTTATAAGTTTATTATTACACACCTCATTAAAAAAATGAATACTTCACAAGTAAAAGTTAAAAAAATGACACCCCGTGCACATAGTTCAATAAGAGGTAGAAAGGTGTATAAGAAAAAAAGATCTTTGTAATATGATTTGGTGGGACATGTCATTGATTTTGATGTTGGAGTTGAAAGATTCCCTCTACACACCTTTCATTGCCACCATACATGATCAAACATTTGAACATTAAAGTCAATTTAAATTTATAATAAAATTTGTAATACGATCAAAGTGAGGCTTTCTTCCTTTTTTTCTCTATACAGTTTGGAGTCTAAAGAAAATTAACCCACCTATCCTCTGCTCCGTTGTCCAAAACAATTGATTGAATGAAATAATTATGCATGTCGGACTGTGTGCCTTACCGATCCATCCAACGACCAATTATTAAAGGATGAGGGGGCACAAATCTTTTAGAGCATTCGATCGTAGACCAAGCCCATTGGTATTGGAGCATATTGTGAAATCCCTCACAATCCCTCCCTCATAATGCGGCTCCAACGACTCGAACCTATGACCAGGCTCTAATAACACTTGTCGGACCGTGTGCCCTACCGATCCATCCAACAACCAATTGGTAAAGGATGAGGGGGCACAAATCTTTTGTAGCATTCGATCGCAGACCAAGCCCATTGGTATTGGAGCGAATTGTGAAATCTCTCACAATGCCTATCCTTCATAATACTGAATAGAAACCATCAGTCTCAAAAATACTTTATACTCTACTGATTGTGATATGCCATGTGTTTTATTTATTTATTTTATATTTTATATTTTATTTATTTTATAGGTAAAATAAAATGAGTACATCATAACAAATTATGATTAGTGAAGTATAAAATGGAATAGAAATATTGGTTTTGTATTCCATAACACCACCATAGGTAATAAAGACAAACACAAATTATCTTTCAATTCCTGCCATTTATTTATAAGAAAGGAAGATGATCCATGATCGCAAAAGCCAAAACATACATGCTAATTGGCCACCATTTATTTCAAAGTGCTTAGCAAAATATATATATATATATATATATATGGGAGAGGCTTTTGTCTAGTGACCAGTTCCACTGGACACGCTAGGATACAGATACATGTCCAAAATTGAACACGTGTTCACATCTTAGCCTGTCCAATGAAACTGGTCACTGGACACAAGCCCAGCCCTATATATATTACATAAAAGCAACTATTCCTTTAATGATTATATTTGGAATGAAGTGGGATGGGGGAGAGAAGAAAGGGAGGTGAAGAGTGCTGACATATACTAATATTTTAAAACAATTTGATTGGCACAAGGTTCAAAGCTGTTTTCTTACTGGTAGTAAGGCTAAGACCAGCTTCCTCTTCCATGTTGATATCTTCCTCTTTCATCCCATCAGGTAATTTCCAATTGAAATAATATAAAAGATTTGCAAGTGCAAGCATAATTGTTGTTGTTGCCATATACATCCCAGGACAACTTCTTTGACCAGATCCAAATGTCAATAACTCAAAATTTTGACCTTTATAATCAATGGAGTTATCCATGAACCTTTCTGGGATGAATTCTTCTGGGTTCTCCCAGTATTTAGGATCTCGTCCTATTGCCCAGACATTAACTTGTACTAACATTTTTGGGTAAATGTCATAACCATTGATCTTAAAGTGTGACATGGTTTCTCTTGGAAAAAGTAGAGTTCCTGGAGGATGCAATCTAAAAGTTTCTTTAACTATCATCTTTAGATAATGAAGGTGGTCAATGTCCCTTTCAGTGACTTTCCCTTTACTTCCAATGAAATTTCTAACTTCATCTTGTGCTTTTTTCATCAATCTGGGGTTCTTAGCAAGCTCTGCCATCGCCCATATCATGGTAACTACACTAGCGTCAACTCCACCTAAAAATATATCCTGATAAACAAATGTAGTAACAAGTAAGTAGATGAACATCGGCTAATTTGATAAGGTAAGTAAAGTTAAAAAAAAAAAATGGGATTAATAAAAGATTGGCAACTTACGAAGAGGACTGCCTTAATGTTACGTTTTGTGAACCGAGCAACATCACCAGACTTAGCTTGCTCCCTTTCAATTCTCAACAGCACATCGGTAATGTCTTCATGCTCTGGTTTTGTCCTCTCAGGAACAAGATGGAGATCAATGACCTGTTGGAATAAAGTGTCCAACTCATGAAAAACCCTTTCAAGCCTTTTAAATCTACCAGAGAAAGTGTCTATAATCCATCCCACGAAGGGAAAGAATTCAGATGCATTGTAGCTTCCTATCATGGACACTATCTCATCAATCACTACTTGAAACCTTTCATTGTCTAAACCACTCCCGCGGAAACTCTTACCAAAACCAATCCTAAAAGTTATACTTGCAGTAAGGGCAAACAACTTCTTAGAAAGATCAATAGGGGTTGAAGAAGATGCATAGTGAGATATAGAATCCACAAGCAAAGCAACTTCTTCTTCCCTAATGAACTGATAGGATTGCACCCTCTTCACACTAAAAAGATCAAGAACACATATTTTCCTTATCTCTCTCCAGTAATCACCATAAGGTGAAAAAGCCATGTCCCTATAATTGTAGGAAAAAACTTTAGAGCAAGCTAAGGGAGGTCTACTGCAACAGGCAAGATCATGAACTTTTAAGACTTCTCTTGCTGCCTCAGCAGAAGATATTATGACAGTTCTTATGCCACCGAGTTGAAGGAGCATCACAGAGCCATATTTCTTGGAGAGTTGCCACATAGATTGGTGAGACAACACACCAAGTTGGTGCAAGTTACCTATAATAGGGAGCTTAGGAGGGCTTGGTGGAAGGTTCTTTGAACTCCACTCATCCATCTTTTTTTTCATGAGCAACAGAAGAGGGAGAACAAGGAGAAGAGGAAGCCATAAAGGTATGGTATCAAGAGCCATTGAAGCTATATCTTTTATGTCAAGTTAGTAAGTATCCTCTAAAATTGTTCACCTATAAATAGCCCGAGATACCAAAGTGAACCAAAAAAAAAATCTATATGTAAGTTTTTTGTCCCCATTAGGCAGTATGATATACTTAAAAAGGAAAAATATTGCTTACACTATTTCTTACACTTTGGTATACTACATCACATTTGGATGCGCGATGTACACAATTTTTTCAATTTTTACACTCTAGCTAGTATGTACTACATTCACATTTGCATGAGTGTAATATGATTACATTTTTTTTTATATCTCCATTTAAAATGGAGAAATATAATAGTATGTACAACTAATATATATACAAAATGAATGTGATATACACTAAGTTCTCAAATTATTTGGTCACTGTTTTTGTCTTGTCAGATAAAATTGCATGCGTATGTTTCTAATCCCTATGAAAGTTTGGCAAGTATCCGTCATTATTGCACCGCTATAATATACGCATGTTTCTAATCCCTATGAATGTTTGGCAAATATACATATGTTTCTAATCCCTATGAAAGTTTGGCAAACCCGATCAGATAAGCCCACACCGCTATTCTCCTTTTAACATCCCACTTATGCTTTCAAAATTCCACTCTTATCATCTTTTTTCTGGAATGTGGTGGAGTGAGCAAAGAAGACCAATAAGTGAATTTTAAGCTAAACGTTAATTCTAGAGCCTAAAAATCGATGTCAAAAATCAAATTATACTTATCAATCACTTTCACAGGCATGTTACTAGTCCCATTTCCCATGCCCCACACTTGTCCGTGTGTGTATATATATACATATTTGGCAATCATTAACATAACACACTTGTCCATGTGTGTGTATACATATTGCATGCGAGACGACACCCGATAAGATAAGCCCACACTGCTATACTCCTTTTAACATTCCACCTATGCTTTCAAAATTCCACTCTTATCATCTTTTTTCTGGAATGTGGTGGAGTGAGCAAAAAAGACCATTAAGTGAATTTTAAGCTAAACATTAATTCTAGAGTCTAAAAACTGACCTCAAAAATCAAATCATACTTATCAATCACTTTCGTAGGCATGTTACTAGTCCCATTTCCCATGCCCCAAACTTGTCCGTGTGTGTATATATATACATATTTGGCAATCATTAACATAACACACTTGTCCGTGTGTGTATATACATATTGCATGCGAGACGACACCCAATAAGATAAGCCTACACTGCTATACTTCTTTTAACATCCCACCTATTCTTTCAAAATTTCACTCTTATCATCTTTTTTCTGGAATGTGGTGGAGTGAGCAAAGAAGACCAGTAAGTGAATTTTAAGCTTAACGTTAATTCTAGAGTCTAAAAACCGACCTCAAAAATCAAATTATACTTATCAATAACTTTCGCAGGCATGTTACCAGTCCCATTTCCCATGCCCCACACTTGTCCATGTATGTTTATATATTCATATTTGGAAATCATTAACATAACAAGGGATGCAATATATTCTTGAAACCGCTCTTCGACAATAATTTAACCATGTTTCATATTGTTTTAGATAATGACATTGGAGTGTACAATTCTATCATGTCTTCATTCCAAAGGATGAGCTAGGCATGCGATAACAGCCGAACACATGTAAAGTTTTCATCTTATTAAGAGTAAATAATTGCAATCATCTATATATATCTAAAAGTTGAAGCGTAGCATTTATTGTTGCTACGCTCTAGTTGAGTCACATCAGCGTCCACATCATTATCATTTTTCTTTCCAATCTTCCTATAATATTTTTTAACATTTACTCATTTTTTTTAATATTTACACTTTCTATAACCTTTCTCTATCCCTTAGCTTTTCATCTCCCTACTACCCTCTACCTTAATATCACTCTTCATCTTTCACTTCATCTTCCTTTTTTTGTCATTTCTTATTCACACACTCTTACTATAAATTTGTCATTCTCTCTTCCATTATTTACATACTTTTCCCTCACAAAAAATGTCTCTCTCTCTCTCTCAATTTTTTGGTGAATTTTCTATTTTTCTTGCATCTCTGCTTTAGGTTGATAATTGTTGTGTTCTTTAGAACTTTATATTGAGCTGATGCGATTTAGTTTTGTGATTTAAGTTTTCTCTCTTTAATTTTTAATTTTATTACATGTTTTTTTCTTTAAATTCTTAGTTTGGGTTTCTTTGAATTCACCTATTTAGTTGTTCTATATATGTTTTTTTTGTACAACATGACATTTGTTCTATGAAATTCCTTTAGACTTGATACGCTATCTTTTCGTTTGATTTTTTTTTTCTCTCCTCATGTGCAGTGATTGACTTCTAACAAAAAATATTCTATTTATATATTTAGGAATCTATTTCTTCTTAATTCCAACCATTTAAATTTTGTATGGGCCATGGATTCTATTGAGCAATTAATATGAAAATTAAATAAAAGTAAAATAAATTTTACAATAATTTGCTTTATAGGGATGGACTCCTCTGAGTTATACATTGTTCCTTAAAAGTAGTGCGAGAGAAACTAATGTTTAGTCTATCTATGTAACTAATGTTTCTAATCTTTTGAAAGTTTGTGAAGCATATACCCTACTAATTAGGCCATCTAAATCATTTGAATTAAAAATCAACTATAACATAAGGAACAAATGGGTCATAATGCATTCATGTTCTCCTTATATCGTGATAAATCTAAGTAGTTGAATAGTATTATTGTTTAATTTACCACTATTACATATTTTTTCCTGAAAGATACATACCATCAATCATTACACCAAATGGATATTTCAAAGTTCATTTACATGATTACTTTGCTGTGTGGTGAGTTGAAACGTTGTTGGGCAATGATGTACATTAGATTGAATGGGTACCCTCTTAACTTGCAAAGGGTAAGTACTGATTTATGCTAAGTTTTTGTTATTGGTATTCTTTAAAGCTATAATGGTTGATAGGTCTAATGAGGCTTCATTAATTTATGTGAGGTTTCAATTTCACCCAAATGACAAGCAATAAAACAAGACAATTCATGTTCAGCTTTCAGGTTTATTCTATTAAAAAATAAATGCTTAGCTTTTTGGTAACCACCAAATCGTTTTGTTAACTCAACCTCATAAAGTAACTTTAATTTAGTTATATGGATAGAGTTTCAAGTTGCAAAAAAAATATATACATATATTCAAGCTAATATCAATAGCACTACTACATTTGACCATTTAAATTCAGTCATATCCTCCATATCATTAAATTATTAATTTTTTTTTAATTTTTAAAAAATTAAACATATAATGTTTTAATTAAATACAAATAAATAAAAATTTCCTAATAAACTCGTACTCATTTTTTTTAACATTTACACTTTCTTCAACATTTCTCATTCCTTTCACATTTTCGTATCCCCACCACCGTCTACCTTAATATCACTCTTCATCTTTCCCTTTATCTTCATTTATTTTGTTTCCTCTTATTCTTATCATCTTATTATAAATTTTTCATTATCTTTTCTATTCTATATTTGTATGCATAATTTTCGCTCACAAAAAATGTTATTTCTCTCTCTCAATTTTTTGGTGGATTTTTTATTTTTCTTGCATCTCTGCTTTAGGTTATTAATTTTTTGTATTTTTAAGAACTCTACTTTGAGTTTATGCAATTTAGTTTTGTGTTTTAAGTTTTTTTTTTTCTTTTTTGTTCTCTTTGATTGTTAAATGTTATCCTATTGCATTATAAAGAATATAATTTGGATAATTTTACCATATAAGAATTTTACATAAGTTACATAGACAAAAGTAAAACAATAATATATATATATATATATATTATTTTATTTATGAGATAACTCTAAAAAAATTATCACGCGCAATGCGCGGGTGTGCGACTAGTTAACATAACAAGGGACGCAATATATTCTTGAAATCGAGGCTCTTCGACAATAATTTAACCATGTTTCATATTGTTTTAGATAATGACATTGGAGTGTACAATTCTATCATGTCTTCATTCCAAAGGAGGAGCTAGGCATGCGATAACAGCCGAACACTTGTAAAATTTTTACCTTATTAAGATATAAGACCTTCTTATATTGTAATTATCCCCATTCCTCAAATAAAAATTATTCTAAATGTTTCTGTTGAAAACACTAGGAGGTGCTACCAATTGAATTATAAGGCTCTTGACATTCTCGAACAAATATTATCAAATTATATCCAAAGCTAACCACAATAATTCAATTGTACGTGAAAAAAAAAATCTTCAAGGAAAAAAAAATCTAAAATCTCATGCGCACAAAAACTAAATCACAGAAAAACCAAATCTTATTCCAAAGAGCTTGATCTAGTTTCAAGTGCATTCATCTAAGCTAAGTCTGTGTTTGAAATGGGTTGAACTAAAACAAATTGCAAAATCTACAATCTTTATCGAGTTTTTAACTAATTGGGTGAACCCTGTATGGCCCGTTTATTTTTTTCACTTTTGACACTGGAAGAAATGCCCAATGTGCATATCTCAAGTATCAACCTCCTATATGTGAGGAGCTTCTTGGCAATGTGTAATCCAAGTGTGTGATTTGTGTCCTACACTAGGGTGATGTGGGTGTGAGTCTATTCTTTATATTTCCTTTTTAGAATCACCACAAACCATTGGGTGCCATTGGTCACCTATATGTCTAATCCCTTTATACCTATTTAACTAAGGATTTTCCTAAAGGTTCCTAAGTTAAAGGGTAAAGCAAATGTCTTGAATAAAAGACATTTTTTTTTTTTTTGATAAGTAAAAATACTAACACTAACTAGAATAAAAGACATGAACTCGAAAGTTCTATTACGTGTAGAGAAGCTGGTAGGCACCCTACAATGTCTATTCTAAGATAGTACATTATTTTGATTTAATCCTAATTTCTATCATTTGAAGTGTGACTCATTTATTTGGCATTTGGATTCAAGGAAACATGTGAGGATGCATGTACATGTGAGCATGTGAAAATGTTTGTGCATGTGAGAATGCATGGCATGTGAGATGCATGTGCACATGAGGCATGCATAGATGAATTATTCTGTGCAAGAAACCTAACTCACTCCAATAAAATTTTTAGCATTGCAAAATAAACACTAATGAAAAGATTAGTGCTTAGGGGATGGGGATTTGTTGGCTTATTGATGGGCCATGGGCTTAATTGATTTGAAGTGTGACTCATTTATTGGGCATTTGGATTCAAGGAAACACGTGAGGATGTATGTACATGTGAGCATGTGAAATTGCATGTGAAAATGTGTGTGCATGTGAGAATGCATGGCATGTGAGATACTAGTTACTAGCATACAAGATACTATGTACTAGCATGTGAGAAAATACAATTAGGCATGCATAGATGAATTATTCTAAGTGCAAGAAATCTACCTCACTTAGTCACTTCATTAGAAGTTTATTACTTAGCACTGCAAAATAAAACACTAATGAAATTATTGGTGCTTAGGGGATGGGGGATTTGTCGGCTTCTTTTGATGGGTCATGGGCTTAATTGATTTAAAGCCATGGGCCAAGCACCACTTGAAAATTATTTTGTGAAAATTGTCATTTTATTTGGAAAATTGATTTATTTCTTTAGAAAAAGGCTTTTGAAATCCTTTTGAGTTTTTATGTAAAATACCTTCCAAGGGTTTTTAGGAAACATCACATGATTTTTAGTTGGAAAATATCCTCTAAGGGTTTTAGAAAATTTTTGTTTTCTTTTTCTTTAAAAGTGGTGCAAACATCGAGCCTTTTATTGTGGGATGGAGAACCTTCAATATCACCTATGGAGATGGCATGAAGATACACACAAATCCAAGAGGGAAATGACATGAACACAATATATCAAATAAATTGCAATTGGCAATGATGAGATAAACATATTAGCATAATAAACATGTGAATGCCAAAGAGAATATCATGCAAATCTAATCAACCAACATGTGAATTTATTGACAAAATTATTGCAAAAGACACTTCATGTCACGACCCAAATCCATAGAATATGAATTTGCATGTCTAACTTGCTGATCTTACATAACTCAATAAGCATAATTAATTTAAACATAATTCAGTAAACTCCAAATAAACAATACTCTTAATAAATCTCTTACAATAACTAAAATCCAAAATTTAGAAATAATCTCCAAATACTATAAAATCTAAAGTGGAATAAAAATAACTAAAATTCTTTAAGGCTTCAAGTATTATTGACGTCACCTAAAAACTCTAATCCTCTACCTTGCACCTTACAAAGTAATCCAAAGGTTTTGTCTCACAACTAAACTTTAATCTGAAAATTGTAATTAATGAGGTGAGCCACACATCCAGTAAGCAATTATACACAATACACAACAGAATAGAGTCAAACAAAGTATGAGTATTTTGATTTTTCACAAATTCACTCAATGATATCAAATATAATTATTCAAAACATATAATGAAACACATATTAAAATCATTCAAAAACACATACATATAATTGATCAGAGCACAGTGTCACATATACATATATCACACATTCTCACATACAATCCTATGAGCGGATACCAACATCTAACCCCTGCTAGTGAGGGATCAACACTTATTTTCACATACAACCCTGTGAGCAGGCTTAGACATATACTTGATCAATTCTAAAAACACTTATTTTGAGTCACATATCGCAAAAGCAAAGTTTATACAAAATATAATAATTTTCATAATATTAACAATTATTCCAAACAAAGAGACATATCAAAGATCACAATATCGAATTGAAACATAAATTAAAGGATGCTTTACTCTCTTAGGGAATGAATAAGAACTGAAGAGTTTATATAAATATTTTTACAATTCTTGAGTAAGTTTGAAAACCCAATTTGCTAAAAGAAACGTCTAAAATACCATTTGGAAAATAAGAATATGACTTTGAAATCACTTGGTTTTAAACAACTTAAAGAACGAGAACCTTTTTAGAAAACTTATCTTGAAACTCAATTCCTTTCTGAAAATAGTTTCGTTTAGACATCATCTTTTAAATGAGATTTAGATGTTCAAAACTTTATTTAAAATTCAAAATTTCTCTTTAAAACTTTATTTAAAAGTCGAAGTTTCTATTTAAATGACATAAAGAAATGCATTTTGATAAACTTTAGAAAACGTAAGCTTAAAAATATTACTTTTGAAAACTTTTGACTTCTAAGAACTTAATGAACAAAACTTGTTCATATTATGCATAATTACTTACAGCACTTGAATCACTTAAAAACATTACTTTTGAAAACTTTTGACTTCTAATAACCTAATGAACAAAACTTGTGCATACTATACATAATTACTTATAGCACTTGAATCACTCTGAAAGTCTAGCCAAAACACCCTTTAAAAAGTCTCAAAATACTCTTAAATAGGACCTATAATTAACTGTGGAAATTACTTAATATCCTCCATAAAATATAAAGCTTATCGAATTATACAAACTAACTCGCTAAGATTATACTTAGTTTAATTAAATAATAACACTGATGCAAGGCATCTCTACCCAAAAACATGAGTTAGCAAGCGGCCCACTAAACAAGCTACTCTAATCCATATTCATAACAACACAGTAGTAAAATGAAAGGAAAAAGAGTAGGAAAGAAGGATGCAAACACAAATACAATACAATGATGTGTTATCAAAGAGGAAGTCGAAGTCCTCAGCGTAAAACCTCTCCACCGCCCTCCAAGTGGTAATCGATCCACTAGACAATCAGTTGGGATACATGAGTTAGCAAGAGACCCTCCAAGCCTAATCTACCCGATGTACCTAAGCCCTCCAAGCTCTTACTCCAACAAGGCTACTCGGAACCGTGTCTTGTCTAGCTCTCCGGATCGTGTAACAAGCTCCATATTGCATCTGCCATCCTTGGCTTCTTCCAATGCTTCCCAGCAACACCAAGATCTCATTGAACACTCTGAAAGGATGTGGTAAGTGTTTGGGCTATCAACCTCTCAATGGTATGGAAATGGAAAGGTAGGAGTTGAGGAAAATCCCTAAGCAATTGTGTAGAGAAATGTGGGTATCACAATCTCTAACTCTCTAGGTTTATGGCTAGGGTTTTCTCTCAGAATCACTTCTCAACATTTGTGGGTAATGTAGGTATATATAGTGTAGGCACAGAAAGTGTGTATCAGAAATGACAATCTGGCAAAACAGAATGTTTCGCGGGTGTCTCGCGGGAAGGTCTTACCCACGAGATACATATGAAACACAGCTGTCTCCATCTTGTCCTGACTCTTCACATTCCGGCATGTGCAGGTCACATGCATCACTTCGCGGCATGCTTAGTCACGAGCTACCCGCGAAAACAACTTTAGCCTTCATGCCTTGAGTCTTCACACACTCTCTCTCTCTCGCACAACCCTTACAATGAAATCCCACAATAAATACAGGGTATAAAAGATTGAATAAAATTACAATCAAATTTGACACGAAATAAAAGCCAACAAAAAAAATAGTTGTAAATTACAACTTTACAAATTCGTTATTGTTATGTACTCTGTTGGCCACAGGAAAGAGTCTCTTGTAACCGAACTTCAATTTTAATTTTTGCATCCATCTTTGTTTCCATTAAAAATAGAATGTCAGACTGTCGCGCCCTAGGCTCACATTCCATCTTGAGGTTAAATAGCGGTCACCTCGCCATCACACATCTGCCAAGTCACTGAAAAGTTCAAGTTCCTGATCTACAATGGGTAAACTAGAGGCGCCGCCCTAGGCTCACATTCCATCTTGAGGTTAAGAAAGTAGCCACGATGTACGCCTCACCACCACACAGCTACCAAGTCACTCGAAAGTTCAAATTATTAATCTGCAGTGGGTAAACTAGCGGCCACACCCTAGGCTCACATTCCATCTTGAGGTTAAGAAAGCAGCCGCGCCGTACGTCTCGCCATCACACAGCTACCAAGTCACTCGAAAGTTCAAATTCCTAATCTACAGTGGGTAAACTATCGGCTGTGCCCTAGACTCACATTCCATCTTGAGGTTAAGAAAGCGGCCGCGCCGTATGCCTCACCATCACACAACTACCAAGTCACTCAAAAGTTTTCAAGTTCCTGATCTACAGTGGGTAAACTAGCAGCCGCGCCCTAGGCTCACATTCCATCTTGAGTTTAAGAAAGCGGCCGCCGCGTATGCCTTGCCATCACATAGCTACCAAGTCACTCAAAGTTTTCAAGTTCCCGATTTACAATGAGTAAACTAGCGGCTGCGCCCTATGCTCACATTTCCACTATTCCCGACTACCAGGTGAGTCCCCTTACCTATATCCCGCATTTTATTCTCAGCATTTAAATTCCTGCATATTTGCACACCCATATAACACAGACAAAAAAAAATATGTGCATTTTCCTAAGATAGCATGGCATAAATCATGGCAAAAATATATGCTTATGAAAATTCCAAAAATAAAAGCATGCATCCCTAGTAGTATTGCTACTAACATTTTTGAAGAAAAAAGAAGAGAAGAGGAAAAAATAAATATTGATCTCAAGTGCAGAAGAGACTGAAACAGTAGACTAAAGCTGAAAAGCCGGACCCGCTAAGCTCGTAGTCACTCCAGAAATTTTTTCAAAAGTGGAAGTCAAAGGAAAGATTGAAATGAGGTCAAAAATGAGCCAAAAGGGGCTTTTATAGGCTTTTAGGCCGGTTTGGCTGCCCGGCGCACCTTCTTGGGTCGCCAGGTCAACCCGGCATACCTTGAAGGGCCACCGATCAGCGTTGACCAAGTCAACGTTGACCGGTTGACCCTGTCAAACCTCCAAAAAAAGAAGGGGGGGACCTTTTCCTTTCTCAAAATGCAAAGACATGTCCAGAAAATATTTCAGAAGTAGCTGCAGCAGATTAGTCTAGTTAGGTAAAGTCCGATCTCGATCCATGAATAGTGTCCGCACGCAAATTTAGGGGCAACAAAATTCAAAATCACGTTCTTTATTTGACACCTCTCATTGCGCTCAAAGATGTCAGATAAAGAAGGGGCAGCTATTGATACCGTATTTTGTCCGCCCACAATTCGCATGCTCGATCACGAAAAATCCAAAAATAATATTTTCTCTCCATGGGGCCATGAGAACATCTAGAATGACGTGGCGTAACTCGTTCAAAAACCGGAGCACCTAAAGTGCCTTTTTAAGCTAAAATGACCAAGTTTGACCGAAGTCGACTCCAGCTGTCAAAATGGGTTAAAACCAATGCCATTGTGAAGATTATTAAATTCTCATTCCAACGACTATTCATGGGTCAAAATCGGAGTCAGAAAGGCCGAGATATCACGAAAACCGAGATAATGCACCGATCGATGCAACACTAACTTCCAAGAGCCATAACTTTTGATCCAACCGTTGGATTTACAAGTTACATACCTTTTTAGAAACTGGAAGTTGAGATCTTTCCAGGGGTGTCAAGATCAACCAGCAGCCCTTGCCGGGGCTATAAAAAGCCCCAGGCACCCTCCAGACAAAAAAAAAAAAAAGACTCCCTTGGTGTTTCTTCTGTTGGCACTCTTATGGTTGTCCTATATGGCCATAGAACGTTAGACAGCTCTTCTGGCCATGCCCCGTTTGCATCTTCAAGCCGAGTTTTGATAATTTTGAGCACGCTTCTGTTCGTCACTTTTGTTTAACCATTGGCTTGAGGGTGTCTTGGAGAAGAGTAGTGGTTTTTTATGCCTAAATCTTGGCAAAATTTTCAAAACTTAGGGTCGTCAAACTGCTTTCCATTGTCTGATATGATTATGTTTGGAATGCCGAACCTGCAGACTACGTTCTTCCATACAAATCTGGTAATCTTGGCTTCTGTGATCATCACTGTTGGCTTGGCTTCGACCCACTTCGTGAAGTAGTGGATTGCGACGATGAGGAACTTGTACTGCTTCCTTCCTATGGGGAATGGTCCCATTATGTCGAATCCCCATTGAGCGAAAGGCCATGGAGCGGTTATCGGCGTCATTGGCTCACTTGGTCTCGTTTGGACGTTCGCGAAGCGTTGGCACTAGTCACATGCTTTGATGAGGTCATATGCATCCTTCCATAGCGTTGGCCAGTAATATCCTGCTCTAAGTGCTTTTCCTGCTAAAGATCTTGCTCTTGCATGGTTACCACATACGACTTCGTGTATCTCTCGAAGTACATAGTTGGCTTCTTCCTTATTAACACAACGGAGATAGGGGAGAGAGTGTCCTTGTCTGTAGAGGGTGTCATCAATAAGGACAAAGTGAGTAACTCTAATCTGTACCTTTGGTGCTTCGTTCCTATCTTCTGGGAGTCATCCTTCTTTCAAATAACGGACGATGGTAGTCATCCATTCTTCTTGTTCTTGTATCTTCATCACTTGTTAGGTTGTCCCCTTGTTTCCATGCATAATTCATGGGATATGCCGTGGTCGTTTAAAGAGGCTAGTCGCACCAAGAATCAACTTCAGCATTCTTTACACAAGGGATCCGCTGGGACTCGACACTATCATAATATTTTCAGAGTTATTTAACGATCTCAAGATACTTTTGCATTCTTTCCTTTTTCGCTTCATAATCTCCTTTTACCTGGCCAACTACAAGCTGAGAATTGGCTTGGACGATGAGGGTCTTGGCTTCAAGGACTTTTACAAGACTTAATCCTATTAGAAGTGCTTTATACTTGGCTTCATTGTTGGTTTCTGGGAATTGTAATCTGACCACATATTTCAGGATTTCTCCTTTGGATGATATGAGGACCACACCTGCTTCTCCGGCCTTTTTGGTGGTGGACCCATCTGTCCGGACCGTCCATGTCTTCTTTTGGGGCTCTTCTTCTTTTTGAGGATGAGTGAATTCTGTAATAAAATCAGAACCTGGGCTTTGATTGCTACCCGAGGCTAATATTCAATGTCGAACTAGCCAAGCTTTATAGCCCATTGGACAAGGCGCCCTGCTGCGTCTATCTTGTTCATCGTCTTTCTTATCGTTTGGTCTGTCATAACGACGATGGGATATGTCTGAAAGTAGTGGCACAATTTTTTGGAAGCGATTACTAGGGCGAAAACGATTTTTGTAATCTTGGGTAATTTGCTTCAGCTCCTAGAAATGCTTAACTGGTGTAGTATACCGACCTCTGCACGTCTTCTTCTTCTCTGATCAGTGTTGAGCTTACTACTGTGTTGGATACTGCCAAATAGAGTTGCAACTTTTCTCCTGTTACTAAAGGACTTAACAATGGCAGCTGTGTTAGGCACTCTTTTAACTTCCTCAAGGCTTCCTCACATTATTCTCTCACTAAAAGGCCTTCTTCAAGACTTTGAAGAAGGGTAGGCACTTGTCTGCCACTCGAGAGATGAATCTGTTTAACGACGTAACTTTTCTTGTTAAGCTCTGTATTTCCTTTACTGTTTTAGGGGACTTTACCACCATTATTTCTTTTATCTTGTCTGGATTAGCCTCTATGCCCCGTTGAGATACCATGAATCCCAAGAATTTCCTTAATGAGACAACAAAGACACACTTTGTAGGGTTTAGTTTCATCTTATACTTACGCAGTGTGTCGAAGGTTTCCCTCAGGTCGTCCAAGTGGTCTGCTTTGTCATTGCTCTTCACCAACATATCATCTACGTACACTTCCACATTTCTTCCTATTTGATGAGAGAACATGCAGTTCACCAACCTCTGATATGTGGCCCTAGCGTTCTTCAGTCCAAAAGGCATCACCTTATAGCAATATAACCCTTGGCTAGTGATGAATGAGGCCTTCTCTTGATCTTCCTCGTTCATCATGATCTGATTGTAGCTGGAGAAGGCGTCCATTAAGCTTTGTGTCTAGCAGTTGAATCCACTAGTTGGTCGATCCTGGGTAAGGGGAAGCTATCCTTT
This sequence comes from Quercus ilex subsp. ballota, assembly GCA_032727855.1. Classification (NCBI taxonomy): domain Eukaryota; kingdom Viridiplantae; phylum Streptophyta; class Magnoliopsida; order Fagales; family Fagaceae; genus Quercus; species Quercus ilex. The sequence goes on from CM064910.1 coordinate 59,495,930, forward strand.
GGGCATGCCTTGTTGAGATATGTGAAGTCAACACACATCCTCCACTTGCCATTGTTCTTCTTTACCATCATTAAGTTGGCTAGCCACTTAGGGTAGAACACTTCCTCTATGAAGAATGCCTCTAGAAGTTTCTCAACCTCCTCAACTACTGCCTTATTGCATTCAAGTGCAAATATTCTTTATCTCTGCTGCACTATTCTGCACTCCGGATTAATGTTGAGACAATGTTGGATGACTCCTTTGTCGATTCCTGGCATATCCTTATGCTTCCAAGCAAAAACGTCTTGGTTCTCTCTCAGAAAGTTTGTTATCTTCGTCTTCTCCGAGGCTGAAAGTGCTGATCCTACCTTCAAGACTTTGGACATATCTCTAGGGACGATTTCAACCTCTTGTGGCACTTTTGTTGGCTTGGGACTAGTTCAGGTTCGTCTATCATCCATATGTGTTTTTCCCCTGATACTAGGGCAGCTTGATAGCATTCTCTTGCAAGGACTTAGTCTCCTCTAATTTCCCCTATGCCGTGGGCTGTAGGGAATTTAACCTTTAGATAATAGGTCGACGTTGCCGCTTTCAACTTGTTGAGTGTTGGTTGTCCAAGGATGACATTGTATGTCGATGGGCAATCTACCATGAGGAAATCAATCTCCTTGGAGACTTGTGCTGGATAAGTGCCTGCAATTATGGTTAGCTTAACAATGCCTTTGGGAATAACCTTGTCCCCGGTGAAACTTACCAATGGGGAAGTGAATGGTTGTAGCCTTTCCTTGTTCAACTTCATTTGTTGGAAGGTTGGCAGATAGATGACGTCTGATGAGCTTCCATTTTCTATCAGTACACGATGCATATTGAACTCTTCCATCCTAAGTATTATAACTAGGGGATCGTCATGGGGCTGTCTAACGCCATGAGCATCCTTCTTAGAAAAGACGATATCCGGTTCATTGTATCCAGGCGTTTTTGAAGGTGGGAACCGCGAGTGTACGCTGTTTACTCTCTTGTATACGCCTTCTTCAGTGATTTGGAAGATCCTCCTGTTACCAATCCTCCTGAGATCATCCTTATTTCTCCTATGGGTGCTTTATTGCCCCCCGTCTCCCGCTCCTTTTCCTTCTCGTCCCTCTGTTGTCTTCTATATAGCTCTGTTCTTTGTACAAACTACTGTAATTTTCCCTAATGGATTAATGTTTCTACTTGGTCTTTCAAATGCATGCATTCGTCAGTGCGATGCCCGTGGTCCTGGTGGAATTTGTAGTACTTGCTTTTGTTTCTTACTTCTGCTGAAGCGTGAATGGGTCTAGGCCATTGCAGAGAAGGTTCGTCCTTTATCTGCATCAATACTTGCTCGATTGGCATCACTACAGGAGTGAAGCTAGTAAACTTAGGTCTTCAATCTGGAAGGTTCTTCCTTTTGTCCAGTGCATGCCCAACACCCCACGTTTCCTTCTTCTTATCAAGGTTGTGACTAGTTCCTTCATCTTTTTTCCTTTTAGTCGTCACGTCTTTAGCTATTACTGCGTCTTCTGCGTTTATATACTTCTGGCCTTGTGAAGTAATTCGGCTACTATTTTCAGCGGACTCTTGGTGATTGAGAAGAAGAAATCTCTTGGTAGCAATCCTGCTTGGAAGGTCGTCAGGATGACTTGATCCTCCACTTCGTCCACCTCAGCAACTCTTTATTGAAGCGTGTCATGTATTGCTTCAATGATTCTTCCTCTGCTTGGCGTATGTTGAGAAGATGCCCAGTCGGCTTCTTGTGTCGTTGTCTGCTAATGAAATGACAAACAAAGCCTTTGCTGAGCTGATTGAAGTTCGCAATGGTACTTGAGGGTAGCTTGCTAAACCACACCCTGGCTGCGCCCTTCAGCATTGTTAGGAAGGCCTTGCACATTACTTCGTCTAGGGTCATTTGTAAAAGCATCAAAGTCTTGAATGACTCAATGTGATCCAAGGGATCTCTTGAGCCATCAAAGGACTCCAATTGAGGAAGGCGAAACTTTGGTGGGAGTGGATGGTTCAACACTTCTGTGGTGAATGGTGAATCCATCCTTCGGATCATTTCGTCTAAGTTCTCCACGGCTCTGTCTTTTACTGCATTCCTAAGTTCGTCCGTCTCCCTCCTTATGTCACGAAGCTCACTCTCCACTTTGGATGGGTTTTCTTCTGGTGTTCTCGTCCTCCTGTTCGCCTGGTTATCTGATCCTTCCTCATTATGATTTCCTTCAATCCTCCAATGCTCTTCTTCATTCGGGTTCCCCATGATTCGCTGTTGTTCCTCATTCTGGGATTCAACGGCTCTCCTCAGCTCTTCATTTTAGCAAGTCACTTCTTCCAAGTTGGCTGTTAGGGCTTGGATTTGCGCTACAGCTTGTTCAGCATCCATCTTGTGCTACGAGGTTCTCTGTTGTCATTTAAGGAAGATGGCTTTGAATGATCAGTGTTTCCCATAGACGGTGCCAAAGTGATGATGTAAAAAATCACCAAGTTAAGGACCTCGTCTCACTAGATGGACGACCCCGTGATGGGTCATATCTCCGGTCCAAACTTGCAAGAAAGCTTGAGAAAGAAGTGTAATACACCGGTGCGGTGACACTCCGATGCTTAAGTCAGAAAGGAAGAAAAATGATTCAAAGAGAAAAATGACTTGGAGTGGTTTTTGGGTGAGTATTTTGTGTGTACCTTTGGATTATGTTGTTCCCTTCTTTTATAGTTGTTTTCTTGTCTTTATGGATAATGAATTCTGGCATTTATGGGCAATGACTAGTGTGTCATGAATGGGAGCTCTGAAGCACATAACTCACTCATTACCATTGCTCCGTCTATTACTTTTATTATCAATGCGTGCAATAAATGCGTGACGCTCATTTGGGTTTCATAAGCACAGAATGATGATCCAGTGTTATTTTCAACTCATTAGTAATATTTTTCAAATTGTACCATCAAGTAAAGTTTAGTAAATATTAAGTACTAGTTTAGTTTACAATTACATAGCCTTCCTTTCAGGAAATTTGGCCTATATATATAATTTTATTTACCAAAGGGAGAATAGTTTACATGACTGTACAACTCTAATTGCAAATTGATGGCTGTTAGGGTACATTTTTTTACACCTAATATTATTATTTAAATAACACCTATTTATTTTTCAAATGTCACCAACAAATTAGTGGGCATACTTTCCTCCAAAAAAAAAAAAAATAATAATAATAAAAAAATTTATTGGGCATACCTAAATATTTTTGACTATTACTATACTAGCCCGCAACCATTCTTCTTTCCATCACAAAATTGGGCTACAAATGTAAAACACTATAAGACCCAATATTTTTGTAAAGCCTAGATTATTTATTGAGCAAGTTAAAATCTCATTCTTTCTAAAGCCCAGGAACTTTTATGCTTAGAAATATTTGAAAAAGCCCATGATTCAAATACATGTCAAAATAATTTTATCAATAGAATTCAAGTCCATAATTAAAGCCCATGATTCAAATTCATGGCAATGCTATTTTATCAATGGGATTCAACCCTATAATCAAAGCCCATGATTCAAACCCATGGCAAATTATTTATCAAAAGCCCAATTCTCATTGGCAACATCAAAAAGCCTAATTCTCACTGGTAATATCAAAAAGCCCAATTTTCATTGGTAACATCAAAAGCCCAATTCTCATTGGCAATATCAAAAGCCCAGTTCTTGCTAGCAATATCAAAAAGCCTAGTTCTCACTGGTGATGTCAAAAGCCCAATTTACGATGGCACTATTTTATCAAAAGCTCAAGATTATTAACGCTTGGCAAATAATATTATGTTATAATTATTTCTCTTAAAAGCCCAATGATGAACGATGTTTTAATTTCTTAAACATTACTATGACAATCATCTCAAAAAACATGGCAATCATTTTATAAAAGCTCATGGAAAGTTATCTTGAAGATTATGATATTTATCTCATAACATATCATAAACCCGTAAAACTTATGGTCATTATTTACATCACAACATCCATAATATTTATCTTCAAAGCTCACAGTAACTATTCATCCTACAAGCTCACCATCTAAATTATGATGTGATTTATGGAGTTCATCATTTCAAAAAATAGTATTTACAAAAGCATTTTGAAGTAATTAAGCTTATGCTATTATTTTAAATATTACAACTCATTGCCTAAAGACCCATTACAAATATCCATTAAAACCCAAAATGTTTACTAATAATAAGAGTCCATGAGGGATGAAAACTCATGGCAATATGTGTTATTGATGTCCATTTTGTAGGTTCAAATTTGGGATGAACACGACCCAGCCCAAAGGGTCTAGCCCATATGAGCAAGCTCGATCCAAAGAACTCCAGCAAGGGCAGAGAACTGAAATACACAACCAACTTCCCTCTTGTTCATCCTTGACCAAGGTACAGCTAGAGGCCTCTACAAGATAACCAAGTCTTTGAGAATGAACTATAGGCTATCCCATCAACTTTCTGTCACCCTCTACCTGACATGAATAGTTCCCAAAGGTTGTGATATTAGCTAAAGTCTAATGGGTGATGGAGCTTTATCATTTTCCTCAAGACTATATCTCAAGCAGAAGAGGAGTTGAAACCAAGTTATCCAAATCAATGCCATAAATGTCAAAAAATTTCAAGACATGGTTCATGTGCCAAGCTCATGAATCCTAAAGGGGAAAATTTGGGAACATGTGGTTTGGAGGGCATAAAGGGATCTCCAGCAGAGCCCTCTGAAGTGGGCTTAAACTTTGACACCTGGCTTGGGGTGTTGAATCCTACTTCCTAGGGTCCAAATCTTGGTTGCAATACTAAGATTCCTCCTTGATACCTGCCTTAATCCTATTGGTTAAACTGAGCTTCAGAAATCTTGACATGTAATGCAAGATTACCCCAAATACTCACCATGTGTCATATTACCCAAAGAAGTAAAGCAATCCCAAAAGCAAATCTCCCATTTATGGCCAGATCCTAGGATAATTAAGTCTGTTGTCCTGCTCCTGATCAGTCCTACGTTTTTGGACTTTTGTTAATTAATGCCTCCCTAAACACCACTATAAAAGGTTAAACACACCAGCCCACAAAACACACATCAACCCCTCTAAAATTTCTGTTATTCTTGTCACTTTGCTCATAGTTTAACTCTCCCTAGCTCATAAATCATTCCCCTTAGCCCATAATCACTCAGCCTTAGACATTTCCTTTTCTTTTCTACATAATTATAGCTCATAAATGCTGCCTAATCAGTCACAAACAGCCCTTTACCGATTAAAGCCTTAACCTCAGCATTAACTCCATCACACCATCACACGCTTAAATACCCACTCACTCAAAATAGCCTACACTACCCCATTCATGCACTATGTATATATATTCCCCAAAATCTTAGTTCAACATTTGCTGCACTGAGCGGGAATCTCTCTCTCCCTTTACACCATGCCAATTAACCCCTTTTTTTCTCACCATGGAACCTTTAATTTTTACTTTTTGTTTTACTATTGAAGGATAAAATGTATTTGTAACAATGGAATTCTTCCCTTATATTGATGTAATGATGGTTGAAAGTACAATAAATTCCCCTGACCAAGACACACAAGGACTTCCAGAAGCGAACACTTTCTTAAATCTATTTAATAATTGAACTGCTGGACTTTAAATGTAATTTCACCCTACCGCTGGAGAATTTATTTTTCTTGTATTATCAAAACAGGACCACTAACGTACTAATTAACTATTGTGAAGTATTTTTTATTGGGCTTTTGTTGCTATTTTGTCAAAGTGCAGCCTTTATTTCTTGCTTTGATAGGCTTATCACCACACCAAAAGCCTTTGGGCATCATCTCAAGAGCCCGTCATTGAGTTTTGGCTTGGCTGCCTCATATTTTATTCAAAGGCATCAATTTCCCCCTCAACAATGGCTTAGAAATTTGATGACACAACAACACGCATAGGGGTTGGTAGAGAGAGATAAACACATTGCGTACAACAAAAGCATTCAAAACATGAAAATCATCCAAGTCACAGTTGGGAATGGCCAAACACTTGCTATCAATCACATAGGTAATACCTCCCTTCATACCAAATACAATTGAGGGTTGCTACTAAATTTGTGAGCTTAAGTAAAAAGTTCAATCCAACACATAGAGGAGAGTCCTACAATGTTAATACCATTATGCCCACGCGATCCGTGGTATAATCAAAATTCATATGTAAATTTTGTGAAACAATGCAAATTGGTTGTAAAAAAGTGTAAAACAGTGCAGATTTTACATAGAAAAATAGTGTAGAACAATAACATTTTAAAGAAGAAATCTAAATTTTATTCACTAAGAAATTTAAACAAAAACAAAGATAACCAAGACAAAACCTTTAAACCCACATTGCTCCTCTTATAGAACTTGACATATGAAACATGGGAATTCTTGTTATATATATATATATATATATAACTGATTTATTTAGATTTGAATGCATGTTAAGGAAAAAAAAAATCCCAAAGCCAAAGCCTATGAGTAAAATCACATACCAACCAATTGTTAGGATTAGCGCCCTAAAATCCTATTGTATGCCATGTATGACATTATGTATGACATTATGTTCTATATAATAAACTTGTCTTATTACTATCTAAAATAATGGTAGCATGAATGTTTGGACATTATCATATAGTCCTTGAGATGCAAAGTATATGATTTATGTGATTTAATCACAGAAGATATAAATCACAAATTCTTGGTAAACTCAAAATCTTAGTTCGTAGTCGTTGATAAAATTGGGCATTTCATCTGCGAAGACTATAACATATCAATTAAGATGATTTGTCTTGATCATGGAAGTGGAGACTTCTAGTTGATATGTTAATATGTTTTTAGTGTATAAAACATATTGAACGATATGAGATTTATTATTCTATCAACAACTGTCAAACGAATAATAAATTTCACGGCTTTTCAATTACATAAACTCTCAATCCTAAGGGAATAGTGAACCTGATCATGAAATATAGGTTGCTTTAATATATCAAGAGTGAGATCTAGACAAACGGTCAAAACCTCAGTATGTTGGGCAACCATACGTAATGTTAAAGGAACACATATTCTCAAGATGAAATTCATAGTCTCTTTATGTAGATATAAAATATTCCCTTAAGATAAGTTTAATGTGATTGGATATTCAGAGTGTTGGGCCCAACCACTTTAGTAAAGAGTTACTAAAGTTTATATTTTACGAAATTAGATTTCATAAAATATATATGAATAACTTAAAGGATTAAACTGGGTACTCAAGGATCAATTGTTAGTAATTTACAAAGTGACAGTTACACATTATGACTTTGTATTACTACAAATATTTTAATGAAGTGGTTAAATGTTTAATAAAGTCTTGGGATATAATTTATTAATAAGGCCTAGAATGCAATTATATTTATATAGTGATATTAAATATAATTAATGGTAACTTTGGGCTTATCAAGAGTTTACAAATAAGTCCAAAACCCATTGGAGCTAGAGCTTTATTTGTCCCTTTTGGTTCCACTCCAAGCCACACATCAAATCCCAATTGGGCTAGCCCAAAAGGCTAACCCAATTAGATAATCGGTTATTTATTTAATAAGAGTTATTAAATAAAGTAACTGCCTAAGTGCAAAAATTATTGTGTGATTAAAAAGAGAAAGAATAAGAGAGTTTTGCTCAAGAAAGACACTTGATTATTCTCTTGAAAGATCACATATAGAACTGATTGAGAGACCACACGTTTTGGGCGCACTATGGAATTGGAGTGAAGATTGAAAGGCATCTCAAGACCAATCTTCATTTGTTTTGAATTTCATTGTATCAAGGTACGCTCTCTCATTCTTTGTTTCCAAAACTCAGATGTTACATGCTATTTTACATGAACAAAGTAGATCTGTTCATATTCCACTGCATGTTTTTGTATGAGATACAAAATTGTATTTTCCATGTGTTTTTCCTACACCAATTCAATAGAAAAAAATAAATAAATCTTGATAAACAAACAAATAAAGAGAGGAAACAATGGAGAGGCAAAGAAGGAGAAGGACATCGGTTGGAGGATTTGAGTTTTTTGGGAAGGAGAAGGAGGATCTGAGTTCTGCATTTGAGAGATATGAGAAGGACATCAAGTTTGACTTGCGTTTGAGAGATATGAGAGGATCTACGTTTGATTTGTATTTTTTTTTTTTCAAGTATGTTTGAGAGATATGAGAGGATCTGCATGATTCTGATCTGGGTTTTAGGGGAGGAATAGTGGAGAAGAGAAATAGTTTGGGGGAGAAGTTTTTTGCTTGGAGATTTGAGTTTTAGGGAAGTATCAGATTTGGTGGTTTTGTTTTTGCGTTTGAGAGAATTTTTTTTTTTTTTTAATATGGCTGACATGGAATAATGTGAGAGCTCTAAATCCTACGTGGCAAGCTCTAAGGAAGTCAATAAAAAGTAAAATATTGGTTAGAGACTTCGATTTTATAGTATACTTGTATTGTGCCTGTGTAATATACGGCTTAATAAAAAAAATTATAGATAAATTTTAAATATATATATATATATATATATATTTTTGATAATATAATTAAATTTAATTACAAATAAAATAGTATTAATAATTTAAAAATTATGACAAGTTTTAAATTTCTAAAATCTCTTAGTAGTAATATATATATATATATATACATGGCACTTAAAAATCTTTCCATTATACTTGCTAACATGTGGAGTAGTAGAAGTGCTAACCATATATAAATTTCTTGCATATATAACCCAAAAAAATTCCATAAATTACAAAAATATAAGTATCTAGACTGCAATGTAAACGTAAGAGTTTACCTGTATATAAATTACCAATCATAGCCATTTTAAGGTTGTCATAAGTGAGGAAACAATCAGCATAATATATTAAGAACACTAAATAATAAAATAATATCAACCAAATAATAATATCAACAATATTAGCAATCCAAAAATAACAATCACACACAAAATACAAATATTTACATGGAAAACCCTTTCTCTTTGAAAGGAAAAACCATGAGACAAACTCCAAATAATTTTATTATTTTCAAATCAATTACAATAATTCTTGTGTATGTCTTATGGCTAAAGAAAAAATCTCTCTTATTTTCCTTGCTCTCACATACACTAATTATCTCTGTCAAAAGCGGCAACACTTTGCTCTCTCCTTTCTATTTTCTTCTCCACGCTCAGCTCTTTCTCTTGGCTGTTTTCTTTTTCTAAGCGGCTCCCTCTTGACTACTCTCTCTTTTTCCTTTCTCACCAATCCTTGTTGCTACTCTCACCAATTTTTATGCGACACTCCTTTTTGGCACACCTCTATGCAGTACCCACTCCTTGCTTTATATAATAAGTCTGCCGCCCCACATGAATCCTACAAGGATTCTTAACACTACTCTAATTATAGTTCTTGAAGAGAACTATTATTACTATTTGCTAGTTCTAATTGAACTAGGAGAGTTTAACTTCATGTTGCTTCAAAATCACACAAACATAAGCTCATTAAATGAGCACTACTTCAGTGTGGGCTAGATATTGGTGTCCACGTGCACCCAACAATCTCCCCCACCAACCCACCGACGGGAGGAGATCTTCATTCTATCTCTTGAATTCAATTTCATGTCAATTAAGCCGACTCCAAGCTTGAGCATCTCGTTATCTTCACTAGCACTGAGAACACCTCATTAATGTCAATACCTTTCATTCTCAAAGAATTAATCTCATCTTAGATTTCCTTAATCCAATCTCTTGGCTCCCCCTCATCAGAAGCCCAATTATTCTTGAAGCTAATAGTTCAATTTTCTCTAGTAGTCCTTTTCTCATGAGGTTTAACAATTTCTAGTGGACGATATTGCTCCCCCAGCCCAAGAGCTCCTAGGTCTTTCACTTTATCATCATCCCATGTGGCCTTGACATCTTTATATTCTTCATCACCCATCATTTCCTTTTCTGACGCACTATTTGGCAATAAGAATTTCACCCTCTTGGTATCAACACCCTTAATTCCAACTTTCATCTGTGGAGTCTTCTCAAAATCTTTAATCTCATCAAACTTCTTCTTATAGGTCTTCACATAAGGCCTGTACATATCACAATATGCATGTCCTCTTGCAACAATCAATGACCCCTTAGTAAGTTTCCATCTTCCATTACCAAGGTAGTTACAATAACCTGCTTGGTCCATAGCTAATGTAGAAAACACATTCATCCTTAAGTCTGGAACATGTCGCACATCTTTCAACATCCCAATGCTACCAACATTGGTTTCGATGCACATATCACCAATTCCCACAATTTTTGAGTAACTGGAATTACTCGTCTTCACTGTACCAAAGTCTCCTGCTTTGTATGTAGTAAGCAACCCCTTTGTAGGGATAACATGGTGGGGGGCTGCAGAATCAACAACCCACTCAACATCATTATAAGCAACATGCTCGCACTTTTGCTTTTCAATAGAGAGCATCACAACATCCTCAGCAATCACAACAACTGTAGTATTTTTCTCACTATCATTCTTTTCATATTTTCCTTTATTTTGTTCCTTATTCCAATGCCAACAATCTCTTCTTAATTGACCCTTTTTTTCCCCCACAAATGAAGCATTCTCTAATTTCCTTGAACTGAGATCTATCTCTTGATTATGACCTACCATTGAATTTTTGATCATTAGGTCCTCTACTTCTACCTCTACTCTTGTTCTCTGTGACAAAAGCTTGATCTTGTGCATTGTTTATATTCGCATCTCTCCTGCGAACCTCCTCACTTAAAATCAAATCTCAAATATCATCATATTTGAGTTTGCTTTTCCCTGCAGAATTACTCACCGCCATTCTCATGGCTTCCCAACTGTTTGGTAAAGAAGCCAAAAGAATCAATGCACAAACCTTATCATCAAATTCAATTTCCACCATGGATAATTGATTTGTGATTGTATTGAACTCATTCAGATGCTGCGCTATAGGAGTGCCTACTACCTTCTTCAAATTAAATAATTTCTTCATCAAATATACCTTGTTGTTAGTCGACGGCTTTTCATACATGCTAGACAAAGCTTTCATCAAATCCATTGTGGTCTTTCTTTCACAATATTGTGCATAATTGATCTTGACAGAGTTAATCGAATAACTACCAATGCTTGTCTATCAAGAAGGTTCCAGTTTTCATCCTTCATAGTTTCAGGTTTCGTCCCTAGACGAGGCAGATGCAATTTCTTCTCATAGAGATAATCTTCAATTTGCATCCTCCAATACCCGAAGTTTGTTCCATCAAACTTCTCAATTCCTGAAGCCTTGCCTTCTTCTCCAACCATTGCTTCTACTCAAACCTTAACTCTGATACCATTTGTTGGGTTTCAAATAATATTATCAACAATATTAGCAATCCAAAAATAACAATCACACACAAAACACAAATATTTACGTGGAAAACCCCTTCACTTTGAAGGGAAAAACTATGAGACAAACTCCGAATAATTTCACTATTATCAAATCAATTACAATAATTCATGTGTATGTTTCACGGTTAAAGAAAAAATCTCTCTTGTTTTTTTTTTTTTGCTCTCACACACACTAGTTATCTCTCTCAAAGGCTGTAACACTTTGCTTTCTCCTTTCTATTTTCTTCTTCACACTCAGCTCTTTCTCTTGGCTGTCTTCTTTCTCTAAGCGGCTATCTCTTGGCTGCTCTCTCTTTTTTCTTGTGCAGCAATCCTTGTTGCTACTCTCACCAATTCTTATGCGGCACTCCTTTTTGGCACACCTCTATGTGGCACCCACTCCTTGCTTTATATAATAAGTCTGCCACCCCACATGAATCCTAGGAACACAAGGATTCCTAACACTACTCTAATTATCTTGAAGAGCACTATTTTTACTATTTCGTAATTCTAATTGAACTAGGAGAGTTCAACTTCACTTGGCTTGAAAATCACACAAACATAAGCTCATTAAATGAGCACTACTTCAGTGTGGGCTGGACATTGGTGTCCACGTGCACCCAACAGCATCAAGGCAATACTATAGATGAGTTTAGAGTTTCTTTTTACATGAATGCGAGTTTCACACAGGAAATTGACAATTGGATAAGCTTTTCACTGAAAAAAAAAAGTTAAAAACCTATCATTGGATTTCAGGCCCATTTGTTTTATTCGCTGTATTTCCTATACTCTTTATAGTTACAGTCTAGATTTTTTAACAGACCTCTATTTGTCATTTGTGGATGTGAATGGGAAGGTCTGGATTATGTTTTATCTAATTGTCCATTCATTGAAAGATTGCATGTGGAGAGCTCAGAATCTCTAGTGATTTTAAAGACTTCTGCCCCCTTTGCCCAAGCTAAAGCATTTAGAGATATTAAACTGCTCCAGACTCGGACATTTTCAGATTTCTGCTATAAATCTTGTTTCTTTCAAATATTGTGGGCTTAGGAAATACAAAATTCCTTCTAGGGGATGTGCCAATTTTGTTGATCTGTTTGTGAATTCTGACCATGTTCACTATTTAGCTAAAAACAAATCTTCGATTTCACGTTCTCTCTCTCAGCTGGAGACATTTGGGCTATGCTTCCTAATCGAGGTTAGTCATAACTCATAAATAACTCCATTGTGTTTTTTTTCCCCCCCCCCCTAAAAAAATAGAAGTTTATGAATGTTCTCTAATTTCTTGGTTCAATTGTTCAGAGATCTCTTTCGTTCCCCAGATTTCCAGAGTTAAGAAATCTTAGGGAATTGAAGTTGTATTTATATCCAGATGTCATGAATAGTCTTCGTATTTGCACTTCCTTGCTAGAGGCATTCCCCGTTTTGCATAGACTTGTGATCAAGGTAATAATGTTTATAAAATTATAGAGTTGTGGTTTTATTGTGCATGCATTTTATTATCTATATTTTCACTTAAAACTGTTTTTTCCTTAATATCGACTACGTACGGTTCTTAGTATTCATATGTATTGTGTAACCACATATTTGCTTTAATCAACAATAGACAATTTTCAGTGGATTATTGTTGTCTTAAATGTTTTGAAAAATGTACAACAAAAGTTGTGTGAATTTTTATTTTATCAAACTTTTGCAAGCATGTCATTTCTACTTTCCTTTTTTAATCTGTCTATAGAGGTTATTGGGTTAGTTTAACTTACACCAAGTGTTAATCAATGTTATATCACCATCTTTTTAATAAATGTGCTTGATTACAAATCCATCCTTAGATAATATTATTTAATTATATCATCCATGCTTGCAAAAGATTAAAGTGATTTGAGCTCGTTAACTATAAATTTTTTGTTTGTAGAGGTTTGTAGTTTGAGATTGATTTGGGTTAGATTTATGTTTTCTTGATGAGAAAAGGAAGGAAAACCAATAAGAAAAAAATGACAAATAATAGTAATCAAATAAAAGACAAAGTTTGGCTACAAACTTGGCTATATTCATTGGCTACAACTTCCACTAAAAAAATGAATATGAATACATATTTTAAAAATATGACCATCGGATTGTATGTTCTTTATGTCCTTAATTTGCATGTCAAAATTTGTGTTAATTAGATATTATTTACTATTTGACCAATAAACTTAATTTTTATGCATAATTTTTTATTACGAAAACTTGAAATTTAAACATTTGATTGATAACATAACTATTTATTTTTGATTTTCTGAAAAATTTGCAAGCGTGGAATATATAAGAAGAAAATTTAATCCAAAGGTGAATTTTTAAAATTCACATTCAATAACATCTAATAAAAAGATATTAAACAGTTGTAGCTATTGGCTACAACAAAATTTTTCGCCAAAATTTGCCAAAAAATAAATGAAGAATTAATATTACAATGAAATTGAAGGAAGAATAGATAATCTGGTGTAGGTGTTTTTGAAAAATTATTGTGTAAAATAGAAAAAAAGAAAAGAAAAGAAAAGAAAAAGTAGGTTCTTATGCTAAAATAGACATAAATTTTTACATGAATGAATGTGAATGCTCTTGGCATGCATACACTACATCCAACTCTCTTAGTGTTATACAAATTACAAATTTGAGCAAAAGTTTCAACTTATGACGTTCGCTGCTAATGATAGTTTTTTATTATTAGACTAAGACACCAATCGGTTTTTGGCGTAGGCAGGGATTGAACCCCAAATCTCTTATTCAACCATCAGAGACTTTACTAGTAAAGCTAACTGGAACCCACCAATCATACAAGACTTGCTAATGCAAAATCTTGCCAAATGATAGAAATTATCTAAAAATACTTTTATTTATAGCATTTATTCTTTCTCCAATATATATATCATTTATTAATCTTTTAATGTTTTGCAAAAGAAATTATATACAGCCGTTGTTCAACATTCTATTGAAATGTTGAAAGAGAATCCTTAAATTTTATTCTCGAATAAAGTTGGTGGAAATTAGGGATGTGTATGGTTCAGGTTGAGGGGATTTTTCGACTCAACCCACCATGGTGGGTAAAGTAAAAATCCAACCTAACCTAACACATTACAGGGGTCCAATCCAACCTAACCCAACCCAATCCATGAGTTTGACAGTTTTTTTTAGTTTTTTTTTTACTTATTAAGTTATTATTAAATTGAGCTGAAAAAAAATATCTCACCTGCCACCTGAATTGATAAACAAAATACGTATGAACTAGTATTCCAACTTACTTACAAACAAAATATACATAAACTAGTATTTCAACTCAGATACAAACAAATAGGAGTGGAGTGGCAGGCAGCAAAGAGAAATAATATTGTTAGAGTTTGTGAGGTAATTGAGTTTTATATACAAAGAGCTGAACAGGGAAAAAAATTAAATAAAAAATTATTAATTATATAATATTTTTTAAAATATATATTAAATATATATAATTTAAATTTTAAATATATAAATAGGTCGAGTTGGATTAGACGAGTTTGTAATTGTTATGGCATGACCTGACTTATAATTAAAAAAAAATTTCATAACCCAATTAAACCTACCAACCCCTAGAAAATGCCCCTTTCCCTCTCCCTTTTTTTTTATTTTTATTTTATTTTATAGGCCATTTCCGTCTTTCCTTGTGTGTGTATTTGTTTCTCAAAAAAAAAAAAAAAAAAAAACCCTAGAAAATGACAATCCGACATATTGGGCTGAGTCGGTCGGTGACTCGGTATTGATGAGTTGGCTGGACACACTAGTAGAAATCATGAGTACGTGTCCGTGTGTGCGGGGGAGAGAAGAAATAATACAACGCCGCAAATTATAAATCCCCTCTTCTGATTTAGGTTTCTTTCTTTCTCTCTCGCCGCCTCCTATGAGTTTGTCTTTTGATCTGTATGCTTGTATTATATGTGAATCTTTGGTGCTGAAAGCCTGAAACTGCTGTGTCTGCGTTTGTTAATGGTTTGTTTTATTCTATTTGGTTGCTGAAACTGCTGTGTGCGCGTTTTGTTATTGATATGTATTTTTTTATTACTTAATTTTACACATTGGATGTGCTGACAGAGTCTAGTCCCAGCCAATATCAACCAAAGTTTGCATCTTTTCTTGATGTTGCAGTTTTCGTTATAATTAAATCAGACTAATATGGAGAAGAGACAGACTAAGCCGGCAAAGATGGTTCCTCCTTGCTCTAATGTTACACACCAAAAGGTGATAAATTTTTATTATCTTATCTATCTTTTTTGAAGTTTTGTTTTTTGGTTATTATATTACCTAATTTTGGAATAATTGTTTAAGATTTATTAAAAGTTAAAAAAAGATGTTACTTTGCTAATATTTATTGTTGACCAGGGAAACAATTTTTCCGTGGATCGGTTAAGTGAATTGCCGGAGGGAATTCTTGAGTCTATTCTGTCACTATTGACATTGAAAGAAATTCAAAGAACGAGTGTTCTCTCTAGGAGGTGGAGATATCTGTGGACATTTGTGGCTCGTAACTTAGTTTTTGATTATCAAAGCTTGTTACCTCTGCATAACAAAATGTCAGATGCGAATTTTAGAGCTGAATCTGGATGGGATATATTATTATCCTTTGAAAGGTCTAGGTTTGTTAGTTGGGTGAATCACGTATTGGAATTGCATCAAGGCGATACTATAGATGAGTTTAGAGTTTTGTTTGACATGGATGGGACATTCACATCGGAAATTGACAATTGGCTACTCTTTTCACTGAAAAAGAGAGTTAAAAAGCTCTCATTATATTTCATGTCCATTTGGCAGCGTCACTCTAATTGCTATACTCTTACTAGTCAGTTTTTTCATGGTTACAGTCTTGATTCTTTAACAGACCTTTCTCTTTTTTTTGTGGAAGTGAGTGGGGAAGTTCTCGACTATGTTTTATCTAATTGCCCATCCATTGAAAGATTACGTGTGGGGTGCTCAGACTCTCTATTGAATTTAAAGACTTCTAGCCCTTTGCCCAAGCTAAAGCATTTAGAGATATTAAACTGCAACTCTCTGGATCATATCCAGATTTCTGCTATAAATCTTGTTTCTTTCAATTATTCTGGGTTTAACAAGACAAAAATCCTTCTAGGGGATATACCTAATTTTGTTGATCTGTCTATAAATTATCGCTATATTCGATATTTGGTGAAAAATTATTGCACAATTTCGCGTTATCTCTCTCAGCTCGAGACACTTGGGTTAACCTTCTTATATCAGGTTAGTCATAAATTTCATGACTGTTAATTCCATTGTGCTTTTTTACTTTTTTTTTTTTTTTTTTTTTTTTTTTTCATAAAAAAAGTTTATGAATGATATCTGATCTGTTGGTTCAATTGTTCAGACTCCTTACCGGTTCCCCAAATTACTAGAGTTAAGAAATCTTAAGCAATTGAAATTGGATTTATGTCCAGCTATCGAGGATAATCACTGTATTTGCAGTCCCTTGCTAAAGGCATTCCCTGTTTTGAATAGAATTGTGCTCAAGGTAATGCTTATAATCATAGAGTTTTTGGGTTTTATTGTGTAGATATTTTATTATCTATATTTTAGCTTAAATTGTGTTTTCCTTCACATCGAATACAGGTCTTAGTATGCATATGTATTGTGTAACCACATTTATAAAAAAATGTATTGTGTAACCACAAATTTGCTTTGTTATTAACAATAGATAATTTCCACTATGGTTTATTGTTGTCTCAAATGTTTTGAAAAATGTACAATAAAAGTTATTAGGAAGTTATTTTTATCAAAAACCTTTTGCAAGCATGTCAATTTTATTATGTGCTATCCTCTCTCTATAGAGGTTATTTGGTTTGTATTAAGTTACACTTGGTTTAACTTTAATAATTTTTTTATAAGATCTTTAATCAATGTTATATCACTAACTTTTTAATGAATGTGTTTGATTACAAATCCATCCTTACACAATATTATCTAATTATATCTTCCATGCTTGCAAAAGATCAAAGTGATTAGAGTTCACTAACTATAAAATTATATGCCAAGGGCCTTGTAACTCAACCAATATCTCTTGTTGCAATAGAGACATTTAGAGCTCAAATCCCCCCTTTACCAAATATCAAATTTAAAAAAATTTAAGCATAAGGTGGGTGTTTATGGTTTAGATAAAGAACAACATTCGATTAACATGGCATGCATAACATTGGTAAAGAGGTATGTTTGGTGTAACTTCATCCTAACCATATATGTGTGTGTATTTGTATATATGTGTGTGTGTGTGTGTGTGTGTGTGTTCCACCCTAATTGTGTGTATTGTAAATGTCTAGTGGAAGTTCAATTATCTAACTCTATTGTGTTAGTTGGATTTAGTCATGAATTTGGTGTGGAAATGTTAAGGCTCTCATTCAACCTTTTTGTTGTGTTAGCTTTTTTTCTTTCCTTTATTGAAAGCAAGTGTCTTGTTTTAATGTTTTCTGCAAACTAAGTCAATCCATAATGAACTTGCTAGTTGTGGATCATTCTCTCACAAGATTTACATTTTGCATGTCTACTGCAAATAAAATCATTAAATTCATTATTGGATAGCATTCAATGTCTAGGATAAACATGCTAAGCCTATTTCAAGTGGTGTTTTGTTTTTAGTTTTTGTAACTTTTGTTTGGCTGAATGTAGTGTAGTATTAGATGCCCATGGATTTGGATGGCTACCCTTTTTCATATTAATAGCTCTAGCACTTGACCATATTGATGGAAGCTGCAATTGGTTGGCACATCATACATCCAAATTGCATTGGCATAATGGGCTTTATTGTCTGTTGTAGTATCATATCACATATGTTTTCCCTCTGTTGTAATGATGTTTTAAAGTTAATTTGCAAATAAGCCCGATTACAAGCCTTATGAAACCTACAATGGTGTCAGTTGGCATTGCATTGGTGATGACCTACTTATATTTAACAAATATGGAAATATAATAAAGTAGACAACACAATAATTTTCAGCTTCTACTATTTTGTTGATGAAATTGTTATTGGTGTCACACCATTACTTCTTCACTTTGACAGATTTTTCCCCCACATGGCGCAATGGAAGGAGAATTAATGGTGAAGAGGAATAACTATCCACACCGATGCCTTAAGGAGGTTGAATTGATTGGTTTTGTTGGTTGTATTATTGACATGACGCTTGCCTTGTATTTAATCAATAAAGCTGTGTCATTGGAGAAGATGATTATTGATACTCGAAGTCCATTTGAGGAAAAAAGATTACATGATTCTAGTGATCCTGAGAAGTTTGCAGCTATAACTCGTGCGAAGCAATTAGAAACTAGACTAGCCCCTGGGGTGAAATTGGTGATACTATAAGGGGAGTTTATAGTATCACAAACACTAGAATGTGAAATTATGATATTTGGTTTGTTTATTTGTAGCAATGTTTTGAATACCATTTTGATGCCCGTTTTAGTTTGGCCGTTAGGAATGTGATATTTTGGTATTGTTTATTTCGGCCTATCATTTTAGGGTTATATATTTTCATGATATTGTTAAATGAGTAATGATTTTAAATGAAATTCATAGAGTTTTTTTTTTTTTTTTTTAATATTAATAAATTGGTCGTTTTAATTATTCAAAGACTAGGCTAAAATAAATTACAAATTAGAATCTTTAATCGTCTAAAGTTCAATTCAATCTTCAACTCTTAGGTTTTATCTTTATCAATGCCATTTAAGTGCCTTGATTTCCTCAAAAAAAAAAAAGTGTTTTGTTTTCCTTTTCTTTGAATATTTTACAATAAAAAAATCCTTTTAAATTATTAAAATATTTTTTTTTAAAAAGACGAAAATTTGTAAAATACTATAACAATTGGACTCTCACTTACCATCATATCACACTCCAAGGGGTTTTACCCCAAAAAAAAAAAAAAAAAAAAAAAAACACCCCAATGACTTACAAACAACCGAGCGAGCTCATAGGATAGTGATCGCCTGGCCAATATGCTTGTAGTATTCAATCAGGCCAGACTTGGCCAGGAGAAATCGTACGAATGCAACGATTTGAGAACATATAACTCCTTATTTGTTTAATGCAACTTCAATATTTATTTCAAGATTGATTTCTATGTGCTTATCTTTTATATATATAAAAAAGTTGTTTTTGTTAAATCATTGCTTTTTTGGTTTGTTCTCTCATTGCTTTCTCTTAATTTATTGGTTTTTTATTATACTTTTTTTTTAATTTTTTTTTTTATCAATCATCAGAGATTTTATTAGTTGAGTTAATTGAAGAATACATGTACATATGTATATTGTTGGTTTTGTTTTATTATTATTATTATTATTATTATTATATATATATATATTTTTTTTTTTTTTTGTTGTATGTGTGTCTACCGCATGTTTAATAACTTATTTTTTTTCCATTAATTTCTTATTTAGGGTGAAATGTAAGGAATGATTGATTTTTTTATTTTGAATTTCAAAATGTTTGATGAAATTCTTGGAAGAGAATTGTTACTCGCAATTTATATATTGGTAAATGTGTTTTCTCTCACTCTCGGGGGAATGTGCAGAATAACTGAGGAAAGTGTTTGTATATAGTTAGTTAGGCAACGCTTGAAACTATAAGGGAAAGTAGACATCTCGAGTTTTAGAAACTCGAGATCCTTAACATAAATCTCGAGTTTTAGAAACTCGAGTTCCATGCAAAATTTTTTTTAGTTTTGTCGCCCCTATAGTGGCGTTTTTTAGTCCTATAGTGGCGTTTTACAGCCCTATAGCGGCGTTTTTCTGCAAAATTTTTTCCTAAGTGTTCAATACCAGGTTCAGGAGCCCTATAGTGGCGTTTTTAATCCCTATACTGACGTTTTAAAGCCCTATAGTGGCGTTTTTCTGCTAAATTTTTTTATAACTCCATTTTTAAGCCCTATAGTGACGTTTTTAAGCCTTATAGTAGCGTTTTTCGAACTCGAGTCTTTAAAACTCGATTTTTACGTGGATTTTTTTTACAAATCGAGACTTAAAAACTCGATTTTTATGTTGAAACTCGAGTTTTAAACACTCGAGATGTTAGTTTTCAACTTTGTTTTGCTTCGTGACAACTAACTAAATTTTTTAATATTTATTGTTATTTTGAAAAAAAATTCCTCACTCTCTCTCAAATGAATTATTTATTCTATTTTACTATTTAAGAGGCTTCCCCTGTTTGAATTATACTTTATTTTAATTTTTTTTATCAACTATCAGAGATTTTATTAGTTGAACTAACTGGAGAACACACACACACACACACACACACACACACACACATATTGTTGGTTTTGTTTTATTAGTTTTTTTTTTTTAGTTGTATACACCGCATGTCCGATAACTTGTTTTTTTTTTTATATAAAATACTTAATTTCTTATTTAGGGTGATATGTAAGGTTTGATTGATTTTTTATTTTGAATTTCAAAATGTTTGATGAAATTCTAGGAAGAGGATTGTTACTCACAATTTATATATTGGTAAATGTGTTTTTTTTTTTTCTCTCTCTCTCTCTCAAATGAATTATTTATTTAATATTACTATTTAAGGGGTTTCTCTTATTTGTATTTTTACTTTTGGATGTCTAAAGTACCCTCAAATCTACTGGTTTAGAAAGTTTAAATAATAGAGTTAGGCATATAAAAACTTCTAAATTTTAGATAAATTAAAAAAAAAAAAAAAAGTTTCTTCCATCTATGTATTGTAATTTTGTAACAGTCTTAGTTTTAGAAAAGAAATAAATGGATTTCTATCTCCATTTGAAATTAGCAAGGGATTGACTCACTGTGCTAATTTGTTTGAAGGAAAGTGAACTCTAGCCATAAACACTGAAATCCGATTTGGGTGTCCTTAATTTTTTCTTCAGTTTCCCATTGTTCTTCTATTACCATTTTTTTATTTGATATTTTTAGTGTAATATGATGTGGCATTTTATGTGTTTGCCTTCGAGACAGAGAAATACTATTTTACATGTCAACAATGTCTCTTAATAGTAGGGGTCAAATTGACACAATTGAAAGGTTAAGACTATAAAAACTTTTAAATTTTAGATAAATTAAAAAAAAAAAAAAAAATTCTTCCATCTATGTATTTTAATTTTGTAATAGTCTTAGTTTTAGAAAAGAAATAAATGGATTTCTATCTCCATTTGAAATTAGCAAGGGATCGACTCACTGTGCTAATTTGTTAGAAGGAAAGTGAACTCTGGCCATAAACACTGAAATCCGATTTGGGCGTCCTTAATTTTTTCTTCAGTTTCCCATTGTTCTTCTATTACCATTTTGTTATTGATATTTTTAGTGTAATATGGTGTGGCATTTCATGTGTTTGCCTACGTGACAGAGAAATAATATTTTATATGTCAACAATGTCTCTTAATAGCAAGGGTCAAATTCACACAATTGAAAGGTTAAGACTAAATTGACATAATTTTGTAAAGGCTAAGGACTATTTATATAATTATCCTATTTTGTTTTAGTAGTTTCTACTCAAATTAGAAATTTTTTTTTTAATTACTTTTCTTTGATAGTCGGGAGCACTAGTCTTTCAAAATAAAAGAGGATTGATAATAACATTTATTACAACCTTTAGAGCACTTACATCAGTGTTTGTATAATAGAAAAAGTAACACATTTTAGCCAACCAAATCCAAAGCTCACTTCACCCTCAAAAAAAAAAAAAAAAAAAAAAAAAAAAAAAAAAATCCAAAGCTCACTTACATCAATTTATGCAAAGTTGTGTAAAAATACAAAATTGCTATAGTAAACATGTAAATTTATACTGACAATATTTATTTTGCATTTAGTTTTTTATTCTTTCTTTACATATCACGAGGATGAAGGAAGTGAGTAGATGATGGTTGTGTGTGAAGCAAGAAAAAAAAATTTTAATCAATAAAAATTGATATTTAAATGAAATGTAGTGTAAAATAGATAACTTGATTTGGATATTTCACTGTTTTGAGATGTGAATATGTAAAATAGAAAGAAAAAAAAAAAAAAAAGTAGGTTCTTATACTAAAATAAACATGAATTTTTGGATGAGCTGATGCAAATGTTCTTACGTAATCAATCAAATAGATAGAGATACTAGATTTAAAAAACTTTTGATCAATTACATATAGATATTGTAAAATAGTTTGAAGTCCTAGAAACATTTACACTTTGTATCATTGGTCATTAAGAACTACTCTACTACCAATGATCAACTGCCGGGATATTTATGAAGTTCTTGCAGCATAGTATGTTGCTATGACATTAACTCACGCCTTTGTAAGGTCGGATGTTTTTCTTTGGGTTCGAGTCGGATTATCGGGTCCAGGCCATTTTTGCCATGTCTAAGTCTAACAAGTATCTTGTGAACTTGTAGTATTTCTTTCTCTCTTTTTCTTCTTTTATTTGTGGGAAAAATTAACGAATACTCTAAAAGTATTAGTTTATAGAATATTTTTAGAATTTTTCATGGAAAAAGGAAAAAAATATTTAGCTTGATAATTTATGTAAATGTGGAATGACTTAGTTCTAAAGAGATCATTAAAAGCCTTAAAGCTTAATTGACACTCTCCCACGCACAAAGTACATTTGGGGGAGGGGGGGGGGGGTCTAAGGAGAGCGAAATAATTCAAGTTGTAAAATTAGTAGCATATTGTAATTATCTCAGCCCAAAAAAAAAAAAAAAATTTTCTGAAGTGAACAAACAAACTTAGAACGTTACCTTAACACTTTTTCTCTCCCCTGTAGGAGTATTTCTCTCTCCCCTGTTGGAGTATTTCTCCCTCGCTGAGTCCGAGCACTTTTTGCTCCAAACGATCGCTCTAATCGGTCGTTCTTGGAGTTTTTTCTTGGCCACCTAATCCTTACCAGGGGCTTTTACTTGGGTTTTTCATAAAAATCTCTGTTTTCTCTCTGAATCGGGTGGGTCTAAAGCTCTCCCTTTTGGAGCCTGGGTTTCGTTGGATCGTTCCATTCGCGTTCATACAAGCTTCTGTTGGGCCCTCTTCGTGAGATCAGGTTCCTCTTTGTGGGTTTCCCCTCTCTTCTGAAGGTTTGTCTGTTCTATGTGTGGGCCTTATGTTTTGGTGTGGGAGTGGGAGTATTGAGGCTGCCTGGAGTTGGTGAAGGCATTTCCGAACCGGGTATGATTCGGCTAGGAGCGGACATCCTAAGAAATATGTGAGTAGCTCTTATATGACTTAATAACTCCCTTTTGCTTATTAAGGGTCTGGTTTCTGGATTATCTCTTTGTGCTTGGTGTGGGTTTGATGCTCTGTCTGTACCCTTGGATTTTCTTATTACTCGCTGGATTGGCTTTGTATGAAGTATGGTATAGAAAAATTACCATAATGGCGGGAGAAATGAGGGCTATAAGTTGGAATTGTCGGGGATTGGGGAATCCCCGGTCGGTTAGGGTGTTGCATGATTTGATTCGGTATTGGGACCCAAAAATTGTCTTCCTCATGGAGACAAAATCAAAGAAAAATCGCATGGAAAGAATAAAGAATAGAATGGGGTTTCCAAATGGACTGATTGTGCCTAGTGCTGGCAGAAGTGGGGGAATTGCTCTTCTTTGGACAAGAGACATTAGCATGGAGATAAAAAGTTACACAAAATTCCACATTGATGCAGTAATTTCAGACGCCAGCAGTGATTATAGATGGAGAATAACGGGTTTCTATGGCCACCCAGAGACACACAAAAGGTATGAATCCTGGCACCTTCTTGCTTTCCTTAATAATCAACTTCAACTACCTTGGTTATGCTTAGGTGATTTTAATGAAATACTCTCAATGAATGAAAAATTTGGGGGAGCAAATCGCCCTCAGCAACAGATGGATGGTTTTAGGGAAATAGTCAATTATTGTGGTTTCCATGACATGGGTTATTGTGGTCCGGATTATACTTGGAGTAATATGCAGGAGGGGGGGAATAGAATTTGCCTTAGATTGGACAGGGCATTGGCTACCCCAGAGTGGTTGGCTTGATTTGAAAGAACGAAAGTGTACCACTTAGTAGACTCAACTTCGGACCACTGTGCATTACTAGTCACTGACTCTAGAGCCAGGCACCAACCGAGAGTTAGACGCTTCCAATTTGAAGCACATTGGGCCAAAAGAGAGGATTGCAAGAACATTATTGAAGCCTCCTGGGGTTTTGGTGTGGATTTGAGTACACCGGAAGGTATAGTAGAGAATCTTAGAATCTGTGCTGCTGATCTTTCCAGATGGAATTCAGCGGTTTACAGACAGATCCCAAAGAAGATACAGGATAAAAGAAATAGGCTGAATGCCCTTGCTATGCGTGAGAATGATAGGGATTTGAGCCCGGAAATTAACAGACTAAGGGGAGAGCTTAATGATCTTCTTGATGATGAGGAAATGTATTGGGGGCAAAAGGCAAAAGCCCACTGGCTTAAAGAGGGTGACAAAAACACTAAGTTTTTCCATGCTCAGGCTTCGGAAAGGAGAAAACAAAATACCATTGTGGGCATTTGGAATGAGCAGGGTCGATGGTGTGATGATGAAGAAAGCATTGCCCAAGCTGCTATATCTTACTTTGATAACATTTATAGCTCCTCCCACCCAAGCCGGATTGAGGAAGTAACTGATGCAATTCCTTCTAAGGTGACAGATGAAATGAATGAAAGCCTAATAAGGGAATTCACTAGAGATGAAGTAGTAATTGCTCTAAAACAAATCCATCCTAATAAGGCCCCAGGATAAGATGGTATGTCTGCTATGTTTTTTCAAAAATATTGGAGTATTGTTGGTAACAACATTACTGATATGATCCTAAATGTCCTCAACCATAACATACCCATACCGGAGCTCAACAAAACTAACATCTCCCTAATTCCAAAAATAAGCAACCCCAAAAGAATGACAGATTTTCGTCCCATCAACCTCTGCAATGTTGTCTACAAGCTCATTTCTAAAATACTTGCCAACCGTCTAAAACCTCTCCTACCCCATATAATATCCGAAAACCAAAGCGCCTTCACCTTTGACAGGCTCATCACAGATAATGTGCTTGTGGCTTTCGAGATGATGCACTACCTAGATCATAAACAACGGGGAAAGATGGTTTTATGGCTGTCAAACTTGACATGAGTAAGGCGTTTGACAGGGTTGAGTGGGGTTTCATACTAAAAGTCATGGAAAAATTGGGGTTTTGCAATAGATGGAGAGATTTGGTTATGCAATGCATTACATCAGTATCATACTCAGTCCTTATCAACGGGGTTGCCCATGGAAACATCCATCCTTCGAGAGGCCTCCGACAAGGTGACCCACTCTCCCCGAGCCTATTTCTTTTGTGTGCTGAAGGTCTTTCGGCACTTATTCACCAGGCTGCCAGGAATAAGCTCATCACAGGCATTTCCATTACCAGGGGTTGTCCAAGGGTGACCCACCTCCTCTTTGCTGATGACAGCATACTTTTTTGTAAAGCATCATTGGAAGAATGCCACTTGCTAAGATCTATTTTAATGGAATATGAAGAAGCTTCGGGACAGAAAGTAAACACGGACAAATCCTTCATCTTCTTTAGTCCTAATACAACCCAAGCAAATAGAGATGAGATTTTTAATATTCTTGGCCCGATGCAGAATTCGAGACTTACTAAATATCTTGGTCTCCCCTCTCTTATTGGTAGGTCAAAAAAGCAAGTCTTTGCAATTTTAAAGGAGAGGGTTGGCCAAAAACTTGCGGGTTGGAAAGGCAAGCTTCTTTCTATGGGTGGGAAAGAAATTCTTATCAAAGCAGTGGCTCTAGCTATTCCAACATACACTATGAGTTGCTTCCTACTTCCTCAAGGCCTATGTGATGACTTGGAAAGGATGATGAAAAATTTCTGGTGGGGCCAAAGGCAGCAGGAAACAAAATTGGGTTGGGTTAGCTGGAAGAGGATGTGCAATCCAAAGGCAAGTGGTAGATTGGGATTCAGGAATTTGAAAGCCTTTAATCTTGCCATGCTTGCCAAGCAGGCTTGGAGAATCCTCAATAATCCGAGCTCGTTGGTTGCAAGGGTGCTTAAAGCCAAGTACTTCCCCACGGGTAATCTATTAAATGCTAAGCTTGGTTCTTCTCCTTCTTATTCTTGGAGAAGCATCCATAGCAGCTTAGAAGTTCTAAGGCGAGGTACCCGTTGGAGAGTTGGTAATGGGAAGCAAATTCATATATGGGAGGATAGATGGCTCCCAACACCTTCCACCTATAAAGTTATCTCTCCCCAGTACCAAAATTTTGAATTCCCTATGGTTTCATCTCTCATTGATCCAGCCTCTAGGTGGTGGAAAGTAGAGGTTCTTCGTGCTACTTTTCTTCCTTTCTAGGTGGAAACCATTCTGAAGATTCCGCTAAGTTATAACTTGCCGGAGGATAAGCTTATATGGATTGGAAATAGAAAAGGTGATTTTTTAGTGAAAAGTGCTTATCATGTTGCCCGTAGTATGATTGATGCTTCTGAAGAGGGCGAAAGCTCTTCCGGGGATCCTTATAGACATCTTTGGCGGAATTTATGGCATCTAAACCTCCCGGCAAAAATTAAAATTTTTGCTTGGAGGGCTTGTGTCAATGGTTTGCCTACCTATGATAATATAAGTAAAAGAGGGATCAAGTGCAACACTGCTTGCCCCATTTGTGGTTCAGAACCTGAGGATATTAATCACGCTCTTCTCCATTGTGAGGCGGCCTCCTCTGTTTGGAGTTTATGGCCAGATTATCCCAGATTATCCCAAGGTCACCTTTGGTCTTTCTTAGACATGGCCTTGCATTTAAATCAATCAAATGTCTCACAGGCCCTGGACTTATTTTTTGTTTTATCTTGGGCTATTTGGTCTAACAGAAACAAACTAGTGCATAATGATTCTCTACTCTCCCCATCTCAGGTTTGGAGTTTGGCTAATAACACTTTGGAGGACTTCAAAAAGGCTGTCGCCTCCTTTGACATCCTTCCCCCAAGGCATTCCCAAAATAGATGGGCGGCTCCTCCTCAGGGTGTTCTCAAAGTTAATGTTGATGGGGCTACATCTAACCAAGGAAGAAATTCCAGCATTGGAGTGATTATTAGGGACTGCCTTGGCCATGTTGTTGCAGCTCTTAGCAAATATCTGCCAGGATGTTTTGCAGCTGACCAGGTGGAAGCTTTAGCATTGGAGCAGGGAATTTTACTTGCCCAGGAGTTGCATTTGCCTCGGGTCATTTTGGAGAGTGATGCACTTACAGTGGTCCAAGCCTTGAATGACAACTTCACAGGTGGTGAGCTAGGCCACATACTACAAGGAATTCTACTGGTATGTGATTCCTTTGAGTTCTGCATTTTTAAGCATGTAAGTAGAGAATTCAATGTTGTTGCCCATGAGCTGGCTCAATTGGCTCGAAGAGAGGAATCTATATGTTTGTGGAATGGGGTTTCTCCCCCTGCTGTTTCGTTGTTAGTCCATAATGAGTCTTTGTATCTGGCTTAGAGGCCTGTTGTTGTAGCCTCTCTGTATCTGTCTTCTTGGTTTTTTATAATATAAATCTTCCTTTTCAAAAAAAAAAAAAAAAAACGTTACCTTAACAAAGTAAACAATTTTAATAAATTTCTTACAATTGACAAGAGTGTAAAATTTTACCTTATGAATAGGACTGCCTTATTCCAACTTTGGTTGTCCTTTGCGAGACTTCTAGGTTGAGTTGGAGGATTGCAAAATTTCATAAGGGAGATATTTCAATATGGAAATTAGACATAATCCATAATCCATAAACCTTTTACTATTTCTACTATGAAGAGTAGTATATAAGATATATATCTTATCTATTTACGAGAGAAACCGTGATAGAAGGGTATCCGACCAAAGTTCATGGGCTCACACTTTTGTAATAAAAATAATAATAAAAAAAAAGGGATAAATTCTATTAAGCTACCTTGTGGTTTGGGCTAATACTAACCAAGTCCAATATATTTCAAAACTAACCAACTTGGTCCTTAAGAACAACTTGTCCCTAAATGGATCAAACGCTATTACTAAATCTCTCTTCTCTCTCCTTGATCCCTCTTTCTCTCTCTAACCTAACACCGACCACTAATACACCTAGAAAAACCTACAAGAACCCTAAAGTACCCAAAAAAAAAAAAAAAAAAACAACAACAACAACAACAACAACAACCTGAAAATACCCAACCCTTTTTAAATCCATAAAAATAGTACCAAAATCTCACTTAAAGTCCCCTGAAAGAGGCTAAAAAAGAGCACATAAAAATCTCATTCAAAACCCATAAATCCCTTTGTAAACCCCAATTGAAATCTCCTAAAAAAAACCCAACAGAAACTCTAAAAAACCAACAAAAATCACAGCCAAACAACACATAGAAAATCAACACAAATAGCACTTAAGATCACCGAGTGACTGAGAAACTAGAGGGGGAAAAAAACCATATCATGAAATCTGCATCATCATCCTCTGAAGAACACTCTCCAAATTCGAAATCCAAAACCCATGCCGCGATCCACAATGTCGCCACAAAGATGACGAGAGAGTTTGTTGATGGCAAGATCCAAATTGAAGCACCACCACATGGGGTCCAATGTGAGATAGAGAGAGGGACGAGAGTCCGTTGATGGCGTCAAATTTGTAATGGGAATTGGGATGGCCCTAGCGTGGTGGTGTTGCTGATGTCGATTTCATTGGTGACTAGGGCTCAGTTAGAGAGAAAGGGAGAAGAGAGAGAGAAGAGAGATTTTGTGAGAGAGAGAGAAGGACATGAGACAGAAGAAGAAGAGAGAAAAGACAAATAATAAGTAACGGTGTTAGGTCCGTTTAGGACCAAGTTGTCTTTAGGGACTAATTTGGTTAGTTTTGAAATGTTTTGGACCTGATTGGAATTAGCCCTAATATCAGAGTAGCTTAATGAAATTTACCCTAAAATAAATGAAGAACAAGAATTTTGTTTCATCAAAATTGAGTGAATGGACATATTACATTTACACACAAGCAACCTTACTGAAAACAAAGCCAACATGCAACTATGCAAGCATTCATCATGTATTCTTTAATAAAAAAAAGAGTATAACAATTTCCAACTACAGCACAAAGCTTTGAGATGCATTGTATATATTCTTCATCTTGATCCTATTAACCACTCTTGCTCTCACATGAATTTGCATATTAGATAAACAAGTAGGACGTCCCGAGTGTTAGTGATAGTAGTGGTTCTAATGCAAAGAAGTTGAAGCAGATTGATAATGGCTGATTTGAGCACAGTAGGCGCGAGGTTGAAGATGATTGAATTGGGGGTTATCATTGAAGTTTTAAATACAGGAGCAACACACCGTTTTATGTGTGTGTTATTTTAGCCACAGTGGACAGAATGGTGTCCTCTTGTTTGAGTGAAGAAGCCGTTAGTTCTGGCGCGAAGATCAGTTAGTTAGGTAGTTAGTTATGTTTCCTAATTTGACGGAATGGATCCGTATAGTGTGGATTAAGTTGTTATTCAGTTTCTTAGGCAGATTGTATTATAAATATCTTTGTACTCTCAGTTTTATCATTAAGCAAGAAAGATCAATTCTCTCAGTAAATCAATCTCTTTCTCCCTCTTTTTTTTCTGTTACTCTTCTCTTTCCTTTTCTCTTCACACAAACAGATCTTATCTTCGTTTCAAGCTAGTTTTTAACACTAAGATTGCACTGCACAGCAATTAATGAAAGATGTCCTACTTTTTCTCTCTAAGTTCTCTCTGAGACCTTAAAGGTGAAAACTTTTGCTTGCTGTGGTGCTAGTAGCTCTTTTCCTCCTCTAAGAGTGAAAAAATTTCAGTGATAGTGAGGGAATAGTATGGATGACGTATGCTTACGATGGAAGAACCTCTCTCTCACAGAGAGGGAGGTGTTAGAACATGACTTTGCTAGTACAACAGTAGTGGAGGGGGCAGCCTTGGTGGCAAAGCTCTTCACAAAACGGAGGGTCAACCTTAAAGCAGTGGCAAGGACGTTGAAGGGTGCTTGGAAAACAGAACAGTGCTTTGAGCTTCGTGACCTGTGGGAGAATAAGGCCATCATCTTATTTGAAGACGAGGTGGATATGGATCGTGTTCTAAGCATGGGACCGTGGTCTTTTGACAAATATCTTATAGCGCTGCACAAACTGGGTGATGAGGAACAGATAGAAAACATTAGTTTCGACTCAGCTAGCTTCTGGATACAGATACATGATCTCCCAACAAGAAGAATGACTAAGGAAGTTGGTGTCCGGATTGGAAATACACTAGGAGAAGTGGAAGAGGTGGACATCCCAGCAAGAGGTAATCTACTGGGCAAATGTATACGAGTTCGTGTAAAAATTGACATCACACAACCTTTATGCCGTGGGAGGTTGGTTAAGTTTGGTGGTCCGTCCTCAACATGGGTCTCCTTTCGATATGAACGACTGCCAATATTTTGTTATTGGTGTGGTAAACTAAACCATGACGAAAGGGACTGTGGAGTATGGATACGCAGTAAGGGTTCGCTTCAACAAAAAGATCAGCAGTATGGCGCCTGGTTAAGAGCAAGCTATGATAGACTGTAACGACCCCAAAGGGTACAGGTAAACACAAGGGGAGGCAGTAAGACCAAGGAAACCAATGGTGAACCCATTGAAAACAGTACGGGGAATAATGGAGATGGGGAAACTCCGGTGAGCATTGTGACGGAAATGATAGAAGTGGTCCCCACATTAATGACTGTCAATGGCCAATCCGCAGCTGAAGCGGCAACAGGAAATCCGGGGAAAGCAACATGGACAGTCAAGGAAACGTGTGGTGCGGAGAAAGTTCTGAAAACTGATGATGGGACAGGAAATGATGTAATCTTGGAAGCTGACTTTCGGGATACGCTGATCACGAAATCCTATAAGGAAGAAAGTGAATCAAAAATTCAAAATATAGGAAGGAAAGGTCGAATAGTTGTTGGGCCCAGTAATAGAGATAATGGGCTGAGGGAAGCCAACGTGGATGTTAGCAATCAAATGGGCCGAGTAAAGGGACATAACCTAGCTGCAAATCAACCCGCAGGGTCAAGGGAGGCTTTTTGTCCAGGCCCCAATACGGGTAAGCAACATAAGGAAAATCCCAAGGCTACCAACAAAGAAAATACAACTCTAAACCCAAAACAGAGTGCGTATCTGAGTGAGCAAAAGGGTATAGCAGAGGAGGGATTATTGGGTAGAAAGAAGGATGAAGCTCCTCACCGTGCCATGGAGAATGGAAGATGGAAGAGACTCCAGCGTGATCCAAGCAACAATAAGGGAGTGGTGGAGCACTCAGAGGAGGAAGGGCCAAAGAGAAAAACCTTGGGAGAGCTGGATCAGAACTTTCCTCAAGGGAAAAGGTTGAAGTCTGAGACAAATGAGGTATGTCTGGCAAAATTTTTCAAACCACACTTGAGATCGGCGGGGGTTGCACAGCAACCCCGCCGGGACCAATGAGTATTATGAGCTGGAACTGCCGAGGGCTTGGGACCCCTTGGGCAGTTCAGGCCCTGAAAAGGGTGATTAAAAAAGAAGATCCCAGTTTGGTTTTTCTCATAGAAACCAAGCTAATAGTGGAAGAGATGAAGAGGGTTCAACGAGAAATTGGTTGGTTACAAGGAATTGTGGTGGCAAGTGAGGGCAGGAGTGGGGATTTGGCTTTACTGTGGAAGCCTGATGTAAAGGTTACAGTAAGACTTATTAATCGTTGGTATATTGATGCGGTGATTGACTCTGGTGGTGACATTGGGGAATGGAGATTAACCGGGTTCTATGGCAATCCTAGCACACATAAGAGAACAGAGTCATGGGAGACACTAAAATGTCTTGGGCAACAGACTAATAAACCATGGGCATGTATAGGAGATTTTAATGAAATTCTTAGTGTCAATGAGAAGGAAGGGGGAGTGGACAGATCCAGCAGACAAATGGCGAATTTCAGAGATTGCTTGGATAACACAGGTTTGATTGATTTGGGTTACACGGGTTCTTGGTTCACTTGGGCAGTAGACAGAAGGGATTATGGATGCATTAGAGAAAGAATCGATAGAGCTCTAGGGACAATGGAGTGGCGAAGAAAATTCCCAAGAGCAAAACTATATCATGTAGCAAATTCAGCCTCGGACCACTGTGTCCTACTGCTTCGATTAGACCAGGCCCCGCGACAAACTAAGGGAAGAGCCAAACTCTTTCGCTTTGAGTCTATATGGCTCAAGCATGATCAGTGCGAAGGGGTTGTAAAGGAGGCATGGGAATTAGGGTTGCTGATGCAGGGGACAAATCCAATTGAGGGTTGCTTAGAAAATTGTAAAAGAGCCTTGATAAGGTGGAACTCATAAATTTTCGGACATGTGGGACAGAACATAGAACGGATGCAAAGAGAATTGCAGTTGTTGGAGACTCATGCAGTTGGTCTCTCGAACCAAACACAGATAGGAGAAACAAGGAAAAACTTGAACAAATTGTATGCCATGGAGGAAGACATGTGGCATCAAAGATCAAGAAGTTGCTGGGCAAAATCTGGAGATAAAAATACTTGGTATTTCCATGAAAAGGCATCGAATAGGAAGCAGAAAAATACGGTCTTTGGGCTAATGGACGAAACCAATCAGTGGCAAGAAGATCCGACAATAGTGAAGAATATCGCCATCAATTATTACCAGAACTTGTTCAGCACCTCCCATACTTCTGTTCAGGATGAACTTCTTGATGCTATTGAGGCCAGAGTATCAGAACCCATGAATGCACTGCTTACTAGAGAATTCCAAGCTACGGAGGTGAGGAAAGCTCTTAAACAAATGCATCCACTGAAAGCCTCAGGACCAAACGGTATGAATCCCCTTTTTTATCAGCATTTTTGGCCAATTGTAGGAGATTGTGTAACGAAATGTGTGTTGGATTTTTTGAACTTGGGTATTACACCAGTAAATTTTAATGAAACTCATATCATACTCATCCCTAAAGTAAAAAGTCCCAAGAAAATTTCTGAATACCGCCCCATTAGTCTAAGTAATGTTGTCTCTAGAATTGCAACAAAAGTCCTAGCCAACAGACTCAAAGTGGTGTTACCATCCATAATAAGTGAGAATCAGAGTGCGTTTATGGCCAATAGACTCATCGCGGATAATATCCTTGTGGCTTTTGAGGTCATGAACCACATCAGCCAGAAGCGCGCCGGGGGGGGGGGGGGGGGGGAGGGGGTAGGGTGGGCGAGATGGCATTGAAATTGGATATGAGCAAAGCTTACGACCGGGTGGAATGGGGAGGTTTAGAGCAGATTATGTTAAGAATGGGGTTTCATTCTAAGTGGGTTAGCACTGTCATGCATTGCCTCACCTCTGTAACCTATTCTATTCGGATTAATGGGGTCCCCCATGGGCATATAACCCCAACAAGAGGCTTACGCCAGGGTGACCCACTCTCTCCCTATTTGTTTTTGTTGTGTGCAGAGGGGCTATCATCTCTAATTCGAAAGGCGGCCTTGGAGGAAAAAATTACTGGCATATCAATTTGTCGTAGGGGTCCACAACTTTCCCACTTGTTCTTTGCGGACAATAGCTTGCTGTTTTGCCAAGCAACATCTGAAGATTGTGATGAACTTATGCGACTTATCCAAGTGTATGAATCGTCTACAGGCCAACAACTCAACAAGGAGAAGACCTCACTGTTCTTTAGCCGAAACACTCCTATGGATACACAATAGAGCATAAAACAAATGTTTGGAGCAGAAATTATAAAGCAACATGAGAAATATCTTGGGTTGCCGTCATTGGTGGGGAGATCGAAGCGGAACACATTCCAACAATTGAAAGAAAGATTGGCAAACAAACTATCGGGTTGGAAGGAGAAGCTCTTATCCAGTGCAGGCAAGGAGATACTTATAAAAGCAGTAGCACAAGCTGTTCCGGCTCACACCATGAGCTGTTTTCTGTTGCCAAAGAACCTATATGATGACATGACAAGCATGGTACGGAATTTTTGGCAGGGGCAGAAGGGTAATGAACAAAAAATGGCATGGATGAAGTGGGACAAACTATGTGAATCGAAGATAGAAGGTGGCATGGGCTTTAGAGACTTGAGGGCCTTCAATATTGCTCTCTTGGCTAAACAAGGCTGGCGGTTGCAGCAAGGTGGTAACTCGCTTTTTTGTAGAGTTTTTAAAAACAAATACTTCCCTGATGAAGATTTTATACATGCTAGGAAAGGCCACCACCCATCCTTTGCTTGGCGGAGTATTTGGACAGCCCAATCTCTAATCAGAGATGGGGTCAAATGGCAGGTTGGCAATGGGCAAGATATCAACATTTGGAAGGACAAGTGGACAAACAACCCAACCACTTTTCGTATATCCTCACCACAAAGAATCTTACCCGTGGAGACAATGGTCAGTGCACTCATTGATGCAGATAGTGGAGCATGGAAAACCAACATGATTCGGGATGTCTTCCTTGATCATGAAGCTGACTCCATATTAAGCATCCCCTTAAGCACAACACTACTAGCTGACAGGCTGGTATGGATAGCAGCTGCTAATGGGAAATTCAGTGTTAAGAGTGTTTACCACTTAGCGAGAAGTAGTGACAGAAATGGTGGTGGTGAAAGCTCAGACCCTTCAGGCATGCACTGATTCTGGCAAACGCTGTGGAAAGCAAGAATTCCAAGTAAGGTAAGAAACTTTGGCTGGAGAGCATGTCAAAACATTTTGCCAACAAAAATGAACCTTTTCCATAGAAAAGTCATTGACAGCCCAACCTGTGATGAATGTGGTTTGAGTCCAGAAACTATTCTCCATGCCTTATGTCACTGCACAAAGGCAAAGGCAGTCTGGTCCCATTGCAATCTGAGCAACATGGTAGAAGGTCAAGGGGATTTTATGGACATTTTGTGGCAGTGTGTGCTGAACCAAGGTACTGCCTCAAACCTAATGGATATGATTCTAATGATTGCTTGGAGTATTTGGCGCAATAGAAATGAAGTGAGACATGGGGGAAGGAAAATGTCAGCTGCGGAAATCTATGGGGGGGCAACCAAACTACTACAAGAGTATACACTTGCCCAGGAGATGCCACACCAGCTGCAGAATACACAACCAGCTCAACACCGATGGGTCCCTCCTCCAAATGGTTGGTATAAAGTGAATGTGGATGGGGCTGTTTTTTCGAAACACAAATGGAGCGGAA
The DNA here is from genome assembly GCA_032727855.1 of Quercus ilex subsp. ballota. Lineage (NCBI taxonomy): Eukaryota > Viridiplantae > Streptophyta > Magnoliopsida > Fagales > Fagaceae > Quercus > Quercus ilex. The sequence goes on from CM064910.1 coordinate 59,531,517, forward strand.
TTGGTGTGATAGCAAGAGATGACCAAGGCCTTGTGGTTGCTGCCATGAGTAAGAAGCTAGAGTTCCCATTGAGACCTTTGGAAATTGAAGCGAAGGCAATGGAGGAGGCTGCCATTTTTGCCAAGAATATCAGTCTCCAGAAGGTAATTTTTGAAAGTGACAGCCTGTTGGTTTGCACAGCTATACAGGGGGAATCAAATCCCTCCCCAACTATTGCCAATATTATTGCTGGAGCCTTACACCACATGCAGATGCTGCGTCAGTTTGAAACTCGCCACACAAGAAGGGAAGGAAACAAGGCAGCACATTGGCTAGCCAAGTATGCGCAATTTGTTGATGATTTTGTAACATGGATGGAGGAAACTCCACCCATTATAAACTCTGAGATTTCTTCAGATGTAAACCAGCTCTCACAAGCTTGTTTTTAGTTGAATGCAATGGTTTTCAAAAAAAAAAAAGAAAAAGAAAAAAAAAAAGAGAAGATTGCACTGCACAATCCTTTAAGAAATTCTTCACCGAGTATCACCTTCGAAATTTTCCACATGCAAGCCAAATTTAGAGCTTTTTTCCCCTGTGATATTATCGGATTCAAGTGAAGCGAAGCCATGCTTAAATACCTTCAAACTTCAAACATACCCTACTATATGTGGAAAATCAAGAAATACAATTAGTTTTGTTATCATGGACTGGGAATATTCATAGGTACTTGTGTCTCTATTAGATTCTGCTTCTTTTTGTCGTTATCTTTTATCTCACCATAAAAGTATGAAACAAACCCCCACAGAGAAAGTGCAAGAGCAACTCCTTTTTCTGCTTGAAATTTTTCTCTGTAGAAAATAACGGCTAGGATCTCTATCACTGGGAGATGAACCGCAATTACAATTCCAGATAGCAAAGACGAAGCACAAAAGATGATTCCCGCTGCTCCCATGAAGAAACACTGCCAAAGAATTGCACTAAACACTATCACCACGTAGTACTTTGTTTCCCCGAGCTGAAACGCCCTCGCTTCTCTTGGAATTGCCTACAGAATAATAGAATTCACACCGCATGAAATATTCGTAGCTACAATATTATGAAATTAACTCGTCAAAATTTCACTTGGGTTGGATTTAAACTACATGTTGTGATATACCATCACTGTTTCTTTACATAACATACAAGCCACAACTCTAGATAGTGTTTTATTAGGAGAATCTATTATGTTTCCAGCATCCAAATTTTCAAGAATGTGATGTTTGAGAATGTAATTATGTTCACGTTTAGCTTAATTAGGAATTTGATCCAGTTGAGCAGCCACCACTAACTACCTCCGTACACAACTATAGATCCATTATTCATATATACATGATGCAACTTCACGACCTTCTCATTGAACTGTCTTGCACTCATGAACACTGATCATAATTGATCAATCACCATTGAAATTTTTAGGTACATATCTCTATATATTTGAGTTATTCCTAAGAATTCTAAAGGAATTATTTATTCTTCTAAGAATATTTTTAGGCTTATAAACCTCTCTTCTTTTTCTTTTTTCTTTTTTTTTTTTTTTGAAAAAGCATATAGACACTCATGGAAAAAAGTTTTTAGTGGAAGACATAATGGTGCTTTCTAATTAAATATCAATATAAAAAGCCCACCGTAGTGAAGCCCTTTTTAGAATCTTATAGTATTGATGACAGGGTGGTTTTTTTTACAAGTAGTAGGGCCACCCATTGACCCGTGATAATCAAAGCATATTGGGCCGACCTTATCCACATATTTAAGTATGGAAAAATATTACTCATACATGATACATTAGTCTGTTCAAAGGAAAAACATTGTCTCACATTAGACTACTCATGTAAGACTTTCTATATAAAGAGGCGGCAGTGCCACTCATTAGAAACGCCAAACTAGGGGTAATTTAAAAAATTGCAGCACCAACCAAACCAACCATGCTTACAACGGGCTGATCGCTTCAGGCAATGGTCGGCGACTATTTTTGCAAATACAATGCTGCTGATGCAGACATTGGCAGGGGATTTGAAAAATCAATAAAAACCCTCCAAGGTGTTAGCTTAGTGGTTCTTAAAGTTTCATTATATCTATGAGATCTTAGGTTCGAAACTTTTTGTCAACATCTTGGAGCCACCTCCATGAGATTCCTCTCTGTAATAACCTAGTACGTATGGGATAAGGGGGCTGCATACACATGATGGAATAGTCAGATAGTCGAAGAGGTTTGGACACTTTCGTTTGTCAAAAAAAAAAAATTTGATAAAAATCACATCGATTGCCTACCCCCCTCTCTCTCTCTCTCTGAGAGAGAGAGAGAGAGAGAGAGAGAGAGAGAGAGGCAGGTGGTCATAAGAAAAAAAACACAAAAAACAAAATGAGTAAACGGGTTACCCAATATACTTCACGTAGTTTGCTTAATAAACAGTTGTATTGGGTTGACAAAAACATGATTCATTTCAATTTTTTTAATAAATTTTTGTATTTTGTTTACACATACAAAACTCTTTTCAATCCATTTTAATAACAAGACCTAAAATAATTAACATATTTTTATATTTTGTAACATATAAATTACAATTATTAACAAATAAATTATATTTTGTAATAACATTAATTAATAGAAGTACAAGCATCATTCAATCTAAAAGGTTTTGTTTTAACCTAACAAAATTCCACCCAAATTTACAAATACACAATTTGAAGAAAAATAAAATGAAATAAGCTTTTGTTTATTTTTCTTTGTTTTCAATAAAAAGGTTAGAATTTTTATACTTTCAATGATGAATTTTTCAATATTACCAATAAATTATTTTACTTACTTAATTCCATATATAAAATTAAAATTTTATTGAATAAAAATGACATTTATTTACATAAATTATGAGAAATTACATTTTACTCCTCTAAACTATACTACTTTTTAAGCTTATATCCCTAAACTATGAGAATGCACACTTTACTCCATAAACTATTACCTAGGGAACAATTGCCCCCTAATCTATTACTTGTGTAACATTTTACACACCATTCCATGGGTAATAGTTTTGTGAAATAAGTGTGCATCCTCATAGTATACAGGGTGTAGAAGGGAGTCTAGTTTTGGACGTAAAGTGCATTCTCATAATTTATAAGGATATGTGTAAAATGGGTCATAATATAGGGGGCTAAAGTGTAATTTCTCCAATAAATTAAATAGGTACGTATCAAAACCGGTCAACCCAATAATGATCTAAGTTATTTTAGGGTGTAGGAAATACAAAATTAACCCATTTTTTAATCAATTTGCATCGAGTCAACCCACTTTGACATAAATTTATTTAGACTAAACATTAAATAGCAAAGATAAAAACATGTCATATTTATATTAGTGGATTAAGTTAAGTATTGTCACCCTTTACAAAGAAATTTGAATATGAAATGATTTTTTTTCCCTTTTTTTAATGGCGACAATCAACTGATTGCACATATCGAGAACAATGCTAGTATCCTAACAAAACTCACAATTTTGTAATAACTTGCCCAAATGATAAGTTGTGAATAGTGGAGTTGTAAAACAATCATTTTTACTCCACTACTCATAAATCGTAGCATAGACAAGTTGTGACAAAAACTATGAGTTTTATCGTGACACTTGCATTATTATTCTCCTGTACACTTTCCAACCCTTGGGGCACAAAGGTGATTTCCATTTTTGGGGAACTCATTGTATTGATGTGATAGAAAGGTCTTTGACCCATGGAACACCTCTAAGATTTATAAGCACAAAATTCCGGCAATGTTTTAATATTGAATAAAGTAAAAAAGTAGTGATAGAAGCTTGCGTTACAGTAGAAAAATAATAATAATCTTTTTAAGGCTTCAGTCAATGTATACTCTAAAGGTATTCATTAATAATTTATTTTAAGAAAATTTTCATAAAAAATTGAAAAAATTGACAAAAAAAATAATAACTCTTTCATAAAAGTTTTTTAAAATAGTTTAGTAATAAATGCCTAAGAGCATACATTAGTAAAATCTTTTTTTTAATCATAGGATAGTAAATAGAAATATTATTGTCATTTTAAAAAATTAACTTTTTGAAGCCACGAGAATTGTATAAGACAATTTTTGCTAAAAAAAAGTATAAGACAATTTCTATTATTATTATTATTATTATTATTATTATTATTATTATTTCTTCGATGGATGTGTGTGTATATATATATATATATATATTAACATGGGATGAATACTTAATTTTTTATTTATTTATTTATTTTTGCTGAAGTGCAATGAATACTTAATTATTATGCCAAAGAAATTTCTGACATAATCCAAAGTTAAAAATATAGAAAATTAACTTGTCCTATACTTTAATAAAAGAAGAAGAAAAAAACACCCTTGTCCTATTCTCAAAAAATATTGGTCAACGAAAATAATTAGGCCAGCGAAGAAAGAGGGAGGCCAAAGATGTAAAATCGCCTATATTACTATTATAAATTATGGATTATTCTAAAATTTTAAACTATTAAAAAAATAATAAATTCAATTATTTAACTATAATTGTATCACATACCTCGAAGTCTTTGTTAATCAGCATCCCTATTGTGCAAAAAATAGTCGCAAATAAACTCATCACCATCTGAATCTCCATCACCAATGAATAAGTGATGGCCTGCTTGGCCTTCTTGTAGGTCAATTCCACCAACGGCAACACAAACCCATATAGTGCTGCAGCACCTACTGTCATGAAGAACCCAGCAAAGTACTCCTTGTTTGATTCACCGTTAGGACGATCATTGCTCGTATGTAAAGCCAAAACACCAGCTCCAATGGTGAGCAAAACCACTGCGTTGATGGAATAGGATGTGAACTTTTGCTTCACTAAAAGGAAAGCAAAGGCAGCAGTGAAACCAAGCTGTGAGGCAATGATTAAAGCAGTTGTTGAGACAGGAAGGCGAGCCACGCCATAGGCGTAGAGATAGTCATCAAGGCCTGTGATGATTCCTATAACTGCGGAGGCAATGAACAACGGTGGTTTCATGAAGAAAAGCTTGGAGCTTGAGCCTTGTTTGGCTCGGCGGTGAAAATATGTGATTATGAGAAGGAAGAGAATGATAGGCCAGCCACCAGTTTCAAGCCAACTTGAGAGCCAAACTCTTTTACCGCCATGGATGAAGTAAAGTCGCATTATTAGAGGGCCGCCACAATTGCCTATAAATAATAAGATGCAGTTTAGTATGAGAAGAACTATGTTCATGGTGGGGTTTCCTTAAGCTTCTAGTTCCATGATTGTAGAACTCTATTTCTCGCTCTCCGTGTTTGCGTGTCTCTAATCTCTTGTACAATAATAAATAATAGAGTAGGGGTGAAAAAGGAGACAAAAGACAGGTCAATAATCAAGATATTTATTGAGGAGGTACGAATTTTAAAGGGGACTATAAATTTGGATATTTGTGTATATATTTTTGAGACCGACAATTGGCTTAGTTCATCTATTAATGGAATATTTTAATAAAGTTTTTATTTTATATTTATTGAAAATATAAAAAACTGTTAAAAATTAATTATATTTTTGTTTTTACATAAATTTTTTAAAAAAAATATATCAAACTAATTCTTTTAAAGCATTCATTAATTTTTTTTCTTTTATTTTTACATGTGATTATTTAAAAAATGCACGTGACTATCTTCAACCACAATTTGAACAAGTTGGTTTTGTTCAAAGTAACCATATATATGTTCAGCTAAAAAAGAGTGACTATATATCAAGCAATAAATTTAGAGATATTGCCAATTTTATAACATGTTAAAGTGATTGACTAGTGACTAGCCAACATTTTCTGTTCCCTATTTTTAATGGGACTTGTCTTTTTTATTATTATTATTATTATTTTTTTTTTTTTTTTACCAATTAAAAACATTGAGCCTTAGAGCATTAGCATTGGAAAATGCTAATGCTATTCTATTTTACCATTCTAAAAACCCACAATTCTATTATACCATTCAATTTTACAATTCTTCCACATCCCTAACTTCTATTTCTCACTTTTACCCATTAAAATAATATATCTACCTAATAAAATAATATATCTTAAGATTATATTTTTTTCTCACCCATCTCTCTCCTCTCTCTCATTTTCAACTCTCTTCCCTCTGTAATTTCGCCGGAGCCTTCATTTCCCATAAAACCCAAAACTCGGCTTCAAAAAAACCCAGAACTTCATTCGCTCCTTGACGAGCTCATACTCGCACTGCTCCGGTTGTGGATCGTGGGTCGTGGATCGCGAATTCGTGATATGGGTTTTGCCGTGCTCGATGGTTGTGATCCGGTGGGTTTCGCCGTGCTCGATGGTTGTGATCCGTGGATCGCAAATTCGTGATATGGCATCGCCGTGTTGGTTTCGCCGTGCTCGATGGCGTGATATGGTGCTGGGTTGGTTGTGCTCTGTGGTGCTGGGTTGCAGGTGGCTGTTTCGGTTTTTGGGTTGGCGTGATATGGTGGCTGTTTCGCCGTGGTGCTCTGTGGCGTGATATGGTGCTCTGTGGTGCTGGGTGGTTTTTCGGTTTAGCGATGGAGAGACAGAGATGAGAGACAGAGACGAGAGATGAGAGACAGAGGAGAGAGAGTCAGTAAAATATAATAGTTTGGATACAATACTTGCTACAGTGCAATTCTATGTTTAGAATTGCACTGTAGCACTATTGCAAAAAAATTTGCAATAGTGGTGTTTGCAATCCTCTGATGCAGCTGGTTTTGAGACTAAAAATGCTAAATATCCCTTAGATTTGGCTTTAGCATTTGCCAATGCTAATGCTCTTACAAGAGAAAAGCCTTATATTGGGCTCGGGTCCATGTAGCAAAATTGACCAGGAGAGTTAGCAGCTCTAGTAGCTAGATTGAGCACATGTGATATAACAAATCTAGGAACAAAAATAACATATATATAATCAGTCTTTGTTGCTGCAACTGGTAAAGGTCTGATAGGAGGGCTTGATCCTGCCATGAAGGTTTGCTGGCCTAGTTACATATCTGCACTAGCTTCCTGTTTTTTTTTTTTTTGGGTAGGAGCTTCCTGTCTTTTCTATTACTTATAAGTTATAATGAATCATTTCAATGTGAAATTAGGGATGTCTACTTTCTCAAAAAAAAAAAAAAAAATAGGTATGTCTATAGTATTATTGATATATCTAACATGATTAGGATTTGAAGAGTTATCCGCTGACTTAGGTACAAAAAAGAAACGGCTATGATGTGTGGCTAACAACCATTCAAGATTCCCTTGGGGCTTCTTTCTGTTAGGATTTGAAGAATTATTGATATATCTAACATGATTTGGATTTGAAGAGTTATCCACGACTTCGGTACAAAAAAGAAACGGCTATTATGTGTGGCTAACAACAATTCAAGATTCCTTGGGGCTTCTGTCTGTTAGGTGATTACTAGTCATCCAACTAAAGCAATATTGCGGTCGATTCTTGGGATATTATCGGTTGTTTGTGTTGGGAAAAAAATCCTAATCCCCTATATGTCTATGTGTGAATTAAAATATATATATAATTAACAAGCAATAGCAATATTGTGGAAACAAAAATTTCAGCCAGCATCACATAAACACAACCACATGAGAACACCAAATCTTACGTAGAAAACTCTTCGGTATAAAGGAAAAAACCACGGAACAGATTCGAAAAATATTCATTATGAAATAGAGATTACAACTATCAAGTTTGTGCTAAACTTGAGTCTACAATAAATTGGATATACAACAAATAAATCTCAATGAGTAAATATAATCTCACCACAAAGCCAGTAGCAAAATCTTCCTCTAAATACTCCAACTCTCCATGGTTGTAACACTCAAAAACTCCATGAAAACTCTACCAATTTATCTTTCTTATGTGTAACTTGAACAAAGAAAAATATCTTCCTTTCTCTTTTTCACTCTCTCCTACTTTCACTGTATTTCTCTCTATCTCTTCATTCGGACTGCGCCTCTCAAGCTGAATCTCTCTTTCTTTGTCTCTTGCTATCTCTAGAACTCACACAAAAATGGCCAAAATTGACTCTATGTTTGCTTCAGCTTTCCACAAGGCCGAATGGCCTTTGCTTCTTTCCTTTCTTTTTGTTCAGCGTGTCCAACACGCTTTGGATCACTTCTCATTAAGAGAAGTTAAACTTCTCACAAGTCTACTCTCGGTCATTTCTCAATAAATGAGAAAGTTAGCTAGCTTTGAAGACTTTTGAAACAATCTCATAAATGAGCTTTGACAAATATGTGTGATGGGATGCAAGGCTGTCACATGCACCTAAGAGTTTGTGCTAGCTAAAAAAGCTTTCGGAAAGTTAAAATAATAATCATAATGCTTGTCTTTATCTTTATCTGGGAACATTTAGTTTTTTTTTATGATCTTCTCATTTCTTTTTATGTGTATATTAAAAATACTTAATATCCTTAAAAAAAAATGTCGATTTTTTAATTTATCTGTAACATTACCTTCCTACTGTATCCATATATATTAACTTTCATTCTTTTTAAAATTGATATGGATTTGGATATTATAGAATGTAGACTGGTGTGAGTACATTTTGAGTTGATAGGGAAAATTTACACAATTATTGTTTGCGACATTCAAAATTTTTATTTATTTGGAATGAAAAATTTCAGAATTTAGGCGAAACCGAGGATGATTTTCATTCAAGCAGGCGGATATGGTTTAATTTTTATTGTCAACTAATTTTTGATATTTTTATGAAATTTTGCTAATTTTAGAAGTTATTTTTTTATCTCCTTATTTGTAGGTGTTTTTAGTACTTTCTTAATCTAATTATAGTTTTTTATTGTTTTTTTATGGCACTGAATCAATTAGAATATGTTTTTAAGAATATTTTTACTTGGAAAATAAGTTTCTAAAACTTTTGAAGGGGCTTGCAATCTATACAATAAAAATAGAAGTTAAGAATATAGTATGTAGATGTTAACAATTTTTTGTCTCTTTCTCTTTGATTGTACATTAGGATTCCAGTCTCAAAATTTTCTATCCTTGATATGAAGCATTAAATTACATAATAAAAAATATAAATCAAACTTAAATTAAAATTAAAATTATGATTCCAATCCTTAACACCCTCAATTATCCAAGAAATATATGAAACACAAATTTAAAGAACTACTTAATTAATATTTGAAATAAATTGAAAGACAACTTTAAAGTATTCTTTGTATTCTCTTCCTTTGTTGCTTCGTAGTAGTCGCTGAATACCTTTTGATCTTGATTACAGATGTTTGTGTGAGTTATACATTACTTTCAACATCAACTTTTTGAAACTTTGTAGAATCACTATCTTGTTCACTTGATAAGTTGTTGTCATATTCATTTGAAGTATCACTGACGTAAGCCTGTCAATAGAATAGGTAGAGAAATGTATTACAACATATTGAAGTATATACTTCTGTTATTTTTAGGGATGGCAATTTAAATCCGACCCGCGGATACCCGGCTCGGTCCGACCCTAATGGGCCGGATTTTACCCGGCCCGATAAAGAATAGGGTCGGGTTCGGATTTTATCAAAACTCGGTCCGAAACCCGACCTGGATAAAACCCGATTCCCCTAAATTTACAAAAAACCCCCTTTTATATATATATATATATATATATATATACATATATTAAGTTGTAAACCCTAATCTGATCTCATTTCAATTCTCTTTCTCTTCTCATGCCTCAGACACGCCCTCAGCCCCTCACGCCTCAGCCCCTCACTCCCTCAGCCCCTCATGCCCTCACCCTCATGCCCTCAACCCCTCACGCACGCTCAGCCCCTCACGCCTCAACCTCATGCACGCAGCCACGCACAGGAGCACGTTTGGGTGGGTTTTGTCTCTGTTTCGTTGCTTAGAAAATTCAGTTTTCTTGAGAACCAAATTAAAAACTCATTTAGCGTTAGCTGTATAGTGTTTGATGAGCTCTTCATTGTGTTGTTGATTTTTTTTTTTTTTTTTTAAATGATCATTTTAGTAATATGTGTTTTTGATGAGCTTGTCTTTGATTTGTTGGAGAAATGATGAGATTGACTGTGAGCGATGGGAGATCTGTGGATTTTGAGCTTGATAATGCTATATTTGAATCAAACTCTCTCTCTCTCTTTAATTATCTGTTTTGCTGCTAGAAAAATTAGTTTTCTCAGGAAACAAGCGGAAAATATATGTTGGTTTTAGTTCTATATAGTTCTGCGTTATTGAGATTTTTAGGTTTGTTTAGTAACAACTGATTTGGGCCACGTTATATGGCTTGAATGGGCTTGAATCTTGGGAAAAAAATCTTAATAAGCTTCAAAAAAAAATTTTTGTTGGGCCATATTTGGGCCCAACTGCTAAACGGGGCCCGAGAAGGCGGGTCTGGGCCCCCGGAAAAAAAAAAAACCGATTAATAATCGGACTGGGTCCGGGTCTGGGGCGCGGGTCCTGCTCTGCGAGTCGAGTCTTGGTATGCAAAAACCCGGCCCGAACCCATTCCTAGTCATTTTATCAAACTGAATTGCTTTGTCAGCTTCTACAACAAAGTCAAAAACTTTCTTAATGGTGTAGAATTTTCATCCATACTTGAGATTATAGTGCAATCAAGTAAAGTTTAGTAAATATTAAGCACTAATTTTATCTTCCATATTCTCACCTCTAAACATTTTTTCAAAATGCCTTTTGCTGATATGTTGAGTAATTTTTTATCTCAACCATACTTGGCAGTGTGCAAGATTCCTAAACTGTGTTCGATTCTTTTTCTTCCCAGGTTACCCTTCATTTGCCATATATATGTGTGTGTGTGTGTGTGTGTGTGTATATATATATATAATTTTATTTACCAAAGGGAGAATAGTTCACCCGACCCTACAACTCTAATTGCAGATGACTTAGAAATTTGATGACACAACATGCGTAAGGATTGGTAGAGACAGATAAACACATTGCATACAACAAAAGCATTCAGAACATAAAAATCATCCAAGTCAAAGTTGGGAATGGCCAAACACTTCCTATCAATCACTTAGGTAATACCTCCCTTCATACCAAATACAATTGAGGGTCGCTACTAAATTTGTGAGCTAAAGTAAAAAGTTCAATCCAACACATAGAGGAGGGTCCTACAATGTTAATAGCATCATGCTCGTGCGATTTGTGGCTTAATCAAAATTCATATGTAAATTTTGTGAAAAATGCAGATTGGTTGTAAAAAAGTGTAAAACAGTGTAGATTTTACGTAGAAAAATAGTGCAGAACAATAACATTTTAAAGAAGAAATCTAAATTTTATTCACTGAGAAATTTAAACAAAAACAAAGGTAATCAAAACCTTCGAACCCACATTGCTCCTCTTATAGAACTTGACATACGAAACAAGGGAATTCTTGTTATAAAAAAAGATTTATTTAGATTTGAATGCATGTTAGAAAAAAAAAAAAAAATTCCCAAAGCCAAAGCCTATGAGTAAAATCACATACCAACCAATACAACAGGGGAAAAAAAAAATCTTGATGAATGAAACAAATAAAGAGAGGAAACGATGGAGAGGCAGAGAAGAAGAAGGGCATCGGTTGGAGGATCTGAGTTTTTTGGGAAGGAGAAGGAGGATTTGAGTTTTGCGTTTGAGAGAAATGAAAGGATCTGCGTTTGATCTGTTCTTTTTTTTTTTTCTTTTTTTTTTTTTTTCAAGTGCGTGATTCTGATATTGGTTTTGGGGGGGGGGGGGGGGGGGAGGGTTGATAGTGGAGAAGAGAAATAGTTTGGGGGGAGAAACAAAGAGAAATATTTTGGGGAGAATTTTTTTGCGTTGAGATATGAGTTTTAGGGAGGTATCGGGTTTTGTGGCTTTGTTTTTGCGTTTGAGTGAATTATTTTTATTTTTTATTTATTTTTAATATGGCTGATGTGAAATAATGTGAGAGCTCCAAATCCTTAGTGGCAAGCTCTAAAGAAGTCAATAAAAAATAAAATATTGGTAAGAGGCTTTTGTTTTATAGTATACTAGTATTATGCTCGTGCAATGCATGGCTTAATAAAAAAAAATTATATATAGATTTTTTTTTTAAATTGATAATATAATTAAATTTAATTACAAATAAAATAGTATTAGTAATTTAAAAATTATGGCAAGATTTAAATTTCTAAAATCTCTTAGTAGTAAAATATTAAATTTCCATTATACTTGCTAACATGTAGAGTAGTAGAAGTGCTAACCATATATAAATTTCTTGCATATATAACCCAAAAAAAATTCCATACATTACAAAAATATAAGTATTTAGACTGCAATGTAAATGTAAAAGTTTACCTATAAATTACCAATCATAGCCATTTTAATATTGTCATGACTAAGGAAATAATTAGCATAATCTATTAAGAACAACAAATAATGAAATAATATCAATAATTAAGATGAATTGCATTATCCAAATTTTTTTATAAAAAAACATAATATTTAAGCAACGATTGAACTACGTTAGCATCTAGACCTTCTAGGGTACCACACTCAAAATAATTTCAAAAATAGATAAATAAAGGTACATAAAGAGAACAAATATTGCATTGCAATGTAAATATAAATGTTTAAATATGAATTACCCATGCCTAGCCATTTTGATATTGACATTTGTGTCTAGCCATTTTGATATTGCTATTAGTGAGGAAATAATCTGCACAATCAATTAAGAACAGCAAATCAAAAAAAAAAAAAAAAAAATCAATAATTAAGATGAACTGCATTATCTAAAATATTTTTAAAAAATCATAGAATTTAAGCAATAATTGTACTACATCAATAGAAAAATAGAAACACAATAAATAAAAATAAAAAGAAGATAGCTCTTCTCACATAAAGGTAATTCTTCTCTCCGAAAAAGACAAATCCTTCCTTTTGTAGTTCTTCACTTAATTTTGATTTTTTTTATTGATTGATTTTAGCATTCTTAAATAGCATAGTTGAGTTGTAGTAGAGTTTTAGTTCAACTCGATTTCTATAAATAAGGAAAATTTGAAGAGAGAGATGGACCGCAGCATGCATGTCTTGTATGTAGAATGAAAGTTGAAACGGATACTTCTTTCTTGCAATTTAATTTATAAACTAGATCTAAATGAATACATTTCCTTCTTCCCCCACCCCCCCCCCCCCCCCCCCCAAAAAAAAGACTATATTACCTTGTAGCAATGGAATTGAGTTATGTATCATGATGTCAATACTAGATAATTGATCTATTTTAAATAGTGCTCTATCCACATGTACTTGTAAGAGAAGTAGAGTTCCAGTTAAAATCTATTATATATATAAAATCCTATTTTAACTATATAAAATCCCATTAGGAATATGATATATATATATATATATATACACGTTTTGGATAAGAGGAATATGATATTTGATTAGAAGAAAGAGATAATGTAACTTTATAATATGTATTATTTCTATATATTCAGAGGATTCAGAAAATTAGTTATGGTTTCAAAAAATGTCAAAAATACCCCCAATCTAATTAGATTTTTTTTTTTCTGAGAAACAAAAAACAAAAAACAAAATTAAATAATCCTTATTATTAAAAAATAAAAAATAGGGTTAAAATTGTAATTCAACAAAATTAAAAAACAATAAAACTACTAGACAAACTTTTTTCCTAAAATTAGCATACTCTTTATTTAAATATATTTCACACAATGTTTGATACATTTTTTCCCTAAAAACTAGCACACATTAAATCCAGCAGTTTACTCTATTTCAAATCCTAAATTTTAGTTTTTTAAAATCCCTTCTACAATAGATAAATTCAAAATTCAAAATTGCATTAAACTCAAAATAAAATAAAAAAGAGCCTCATCACACATGCAGAGCGCCTGTGATGAGGCTAGTAGGTAATTAAATTGTATCAATTATTCCTATCAAAAAAAAAAAAAGTTGCATCAATTATCTAATGATTTTTTTTTCTTTTTTAATTGTGAAACTTAACCTATAAAAAAGATGACCAAAAAAAAAAAAATGAAGAAATTGTGTAATATGTTAGAATAAAAAAAAGTTTATATCACAAAATATTAAAAAGTAAAAGTAAAACCATGTAGAAAAAAAGTTGATATTAACTAAGCTTTCGTGTTTATCCCAAAAAAAAAAAAAAAAAAAGTGAAGGGAATTTAGTGTTTTATTAAAACACTAAAAGTAGTTGAATAGAATTTTAAAACAGATCTTTAGAACAAAATCATATACTATGTTGCTGTTTTTCACGTTGCATTTTTTTTTTTTTTGGATTTTAATTAAATTAAGATTTTATCAACTTAAAATTATGGGAGAAAAAGATTAGAAAAAAAATTATATATATTTTTAAAAATCTAAATAAAGAATTTTAATTAAACTATTAATTCTTTTTCAAATTATACTTTTATTAAGACTTGCATTATGCCCGTGCGATGCATGACTTAATCAAAATTCATATGTAAATAGTTTTTTTATATATTAATTTACTTAAAATTAGATAATAGAATAGATAATAAAAATAAATGAATATTTTACTTTTAAGTTATATAATGAATGCATATTGTGTGAAACTAAGGTATCATAAAATGCACACACACACACACACACACACACACATATATATAGTTTTTGTGGGGTCAAGATTTGTAGCCCGAACCCAAAAGAGATAGGACGTGAGTCCAATAAGCCCAATACAATAAAATTTGTAGAGAATGGGTAAAAGAGCTAGGCTGTTTGTGAAGTCTACAATAGTTAATACATGTTTTATCAAAAGAACAAGTATGAAAACACTCTGAACTTGAATAAATTTAAGTCCGAGGACAAATTATACAGAATCACTAAGGTTGCTCTTGAAGCTATAGTATATTTTTCTTCTTCTTCTTTTTTCTCTCTTTTCCGATCCCCCTATCATCAGAGGCCTCTTCCATTTATATAGCATCCTTCTAAATCATCTTCATCGTACACTTATTCTTCATCTAAGCATTCACTTAAGTACATGTCACGTCAGGTATCTTCTTTAGTTCTCCATGAGTGGTAGTAGCTGAGATTACACTGTTCAGGGGTCTTTTCCCCATAAATGCGGCCAGAAAAGTTGCTGCAGTGCATTAAATACGGTGATAGCAGCTTTTCCTCTAGATATTTCTTCGTTCTTATCATCTCCATATATGCCCGAATCTTATCCTTATCATTGGAATCACTAGGAAGATCACTCGAACCTCCCAGGTATTTGCTTGATCGAGACTCTTTATATATGAGGAGAATACACTCTTCAGACTACTAATACTCTCCTCGGACTATATTCCTCGATCATTTCCAGGTATCTCTCCCACATGGAATCCTTCTCAATCATTTTCTTCTCTTCGGACACACCATAATCTTCAAATAGGGCCCTAAGCCCAATACATAATGTTGGGCTTTTACCCCCACAATAGCCCCTTAAAATTTTAATTTTTCCCTCGCATCCATGGAGAAAAAATAGGATTTTGATTTGTCTTGAAATAAAAGCTTAAAATACAAAAATACCTATGTTTACACGTGTGTGGGCATAGGTTTAAGCGCTTCATCATTGCTGCTAACGTTTCGGTATTTACGAAGCGCTATTAATTACTCCTGGCGGTGTTCTGTCTCTTGCATCCAACGATGGACCATCGACCCAACGGATAATGTTTCTCTTCAAGATTTAAGCGGGATAACTCCCACCCACTTTCTGGCCCTTATATAAAGCCTCAAAGAAGACTTTCTTTCTTTTATTTTACGATCTCTTACTCTCCAGCAAACCCAATCATTCGAGCTCATCAAGTTTTCCAAATCATCCATCTCATTTCTATGAGAATCCACGCAAATATTTCCAAGGATTTAAGGATCATTCCCCAACCTAATTTGTGTAAGTTTTAATATCCTTAAACACTTCATCCTCTTCTCGGCCCTCAAACTCTCATTCCCCAGTTATTATTCTCCGTGCCTCCCTCTAGTTAGCCAAAAATGGGTAGATTTCAGTATCTTATTGATAGTTCTGCCTTAATAGAGATATTTAAGGAAACATACGGCATACCACAGGGAGTACTCCTGAGGTATTGTCCCCCAGAAAGGATATTAACCGACCGAAGAGAGGGAGAAGTTGTAATCCCTATGATAGCATTCATAGAAGGAGGAATGACTCTCCCTATGGGTTCTGTTAGCAAAAATTATCTTCGTAACCCTAGGCTTTTTCCTGATCAGTGCGCACCTAATGTCTTTAGGATCCTAGGAGCGATTGACGCTTTGAATTGTCATTTAGGACTCGGGCTTACCTGGCTTGACGTAGTACACATGTACGAATGTCATAGCCAAAAGGTAGCTGGATATTATCTTAAATCCCGATCTGACATTGGTCGGCTCGTCTCTTACCTTCCCAAGTCTAACAAAGGGATGAAAGACGACTATCTGATCGACTCGGGCGCGTGGCATGATGGTCTCCATTGCCCAAACCAACCAAGAGAGCTAGGTGGGACATCCTAGATTTAGGTTTCCTAACAATAGATTTAGGACCTTCGATTTTTAACAATTTTTCTTCTCTTTGTATCAGTATTTTCAAGTCTCTGACTAAATTCTGTTGTGGTGTTAATAGATAAAGAACACGTTACTCCTCAACTTAGCCTCACGAACGTCGCCACACTCAATTACTTACTAAGATCAGAAATTTTTGTAAGTGAAGATGGGCAACTCCGGGCTGTTCCCCTTATTCTTGGCTTTACACCAAAATCGAGCGATTTTCAGCCGGTCGGCAACGCTATAACGCGAGGAGACTATCGAATTAACCGAATAGACGTCTTTCGGCGCCATTTTCTAGTGCCATTCGATCTTGCCCCCGTGCCACATCCAAATCTACAGGGTATACCATTGCTCATTTAGCTAGTTCAGCAGGTTCCCCTCGAACCAGGAGCAGTAGGTGAAAGAGTTGCTTCCTCGAATTCTTCACTTGAGGAACAAATTGATAAGTTTAAATTTGAAGGAGAGGCTTTGGGAGGGGTTCAAGTGATACAAGTTTCGGATGCCGAGGAGGAAATTGACAGGCAGTCTAGTGTTCGCCCTCCTGTTTTGATAACTGCTCCTCCAAAAGACTCTTCGGAAGAAGAAGATATGGTGAGTTTAAGGGACTTAATGAAGACTAGGAAGATAACACTTGGGGCCAAAGGGATTGGTACATCTTAACCAATTGTTAGTCTTCCCCCAAACCCTCCTCAGCTTCCTACTAATCTCAAAATCAAACCAGTCCCCGATCCGAAGAAGAAGAGACATATCATAGATTCCAAAGAAGCTGAGGTGGTGCCGCCAAAAGGAGCTAAGCAATAGAAGGTGGTGAAGGATCAACGAAGCAAAAGGGCTTCGTCTGCTGAGAGTCGAGATGACTCTCTCACTGTTGAGGTGCACCGAGGACACCGTACCTGGTCCCTGAGGCTAGAACTGGATGGTGCTCCCATCCCCTAGGAAACCTTCCTTAGAAATTATCATGGGGGGAAGGCAAGTCTAGTTGCTGAGGCCCTAGAGCAACCACTTCTCCTTCCAAAGGACATGGAGTCTTACAGGCGCTTTAGCCAATATGAATTCTTCTTATCCCTTAAAAGGGATTTAGCCATGGTAAGTGAATTGATACACTTCTTCAATTAAGATGCTGATCTTTTTTATTCGTCCTTTTTCTTTGCTTTATATTGAAATTTTTCATTCTGCTATGTAGATTACCCAGCAAGTTTATCTGGCCGAGGAGTGGAACAAAAAGGCCTATACTGAAGCCCAAGTAGAGGCCCATTCTCGGTCTGAGGCAGAAAAATCATTGGGTAGTCTGAAGGAGGACTATTCTTAGATGTCCGAGCAGTTGAAAGAAATGACCAGACAGAGGAATAATCTTGATGCAGGTCTTAAAAGTGCTGAGAAGCAGGCCGAAGACCAACGTCAGCAGCTGAACATGACCGAGATTAATCTGGAAACACAAAGAGCACTGGTGAAAGGTCTTTGGGTTGAGCTTCAGAAAGCCAAGGAGGCTGCCAAATTGGCTGAGAAGAATGCTCAGTTGGCCAAGGAGGCAGTTGAGGCTGAAAGGTGGGCAGCATATAAGCTGGGGGTGGAGGAGACCCAAGCCAGACTTACTGAGGAGTTTGCCACAGTCTGCCGAGATTACTATGATATAACTTGGGGAAAAGCCCTTGATGCTGCTGGGATCTCTGCGAAAGCTGACTTGAGACAACCTGGGAGTATATAGTACGATCCTGAGATTCGTAAACTCCCAGGTTCTGACTCCTTTCCCCCCAAACAACTCCAGGAGGCCTCGGAACAATCCTTGATCGGCCAAGGCCTTCCTATCAATCCTGAGGACCCCAAGGAGTCTGGTCGACCTGGTGATCAGGGCAAGCAAGTTGAGGCTCTCAAGGAGTCTGGTCAACTTGGTGATCAGGGTAAGCAAGCTGAGGCTCCTCAAGATAAGGTTAAAGACTTGGGAAAAAAGAAAACTCTTTCAGAATCTAAAGACCAAGCCCCAAACGCTGCTGCTGCTCAGTCCAGTCAAGCTGCTGATCCTTTGGCCCCTCAGATGAAGGCTTAGATGTTTAGGAGTTTTTATTTCATACTTGTATTAGTTTCTTCTTTTATGTAAGGGATTGCAAACTACTTTCTTTTGATCAATGAAATCGTTTCTCTTTTATTTTTAGTGTCTTCGTTTCACATATTATAAGCCTCATTATTATTGCAAACAACTATGACTTGTAACTACGGTAACATAGGCAGACTCAACCACGATATCATGCTAATGATGCAAATAGCTTAAATCAATACTGGAAAAAGTAGTTTATATAAGAATTATTAATAAGCAATGAAAGCAATGAATGATATGGAAGTCTCGCAGGTCTTCTCGAACATTTACAGAGAATATTACTGAGGATTGATTTTGAATTAAACATATGACTAAAGATGCCTATCATAATTTAGAGGTTATTTAAATACATCAGAGAATTTCAGGCATGATTCATTTTAAGTTTAAGTATTAATAATAACTGTATGGAGGTGTTAACTAACTCAAATCATCTAGTCCGAGGACTTCAGGCATGATTGGATTTAAGTTTAAACACTTAGGGGAATTGTAAACGAGTGTTAACTAATCCAAATCATCTGGTCCGAAGACTTCAGGCATGATTGGATTTAAGTTTAAACACTTAGGAGAATTGTAAACGAGTGTTAACTAATTAAGTTTAAACACTTAGGAGAATTGTAAACGAGTGTTAACTAACCCAAATCATCTGGTCCGAAGACTTCAGGCATGATTGGATTTAAGTTTAAACACTTAGGAGAATTGTAAACAAGTGTTAACTAACCCAAATCTTCTGGTCTGAGGACTTCAGGCATGATTGGATTTAAGTTTAAACACATAGGAAAATTGTAAACGAGTGTTAACTAACCCAAATCATTTGGTCCGAGAACTTTAGGCATGATTGGATTTAAGTTTAAACACATAGGAGAATTGTAAACGAGTGTTAACTAACCTAAATCGTCTGGTTCGAAGATTTCAGGCATGATTGGATTTAAGTTTAAACACTTAGAAGAATTGTAAACGAGTATTAACTAACCCAAATCATCTGATCCAAGGACTTCAGGCATGATTGGATTTAAGTTTAAACACTTAAGAGAATTGTAAACGAGTGTTAACTAACCCAAATCATCTGGTCCGAGGACTTCAGGCATGATTGGATTTAAGTTTAAACACTTAGGAGAATTGTAAACGAGTGTTAACTAACCCAAATCATCTAATCCGAGAATTTCAGGCATGATTGGATTTAAATTTAAACACTTAGGAGAAATCCAAAAACTTTATATAATAAATTGGCATATTGATTAAAGAAAAGATTTAGTACATTTTAAGGTTGTTTACATTCCAGGGGCGTGGTATTACATGACTATCTAAATCTTCCAAGAAATACGCCCCAATGCCAACCCTTGAAGTAATACGATATGGTCCTTCCCAATTGGGTCCTAACTTTCCCCAAGCTGGGTTCTTTGCAGTGCCCACAACTTTCCTGAGTACCAAATCACCAGGTTCTAGAGGCCTTAGCTTTACGTTGGCATCATAGCCCTGCCTGAGTTTTTGTTGGTAATGTGCCAGTCAGACCATTGCATTTTCGCTCCTTTCCTCAACCAGATCCAAACTCTTCTCTAGCTGCTCATTATTGCTGGTCAGACTGAATGAACTAGTTCTCAATGTTGGGAACCCAGTCTCCAAAGGTATGATAGCTTCAGCCCCATAGGTCATTGAAAATGGGGTCTCTCCAGTAGACCTACGAGGCGTAGTTCTGTATGCCCAAAGTACATGTGGCAATTCTTCCACCCATTTACCCTTCGCGTCGTCTAGTCTCTTCTCCAATCCATTTTCTATGACCTTGTTAATAGCTTCTACCTGCCCATTACCCTGAGGATAAGCAGAGGTGGAGTATCTGTTCATGATTCCCAATTCACTACAACAAATCCTGAAAGCTTTGCTATTAAACTTAAGACCATTGTCCGAGATGAGGGTATGATGAATCCCAAACCGAGTGACAATATTTTTCCAGACAAATTTCTTTGCATCTACGTCTCTGATGTTGGCTAGAGGTTCAGCTTCAACCCACTTGGTGAAATAATATGTGCCGACCAGAAGGTACTTCTTGTTTCCTGCTGCCTTAGGGAATGGACCCACAATATCTAAGCCCCATTGAGCAAATGGCCACGGGCTGGATAAAGGATTAAGGACTCCACCTGGTTGATGTATGTTTAGCGTAAACCGTTGACACTGGTCGCATTTTTTGACTTATTCATGGGCTTCTTTTTGTATATTCAGCCATCAATAGGCTTGAGTAATAGCTCGGTGAGCCAAGGATCTACCTCCAATATGGCTCCCACAGATTCTTTCATGTAATTCTTCTAGTAATAACTCAGCCGCTTTAGGATGCATGCATAATAAGTATGGTCCTGAATAGGAGCGTTTATATAGTTTTTGGTCCTTGGATAGCTAGAATCTGGCTGCCTTCCTTCGAATTTTGTCAGCTTCTAACCTTTCTTTAGGTAAGATATCCTCCTTCAAGAATTTAATTATAGGATCCATCTTACTGAGTTCAGCTCTGATTTGATGAACCTAGACTATCTCTCTTCTTGCCTCTGTAGGCCCATGCAAGTCCTCGACGAGGATAACTCTCGGCAAATCTTGTGCCGAGGAGGTAGCGAGTGTGGCCAAAGAATCTGCATGTGCATTACCATTTCTAGGGATGTGCAGCAAATTAAAAGATTCAAACTCCGATTGCAAACATTTAACTCGGCTCAAGTACCCCTGTATTCTTTCATCTTTCGCCTCAAACTCACCTTGTACTTGACCAACGACTAACCTCGAGTTCGAGAACACCTCCACTGACTTTCCTCCCATCCTTTGAACCATAGCCATTCCCATCAGTAGAGCTTCATACTCAGCCTCATTATTTGTGGCTGTGAAGTTTAGTCTTAGTGACTTTTCGATGATGATTTTTCAAGGGATATCAACACTAACCCCACTCCGGAACCTTTTTGGTTCGCTGCGCCATCCACGTATACTTCCTAATGTAAGGGGCCTTGTTGAGAAATCATGCCAACTGATTTTTCATCCATGTCCGGTGTTGGTGTTACTTCTTCTAAATGGAGCTTCGTGAACTCAGCCACCAAATCTGCAAGGATTTGGCCCTTGACTGATGTACGAGGCATATATTTGATATCAAAAGCCCCTAAGATTGTGCCCCACTTAGCAATCCTCCCTGTGTAGTCAGCACTTCGGAGTATAGCTTTGAGTGGGAGCTGGGTGAGAACAACGACTGTATGGGCTTGGAAATAATGAGGCAGCTTCCGTGTACCAAGCACCACTGCCATGATAACTTTCTCCAGTAGCAAGTAACGAATCTCGGCTTCATGCAGCGACTTACTCACATAATAAACTGGCCTTTGCACACCATAATCCACTCGTATCAACACCAAGCTTACAACATAAGGAGCTACAGTAATGTAGGCAAACAAGACTTCATCTGGCTCAGGACTGGACATGATTGGTGGCTGGGCTAGATAGTCTTTAAATTATTGGAAGGCCAAAGCACATTCTTCAGTCCACTCAAATCCCTTCCACTTATTGATCAGAGAGAAGAAAGGCCTACATCTATCTGCTGATCAAGAGATAAATTAGTTCAGAGCGACAGCCATTCCAGTCAACTTCTGGACCTTTTTGGGATTCCGAGGAGATTGTAAATTGTTGATGGCCTTTATCTAGTCTGGGTTGACCTCAATTCCCCTGTGAGTGACCACATAGCCCAAGAATTTCCCTGATCCCACACCAAACGAACATTTGGATGCATTCAAACGTAACTTGTATCTTCTAAGAACTTCAAAAATGTTTCCAAGATCTCTCACATGCTCAGAAACAATCTTACTATTTACCACCATGTCATCTATGTAAATCTCAATACTTTTACCCAGGTGTGGCTCAAACATCCTCGTCATCATTCTCTGATAGGTGGATCCTGCGTTTTTCAAACCAAATGACATTACTTTATAGTGGTAGTTCCTAGTAGGAGTGACAAAGGCAATCCTCTCCTGGTCCTCCAAGGCTAACGGTATTTGGTGATAACCTTAGAAAGCGTCTAGAAAACTCATCCGAGGATGGTCAACAGTTGCATCTACTAGCTGATCTATTTTAGGCATAGGGAATGAATCTTTAGGGCAGGCCTTATTTAAGTCAATGAAATCTACGCATACTCGCCATTTCCCATTCTTCTTCTTTACCACCACAGTATTTGCTAGCCACTCGGGATAAAAAATTTCTCTAATAGCTCCAGCTTGTTTGAGCTTTGTTACTTCTTCTCGTACTGCATCAGTATGCTCTTTAGATGGACGTTGAGCAGGCTGTTTCTTAGGTATGATTAGGGGGTTGACATTGCGATGGTGACAGATAAACTCTGGATCCACCCCTGGGGCTTCATAAGCATTCCAAGCGAATACATCTATGTTCGCTTTGAGAAATTCTACTAACTCTGCCTTTTCTTGAGGTGGCAACTGCGAGCCAACCTGAAAAAACTTCTCTGGATCATCTCCAATGGTGATTTTTAACAAATCTTCACATTTGGCCTCCTCGGCCGTGTTATCCTTAAGCGCTGCTGGATGCTTTAACTGCTATAACTTTTCTCTTAGAGGATCCGAGAACTCAACATTGGACTTATGTTGTATGGCTGCCACCAGGCATCTTCTAGCCATCGACTGATCCCCCAAAATTTCCTAAACTCCACCTTCGGATGGGTACTTAATCTTCTGATGCAGAGAAGAAGGAACAGCCCCTAGCGCATGAAGCCATGATTTGGCCACGATCGCTGTGTAGGGTGAATATGCATCTACGACAATAAAGTCTACCTCTACTATCTCCGTACCAGCTTGCACAGGTAGTCGTATTTGGCCCCTCGGAATGACAACTTTCCCATCAAAGCCCACCAGAGGAGAACTATAGGGAGTTAAATCTTCAGATTTCAAGTTCAGCCCTTTGTAGAGGTCAGGATACATTATCTCAGCTCCACTGCCTTGATCCACCATCACTCTTTTTACATCGTACCCTTCAATTCTAAGGGTAATTACTAAGGCATCATCATGTGGTTGGATCGTCCCGATCTTATCCTCATCCGAGAAGCCCAGTACTAGCGAGCACTCCCTTTTAGCCCTATTATAATCCTGATTACTGTCTTCCGTGGGTAAATGGGCGACGGATATTATCCAAGATAGCTAGGATCCCGTTCTCCCTAGTGCAGTGAGGATGACATTAATATTCCTAATAGGGGCCTAGAAGAATAGTCTCTTCGGGGCTCCGAGCTTGCCTGACCTCCTCATCCACTAGAGTGATGCAAGAGTTGTTTTAATTTACCTTCGCGGACAAGTTGGTCCAAATGATCCCAGAGACTTCTGCAATCCTCCGTAGTATGCCCATGATCCTGATGATACTGACAATAAAGGTTATGACTACGCTTTTCTGGGTTTCCCACCAGCTTGTTCGGCTATTTAAAGTACGATTCATTCTTGATCTTTTCTAGAACTTGATGCACTGGCTCTTTAAATACAGCATTGACTGCTTGAGGATTTACTGGTCCTGACTGTCCAGCGTAATCCCTACGCGGCTTGTTGTTGTTGTATCTGTCCGACCTGAAATCCCTCCTCCCCTGAGGCACAACCTTGTCTTTTCCCTTCCCATGTTGTTGATCCTCTTCAACTCTTTTATATTTGTCAATATGATCCATGAGCTGACGCATGTTGGTGACAGGCTTACTAGTCAAGGATTTCCTTAAGCTGTGCTCAGATGGAAGGCCGAGCGTAAATGTACTGATGGCCACGTCATCAAAGTCGCCTTCAATCTCATTAAACAACTCCCAATATATGTCGGAGTATGTTTTAAGGCTCTCACCCTCTTGCATGTTCAGGGATACGAGGGAAGCTAACGACCTAGGAACTCTCCTACAGGTCACGAACCGTGAACCAAATGCTTGAGTGAGTTCATGGAAAGAGTTTATAGATTCTGCTTTTAGGCCATCAAACCACCTCATCGCAATGGGTCCGAGACTGGACGGAAAGACCTTGCACATCAAGGCCTCATCCTTGGAATAAACGGCCATTCTCTGGTTAAAATGACTCACATGCTCAACAAGGTCAGTTCGCCCGTTGTAAATGGTGAACGTTGGCTGGTTAAAACGCCAAGGAAGTCTCGCTCCTTCAATCCTATGCGTGAATGGTGACTTGGAGGTTTGGTCTAAAGCTCTGCTCATAGCATCATTCCCCACGCCCCTACGCAGCGAGCTTTTATACTGTCGCTCGTTATGAAACTCTTCCTCATATGAGAAAGACTCCCTGGGAGGGGTTAGAGACCTCCGTTTGTAACTGATGTCTCTTCCATCGTCAGAAGAAACGTCACTGTCGGGGGAAGCCAGCTTCCTTTTTGCATGGTGCAGCTTCCTCTTCAACCGGTCAATTTCCCGCTGCATGTCCCTATTGGCCTTTGCATGGGGGACCTGACTATCACCTCATAACTGGTTTTTCTCCTTATATATTGTGTGTACACTTCCTTCACGATCACCCCTTCGTTCGAGGTTGAGGAAAGGATCACCATGTTGGGATGCCTTGGACTCTGCTGGTTGTTAACCTGGTTCAGCCATCATCAACCGTTGTTTTCACTCCTACTCAAGCTCTCCCCACAGATAGCGCCAATTGTAGGGTCAAGATTTGTAGCCCGAACCCAAAAGAGATGGGACGTGAGCCCAATAAGCCCAATACATTAAAATTTGTAGAGAGTGGGTAAAAGAGCTAGGCTGTTTGTGAAGTCTACAATAGCTAATCCATGTTTTATCAAAAGAACAAGTATGAAAACACTCTGAACTTGAATAAATTTAAGTCCGAGGAGACAAATTATACAGAATCACTAAGGTTGCTCTTGAAGCTATAGTAGATTTTTCTTCTTCTTCTTTTTTCTCTCTTTTCCGATCCCCCCATCATCAGAGGCCTCTTCCATTTATATAGTCTCCTTCTAAATCATCTTCATCGTACACTTGTTCTTCATCTAAGCATTCACTTGAGTATATGTCACGTCAGGTATCTTCTTTAGTTCTCCATGAGTGGTGGTAGCTGAGATTACACTGTTCAGGGATCTTCTCCCCATAAATACGGCCAGAAAAGTTGCTGCAGTGCATTAAACACGGTGGTAGCAGCTTTTCCTTTAGATATTTTTTTCGTTCTTATCATCTTCATACATGCCCGAAGCTTATCCTTATCATTGGAATCGCTAGAAAGATCACTCGAACCTCCCAGGTACTTGCTTGACCGAGACTCTTTATATATGAGGAGAATACACTCTTCGGACTACTGATACTCTCCTCGGACTATATTCCTCGATCATTTCCAGGTATCTCTCCCACATGGAATTCTTCTCAATCATTTTCTTCTCTTCAGACACATCGTAATCTTCAAATAGGGGCTTAGGCCCAATACATAATGTTGGGCTTTTACGCCCATAATTTTAAAGATCAATTTATCACCAACGTATATTTAAATGGAAAAACCTTGAATATAATAATTAAAAACTATCCAAAACAATAATTGAAATCATATTTAAGTGGAAATCTCAATTCAATAATTAAGAACAAACTAAATTACTAATTTTTTTAAATAATGACAAATTCAAATCCACGTAAGTTTGAAGCAAAGATTACAAATTTTGTTTCATAATATTGGTAAAAAAATAATATACGAAAAAAAAAGAACAATTCATCTTATACGTTCTAAAAATAAACATATTTATTGCACTCATTTAATAAATTATTACTTTATATAAATATAATGGTAAATATGTTTATATCATGAATAAGATTTTTTTTCTTATGTATAATTATGAATTTTTTTTTCACAATAATAAAAATGTTTAATTATCTTAACCCAACAAAAAAGTTACTAATTTTACTTATTCAAGGCTGGCTTCAAATAGTCAACCGTCTCGGTTTTTCAAGTTTACTATTTTTGTTTGTCTCAAAAAATTCTCTTTAATTTATATTCATGGAATAATATATTTTACCGAGTAAAACTCTTAAAATACATATTGATAATTGTGGGGGGTGAAAGCCCAAAACTTTTTAGTGGGCTTGGGGCACCATGTCGAGGGGAATGTTATTTCTAAATAGCAATAGCTGGATGGGAGGGCCCATCTGAAGGCAGGGAAGCCAGAGACGAATGAGGGGTGTGATCCAAAGAGGTTACCTTCATTCCGAGGAGCTTATTATTGTTCCGAAGAGGTCTTCTCCCTCGGATACAAGTAGCCTTCGCCAATCAAACGTGCAAACGGTCCGAATGATTCTCCTAGCAAGCCCGGTGATAAGGATAAGCCCTAGGTATGTTTGGAGATGATAAGAATGAAGAAATATCTAAAGGAAAAGCTGCCACCATCGTATTTAATGCACTGCAACAGCTTTTCTAGCCGCATTTATGTGGAGAAGACCCCTGAACAGTGAAACATCAGCTACCGCCACTCACAAAGAACTAAAGTAGATGCATGACGTGACATGCACTCAAGTGGATACCCAGATGAGGAACAGGTGGACGATGGAGATGCTGGAGAGGGGTGCTATATAAAGAAGGTCGGTCCCTGATAAGAGGGGAGAAAAAAGGAAAAAGAAAAGCTTTACTGTAGTTCTGAATGTTGTAATTACTGTTCATTCAATAAAACGCCTCTTCGGATATTCAACTAAGAAGCTTTTTTGTCATTATTTTATGTTGTTTCTGCCCCACGTAACCTAGCCAACCATTGTTTAATTCAGATCTAGCCCAGCTTTTTCACCCACTCTCTACAAATTCATTGTTTTGGGTTCGTTGGGCCTCTAACCCACCCCTTTTTGGACTTGGGCTACAAAAACTGACCCTACAATTGGCGCCGTCTGTGGGAAAAAGCTTGTGCAGGGGAGAAAACAACAGTAGGTGATGGCTGAACCAAGTCAGCAAGAAGCGGAATCTAGGGCATTTCAGCATGTGGACCCTTTTTTCAACTTGGAGAGAAATAAGACCGCGAAGGTAGTGTGCATACCGTGCCCCTTGACCAGAGCCAATCACACAGTGGGAGTCACCTATCCCATGCAGAAAAGAACCGAGATTTGCAGCGAGAGGTTGAAAAGCTAAAAAGGGAGTTGCGCCATGCAAAGAGGAAACGGGCTTCCTCGTATTCTGATGAGGACCCTGATGATGAGGCAGACGTTACTTATCAACATAAATCCAGGACACCAGCCAGTGAGTCCTATTCTTATGAAGAAGAATCCCATCGTAAGGGGCAACGTAGAAGTCCATTACGTGGAGACATGGGAAACGACGCCATGAGCAGGGCTCTAAATCAGATTTCTAGGTCACCCTTCACGTGCATGATTGAGGAGGCGAGACTTCCTCGGCGCTTTAACTAACCAACGTTCACCATATACAATGGTAAAACGGACCCCGTGGAACACGTGAGTCATTTTAACCAGAAGATGGCTGTCTACTCTAGGGACGAGGCACTAATGTGCAAGGTTTTCCCTTCCAGTCTTGGACCAGTTGCGATGAGGTGGTTCGATGGACTAATCCCAAATTCCATTAGCTCTTTCAAAGAGCTCACCCAAGCCTTTGGTTCGCGTTTTGTCACCTGCCGAAGAGTGGCCCGACCTTTGTCGTCATTGTTGTCTTTAAGCATGCAGGAAGGAGAAACCCTGAAGGTGTATTTAAATAGATATTGGGAGATGTTCAACGACATGGAGGGCAATTTTGATGCAATGGTCCTAGAAACATTTAAGCTCGGCCTTCCTACTGACCATGGTTTAAGGACATCTTTGTCTGGCAAACCTGTTACTAGCACGCGTCAGCTAATGGATCGCATTGAGAAGTATAAGAGAGTCGAAGAAGATCAATAACAAGGAAAAGGCAAGGACAAGGTTATCCCCCAAGAGAGGAGGGATTTCAGGTCGGATCGATACTACAATAACAAACCGAGGAGAGATTTTCCTACGCAGTCAGGATCAGCCAATCCCCAGGCAGTCAACACTGTCTTCAGAGATCCAATCCATCAAGTTCTAGAAAAGGTCAGGAACGAGCCATTCTTCAAGTGGCCGAATAAAATGGTAGGGAATCCTGATAGACGCAATCTCAATCTCTATTGCCAGTACCACCAGGATCATGGACACACGACCGAGGACTGCAGAAGTTTGTGGGACCATTTGGATCAACTGGTCGGTGAAGGGAAATTGAGGCATCTCTTGCATCACTCTAGTGGTCGAGGGGGCCAGGTGAACTCAGAGTCCAAGAGGGACGATCCTTTAAAACTCCCTCTGGGAACTATCAACGTTATCTTTGTAGCCCCGGGGAGAACAAGATCCTGGCCATCTAAGGTCATGTCAATAGATCGGTTGCCTGCGGGGGACTTTGGCCAGGGTCCGAAGAGATGCAAACTGGATGGTCATCCAGTTTTAGGGTTCTCGGATGCTGACAAGGTGGGGACTGTCCAACCTCATGATGATGCGTTAGTCATAACCCTCAGAATCGGAGGGTACGATGTGAAGCGGGTGATGGTTGATCAAGGCAGTGCTGCGGAAATAATGTACTCTGATCTCTATAGGGGGCTGAACCTCAAACTCAGTGATTTAACACTGTATAGTTCTCCATTGATTAGTTTCGAAGGAAGGGTCATAACCCCTAAGGGCCAAATACGATTACTTGTGCAAACTGGCTCAGAGGTGGTGGAGGTGGATTTCATAGTTGTAAACGTCTTTTCGCCCTATACGGCAATTGTAGCCAGACCTTGGCTTCATGCTTTGGGGGCAGTTTCTTCCACCTTACATTAGAAAATCAAATACCCATCCGAAGGCCAGGTTTGCGAAATCCGTGGTGACCAATCCGTAGCTAGACAATGCTTGGTAGCTGCCATTCAGCATGAGCCAGAAGCCGAGTCATCAGCATGAGCCAGAAGCCGAGTCAGGGCTTATAGCAAAGAAAGCATCGGTTATCGCCCATTAAAGATCCGGATAAGGGCGCAGGGTGCGAAGATTTAACAAGAGTCATCATTGGAGATGATCCTGAAAAATTCTTTCAGGTCGGATCCCAGTTACCTTCACAGGAAAAGGAGGAGTTAGTGCAACTTCTTAAGGAAAACCTCAACGTATTCGCCTGGAACGCTTATGAAGCCCCTGGGGTGGATCCGGAATTCATATGCCACTATTTGAAAGTAAATCCCGTGGTCACCCCTAAGAAGCAGCCTCCTCGGCGTCCATCTAAAGAACATGCCGAAGCAGTTAGAGAAGAAGTAGCAAAGCTCAAGCAGGCTGGAGCTATTAAAGAAATTTTCTACCCAGAGTGGTTGGCAAATACTGTGGTGGTGAAGAAGAAGAACGAGAAATGGCGAGTATGTGTGGACTTCACTGACTTAAATAGGGCGTGCCCTAAAGATCCATTTCCTATGCCAAAAATCGATCAGCTTGTAGATGCCACTGTCGGACACCTCCGGATGAGCTTCTTGGACGCATTTCAAGGCTATCACCAGATACCCTTAGCCCTGGATGACCAGGAGAAGACTGCTTTTGTAACTCCCATTGGTAATTACCATTATAAGGTAATGCCATTCGGCTTGAAAAATGCGGGTTCCACTTACCAAAGGATGATGACGAGGATGTTTAAACCACAGCTAGGCAAAAATATTGAGATTTACATAGACGACATGGTGGTGAAGAGCAAAGTGGTGGCCGAGCATGTGAAGGATCTAGAAAGTACTTTTGGAGTTCTCAGGAAATACAAGCTGCGCTTAAATGCTTCTAAGTGCTCATTTGGTGTGGGATCAGGCAAGTTCCTAGGATATATGTGACTCACAGAGGAATTGAGGTCAACCCTAATCAAATAAAGGCCATCAATGAGCTACAAGCTCCTCGGAATCCCAAGGAAGTTCAGAAACTGACTGGGATGATCGCAGCCCTAAATCGATTTATCTCACGATCAGCAGATAGGTGTCGGCCTTTCTTTTCCTTGATTAATAAGTGGAAAGGGTTCGAGTGAACAGAAGAGTGTGCTATGGCTTTCCAGCAATTAAAGGATTATTTAGCTCGATCGCCAATTATGTCCAGCCCTGAGCCAGACGAAGTCTTGTTTGCGTATATCGCTGTAGCTCCCCATGCTGTAAGCTTGTTGCTGATCCGAGCAGATGGCGGTGTGCAAAAACCAGTTTACTGTGTAAGAAAATCGCTGCATGAAGCCGAGATTCGTTATTTACCATTAGAAAAGGCTATTCTAGCAGTGGTGCTTGGTACGCGAAAGCTCCCACATTATTTCCAAGCCCATACAGTCATTGTTCTCACCCAGCTTCCGCTCAGGGCAATACTCCGAAATGCGGATTATACTGGAAGAATTGCTAAATGGGGGATGATCCTAGGGGCTTTTGATATCAAGTACATGCCACGCACCTCGATCAAGGGTCAGGTGATTGCTGATTTGGTAGCTGAGTTCACGGAGCCCCAATTAGAAGAGGTAAAGCCGATGTCAGACATGGATGAAAAATCGGTTGGTATGATTTCTCAACAAGGCCCTTCCCATTGGGAGGCGTACGTGGATGGTGCTGCGAACCAAAAAGGTTCTGGAGTGGGGCTAGTGTTGGTATCCCCTGAAGGAATCATTATTAAAAAAGCACTAAGGCTGGGCTTTTCGGCAACAAATAATGAGGCGGAATACGAAGCCCTACTGATGGGGATGAGTATGGTCCAGAAGATCGGAGGAAAGGCAGTAAAGCTATTCTCGGATTCAAGGTTGATTGTGGGTCAAGTACAGAGGGAGTTTGAGGCAAAAGATGAAAGAATGCAGGGGTACTTGTGCTGAGTTAAACATCTGCAAACGGGGTTCGAATCTTTCAGCCTGGTGCATGTACCCAGGAGTGGTAACACACACGTTGACTCCTTGGCCACTCTAGCCACCTCTTCGGCACAAGATTTGTCGAGAGTTATCCTCGTTGAAGACTTGCATAAGCCTATCGACGCAGGAAGAGAAGTAATTCAAGTACATCAAGTCAGGGCTGGACTCAGTTGGATGGACCCTTTAGTTAAATTTCTAAAGGAAGATGTCTTGCCTGAAGAAAAGGGGGAGGCCGACAAAATTTGGAGGAAAGCGACCATGTTCTGGTTATCCGAAGATCAGAAGCTATATAAACGTTCCTATTCAGGACCTTACTTGTTGTGCATGCATCCTGAAGCGACTGAGCTATTATTAGAAGAACTGCATGAAGGAATCTGTGGAAGCCACACTGGGGGTAGATCTTTAGCTCACCGAGCTCTTACTTAGGGTTATTGGTGGCCCAACATGCAAAAAGAAGCCCTGGATTATGTTAAAAAATGTGATCAGTGCCAGCGATTTGCCCCACGCATTCATCAGCCTGGGGGAACTCTTAACCCACTATCCAACCCAGTGGGGCTTGGACATCGTGGGGCCATTCCCTAAGGCTGCAGGAAATAAGAAATATTTGCTGGTCGGCACTGACTACTTCACCAAGTAGGTTGAAGCAGAACCTCTTGCCAACATCCGAGACGTGGATGTGCAGAAGTTTGTGTGGAAGAATATAGTTACTCGGTTTGGAGTTCCACATAGTCTTATCTCGGACAATGGCCTTCAGTTTGATAGCAAAGCATTTAGGAGTTATTGTAGCGAACTGGGAATCATGAACAGATATTCCACCCCAGCTTATCCCCAGGGTAATGGCCAAGCAGAAGCTGTCAACAAGGTCATTGTGAGTGGCCTGAAAAAGAGACTTGACGATGCGAAGGGCAAATGGGTGGAAGAATTGCCACATGTGCTTTGGGCTTACAGAACTACTCCACGCAGGTCTATTGGAGAGACTCCTTTCTCGATGACCTATGGGGCTGAAGCTGTCATACCTCTAGAAACTGGATTCCAAACGTTGAAAACTAGCTCGTTCAGCTTGACGGGCAACAATGAGCAGCTAGGGAGGAGTTTGGACCTAATTGATGAAAGGAGGGAAAATGCAATGATCCAATTGGCGCATTACCAGCAAAAACTCAGACAGGGTTATGACGTCAACGTAAGGCTCAGACCTCTGGAACCTGGTGATTTGGTATTAAGAAAAGTGGTCGGCACTGCAAAGAACCCAGCTTGGGGAAAATTAGGGCCTAATTAGGAAGGGCCATATCGTATCACTTCAGGGGCTGGCATTGGGGCGTATTTCCTTGAAAACCTAAATAGTCATGTGATACCACGCCCATGGAATGTAAATAACCTCAAAAGGTACTATTATTAATTGAATTTTCCTTTTAATCAGCTTAGCACTCTGTTACGATTCCTTAAAGTGTTTAAACTTAAATCCAATCATGCCTGTAGTCCTCGGACCAGATGATTTGGGTTAGTTAACACTCCATTAACGTTCTTTAAGTGTTTAAACTTAAATCCAATCATGCTTGTAGTCCTCGGACCAGATGATTTGGGTTAGTTAACACTCCATTACAGTTCTTTAAGTGTTTAAACTTAAATCCAATCATGCCTGTAGTCCTCGGACCAGATGATTTGGGTTAGTTAACACTCCATTACAGTCTTTAAGTGTTTAAACTTAAATCCAATCATGCCTGTAGTCCTCGGACCAGATGATTTGGGTTAGTTAACACTCCATTACAGTTCTTTAAGTGTTTAAACTTAAATCCAATCATGCCTGTAGTCCTCGGACCAGATGATTTGGGTTAGTTAACACTCCATTACAGTTCTTTAAGTGTTTAAACTTAAATCCAATCATGCCTGTAGTCCTCGGACTAGATGATTTGGGTTAGTTAACACTCCATTAACGTTCTTTAAGTGTTTAAACTCAAATCCAATCATGCCTGTAGTCCTCGGACCAGATGATTTGGGTTAGTTAACACTCCATTACAGTTCTTTAATTGTTTAAACTTAAATCCAATCATGCCTGTAGTCCTCGGACCAGGCGATTTGGGTTAGTTTACACTTCATTATAACCCTCTGAGTGTTTAAATCTAAATCTAATGCAACTGCTATTGCTGAAATATCGTTTTCTGATGAGCCATGATTGAAACTCCTAAATGTGTTTAAATTATCCCTGGCTCATGTTGCCTCTTATTAATAGTTCCTATA
The DNA here is from genome assembly GCA_032727855.1 of Quercus ilex subsp. ballota. Classification (NCBI taxonomy): domain Eukaryota; kingdom Viridiplantae; phylum Streptophyta; class Magnoliopsida; order Fagales; family Fagaceae; genus Quercus; species Quercus ilex. The sequence continues at coordinate 59,565,171 of CM064910.1, forward strand.
CATTTTGCCCATTTTTAGTAACAATCATAGTCATGCACGTTGTTAACATAATATTAGGATCATGATTACCTATATTCCCATAATATTAAAGTGCAAGACTTTATAACAAAAGTAGAAGAAAAACTACGTCATTGATTAAAAAAGAGTAACTTACAACCTCTTACCAAAAAAAAAAAAAAAATCCTATCAATCTATTATTTTGCTGAAGGGATCACATTGTCAGCAGCCTGGCCCATCCGAGCAGCAGCTTCAGGGTCTTGACCATTTGGCTCAACGGAAGTCTTCTCTGTCTCCAACCCTTTGTCTTTTTCTGGTTCAGTCGGCTTACCCTTATCACCTGGCTGGCTAGCCTCTTTATGTGCATCAAGGGTGGAGGGGGGAGCTTGACTGACCGAGTGTTGTTCTGAAACCTTTGGAAACTGTGGAACAGGAGGAGGACCAGCCCCTGGGAGCTTTCAGATTTCTGGATCATAGTACGTGCTCCCAGGTAACCTCAGGGGAGAGTCCGAGGGGACCCCAGCAACGTCCAGTGCCTTTTGCCAGGTTATGTCGCAGTAATCACAACTAACCGAGGCAAATTGCTCAGTAAGCTGTTGCCCGGTCTCATCTATCCCCAACTGATATGCCGCCTTCCTCTCAGCTTCAACTGATTCCTTGGCCAGTTGAGCCTTCTGCTCAGCTGCTTTGGCGCTCTCTTTGGCCTTTTGGAGCTCAGCTCTGAGACCCTTCATTAGCTCCCTTTCGGTCGCCAGGTTGATCTCTGACATATTCAGCTGCTTGCGCTGCTCCTCGGCTTGAGTCTCGGCGTTCTTTAGGCCGGCTCTGAGGCTATTCCTCTGATTGGTCATGTCTTTAAGTTGCTCTGACATGTGAGCATAGTCCTCCTTCAGCTAACCCAGAGATTTTTCCGTCTCGGATTGAGACTGGGCTGCTGCTTGGGCCTCGAGGTAGGACTTCTTTTTCCATTCCTTGGCCACGTAAATTTGCTGAGTAATCTGCATGACAACATTTTCAACATTGGGTGAAGAAGGGGAGCAAAGCCAATTAAGGATAAAACCTGAATTAAGAAAGAGTTTATTTACCATGGCCACATCCCTTTTAAGGGACAAGAAGAGCTCCTTTTGGTTGAAGCGCTTGTAGGAGTCCATGTCATGAGGGAGAAGGAGTGGCTGCTGCAGGGCCTCAGCAACGTACCCTGCCCTTCCCCCATCATAGTTCCTGAGGGAGGTGTCCCAAGGAAAGGGAGAGCCATTCAGTTCTAGCATTGGGGACCAAATGCGAGATCCCCCTCCTCGGCCGACGTCAGCCACGACCATGTCGTCTCGGCTCTCGGTGGAGGAGGCCCTCCTGCTTCGGTGGTCTCGTACCACCTTTTGTTGTTTATTCGTCTCGGGTGGCATAACCACCTCCTTCTCTTCAGGTTCGTGAGGCCTCTTCTTCTGCAAGTTTAGCACGGGCTTCAAGCTTGGGTCAGGAACCTGGGGAGGCACTGGAGGTAGGGCCATTACTGATTTAGACATCCCAGCATCTTTATGCTCGGTCTTTTGGCCCCTCTTCTTCATTAGACTCTTTAAGTCCATATCTTCGTCCGACAAGTCTTCAGGACTGACAACGATCAGAGCAGGGTGAATGCTTGAATGCCTGTCGATCTCTTCCTCGGCGTCCGAGACCTCTACTACTTGTTTTCCCCCTAGAGCTTCCCCCTCGAAGTGGAACTTGTCTATTTGCTCCTCAAGCGAAGAGGTAGAGGAGCCAACTCTTTCACCCTCAACCTCTTGTCCGAGGGGAACTTGTTTGAGCGGTTGGACGAGAGGAGGTATACTCTGAGGGTTTGGATGTGGCACGGGTGGAAGTTCGTGTGGTGCCAAAAAACCCTTCCAAGATACGTCAATACGGTTGAGGCGGCGATCTCCCTGGGTTATCGCGTTGCCCACCGATTGGAAGTCTTTTGGTTTCGCTGTGTACCCTAGGATGAGGGGAGCCGATCGGAGTTGTCCGTCCTCGCTAACAAAGATCTCCAACTGTAATAAAAAGTTCAGCGTAGCGACGTTGGTGAGGCTGAGCCTAGGAGAAATGCGTTCTTTATCTGTTACAAGTCACAGCAGAGTTTTGTTAGAAAATCGAAAGCAGTAACACAGAGAATCAAAAACTGCTAAAAAACACAGATCCTAAGCCTACGATCAGAGTGCCTAAATCTAATGTCCCACCTGGCTCTCCTGGCTTGGTCGGACAGTGAGGGCCGTCATACCACACGCCTGAGACGATCACATAGTCGTCCTTCATCCCTTTATTGGACTTGGGGAGGCAGGAAATCAGTCGAACAATGTCGGACCGGGATTTTAAATAATATCCCGCCCCTTGTTGGCGGTGGAACTCGTACATGTGCACCACGTCGAGCCATGTGAGTCCCAATCCTAGGTGATGATTAAGGTCTTCAATTGCTCCTAGGATCCTAAACATGTTAGGCGCGCACTGCCAAGGGGTAATCCTGTGGTTTCGAAGGTAACTAGTGGTGATGGGGCCCATATGAATTGTCATTCCTCCCTCGAGGAAAGCGATGAGAGGGATCACAACTTCCCCGATTTTCCGATCAGTCAGTATTTTCTCTGGAGGACAATACCTCACTCCCACGTTTGGGGGTATGCAGTAGGTAGCCCTAAACTTCTCCAACTGGGCAGGACTGTCTACCATGTACTCGAGTTTGCCCATCTTTCTTAAACGGAAAAATGAAAACACGATGTAGAAGACAGCCGAAGAGAAAACAGAAGGCTTGGGGCGAGGAAAACTTACAAAAATGGAACTAGGGACCGATCTTTGAACTCGCAAGAAGATTCTTGAAGGCTCTGGGAAGGAGTGAGATCAGCGATTGAGAGAGCTCGGAGTGTTTGGATGCTTGTTCTCGTTGGATAGTCTGAGAATTGCAAGGTAAAGAGGAAATGCTAACCTCCGAGATTTTATACGAGGTCGAAGGAAGGGGCAGAAGTTGTTTCGCCCACATCCCAAGAAAGAACCCTGTCCGTTGGATCAACAGTCCACCGTTGGATGCAAAGGACAAGATGCCGCCTGGAGTAATTAATATAGCGCTTTGGGAATACGGAAAACAACTGCAACAATGATGGAACGCGCACATCCATATCTACGCACGTGCCAGTTTGAATTTTTGTCTGTTCTCAAGCTTTTGCTCCGTGGCAAGTCAAAATCCCACTTTTTCTCTTTGGAGGTGAAGGAAAAATTAAGATTTTGAGGGGCTATTGTGGGGGGTGAAAGCCCAAAACTTCTTAGTGGGCCTGGGGCACCATGTCGAGGGTTATGTTATTTCTAAATAGCAATAGCTGGATGGGAGGGCCCATCTGAAGGCAGGGAAGCCAGAGACAAATGATGGGTGTGGTCCGAAGAGGTTACCTTCATTCCGAGGAGCTTATTATTGTTCCGAAGAGGTCTTCTCCCTCGGATACAAGTAGCCTTCGCCAATCAAACGTGCAAACGGTCCGAATGATTCTCCTAGCAAGCCCGGTGATAAGGATAAGCCCTAGGTATGTTTGGAGATGATAAGAATGAAGAAATATCTAAAGGAAAAGCTGTCACCACTGTATTTAATGCACTGCAACAGCTTTTCTGGCCGCATTTATGTGGAGAAGACCCCTGAACAGTGAAACCTCAGCTACCGCCACTCACAAAGAACTAAAGTAGACGCATGACGTGACATGCACTCAAGTGGATACCCAGATGAGGAACAGGTGGACGATGGAGATGATGGAGAGGGGTGCTATATAAAGAAGGTCCGTCCCTGATAAGAGGGGAAAAAAAAGGAAAAAGAAAAGCTTTACTGTAGTTCTAAATGTTGTAATTACTGTTCATTCAATAAAACGCCTCTTCGGACATTCAACTAAGAAGCTTCTTTGTCATTATTTTATGTTGTTTCCGCCCCACGTAACCTAGCCAACCATTGTTTAATTCAGATCCAGCCCAGCTTTTTCACCCACTCTCTACAAATTCATTGTTCTGGGTTCGTTGGGCCTCTAACCCACCCCTTTTTGGGCTTGGGCTACAAAAACTGACCCTACAATAATCATAGTGAAAGACCATATCTAACCCTAAAAAAAATAGCTATCATAAACTTTATAAAAAAAATACATGCAATAAAATCAATGCCTTACAAAGGATAAGAAAATTAAATACAAAAATAAATGTTAATTCAAGAACCTAGTTTCAAATTATTAGGGAGAATCCTTTAGCAATATGTGTGCATTGTTTTCATTTTTAGCAAATCTAGTAGCTTCGTTTGCTGCCTCAAGAACATCGGTTCAAATCCTATTACCAAAAAATATATATATTAAAGCTATGCAATTTTTCACATAAAGAAAAAATAGATTGAAGGATTAAACTTGCTTAATTACCCAAGAAGATCAAACCAACCATATATAATAAAGACCAAATAAAAAGTAACTTAAATGAAGTATCGGAAATAAAGAAATATAAATCAACCCATAAACGCAAAGTTACAGAGAAGTTCCTATTAAAAAAAAAAAAGTTAGGGAGAAGAAATTAAAAATAATATTTACGGATAAAAAATTGAGATAATGAAGTCTAATATCAATGTTAGCAAAAATAGTGAAGGTAAAAATAGAAGATAATAGCAACTAAGTTTTTGTATTTATCTAAAAAATTGATAGAGATGTATAGAAAAAAGTCCATAAGAATAATTATAATTTTGTGCCTATCTATGAGGTTTTAAAAAAAAAATAAAAAAATAAAATTAAACAACATGAAATTAAACATACACGTGCAATATGCACAAGGCATGCTAACTTAAATGAGGAAGCTTTAAGGCTTTTACCTTTTAAACTTTCCAACCCCTTCAACAACCTTATTAATTTCAATTTGTTTCAGGAGAGCCTATGATTTCTCCAGTGTATTGAAGGAAAAAAAGCTATGTCTAGAAAAAAAAAAAAACTTAGGTCTAATTTCTTATAAACTTAATCAAGATATTATCAAAATTAATAATAAAAGGATTAGACAAAGAATTTAGATTATAATCAAATTAAAATATTTATCAACTTAAAAATTTTAGGAGAAGAAGATAATGACAAAAAAAAAAATCTATTTTTTAAAAAATCTAACAAAATTTTCGCAATTTAGTGAAGCCACTTGACGTAACCACGGCGTCTAAGCTCAACTTTTATTATATAGTATATGATTTTCAATAATAAGATTACTTCTCCAGCAGTGTATATATATATATATAGTACGTACAATACCAAAATATATAGTACTCACAACGCCAAAACCCTCTCTCCACTTATCTTTTGTTTCTACAAACTTTTTGTCCACAAGGTATGTGAATTCTCATAGTTTTTCTTTCTTTTGTTTTTCATTTTTTTTTTTTTACGTATTTTTACTTTCATAGCTCATGTGTTTGTGTATGTTCTTTCTTTAATAGATTGTGTGTGAGTATGTTTCTTGGTATTTAAGTTATGCAAAAGTTGTAAAAATGCCTCCCTTTTGATGAAGGGTAGCTAATTTGTTCTTCTCATAACTTCTGTGATTCTAAAAAATCCTGCCTTATTTTTTTTCTCTATCATACATTGATAGATTTTTTTTTATTGCTTAATTTTACACATTGGATTAATTTGCTGACAGACTTAGTCTTAGCCAATATCAACTAAAGTTTTGATCTTTCTTTGCATTGCAGTTTTGATTATATTTAATAAGTCATACTAGATGGCACTGGCAAAGATAGTTCATCCTAGCTCTAAAATTACACGTAAATTCCATTCTCTAAATCTACCCAAAATCAAATTTCTATCTTTTTATGATGTTATATTCTTTGCTAATATTTATTGTTGACAGACAAACAATTTCCCTCCTGATGGGTTAACTGAATTGCCAGATGAAATTCTTGAGTTCATTCTATCACTATTGACGTTGAAAGAAATACAGAGGACTAGTGTCCTCTCTAGAAGGTGGAGAGATCTATGGACATTTGTGACTCATAACTTGGTTTTTGATCATCCAAATTTGCTATCTCTGCGGAAGAAAATGCCTAATTTGAATTTCATGGTTAGAACTGAATCTGGTTGGGTTAAAATATTATCCTTTGGTAGAACTGACTCTAATTGGATTGATATAAAATCCTCTGAAATGTCTAGTTTTGTTAGTTGGGTGAATCAGGTATTGGAGTTGCATCAAGGCAATACTATAGATGAGTTTAGAGTTTCTTTTTACATGAATGCGAGTTTCACACAGGAAATTGACAAATGGATAAGCTTTTCACTGAAAAAAAGAGTTAAAAAGCTATCATTGGATTTCAGGCCCATTTGTTTTATTCACTATATTTCCTATACTCTTAGAAGTCAGTTTCTTCATAGTTACAGTCTTGATTCTTTAACAGACCTCTATTTGTCATTTGTGGATGTGAATGGGGAAGTTCTGGATTAAGTTTTATCTAATTGTCCATTCATTGAAAAATTGCATGTGGAGAGCTCAAAATCTCAAGTGAATTTAAAGACTCCTGTCCCTTTGCCCAAGCTAAAGCATTTAGAGATATTAAAATGCTCCAAACTCAGACATTTTCAGATTTCTGCTGTAAATCTTTGTTTCTTTCAAATATTGTGGGCTTAGGAATACAAAATTCCTTCTAGGGGATGTGCCCAATTTTGTTGATCTGTCTGTGAATTTTGACTACGTTCACTATTTTGCTAAAAACAAATCTTCGATTTCACCTTATCTCTCTCAGCTGGAGACATTTGGGCTATGCTTCCTAATTGAGGTTAGTCATAACTCATAAATAACTCCATTGTGTTCTTTTTTATTGAAGTTTATGAATGTGGTCTAATTTCTTGGTTCAATTGTTTAGAGATCTCTTTCGTTCCCAGATTTCCAGAGTTAAGAAATCTTAGGGAATTGAAGTTGTATTTATATCCAGATGTCATGAATAGTCTCCGTATTTGCACTTCCTTGCTAAAGGCATTCGCCGTTTTGCATAGACTTGTGATCAAGGTAATGTTTATATAAAATTATAGAGTTGTGGTTTTATTGAGCATGCATTTTATTATCTATATTTTCACTTAAAACTGTTTTTTCCTTAATATCGACTACACACGGTTCTTAGTATATATGCATATGTATTGTGTAACCACATATTTGCTTTAATCAACAATAGATAATTCCCAGTGGTTTATTGTTGTTTTAAATATGTTTTGAAAATATACAACAAAAGTTGTTGTGAAGTTTTATTTGATCAAACTTTGGATCATTTCTACTTTCCTTTTTTTAATCTGTCTATAGAGGTTATTGGGTTGATTTAAATTACACCAAGTGTTAATCAATGTTGCATCACTACCTTTTTAATGAATGTGCTTCATTACAAATCCATCCTTACATAATATTATTTAATTATATTGTCCATGCTTGCAAACTATAAAATTTTGCATATAACATGGCAAAAGCCTTGTAACTCAACTAGTTCCTCTCATTGTTTGCAATGGAAAGATTCAGGGTTCAAATCCCCTATTCTTTAAATATCGAATTATCATTATGCATGAAACATGCGTTTATGGATTTAATAATAAATAACATTCAATTAACTTGGCATGCTCATTTGTAAAAAATTATATTTGGTGTAACTACATCCTAACCATTTGTGTATGTGCGCGTACTCCTGTTCCACCCTAATTGTGTGTATTGTGACCCATGTGTAGTGTAAGAACAACTATCTCACTTTATTGTGTTTGTCGGATTTAGTCATGAATTTGGCGTGCAATTTTTGAGGGCCTTGAGGCTCTCACTCAACCTGTTTGTTGTGTTTGATTATTTCTTTCCCTTCTTGAAAGCAAGTATCGTGTTTAATGTTTTCGGCAAACTAAATCATTCCACAGTGAACTTGCTACTTGTGGATCATTCTCTTGGAAGAATTACTTTTTTTGTGTCTGCTGCAAAAAAAAAATCATTCATTCCATTTCTCAGCTGCTAGTCTTATATTGATGAAATTGTTAATATATAGTTTACTTGTCTTTCAACTAGCATAACACTGTTACTTCTTCGCTTTGACAGTTTAATCAATAAAGCTGTGTCGTTGGAGAAGATAATTATTGATACACAAAGTACATGTGTGGAAGAAACATTTCATGTTTCTAGTGATCCTGTTGATAAATTAGCAGCTATAAATTATGCGAAGCAATTGGAAACAAGATTAGTCCCAGGGGTGGAATTGGTGATACCATAAGGGAATATCTGTCCGAGGGGTGGAATTGGTGATACTATAAGGGGACATTTATTTCATTGTAATATGGTGAACATTGGAACACTAGAATATGGAATTACAATGTTTGGTTCATTTATTTGTACCAATGCTCTAGATACTGTTCCAGTTTGTTCAATAGAACGGAATATTTTAATACTAGCTTATTCAGCGTTCCAATATTTGAATATTTGAGTTGGATTGTTCCTATTCTATTTTTCCTACGTGAAATATGTTTTATCTTTACAAAACGGAGTATAAATAATGGCTAAGATCAAATAAAGGGACCAGCTTTGACAGAAAAGAAAGCCTTAAGAATTTGGGTAAAAGTGCAAATGGATGAACTTTGGCCTGAAGCGACTAGAAAGACCTAGATGAATTCAGAGAGGGAGAACTGTACTAAATTAACTTAAGGACTTTTGCCGGAGGAGCCACAGGCAAGGCTTCTCAACATGGTTGTAAGGAAGAAGCCTGATTGGGATGGTCATGTAATAGAAAAGGAGAGAGAGAGACTGGGATACTCATTTATTGAGGATATCAAAACATTAATAATTTTTAAAACATTAATGACATGGCAAATAACTTATTTAACTGTTAGATATCTTTAAAATCAACGGTGAAAAAAAATATGTAACTCTTATGAAACTATATCAAGTGTAATTATAAATTTAAAATGATACACACGAAAATACATTTGTGCCTAAATATTCTATTTTAATAACCAAATGGTATTCAAAACATCAATTGCTCCCAATCCCATTGCATTTGTCCATAAAATACGTTAATTCATCACGAAATACCTTGTCATGACAAGATTATCTAGTCAAAATATTTTAATGAGCTTCTATCCAAGAATATTGTTTAATTAATAAGCTCAAAACAACTTACGTGTTGATTCCTACCAACAATCCAAAGGTCCATTTTTCTCAGCTTTCTTCCGGGGGCCCATCATAAATTCAACATCTGTCGAAATTACTCCTCCATGTTAAGAACTGGTCCCTCTACAAGTCTAGATATTAGGACAAAGCCTAGGATTTTTCCCTACTCTAGTTGTGTGAAAAAAATTAAGAGCAAATGTTTTGTATTTTTGTTGCTAAGAGTGCATGCATCTAGCCTTTTCAAAAAAGAAAAAAGAAAAAAGAAAAAAAAAGAAGCTAGATGCATGCATTGGCTAATTAACCACTATTTAAATGCTATCTTTTATGTAGTTATTCTTAGAACAATGGCCTCATTATTTTAGGGATATATAAAATAAAAGTCCCTTAGGATCATGCATTTTAGGGGACTTGTTTATGAACCAAAGTAAAAAATCCCAACTTTGTTTCTCTATCTAATTTTTGACATTTTGATGTGTGGTATCTTTGAGCTACAACTCGTGCAAGCACATGGGTGAAAGTCAAGAACACACAGTAAGGTGGTTGTGAATGACAATGATGAGTAGATATTGGCATTAAGAACCTAGCTAGAAGTGAAAAAGTAAAGAAAGATGACATAAACAAAGATAGCACAGAAAGTCCGGGTGATCCCTTCTCCATTGTCAATTATATTTGCTTTCTTTCAGGAAAGACAAATCCTAAGATGCCTCTTTTCCTTCTGCATTCACCCCATGGAAACTTCCCCTCACTCTTTTATGGTAAATGTCACTGCACTTTCACTGTCATTTGAGACAGAAAAGAGAGTGCTTTAATCGAAGAGAAAAGAGGGTCAATAAAAGAGACAACAACACATGAAACAAACAAGCACTACTGTAATCAATTTTCATACTGCCATGTATGGAACTTCCAACCTCTGCAGCCTCAGAAGTAGTAGAAGTCACCCTCTGATAATTGCAAAGTGAAAAAAAAAAAATATATATATATATATATATATTATTTCAACAGATCAGGGGTGTGAGTGTAATTTGCCTATTGAACCCCCCAAAAAAACATTCTGAATTGCTTTAACATGCAATGTACTCCAGCTACTCATCAATGAAAGTACATTTCTTCTAGTAAATAAAAAGAAAACTGTACTAGATTTGAGATAAGCATTCATCAAAAACCAATAAAATAGTTTCATTACAATCATCCCCTAACTCCTAAACATCTATAAATCTCACAGGTCCCCTCTCTCCCTCTCTCACATACAAAGAAAAACACGCACGCACACACACACCTTCACATCCAGTCACACACGCGCACACCGAGACATACATAGAAGATGTCCACTCTCAGTCAACTCTTTGATCTTTCGGAACAAATATACTATGTACAATGTGGTTTCTGCACCACCATGTTACTGGTAATGGTGACTGCAAGTTCTCTAGTTTCTGCACTATATATATATATATATATATATGTATGTATATATCTTCTTTTACCATATTTTTCTTCTGGTTTTTTGTTTTCATATCTGTCTAAAATGCAGGTAAGTGTGCCATGTAGCAGCTTGTCCATGGTGGTCACAGTCAGATGTGGCCACTGCACTGCCCTTTTTTCTGTCAACATGAACATGATGAATGCTTCTTTGGTACCTATCCAAAATCTTTGGAACTGTCTTAACCATAACGAGGTATATCATACTGATTGCTTAGAGACTTCACTCCTTATGAATATTAACTTATCTCTATACCGTACACTTCAATGTCACCGTCCAGAGTCTTTGATGCTTGTTGTTAATCCCTGTTGATAAATAATAAGTTAGTGTTCACATGTGAACTGCTTTCACAGCCAAAGCAACAAGATTGCCCAGATGCACAGAAGGTCTTGGACTGGCATAGTACATCCATGCTGGCTTCTTCTGACTATGAAGAAGATGATATAATCTCTGTCAATCACATCGTTAACAAACGTAAGGAACTTTTAATTGTTGTTATAGTTTATTAAATTCGCTTCTGTGGTGCTAATCTGATTAAAATATTCGATTTGGATTGGATCCTCTATAGCCCCTGAGAAGAGACAACGAGCACCATCAGCTTACAACCAGTTCATTAAGTAAGATTTTCATTTCAAACATTATCTCTATTATTTAACTTGGGATGTTTTAAGTGAACATTAATTTATATAACAGAGAAGAGATCAAGAGGCTTAAGACTGAGAATCCAATGATGGGTCACAAGGAAGCTTTCAGTGCAGCTGCAAAAAATGTATGCTTTCGAACCAAGTGCTGGGATTCATTGTACATTAGACAAACATGATAAAAAAAGTTGAGAAAACTGAAAACATATGAAATCCAAGGGGAGCCTAGACTAAATCCTATAAATGTTTGACTATTTTCAGTGGGCTCATTTCCCTGCAATTCAGTACAAAGGAGATGGAGACTATAGCCAAGATGGAGACTATAGCCAGAGTGAAGAAAATGTGACATTGGGCTCAGAAGTCACTGAGGTAAAGAGTTCAATAAAAGTTAAACTCTGAGCAGTTTCTTCCCACATTATATATGAGGCATTTCCAATATTGGTAAACATAAATTACTGTACGTTTTTCTCCTAAGCAAATTTGGGCTGATCCTATATTAGAGGGACAGATGCATGATCTCCATGTAAAACAGTCTAAATTTAGAATGTGTACATGCATTGATGCATTTTGATCAAATCACACGAAGGCTAAAAACTTATATGTCATCTTAAATCCATTGACGTTCTGTATGTAAATATTTTCAGGAGCATTTTTGCACATCTATTTAGTACAAAAACTATTGGAAAATGCTAAACTTATTACAATTTTTATGAGAAATAACTTACAATTTGAAGTGGCAAATAAATATGGTTGGTCCACATTAACAATAAAATAAATAAATTTCTTAAATACCATTTTGTTGTTTGTTTAAAAATTAGCATTCCAGTTTGTAAAGCCTATCTTGTAAAATTTATAAAATTTATAGTATGCTATTACCACTAATAATTATTAGTAATCATTTGGTAATGGTAATGAAATCCTTCATGGCAATCAGCTCAATATGAAATCCAGAGTTTGGATTTCTAATGGCACTGTCCTTTTGTCTCAAGTTTCTATTGATCTCCATGGTTAAAAGATTTATACTAATTGGTACTGATTTACTTCATGAAAAAAAAAAAACCATGTCATATTGACCCTACTGTACTGTGAGCAAGGCTAGCTATTGTAGTAATACTCAATTACTCTTTTCACTTTTACAGATAGCTGGTCACTTTCTTTTGCATTGACTGCTATATGTCAAATTTATTACTAGATTACCTTTAAAAGAATTTTGATACAATGGCAAGATTCCAAGGAACCTACTGTGTTTGTAGTAATTTGATCCACTGAAAATGACTGCATGACTTTCTGTAATAAAAATTTTCAGGTCCATGAAGCTGGCAAAGGTTTTCGTGAAAGAAAAGCCCTCAAGAGATCCCACATGGGCTACGACACACTCGTTTGAACAAGTCTACAGAGATTTCTATAAAAAGAAAGCAGTTTCTATTTCAGGGTTAGTGTTAGGATTAACTCATATGCCGTAGACTAGTAGAGGTATAAATGCTCTTGGGAATGAGGTTTTCACTGCAAGTTGTAGAAGACTCGTTGTCATTGATTAGAAAACAACCTTTAGCTTACAAATTAAGGGTGCTTAACTATTGAAATATTAAGTCTAAAAGACAAATTTTCTCTTAAAGCTCTATATTAGACCGAAAGAAAATAAGCTTAAGGATATGATTGTCGTTTGGGTTTGGGGCACATGCATTTGCATGGATTCTCTTTGCTTGTTGTCAAGGGCTAATTTCCAAAAGCTTTTTCTTTTTCTTTTTCCGTGATAGATTGTGGAGGTGTAAATAATGAAGAATGACACTTCAGTACTCGTGTCAAGAGACGTTTACCTGAGACTTTGTTAAACACATTTCAAACAAATGATGTGGTTTGGCAGATTTGTCATATAGTCTTTGTAATTAACTTGGCTAATGTTCCTTACTTTTTTGAATGATGTGGTTCAGCAAAACCAGAAAGTTTTGTAGAACCATACACGAAAGTGACATTGACAACATAAGAGTGATGGTAGATTGATATTTTTAATTAATTACAACAAGAAAGTGACACAATGACACCTAGTGTACATATAGCTTCCCCTATACAATACCCTATCGAGAGCTTCCAAAATTATTTAAAAACATTAATTATTATCTTTAACCTAGCATTCATTATCTTGAAACCCTAATACATTGCTAATTTTGAGTTTGTGATCTCTTCATATGATCTTCAGTAAAGTTTCCACGGTTTCCCTCTTGCTAATTTTGGTGCCCTTTGAATATATCTACCTGAAAAATAAAATATGAATAATGAATTCATGTAAATATACAATTAATATTTTAACCAAAAAGAAAATACAATCAATACATGATATCTTTTCACTGCACTACAATTTGATAGTATTTCTGAGCAAAAGTTTGATGTTGCTACCAAGCAATATTCAATTAATGGAGTAAATAAAGATATAAAAGGGAAGAAAATCTGAATAATCATCTATCCTTTCATGCCACAGCCACAAATTTGTAGAACTAAGTTATTTATAAATAAAATAAAATGCTGAATATGCAACTTCTCAAAAGAAATGAAAAGGCCAAGTGTCTTACTCATTAAGGGTCTAGGAGAAAGAGAGTGAAAATATGATTGAAAGAAGTCTTTATTCTCTTTCTGTAGCTCTCTCCACACTGTAGGCCAAGCATGCATTAACTTCATCAGAACAGATGGATCATACACAGGCACAAGTAAGTACACGTGCACTTGCACATACAAACATGTTCACTAAACACAGACATGGACACAGAGATAGAGAGCAAGAGAGAGAGAGAGACCTGTAAGTGTGATGAGTGGGCGAATGCTTGCATGCTCTGCAAGTGCCTTTATACATTGGTCTCTATTCATGTGAAGGAGCAAGCATCTTTCTATAAGATGTTGAACCTGTTTTTTACATGCAAAAAGCTTAGTGTCCATAAACTTCAATTAATCCATGACCCTTTTTTTATGATGAAACTTGATACTATTTCATATCAACAGAAATATTAATATAATAGGATTTCCAGACAAAGCAAAGATTCTAAACAAAAATATATCATTATGAACATTATTTTGTGCAACTTTGATGCTTTGCAGAGAGAAAAAAAAAAAAAAAAAGAGATTCACTAACCATTCTTATGTAGCTGTGGGGGTGGCAATGCAAACAAGGATAGGAATGGTGGTTATGGTACATTTCTCTTGAGTAGAATTGGACAAAACGAGGAGACATAATTGAAACAAATAATAGAAGAAAGAAAAGTGAGAAAACAAACAAATGAAAAAGTGCAAAGGTAGAGAAGATATTTGGTGGTTTATATAGCTCAAAGAGAGCAAGTAATAAGAAAGAAATATTGTTATCCACTGATATCGAAGTGAAGGGCCAAAAAAGCACAAGAAATCCAAACGATAGCTCACCTCATCTTCAAGAGATAAGAGAAAAAAATGGGATTTTTTGGAGATTGAAATTTTTTATTTCGATTATGACAATTGAATTGAGTGGCCAAACTTATGGTCACCTAGAACAATCACCTCAGGCCCCGGTGCACATATTTGCTACCCATTTGTGGGACCTACATTTTTCAAGTGCCATGAATGTGCCGGTGGTCCTTCGAAGGTACAATGATGCTCAGGGGCATCTTGATTTAGAGATGACAATTACATTGAATCCTGACCATTCAATTGTGGATATCCTTAGTGTACAAACATTTGCCACGTTGCGTACTTAGGAAAAAAAAAAAAGATATTCTTCGTTAGAATTATAGATTCATTTCTTGATTTATATTAAATATTACAAATCTAAAATTGAAAACAATGTCATCTCATTTAAAAATTTTTAAGATGTGACCATCTAAATGAAATCTTAATTGTGAAATAGAAAATCGATTTCCAATTGCAAAGTAAGAGTAGCATAGGTCCTCCTATCAATGGAGCAGTGAAAAACTATCCTCAATTACCAAAAACAGCTGCTTTAGCCGAATCATATTACCTGAGGACATATTACTAAGTATTTCTACTATGTTCAGGAGAAAAAAAGAAAGTATTTCTATTGTGAGGTTCTTTAAGGATTCATTTTACTTTTGCACCCAAAAAAAAAAAAAAAATGAGACTTCTTTTTTTTGTGGTAAATATGCAATATATCATTAAGAAATTAAGATTGTCAGATACAGACTGAAGACAAACATCATTAGAAATATCACAATCAACAACAATAAAAAATAAAAATAAAAATTCAAGAGAAGTGTGTAAGTACAGTACAAAGTTCTCAGTTAGATTTCTCCCCAAGGACACCAAAAGATCCGCATATTGATTTGCTTCTCTAAATACACGGTTGATCTACTTGAGTGGAAATTGTTGGAGGAGCCATCTACAATCTTGAACAAGGACTTTGAATTTGAAACTTTGAAAATAGGGTATATCTTCCCAGCAATTTGTAAAAATGAAAAAATAATGAGTCCATCGACTTCTAATACAAGAGTAAACAATCCAATGTGTAAAGCAAGATGTATCTCATCTCTTAAAGCCTATAACTCTAGAATTCCTCATGTTTATACCAAAAATTGTAAAAAATTCTACTGCTTTTTGAAAAAAGATCGAATGGGATCAGTGGGTTGCCTATCCAGCTAGAACATCGCATGATTCCTATAAAGCCAAAGGGACCATAGGAGAACAATTTCCAAGGTAAATGAAGTTTATGCGTTTGAGGTGAAGTACTGTGAACATATAGTTGAAACCAAGCCAATGTTTTTGAGGGAGACAAAATATCCATAAATGTTGATATTCCTGAAGATAGTGTACAATTTATTCCACATTGTGCTCGCACAATAGGCATGATAGCGAAGTATTGAATTGTCTTGCAGCTAAAAGCTCATATAGTTTTATTGATTTCATATAAATGGAAAATGTTAAACTACGATACAACAAATTTTAACAAAAGCTCCTGCGCCAAAGGCTTATAGAGGTAGCCCTGTGAATTTGTTAAACTCCCCATAATTTATAGGCGTATGTGTTTCATGTGCTTCTAAGAGTTCTATAGCTCAATTGATGCTTCATGACATTTCCAATAATGAAGTACAAGTTTCAAATCTTCTATCCCCTCTTATAATTATTTATCCACCAAAAAAAAAAAATGTGCTTCCTTAGCCAAATAATGGTTAAAGGCAGTGTGGACATTTTTTTGAAATGAAAAAACCCTTTTTTTTTCTTTCTTTTTTCCTCACTAGGATAAGATAAAAGATATTTTCTTCTCATCAAGTTGGAGTTTGAAAGATTTATGGCCATGTTTTTAGATCTTTCACACGCAATTTGTTTCCCATAACATTGTCAATGGACCTTTTGTCTAATATTAAGGGAAAATGTTTCATATCCTCCATCATTTTGCCTGCTCCCAAGAGTTAAATGGAATTATTTCTTCTTTTATGTAATGTTGTCTTTCTCTTCTTTTATTAACATTTAATCACAGATCTGCGCAATGAACAGAAAAATTTGACAATTTTTTTTAAGTGAAAAATAAAAATAGTATATGAGACTTAAGTATTAATCTCAAACATTTCTTAAAATAATGTGATTATTTTCTAACAAAATATAGTTATAACAATATATAAGATTTTCTTAATTAAGTAATCTATATTTGTTATTTGAAAGTGTTTTTTTTTTTTTTTTTTTCAATTAAGGAAACATATATATTACATTTTACATTAAATTATTATATAAGGTGAGATATTTTGTAAATAATATAATGTGTGGTTGAATTTTTTTTTTTTTTTTTTTTTAGTGCTTCTTATAAATTGTTCGTCATCTATAACTATACGTCTTTTTTTTTTCTTTTTCTTTTTTTTTTCTTTTTTTGAGAATCAAAACTGTGAAACTTCATTAAGGTAGGCTCTCAAGATTAGCCAAAAATACAGATTCAAGGTCTGGTGGTACTTCTTCTATCCAGACGGACATACTAGGAGGTATAATTGCTCTCCTTGCTAATGAATGTGCTAAATGGTTACAATGTCTCCTGACAAAAAATATATTTGCTTTTGAGAAGTGAGACAACAAAAAAAGAATATCAGCTGCAATGTTTCCGTAGTGGGTCAGCTTGCTGCCTCCATTCATCAGGTTCTTTATAAGGAGCTCAGAGTCACCTTCAAGTACTATATAGTCAAAGCCAAGTTCCAAAGCAAATTCTAAAGCTCTTCTAGCCGCCAGCGCTTCCACCTCGATGACTGATGTTGGTAGAGGTATTTGTTGAGTTAAAGACGCCATAATCAGCCCAGCATCATTTCGGATTACCACACCAATCCCAACACTATCTTTGTCTGCAAATACCGCGCCGTCAAAGTTTATCTTGAACCCGTTAGCATCAGGTGTTGTCCAATGAGATGTTGCTCGTCCATGGGGGTGCGAAGGTCGCTCGTTGGTAGTTTTAGACCTCGTCAACCGTTCCTGGGCAAACTCCAAAACTTTGTCAAGTGGTAAGGAAGTAAATATAAGTAAATTCATTAGTTATACTAGAAAAGAAAATACAAGCCTTTGATAATATAAGAAAAATGTAATTTTTATCAAAAACTTACTTACATTACGCTAAGAATGTGACATAATTGTCAATGAAGTAACTTTTATTTTTACACAAACTTCTCCTCCCAAAGCATCATTGAAGTGGACCGAATTGACTAAATTGAACCAAACGGACAAAAATGGACCAAAGTGTACAAAAACGGACCAAATAGACTAAAGTAGATTGAACTTAACAAAAATGGACAAAATTGAACCGATCGAAACATTATGTTGGTATGGCTCAACAGGAGTGTGGCAACAAAAAATATTTCACTGTAGTTTTTAGATATTATATAAATATAGATAAGTAATATTCAAGGAAAAAAAAAGGCAAAAGAAAAGAACATGCAATTGTGTCAAATAATAATTTACGCCTTTAGGTACACCTTTGATGGAGACTCATAATATTTATGTAAGTTTATTAACATAATATAGTAAAATTTGTATATCCTTAGCATCACTCTATATAAATCAACATAAACTCATTCACCAAAGGCTTAAAGAGGTGGGCACTGCGAATTTGTTAAATTCCCTATAATTAACTAATTCAAAAGGGCACCTCTTAGTATTTTTAACGGTAATGTGCTAATTTCAAATCCTCCATTCCGGCCCTATTGTAATTATTAAATTTTCCCCAAAGAAAAAAAAAAGGTGAAGGTTGGTTAAGGGCACATGTGGACATTTTTGAAATGGAAAACCATTGTTTCTTGCTTTTTCTTTTTTCCTCAATTAAGATAAGAGAAAGATATTTTCTTTTCATTGAAGTTGGAGTTTGAAAGATCTATGGCCATGTTTTTAGATCTTTCACACGCAATTTCGTTGCCCATGACATTGTCAAATGGGCCTTTTGTACAACCAAGAGTTGACGAATTTATTTCCCCTTATCTTTGGGTATGGTCTACCTTTGATGGAGGCGTATCATAGACGCTTGTGAGGGAACATTTTATTTACTATTCCACTCGTGGATTATGAAATTTTCACAGGCTAACTAGCTCTTTTATGTGATGGGAAATTATCATGTACTCCCAGAATATTATAAATGCGTACTCCCAGAGTACTATCAATGCGTACTCTCTCCTCTCATATGAATTGTGGGTCTCACCAATTAAATTTATTGTGAAACTTCTCATTCATATGAGAGGGTTAGTACCTTTTACTTATGTGATACATACACAGTACACTACAGTGTATGTCATGGGATCTTGCTTCATGCTGAATCAATCAATATCCAATAAATATTTATTAAAAAAAAAAAAAATCAATATCCAATCTGAATCTTACACCAGCTTGGTTTAATGCAAAGCAAGGAAAAAATGAACTGTATTTTTGTTAGTAAATAAAAAGGGGAAAAGAAAAAAGATAGAAAGAAAATAAAAAAATTATAAAAAAATCCTTAGATCCTCAAAAAGAAAAAAAAAAAAAAAAATCCAGAAATATAATTGCAACAATAGAAGTTATTCAAAAGTATCTTTTCTCCTCTATCCTTTCTTAGGCTTTTCAACATAACCAAAAGAGATGTCATGTGTAATTGAAACTTTATATATATATATATATATATATACACAATTCAAACTATACCACTTTGCGTGCAGTGTCTCTTTGTATATTCACCAAACATATGGAAAATTGGAATTCTACAAGTTTGTTATAAGATTTGACATTTATTTATTTTTATATATGATATATACCTACTTTACTTTAGCCAGACGCATCTTGATCTGAATAGACTTTGATTATATTTTTGAATTAATGAGCCGGGTCATTGAGAAGAAAAGCCAAGAATAATACTAGTAGTAATTAAGGTACGCACAAAATGCCATTGACTTAAGACTATGCCATCATTTTTGCTTTGTCCATTTAGCGACAAATGGGTAGTCTAATACACGTATTCCACCATTATTGAGTATTGACCAAAATTATCTTGCTCTCAACTCCAACCCTTGATTTTGAAACACATGTGACATGGCTGCATATTCTTTCTAGTTTCTACTCGATGGAACAGAACACGACTATTTGTTACTATTTGCTAATGAGACATGACATTTTCTTTTTTCTTTTTTCTTTAGACATAACTGGTGACTAAACGAGTTCAAACTTCAAACTCTTCTTTTTATGCAGTTTTTATAGTTTCATATTCATATTCTTTAGTCAAATTTAAATTAGGTGGAATCCTCTTTGGTATTCAGCCACTATCCGGGAAATCAGACAATTTCGTCCCATGACGTGACATGACATGTTAGGAGGACTTTTTTTTTTTTTTTTTAATAGTAAAATAAAGTAAAAAAAAAAGATTTCTTACAAATTAAGTGAAATAATATGTCAAACGAAAAGGTGAAAATGTATTAATTGCTTCAAGGAATTATCATGACAGATTTGAGAGGACGCATTAGGTAAATATTTTATGAATTTGTTATCAAATATTACAAATTTCTTTCACCCATCTAAAGATGTGAGATGCCCATTATTGGACTTAAGATGCCTATGCTTAATGCATGCTTTACACATTATATTAAAGGGAGATATCATTTGATGAGCAAGATTGAGATTTTATTAGGGTTGTCCATGAGTCGATTCGAGTTAAGTTTATGCCTAACTTACAACTGACTAGGCCAAATTGGGTGGAGAAATTTTAGACCCACCACAAACCGGTGAAGAAGTTGAATTGAATTGGTTAAATTACATGTCAGGTGGCAATCGGTTTCAATCAAAACCAACAATGACAAAGCAACAAAAAAATTTGCCCTGATTGTGTGAAAATTCGCCAACAAAAATCTCGCCAAATTTGATAGATATCCACTATTTTATAGCCAAAAAACACTTGAAATTCTCCGAATTTGTTAGTTGGTGACTCAAGTTTTGGAGGAGTAAACCAACCAACTAACTTGCCAATATTGGATTTTGAGGGTGGGGCCCTGCCGTCAACCGCTAGAGTAGTCTATTCTGGCAGTTCAGATCCAGTCGGGAGTGACAGGTCAGTTGGTAATGGATCGGGGTACCAGGTGGCTTGGACACCCTAGATTTCATTAAAAACAAACCCCAAATACGGGTTAAAACTTATGACACAGGAGATACCATTTGATACTACATAGTACATACGGTCAACATTCACAAGGAAGGGTGGGAAACTAAGTGCCTTAATAGGATCCCAACAAATATGTGTGATAATACATCAATAACAAATTATTTCACAAGAAACATTACTGCTAAAGCAACAAACATATTTTAATTTGGTGGATAGGTTCATACACATTAAAATAATTCATAAAAGCAACAACAGAATTGTCTTGAACACATCCCATAATATTTTCACTTGTCTGGCTACATCCTATATGACCAGTACTTGCTCCAAACAAAATAAAACAGTTAACCTAGATAAACATTCACATTTGGTAAAACAAACTTCTGCTCTCTTGCAGCCCCCATTCATTAAGTGTTATCATTCCTCTCCAGAGCTGCAAAAAAGTGGATATGTGAGTGCCAATAGAGCCATAAGAATTCCCCTAAACTGAAATGTTAATAGAGAGAGAGAGAGAGAGAGAGAGAGAGAGGAGAGGAGAATAGGATTACTATTGTAATTCAGAAGCTTCTCAATGAGGTCAACATGAGTCATAAGCATTCGCCTGCAGCAGTAACGGACCAACCCCAATCCATCAAGTGCATCTCTGCATACCACATGATTAAACATTAGTGCCACCAACTAATATCAACTGCAAATTCATGCTTATAATCAAAACTAATACCAGGTAACGCTGCCCACTACCTGTCAAGATCATGCTCCAAGAATTCAAAACTCAAAGCATACTTCTTAGCCAGTCAAATTGTATTTGTTAATGTTTAATACTCAGAGAATACTCAGATATACATTCATAAGCACAGGTACAAATGATTACAAAATTCAGCCAATATTAATCAATAATGTCTATGGACCCAAACCAAATGCAAGTGCATACAAAATAAATAACCCCTTTCACATATGCTTTCAAATTCTCATAAATTTTGGGGCGCTTCTTCACTAACAAATTTTCGTAACAGTTTCAAGCATTAAGTTTCAAAATCACAGTTATAACTTACAGTGTCATAGACAAACTCGCACCATAATCACCCACAACTACACTACCATACACTTAGAGATTCACATCACCAAATTCGTGTCAGTGATCAAAAAAGATTCACAACATATAGTCACCACCCTTATTTCCTTATAAAATTTAACAATAGTAATAGTCAGCACTCTTATTTTCTTGATAATTCATATTTTTCATGGCACTAAGAACACAGATTACAACTCAGAGCTATGCTGGCCTCATGGAAGCAGCACAACCCACACAACAGAACAGAACACAAACAAGATAAAAGTGTACAGAGTACAGACTGCAGTTTCACAAACAACCAGAACAAAAGGTTGTTCTAACTTCACTAACAATACTCAAAGCTATCTAAGAATACCCCAATTTGCACAGAGGATCTTGCTTAGGATTGAGTTGTACACTTTGCCTCTGCCCGCCATCCTACTCCTTACATCCCTTTTGATACCCCTAAAAATTAGTTTCTCAGTCTGAATCTCATGCCCATAAATTATGTTATTTCTTTAAATCCACAGGTGGTAAACTGTTGCCCACCAAGCCAATTTGCAGAATAAAGGCGATGTTAGTGGTGAACCAAGGTGAAAGTGATGTTACTCTAATCAAAACATGCCGTATTAGCCGTTGTGGAAAAAATAGTGAACAATATGGTGTCATAGCATTTTTCTTATGAAAATATTAAAGCTGCTATAACTATTACTACAAAAGGCTTACAAATTGATATTGCCAAGTGTCTATTTCTCTTAATATATAGACAGTGGAAAACCTTAACCAGATGAAGCCTAAACTTTTGCTCCACTGGAGCATCAAAAGGTGAAGACAAGGGTTTGTCAAGAAAATATGAGAATAAGGGCTGTCAAGAGTCAACCCCGCTATAACAGTAGGGAAAACACTACCGTTGGGTTTAGTGAAATTTAACTTATGGCACTTTGTACTTGTTAGTTACAGACGATAGCTACTTATATTATTAAATCCTAAAGGAATCCTTAGGGGTAAAGAAAAGAGTTGTAAGTGCCTAAAATTCAGTGGTGCTTTTTCTTTGGTACTTAGCACCCCAGCTTTGTTTGGGTTTTGATTCATAACCACCCAAGTCACAAAGATAAATGCTGAAACAAGCATCTACCATAGACACTGAAAATGACACCATGCAAAAGATAGAGAGTATACCATAAAGAGAGAGACATACAAAAAGAATATGAGTTTTAAATGACCTAATCAGTTGAATGAGGACTGTCTATAACTCTTAATTTAGCCAGGAAAGAGCAAAGCAAACATCCAGACTGTCATTATTTTGAACGTTTCTTAAATCTCAACTCACAAGCAATGCAATATCTTAACATCATATAGTAAATAGATGATAAGTCCAAAATTTCCAAACCACAAATTAAAAGGATGAAAGTTTCTTGCCTATTCAAATCATATGTAACAGATATTTCAATTCAAATTACCACATGAAAACTATATAACAATTCAATATAAAGCAGATAACTCCAGTAATTGTCAGTATATCTAGTTTTGCAATATTTCATTTCACATCAAGACTGATAATCATCGAAAGCAGCCAAATTGTCTTAGTAATTTCAAGATTTGAATATGAATGCATAAGGTCACAAGATAATATTGCTTGAGATGCTTATCACATTCACTTGGCAAGAAATTAATAAGAATTTTCGAAATCCAAAATATGGACTTAGTAAATTTCAGGTTAGAAAACAATTCTTCTTTCTTTTGTAGTATCACAGAGGAATTTGTAGCAACACAAAAGCTTCTCCTACCAGGAATACCAACCCACTTCTAATGATTTAAAAATGAAGGAAAAGTATAGGCTAAACTGCCAAAAAAAACTATTACCCAATAAACAAACTACTTCATTAATGAAAAGAAGGTCCAAGAATGTAACAACATGATAGTCAGCAATGCTAAGAAATATGATCTGCCAATTCTAAAAGTGCTTAAGAGAATCTTAAAACAGCCTTGCCAGATACGTGCCTTAACAATCCAGGCACATGAATATATGCCAAAACAATGTCCAACTGGACATATGCAATGGTTGGATATCTGAAAAATGTTCTCGCTCTTTAAATTATTTTAGTAAGTTAAGGAATATTAGTTTTGCAAAAAAGGAATTGGCTAGGAGAACCCACTGAAGCACAATAGAAAACAAAGGGAGAGAAGTGAGAATATTAATAAATATAAGAGGAAGGCATCACCAAAAAGTTAAATTGCACTTTCAAATAAAAACAACAATAGATGCCAACCATAACTAACAAAGTTATCGATGATCTACAAATGGGTTCTTCTAGGGACGCAACAAAATGTCACAATGTTTTCACAACAATCGATGTGTCAATTCACCATACGTTAAAATAAAATGGAATATAATAAAATATTTATACCGGGACCTGCCACAACTCAAAAATAAAAAAGATGCTGTAAAAATGTTGTGAATTGTTGTTGTTTTCAGCGACTATATATAATGGAGTAGTATATATAACATTGCCAAAGCAGCATTATTGTAAAAATCACTGAGTTATCAATCACAAATTCAGTACATTTAGCAAAAAATACAGGGTAAAAAAAAAAAAAGTTCCAAATAATACAACAAGATTTTATTTTAGTTTAACATGTCATGTATTTATCTGCATAAATCAATTTCTGGTTACTATTACAGTTTGCAATCATAAGAGCAAACACTTAAAACAATAAGTCCCTAACAAAATAACCAAAGAGGTTCTCTCACCCTTCAGAGTAATCTGACTGTAGAAGGTCAAGATATGTGTCCCATTTGTTTCCAATTACCTATACAACACAAACGAAAAAACCCAAAATTTAACATTAATAAATATCAAGGTTTAATTAGCAGCAAAGTCACATTGTTTAACATTCACATCTGGTTTTTCATTTGTTCTCTAAATTTCTCTTCAAAAAAAATAAATAAATAAATAAATAAATAAAATCACTGACTTGGTGGAACATGAACAAGAAAACCTCCTTAACCAAATCAACAAAACCTCACTGTGAATAAATGCTATATTAAAAGATATAAACTTGGGTTTTACAATCAATAACAATGTAAGGAAAGTAATACCTTGCCGCAGGTAAAGCAACGAACTGGAATGATCATCTTCGCGGTTGCCTTAGGTTGTTCCTCTTTCTCTTCTCTTCTGTGTCTATTAGATGTGGTTGCCGTGGGTTCTAGAGGGTTCTAATTTCTGAGGAGGTTTATGGTACAGTGAGTGAGGGCGTCTTTGACTTGGTCATTTGTTTTGGGCCGGTTGGATTTTTTTGACCAACCCGGCCCATTCATTTTATGATTCTTAAAAATGTTTTTTAATAAATGAAAAAGTTAACAGATTTTCAAATAAGTGCATGTTTTCAAAAAATAATAATAATAAATGCACGAGTTTAAGATTTTTTTTTTTTTGAAATTTTTTTATAGAAAAATAAAAAAGTAACTTTTTTTTTTCCTTTCTTACAATTTTTTATTTTTATTTTTTATATTTCTCCTAAAAGCTAAGTTATATTGAAATTTTCCTAAAATGACCTATTAATAAATATCTTAAGAACATCCATTAATCGGGCCTTTTAATAAAGAAGAATTCTATGTCTACAAAATTTTCACAACAAATTCTAAATGACAAGTTTTTATTCTTGGTGCAAAAAAGTAATCTCAATAGTAAGTTCAAATTTGAACTAATAATAACTAATCAACCATAATTTGTTGTGAAAATGTTGTAGACGTAACAATTCTCTTTAATAAACTACTAATTTTAAAAAAAAAAATGCTACTATTAGGACTTAGATCAAGTGCAATAGTTTAAGGCTACTAAACCATACAATTGTGAGATAAAAAGTTAAAAATCAAGTTTTTTTAACTTTCAATGTTAGCCATCGAAAGTGATAGAGGTCGCGGTCATGATTCTCTCTCTCTTGGGTATGTGTGGGTGAACTTTGGTCTTTGGGTGTAAACAAGAAAATAAAACCTCTTTGCAATTAAAGTAAATTTGAAAATTGATACTAGTCTCACTCTGCCTCTCACTCTAAATTGTCTTATAAATTAGGAAAGGAAAGAAGCATGTGTCTTTGGCGTGAAAATGTAATCAACAAGAAGGTTGAGTATGTTTACTGGAGGGTTTTAAACTTTTAAGAGCTAAATGACAAATATATCCTTATGATGGACTTGTGGGTGCCAAATGCCAATTGCCTTTGAAAATTGAAACAAAGGAGGTCTTGGTCTTGGACCTAGGGGTGGGGAGGTGTTTTTGGGTAATACATAATTTATGCATAGCGATTAGGCCACGGGGTGTCAAACAACTTTACCAATTTGTAGATCAATTATCACTTTCTTTGTTCAATCTTGCTTTAAAATTTTTCTAAGTCTTATAAAATAAATAAATAATAAATGTGTTGAACGTTAGATTTTAAACTTTATTCGGACTTCAGTTGAGAATAAATGATAATCAGGGACAAACAGGTGTTGGGAAAAATCAATTCCATGTCACCTCTTTGTCTCTCCGTTTGTGTACTCACTTAAATTCTTCGGCTTTAATTTCGTCATTACTGACTTCTCTTTTTGATAAATACATTGTTGATTCTTTTTCTCTAACAACTTATTAAGGAATTAGATTATCAAAAAAAAAAAAAAAAAAATTATTAAGGTATTAGTTCATCAAAACTTATTAAGGAATTATTGAATTGAGAAAATTATATGCTTCAATTATCCGTATTGTTTTTTTTTTTTTTGGGTGACTTATTCACAATTTTGTTGGATTGTATGTGTTGAGGAGAAAATCAGATATGAAGGCTATGCTACAAGTCGTTTATGTTTTCAACTACTGCAGTTTAGTTCTTCTTTGTAATAAGTGACAGACACATGCTTGACATGTGCTGTTACAGTTAGTGGAATTTGTTAATACTGTTAGGAGTTTGTTAGTTAGTTAATTCGTATGGTTTAAGTTTATAAATACACTCATTACACATCAATGAAGATCAATCAAGCATTTTCCTTTCATTGCTCAATCCCTAAATTCAATATGGTATCAAAGCCGAGTTAGCGCAATTTCCCTGTTTTCCTGACTTGTTTTCATATCAATCTCTCTATTGATGAATCCTTGATTTCATCTTTGATTAGGTTTTCTCCTTTTCTTTCCTTCGAGATTTGGTTCTTGATTTTGGGTTTCATTTTGTCTTCTTAAAAACCTAGTTTTTCCATGGCTGATGTCTCTGCAATTCCTAGTTCAATAGAGGCTTCCACTCAAGCTTTTGTGCCTCATTGGGAAAAGTCTTCAAGCCCTTAATTTTGGCATAATGAAGATAACCTTGGTTTAGTCTTGGTGACTCAGGCCCTATTTGGATGGCTCATAACTCATATCTTAAAACTCATATCTCAAAACTCATAACTCAAAATTCATAACTCAAAATTCATTCTCATATCTAATATCTAATTTCCTATTTTTTCTTAACTCACTCCACGGCTATTTTTGGCATCAATACTCTCCTTAGTTTTCAGTTTGACAAAAGCAATTTAACTCAAATGTGTGGAGCCCACTATTCTGCTAGTTCTCTCTCAACCAAACCAGAATCAACACCTCACCTCCCTTGACAAACCCACCATACCACCAGCAAGTTCCCATGGCAGACCCATCGCCGGTAACACTACAAACAGAGTGACCACAAACCCATCTTCCTTTTCTTTGATTTAACTCATTCTTTAGATTTTTTTTTTTCTCAACAACACACAGAACACCACAAACCCACAACCACAACCCTCAAAAACACAAATTACAACTTACAAAGATCTCAACAACACAAATTGGAACCCACAAATACATAACTCACAGATAGTCGTGGCAAAAATTTTGTTTTCAATTCTTCCTCTCCACTGCCAAAATGCTTCTTCTTGGATCAATCTCACAGATAATCGATCATGCGAAGAGGCAAATTGGTCTCACGGCAAATGAAGATTTAAAGAAAGAAAGAAACAGAAAAGAAATAAAGAAGAAGAAGAAGAAGCAAAGGGAAGAACTACGCCTGGAAGAAGAAGAAAAAAAAAAAAAAAAAGAGACCTGTTAGTCTGATTTGTTGATTAGACCATTCATGAGGGTGGGTCCTACTTATTTGCTTGTTTTTACAATAATACCCTTGTAACTCATTTCTCATAATTTGAAAACACATAAAAGTTGTTTTTAGTTTCCATCACTCTAACTCAAATTTTTGAGTAATGAGCGATGAAAATTAAGAATAAAAACTGAACCAAACAAGCTGCCTTGGAGTGGGGCCAACGAAATTTGAGAATTGAGTTATAAAAAGTGAGAATTGAGTGATGAAAACAAGCTAACCAAACATGGCCTCAGCCTCTCACTGAGGACAATTATGCCACTTGGAGCCGTTCAATTCTTTATGCCCTTGATTCCAAGAACAAAACATAGTCCATGGATGGCACAATTACAGCACCTGCCAGAACTTCAGATCCTTTGTTCCCAATTTGGAAACGCTACAACTGAATGGTCTTACCATGTCCAATGATTTGCTTTCAAGTGTCATATACTTGAACACTGCTTGAGAAATCTAGATTGACTTAAAGAATAGGTTCTCTCAAGGAAATGGTCCAAGGGTGTTTGAGCTAAGGAGAATGGCGAGCAATCTTTCTCAAGAAAATCTCACTGTAAGTAGCTACTATACAAAGTTCAAGATTATCTGGGATGAGTTAGTCAATTACAAGTCTATTCCATCTTGTTCATGTGGTGTTTGCACCTGTGGTTCTATGGCTGCACATGCTGATTACTTAGAAGAGGAATGCACAATGAATTTCTTGATGGGTCTAAATGAATCCTTTGCCTTCATTGACCAAGGTTTTCTCTCTTGTTACTCAAAAAGAGAAACAAAGAGAAACGGTCATTATGCTAATCAAGTATCTTCATCCACTAATTCTGGTATGGATGGTGAAGAGATTTTAGTGTTGTATCTCTTACTCCTTCAAAGTGCCAGCAACTTATTGGAATGCTTCATTCTCATGCTTTAGGTTCATCTAGTAGTCAGTCCACATCAGAGTTCTCTCTTGGGTCACCTCAAGTAGTCACTGCCATTGCTAATTCTATATAACCTATTCAGCCAATTTTGCCCAATATTGCAGGTATTGATTCACTCACACATTTGTGTCTTGCTTCCTCCATTAGCCTAGACCATTCAGTTTTCTCTTCCAATATTGTTCCTCCATCAAATCTTAAATCAACTGAGTGGATTATTGGTAGTGGTGCAATAGACCATATGGTTCATTACATTTCACTTCTAACCAAAATTACTTTAGTTGCTCATGTTTCTATCAATCTTCCTAATGGAGAGCTTGTCTTAGTTACACATGTTGGTCAAGTTCAATTGTCTTGTGATTTGGTTCTTGATAATCTTTTGTGTGTCCCCTCATTTTCTTTTAATCTCATTTCCATAGGCAAATTAACACATCATTTGATGTTGTTGCATTTTCCTGTCTCATTTCTATTTTCTTTAGGACCTACTCCAATGAAAGACGATTGGATCGGGTAAAAAGCAAGGTGGTTTGTACATTCTGTAACAATCCAATACACAGCTTTCAATTCCAATTCAACTTTCTTCTTTCCTGCCATCTAGTTTGTCCTTTCTTGGTGCTGCCTTTAGTGACTCCAGTTCAACTTCCAAAACTGTTTCAGTCTGTAACAACGTTTGTATGGTTTCAAAATTTGTTCTATGGCACAATAGGCTAGGTCATCCTTCATCATCTAGATTACAATTGCTTAGTTCTATAGTGACTGATGTATCTTTTTCTAATTTTGATCTACCTTTGTGTACAGTTTGTCCACTTGCGAAGCAAAAGAGGCTTCCTTTTCCTAATGAAAACAATCTTTGTTAATTCATTTTTGATCTAATTCATTGTGATATTAGGGGACCCTTTTTTGTTCCTACTATAGATGGTTTTAGATATTTTCTAACCATTGTTGATGATTGCAGTAGATGTAGTTGGGTTTTCGTGATGAAACTTAAATCTGACACATAAAACATTCTTCAATCTTTTTTCACATATGTTGAAACTCAGATTCACCTTAAAATCAAATCTCTTCAATCAGATAATGGTCCTGAATTTTCAATGTCTACTTTTTTTTCATCCAAGGGTGTTGTTCAGTAGTCAAGAGGAAACACCAACATATTCTTAGTGTTGCTAAAACACTTAAGTTTCAGTCCAATTTAACTTTGAAGTTCTAGGGAGATTGTGTTCTCACTATTGTCTATTTGATCAATAGACTTCCTAGTCCATTGTTACAACACAAAACACCTTATGAAGTTCTTTTACATAAAGTGCCCCTACTCTCACCTTAGGGTTCTTGGTTGTCTTTGCTTTGCTTTAACTCTCTCTAGAAACAAGACTTAATTTGATCAAAGGGCCAAAGCTTGTGATTTCCTTGGGTACCCTAGAGATGTTAAGGGATACAAATCGTTAGACATAGACTCTAGCTTTCTTATCTAGGGATGTTGTCTTTCATGAAAATATATTCCCGTTCTAGTCAATGAATTTTTATATTTCTCCTGCTTTTCCCACTGGTTCCCTTTTTCCTACCTCACCTCCTCTTGTTTTAGATAGTGATCCACCTTTTATCACTATTGCACAGATCTCACCTATCCAAGAACCTGTTTCTACACCTAATCTTCTTGTTGTTCAACCTAATAATCCTCCACCCTTTCCTATTAGACATTCTACAAGATTGCATAAAGCCCCTACCTACCTTAAAGATTTTCACTGCAAAATGGCTACAGCTTCTCCCTTATCCTCTTCTGACTCTGTCTTTCCCATTAAATCTGTCATCTCATACAATCATCTCTCTTTTGGTCATAAAGCTTTAACTCTTGCCATTTCCTCTGCCACTGAACCCTCTTCCTATGCTAAGGTTTTCCAAGATCCTTAATGGTAGGCTACTATGGCTACTGAAATAGAAGCACTTGAAGCTAATCACACTTGGGTTCTCACTGTTTTGCCTTCTAGTAAGGTTCCAATTGGATGTAAATCGGTCTTCAAGATTATAAGGCTAGGTTGGTAGCCAAAGGCTATACACAACAATAGGGTTTGGATTACTATGAAACCTTCAATCCATTTGTCAAGTTTGTTACTATTAGGACACTCCTTGTTGTTGCAGCTACTTTTGGGTGGCATTTGGCTCAGTTAGATGTGAATAATGCCTTTCTCCATGGTGAATTGGAGGACGAGGTGTATATGCTACCTCTACCTGGGTTTGGTAGCAAGGGGGGAATAATATGGTTTGCAAGTTGACAAAATCATTGTATGGCCTTAAATAGGCTAGTAGGCAGTGGTTCTTGAACGGTTTTAAACCCCTTAACTCAACCAGATTAACCTAGTTAATTAGCCAAGTGATTAACTTAGTCAAATTATGCAATTCTAGGTTATCACAAACATACAATCATATCAAACATATAAAGCAACAGAATAATAAATAACACAATGATATGATCACCCAAGAAACCACAAGGTAAAAGCCTGGGGAGGATTTGACCTAGCTATCCTCAAGGTAAACTGAATCCACTATGCGAAAGAATCGAAGTTCATCCAAAAGGACTTACAAGCTCCCCGCTCGACTTCCTAATGCTACCTACCAGTAGAACTTACTGACACGACCACGTGCAAGCTCCGAAATCACGGACTCCTTCTTTCTTGGATTCTCTAATCAGCTACAAGCACACACACTTGTTATTCTTTAAGCTCCAATGGCAGCAACCGAGTTGATCATTAAGATGTTGATACTATCTCTACCTTGAAAACCCTAAGCTTTATGTAAAGGAAAGCTCCTCTAGATCTCATAAGAGATTTACACAAAACAGAAATGTATGAGCAACAATACAACAGGAGCAACTCTCAAAACGTGGCTAGGGTTTTTCTTTATATACCTAGGGTAAAAACAGAAAACCCAAAACGTTTAATGAGTTAGGGCTGAGTTGGAAAATTCTGTAGAAAAGCATTCTGGCCGAGATTCGATCAATCAAGTCTTTCTTTCGATTGATCGAGCCAGGCTGAAATGCACCAATGCATCTGCAGCCTCTCGATTCCAACTTTACATGAAAGACACAACTTTGAGCAAGCCTAAATAAGACTAAACAACCTGTTTTAATCATGGTCTGCCAACAATAGAAATTAGAGTTCTAAATACATAAAATCCTAAATCTTTAGAACCTAACAAACTCCTCCTTTGGCAATCCGTGACAAAACATAAACACAAAGCTCAAAGTTTACAAGTGAAAGCCCTTTACAAAAACAATGCTCATAAAAACTAAAATTCAATCCTAACTACTATCCATCAGTTGCAAGTGTAGGTAGCAGCTCAATTGAATCAACCTGTATATTCCTGAAACACTCAACAAAAGCATAAATGCATGTGTGACAGAAAATAGTAAATAAACAGGTATAACATTCTTGTATGATTCACACAACACATAATAAAGACATATATCAATAAACAACTCAGAAATATAAATCAATAAACAGTGAATCCAAAGAAAACAAGAATCAAGAATATATCATGTATATCAAAAACAATGTTACTCCCCATAACACGAATAGCCCCAAAAAAATGATATACAAAGTGAAGCGCCTAGATACAATCTAACATCCCTACTAGCTCCTCAAAAACAAAAAAGTCTCCCCCAAACAACAAAACTCCTCTACAAACACTACTCCCCCTTTTTGTGACGGAATTCCAAAGAGCAATCACAAGCCATCATCAAAATGAGGTGGTGAGGGCGAACGCAAATGTGCCAGATCAGCACGCAAAGCACAGATCTCGTCAAATAAGTCCACCAAAAGCTGACCATGAGCCGCCTGAATGGTCATGATAGTCTCCAAAGTGCGACTTATATCAAAGTCATCTGATGGAGGTGGAGGAACAACAGCAGCAGCAGCAGAATCAGGATCAGGAACAGCCTCACCAGCAGGACCTGTAGAAGAAGAGGGAGGAGGTGCGGAACCAGAAGGTGCAGACCTAGGATGTTTAGAGCCAACTCGAAGGTGAGCAGCCCTCTGTCTAAGAAAAGACGCACCTATAGGAGCAATCACATGAACGGGCTCAGAGGAAGGAAAGCCACCAAGATCAAGATAAAGTAAAATCCTATGAATGAAAATAGGATGAACAAGGGCATGAGATGAAGATGAACTCTTAAAAACTTCATTCAAAGAACGAAGAAACAAATGGGGAAAACTGATAAGAGCATCAGTGACAAGAGCATACAGAAATACACATCGCTCGAGAGGAATGGTGTGAAGATGAGAAATGGGCCAGAAAGAGTGACACGCTATCCTAAAGAAGAGATAATGTAACTCAGAAAGCTCGGCAGTGGTGATCTTAGGATCAGAACCACACTGGATAGAAGACCCAGTGATGTAAGATATGACATCACTCAATAAAGGAGACTCATCATAAAGGTAAACAGGGTGCTGTACCAAAGGTACCCCTAGAGCGTCAACCACTACCTTAGGAGTAATGGTGTACTCTACGCCTCATATCCAACTCTTTACCAAAGTGTTGGAATCATAGACGCGGATAGAGATGTTCGAAAAGAACTCTCTAATCAAGGTAGCAGGTGGAGGAGGATCAGAAAAATCCACCAAGGGTAACCAGCCCCTATGCTCAAAGTTTGCCCAAATGGCAGGATCAAGCTCATCTAAGATGACAGATCGCTCAGACCATATCTTCCTCTTAAGGTTCAGTGTATCATAAATCTCTTGGTTTTTCTCACTAGGAAACCTCTCTCGGTCAAAGGAAGGAGGGGAAGGAGTAGGTGAGGGAATAGACCTACGAGCCCTAGTCTTCCTAGGCATAGTGCTAAGGAAAGGACAAAGACACAAAGAGAAAATCAAAAAAAAAAAAAAAAAAAAAAAAAACGAGGCCAGACTACAAGTTAGCGTAACAAAAATATAGAGCAAAAATCTATATGATGCATGAACAGTTACAATGTCATGATGCATGTACTAATGCAGTTAAAACAAGTTCAATTTAAGTTCAATTGCACAAAATTGGCTTGAGCATAGAGTTTCTAACAAAAACCACAAAAATTTGAAAAACCACTTGAAAATTTTGAAACAAATTGATGAATTGAGCATTACATAACACAACACACAGCTTATAATGCCTAATTACATCAAAACAACAAGCCAATTTCATCAATTTCAACCTAATTGAACAAAATCCCCAATTCGGATTCAACGCAAACCCTAGAAAATACAATTTTTCACAAAACCCAAAATTGATCAAATTAAACCACCAAGAACAAGTTTATATCATGTCCCAACAAAAACCCATTGATCAATTTCACAAAATAGGGCTTGAATCAACAAAAATCCCAAATTCCTTAAGTTCGAATATCCCAAAATAAAATGCATGGAAAATGCATGAAATGTGAAAATAAACTCAAAAGAAAGGGCAAAACAGTCTTACCGGCTTGAGGGAAGAGAAACCTCGAAAAAAATTCGGGAGAAAACGACAAAAAATTCGCTGTAGTGCCTTGCCGAGTCGGAGAGAGAAGAAAAAGGTTTGAAAAGTTTGAAAAAGTGTTTTGAACTATTCAAAGTCTGATATTTTCAAAACCTTTTCCACAAAATTTGATTGATCGAAAATTACATTCGATCGATCGAATCAATCCGAGATTTTTAAAAGGATTTTAAGCAAATTTCGATCGATCGAAAAACAGGTTGGATCGATCGAAACAGGCAGCGGCTCACAGCATTTTAAAAAAAATTCCAGTTTTGAAAAACTCAAACCAAATTTTGAAAACAACTCCTCAAAGCATTAAAATTGTTGAAACAAAATGCATGAGCATGAGATGGAATGCTTTTTCAAAAACCCAAGTTTTAATCCCAGTTTCTCCAAAGAAAATTTCAGCCATTCTTCCTTTAAATACTTAAGCAAAAAAAATGTTTTGCATAAAACTCAAGGCATTTTCAAACTTGGTTGGCCAGACCAAAAACACACACAATAACATGTACAATGTTTAACAAAGAGTAACTTGTGTAGTGTGTGCAACTAGCAAAAACATGAGATACATGTGAGGTGATATGTGAATAGTAATCAATCACAAAGTCTACAAAATTCATCACATAGAATTTTAAAAGAGACTATCACTGAAAGAGTTACATCCTATAACTCCCACATCTCCTAGAACATAAGCTTGCAATCATGTACGTTTCTTGAATTTTACCCCATAATTAGATGAAATTTGGCATCAAGCCTAATAGTATACACCAGTTTTAATCATTAAGCAATTTACCGAGGCTACACTTTATGTTCTTTTTGTGCATGTGCTACACTTTCTCGAGTACAAAATCTTATGATATGCACTAATGTGTTCATGATTGGGTAGTGAACAGTGGTGAGATAGTTATTTATGCCTTTCTCAAAAGGATCAAGTCCGACAGTCAAATAACATATGACTTCAAGATTAAGACAAAGTGATAAACACCATAAACATCTTTCCCACACAACATGCACTACAAAGTTTCAACTAGTAAAGTACAATAAATAAGCTCATCAAAGCTAAACAAGGTACACAAGACATGTTATGTTTAAATAAAATGACCAATCTTGTTTTCAAAGACCAAGAACAATAGTGCCAAACATAATTTGCTTTTCTCTTTTTTTTTTTTTAAAAAAAAAAAAGAGAAAACAAATAAATCCTAGAATGAAATGCATGAATGTAATGCAATGCAAATCCTAGAAAAAAAAAACACCAGAGAACAAAGGTCACAGAGAAATGAGAAATGAAGCACAAGGACCATATCAGAATGACTCAATTAGATCGAGTCTTTTGCATCCAAAACCTTTTAGATAAACCACGAGTATTGGAGTTCCTATTCACATTCAAGTGATTTCCAACTCCAGGATTGGAATAAAGGTTCAAAGCCTTTACCAATTCACCAATAAGTGCCATAGGATCTTGTGCTTGAGGCACAAACACTTTTGGTTTGTTTGCTCTCTTAGCAGCTTGAAGCTTGTAACAGTTAGGACGAATGTGTCCAGACTTTCCACAATAATGACAAACCCAAGCAGGTTTATCATGCATCTTGTCCTTAGAAAGGGTAGTTTCCTTAGGTTTAGACTCACCTAGATCAACCCCAATCTTCCAAGGTGGTGAAACTTCTATAGGTTTGACAACCTCACTCACAGGTAGTTTGAGATTTTCACTCATAACCTCACTCACAGAAGGTTCAGAAGAAGATGAAAGAACAAAGTTTGTGGAATTAGGAGCAGACACAGAGATGCTTTCAACATATCCTAACCCAGATTTATGAGAAGGATACTTTTGAACATTCAGCATTTGAGCAAGTTTAGAACTAGCAGATCTAGCAATAGATAAATCATGTTCCAAAGTTTTAACTTTATCAAGTAAGAGCATGTTCTCAGATTTCACATGGTTCAAAAGATCATTAGCATCAAATAATTTAACAAGCAAATTTTTCTTTTCAAGCTCAAGAGAATCAATTTTCTTCAGGACAAGTTCAACATTCATAGCATCATTTGCAGCAACTTTGTAAAGTTTATTATAGGCCTCTTGAAGATCTGCATCCTCAGAGAGTTCCCCATTAGAAGGGTTCTCCTCAACAGACACACTTTCATTGACTACAGCAGTAGTAGTGAAAGCAATGAAGTTTCCATCATCGTCACATCTAGACTCATCATCAGAAACCTCATTATCACTAAGAGTTACAGCCATAGCTTTACCCTTAGACTTCAAGAATGTAGGACATTCAGATTTAACATGACCATACCCTTGACAACCAAAACACTGAGCACCCAAAGAATTATTTGAAGATTGACCAACTTTTTCTCTAAGTTTTTAAAAGTTATTAACCTTAGTGGGATCATTCTTCCTAAAGTTTCGAGGTTCAGCAGTGTTTGTATTTCTTGCCCTTCTGTTAGTATTCCTCAGAAAGTTTCTAAAATTCTTGGTAAGGTAAGCTATCTCTGTAGCAGAGAGCTCATCATCAAATCCACCAACATCAACATCATCAGCAGACATAAGAGCCATTGATTTGGATTTGTTTGCTTTGGGTAGGTCAGACTCATAGGACTAAAGAGATCCTACAAGCTCATCAACAGGGATGGAATCCACATCCTTGCTCTCAGTAATGGCAGTCACTTTGGGTCTAAAGTCTTCAGTTAAAGATCTAAGAATCTTCCTAACAATTTTAGGTTGATCATAGATTTCACCCAAATTAAAAGCAGAATTAACAATGTCATTAAGTTTGGCATAAAATTCATCAAAGGATTCATCATCAAACATCCTAATGCTCTCAAACCTAGAAGTTAATTGCTGCAGTTTGTTTATCTTAACTACCTTTGTGCCTTCATGCACAGTTTGGAGGATTTTCCAAACAGTATGAGCAACCTCAACATTAGAGCTTCTCTTAAATTCCTCCATGGAAACAGCATTAAAAATGGCATTCATAGCTTTGCTATTAAACCCAGCTGCTTCTTTTTGAGAAGTTTGCCACTCACTCACAAGAGTAGTGGGCTTCTCCCATCCGTATTCAATGAAATTTCAAACTCTCTCATCAATGGATTTCAAGAATGCTTTCATCCTTACTTTCCAATAAGCATAGTTATTCCCATCAAAGTGAGGAGGAACGACAAGAGAGTGACTGTGTACCATGACAACAGGGGTCAAGGATCAGCTCAGAGATCAAAAGATCTACAAGAAAAGAGCTACCCGCTTTGATACCACTTGAACGGCTTTAGACCCCTTAACTCAACCAGATTAACCTAGTTAATTAGCCAAGTGATTAACTTAGTCAAATTATGCAATTCTAGGTTATCACAAACATACAATCATATCAAACATATACAGCAGCAGAATAATAAATAACACAATGATATGATCACCCAGGAAACCACACGGTAAAAACCTGGGGAGGATTTGACCTAGCTATCCTTAAGGTAAACTGAATCCACGATGCGAAAGAATCGAAATTCATACAAAAGGACTTACAAGCTCTCCGTTCGACTTCCTAATGCTACCTACCAGTAGAACTTACTGACACGACTACGTGCAAGCTCTGAATCCACGGACTCCTTTTTTCTTTGATTCTCCAATCAGCTACAAGCACCCACGCTTATTATTCTTTATGAATGGTTTTAGACCCCTTAAACTAACCAGATTAACCTAGTCAATTAGCCAAGTGATTAACTTAGTCAATTTATGCAAAACTAGGTTATCACAATCACACAATCATATCAAGAATATAAAGCAGCGGAAATAGAAATAACACAATGATATGATCACCCAGGAAACCACACGGTAAAAACCTGCGGAGGATTTGACCTAGCTATCCTCAAGGTAAACTGAATCCACTATGCGAAAGAATTGAAGTTCATACAAAAGGACTTACAAGCTCCCCGCTTGACTTCCTAATGCTACCTACCAGTAGAACTTACTGACACGACCACATGCAAGCTTCGAATCCATGGACTCCTTCTTTCTTGGATTCTCCAATCAGCTACAAGCACCCACGCTTGTTATTCTTTAAGCTCCAATGGCAGTAACCGAGTTGATCATCAAGATGTTGATACTATCTCTACCTTGAAAACCCTAAGCTTTGTGTAAAGGAAAGCTCCTCAAAGATCTCACAAGAGGTTTATATAAAACAGAAAAGTATGAGCAACAATACAACAGGAACAGCTCTAAAAACGTGGCTAGGGTTTTTCTTTATATACGAAGGGTAAAAGCAAAAAACCCAAAACGTTTAATGAGTTAGGGCTGAGTTGGAAAATTCTGCAGAAAAGCATTCTAGCCGAGGTTCGATCGATCGAGTCTTTCTTTCTATCGATCGAGCCAGGCCGAAATGTACCAATGCATCTGCAGCCTTTTGATTCCAACTTTACATGAAAGACACAACTTTGAGCAAGCCTAAACATGACTAAACAACCTATTTTGATCATGGTTTGCCAACAATACAAATTAGAGTTCTAAATATATAAATTCCTAAATTTTTAGAACCTAACAAACTCCCCCTTTGGCAATCCGTGACAAAACACAAACATAAAGCTCAAAGTTTACAAGTGAAAGCCCTTCACAAAAACAATGCTCATAAAAACTAAAATTCAATCCTAACTACTATCCATCAGTTGCAAGTGTAGACAGCAGCTCAATTGAATTAACCTGTATATTCCTGAAACACTCAACAAAAGCATAAACGCATGTGTGACAGAAAATAGTAAATAAATAGGTATAACATTCTTGTATGATTCACACAACACATAATAAAGACATATATCAATGAACAACTTAGAAATATAAATCAATAAATAGTGAATCCAAAGAAAACAAGAATCAAGAATATATCATGTATATCAAAAACAATGTTACTCCCCCTAACATGAATAGCCCCAAAAAAATGATATACAAGGTGAAGCGCCTAGATACAATCTAACATCTCCACTAGCTCCTTAAAAACAAAAAGTCTCCTCCTAACTACAAAACTCCTCTACAAACACTACTCCCCTATTTGTGACAGAATGCCAAAAAGCAATCACAAGCCATCATCAAAAGGAGGTGGTGAGGGAGAACGTAAATGCGCCAGATCAGCACGCAAAGCACGGACCTCGTCAAATAAGTACACCAAAAGCTGACCATGAGCCGCCTGAACAGTCATGACAGTCTCCAAAGTGCGACGCATATCAAAGTCATCCGATGGAGGTGGAGGAACAGCAGCAGCAGCATCAGGATCAGGAACAGCCTCACCAGCAGGACCTATAGAAGAAGAAGGAGGAGGTACGGAACCAGAAGGCGCAGACCTAGGGTGTTTAGAGCCAACTCGAAGGTGAGAAGCCCTCTGTCTAAGAAAAGACGCACCAATAGGAGCAATCACATGAACGGGCTCAGAGGAAGGAAAGTCACCAAGATCAAGATATAGTAAAATCCTATGAATGAAAATAGGATGAACAAGGGCATGAGAAGAAGATGAACTCCTATAAACTTCGTTCATAGAACGAAGAAACAAATGGGGAAAACTGATAGGAGCATCAGTGACAAGAGCATACAAAAATACACACCGCTCGAGAGGAATGGTGTGAAGATGAGAAATGGGCCAGAAAGAGTGACACGCTATCCTAAAGAAGAGACGATGTAACTCAGAAAGCTTAGCAGTGGTGATCTTAGGATCAGAACTCCACTGGATAGAAGACCTAGTGATGTAAGACATGACATCACTCAATAAAGGAGACTCATCATAAGGGTAAACAGGGTGCTATGCCAAAGGTACCCCTAGAGCATCAGCCACTACCTTAGGAGTAATGGGGTACTCTACGCCTCGTATCCAACTCTTTACCAAAGTGTTGGAATCATAGACGCGGATAGAGATGTTCGAAAAGAACTCTCTAATCAAGGTAGCAGGTGGAGGAGGATCAGAAATATCCACCAAGGGTAACCAGCCCCTACGCTCAAAGTTTGCCCTAATTGCAGGATCAAGCTCATCTAAGATGACAGATCCCTCAGACCATATCTTCATCTTAAGGTTCAGTGTATCATAAATCTCTTGGTTTTTCTCACTAGGAGACCTCTCTCGGTCAAAGGGAGGAGGGGAAGGAGTAGGTGAGGGAATAGACCTACGAGCCTTAGTCTTCCTAGGCATAGTGCTAAGGAAATGACAAAGACACAAAGAGAAAACCAAAAAAAAAAAAAAAAACCAAGGGCATACTGCAAGTTAGCATAACAAAAATATAGAGAAAAAATCTATATGATGCATGAACAGTTACAATGTCATGATGCATGTACTAATGCAGTTAAAACAAGTTCAATTTAAGTTCAATTGCACAAAATTGGCTTGAGCATAGAGTTTTAACAAAAACCCCAAAAATTTGAAAAACCACTTGAAAATTTTGAAACAAATTGATGAATTGAGCATTACATAACACAACACACAGCTTATAATGCCTAATTACATCAAAACAACAAGCCAATTTCATCAATTTCAACCTAATTGAACAAAATCCCCAATTTGGATTCAATGCAAACCCTAGAAAATTCAATTTTTCACAAGACCCAAAATTGATCAAATTAAACCACAAAGAACAAGTTTATATCATGTCCCAACAAAAACCCATTGATCAATTTCACAAAATAGGGCTCGAATCAACAAAAATCCCAAATTCCTTAGGTTCGAAAATCCCAAAATAAAATGCATGGAAAATGCATGAAATGTGAAAATAAACTCAAAAGGAAGGGTAAGATAGTCATACCGGCTCATGGAGAGAGAATCCTTGCAAAAATTTTGGGAGAAAACGACAAAAAATTCGCTGTAGTGCCTTGCCGAGTCGGAGAGAGAAGAAAAAAGTTTGAAAAGTTTGAAAAAGTGTTTTGAACTATTCAAAGTCTGATATTTTAAAAACCTTTTCCACAATATTCGATTGATCGAAAATTACATTCGATCGATCGAATCAATCCGAGATTTCTAAAAGGATTTTAAGCAAATTTTGATCAATCGAAAAACAGGTTGGATCGATCGAAACAGGCAGCGGCTCATTGCATTTTTAAAAAAAAATCCCAGTTTTGGAAAACTCAAACCAAATTTTGAAAACAACTCCTCAAAGCATTAAAATTGTTGAAACAAAATGCATGAGTATGAGATGGAATGCTTTTTCAAAAACCCAAGTTTTAATCCCAGTTTCTCCAAAGAAAATTTCAGCCATTCTTCCT
The DNA here is from genome assembly GCA_032727855.1 of Quercus ilex subsp. ballota. Taxonomy (NCBI): domain Eukaryota; kingdom Viridiplantae; phylum Streptophyta; class Magnoliopsida; order Fagales; family Fagaceae; genus Quercus; species Quercus ilex. Next base: position 59,606,735 of record CM064910.1, read on the forward strand.
CTAAATACTTAAGCAAAAAAAAAAAAAAAAAGTTTTGCATAAAACTCAAGGTATTTTCAAACTTGGTTGGTCAGACCAAAAACACACACAATAACATGTACAATGTTTAACAAAGAGTAACTTGTGTAGTGTGTGCAACTAGCAAAAACTTGAGATACATGTAAGGTGATATGTGAATAGCAATCAATCACAAAGTCTACAAAATTCATCACATAGAATTTTAAAAGAGACTATCACCTAAAGAGTTACATCCTATGACTCCCACATCTCCTGAAACATAAGCTTGCAATCATGAAAGTTTCTTGAATTTTGCCCCATAATTAGATGAGATTTGGCATCAAGCCTAATAGTACACACCAGTTTTAATCAAGTGAATTGGCATCAAGCCTAATAGTGCACTAGTTTTAATCATTAAGCAATTTACTGAGGCTACACCTTTTGTTCTTTTTGTGCATGTGCTACACTTTCTCGAGCACAAAATCTTATGATATGCACTAAGGTGTTCATGATTGGCTGGTGAACAGTGGTGAGATGGTTATTTATGCCTTTCTCAAAAGGATCAAGTCCAACAGTCAAATAACATGTGACTTCAAGATAAGACAAAGTGATAAACACCATAAACATCTTTCCCACACAACATGCACTACAAAGCTTCAACTAGTAAAGTGCAATAAATAAGCTTATCAATGCTAAACAAGGTACACAAGACATGTTATGTGTAAATAAAATGACCAACCTTGTTTTCAAAGACCAAGAACAATAGTGCCAAACACAATTTGCTTTTTTTTTTTTTTTTTTTTTTTTTTTTTTTTTTTTTTATATTAAAAGAGAAAACAGATAAATCCTAGAATGAAATGCATGAATGTAATGCAATGCAAGTCTTAGAAAAAAACACCAAAGAACAATAGTCACAGAGAAATGAGCAATGAAGCACAAGGACCATGTCAGAAGGACTCAATTAGATCGAGTCTTTTGCATCCAAAACCTTTTAGATGCACCATGAGCATTAGAGTTCCTATTCACATTCGAGTGATTTCCAATTCCAGGATTGGAATAAAGGTTCAAAGCCTTTACCAATTCACCAATAAGTGCCATAGGATCTTGTGCTTGAGGCACATACACTTTTGGTTTGTTTGCTCTCTTAGCAGCTTGAAGCTTGTAACAGTTAGGACGAATGTGTCCAGACTTTCCACAATAATGACAAACCCAAGCAAGTTTACCATGCATCTTGTCCTTAGAAAGGGTAGTTTCCTTAGGTTTAGACTCTCCTAGATCAACCCTAATCTTCCTAGGTGGTGAAACTTCTATAGGTTTGACAACCTCACTCATAGGTGGTTTGACAGTTTCACTCACAACCTCACCCACGAAAGGTTCAGAAGAAGATGAAGAACAAAGTTTGTGGAATTTGAAGCAGACACATAGATGCTTTCAACATATCCTAACCCAGATTTATCCGAAGGATACTTTTGAACATTCAGCATTTGATCAAGTTTAGAACTAGCAGATCTAGCAATAGATAAATCATGTTCCAAAGTTTTAACTTTATCAAGCAAGAGCATGTTCTCAGATTTCACATGGTTCAAAAGATCATTAGCATTCAATAATTTAACAAGCAAATTTTTCTTTTCAAGCTCAAGAGAATCAATTTTCTTCAGGCCAAGTTCAACATTCATAGCATCCTTTGCAGCAACTTTGCAAAGTTTATTATAGGCCTCTTGAAGATCTGCATCCTCAGAGAGTTTCCCATCAGAAGGGTTCTCCTCAACAGATACACTTTTATTGACTACAGCAGTAGCAGTGAAAGCAATGAAGTTTCCATCCTTGTCACATCCAGACTCATCATCAGAAACCTCATTATCACTAAGAGTTACAGCCATAGCTTTACCCTTAGACTTCTAGAATGTAGGACATTCAGATTTAACATGACCATACCTTTGACAACCAAAACACTGAGCACCCAAAGAATTATTTGAAGATTGACCAACTTTTTCTCTAGGTTTTTCAAAGTTATTAACCTTAGTGAGATCATTCTTCCTAAAGTTTCAAGGTTCAGCAGTGTTTGTATTTCTTGCCCTTCTGTTTGTATTCCTCAGAAAATTTCTAAAATTCTTGGCAAGGTAAGCTATCTCTATAGCAGAAAGCTCATCATCAAATCCACCAACATCAACATTATCAACAGACTTAAGAGCCATTGATTTGGATTTGTTTGCTTTTGGTAGGTCAGACTCATAGGACTGAAGAGATCCTACAAGCTCATCAACAGGGATGGAGTCCACATCCTTGCTCTCAGTAATGGTAGTCACTTTGGGTCTAAAGTCTTCAGTTAAAGATCTAATAATCTTCTTAACAATTTTAGGTTGATCATAGATTTCACCCAAATTAAGAGCAAAATTAACAATGTCATTAAGTTTGGCATAAAATTCATCAAAGGATTCATCATCAGACATCCTAATGCTCTCAAACCTAGAAGTTAATTGCTGTAGTTTGTTTATCTTAACTGCCTTTGTGCCTTCATGCACAGTTTGGAGGATTTTCCAAGTAGTATGAGCAACCTCAACATTAGAGATTCTCTAAAATTCCTCCATGGAAACAGCATTAAAAATGGCATTCATAGCTTTGCTATTGAACCCAGCTGCTTCTTTTTGAGAAATTTGCCACTCACTCACAGGAGTAGTGGGCTTCTCCCATCCGTACTCAACGGAATTCCAAACTCTCTCATCAATGGATTTCAGGAATGCTTTCATCCGTACTTTCCAATGAGCATAGTTATTCCCATCAAAGTGAGGAGGAACAACAAGAGAGTGACCGTATTCCATGACAACCGGGGTCAAGGATCAGCTCAGAGATCAAAAGATATACAAGAAAAGAGCTACCAGCTCTGATACCACTTGAACGGTTTTAGACCCCTTAAACCAACCAAATTAACCTAGTTAATTAGCCAAGTGATTAACTTAGTCAATTTATGCAAATCTAGGTTATCACAATCACACAATCATATCAAGAATATAAAGCAGCGGAAATAGAAATAACACAATGATATGATCACCAAGGAAACCACACGGTAAAAACCTTGGGAGGATTTGACCTAGCTATCCTCAAGGTAAACTGAATCCACTATGCGAAGAATCGAAGTTCATACAAAATGACTTACAAGCTCCCCGCTTGACTTCCTAATGCTACCTACCAGTAGAACTTACTGACACGACCACGTGCAAGCTCCAAATCCACGAACTCCTTCTTTCTTAGATTCTCCAATCAGCTATAAGCACCCACGCTTGTTATTCTTTATGCTCCAATGGCAGCAACTGAGTTGATCATCAAGTTGTTGATACTATCTCTACCTTGAAAACCCTAAACTTTGTGTAAAGGAAAGCTCCTCAAAGATCTCATAAGAGATTTACGCAAAACAGAAAAGTATGAGCAACAATACAACAAGATCAACTCTAAAAACGTGGCTAGGGTTTTTCTTTATATACCTAGGGTAAAAACAGAAAACCCAAAACGTTTAATGAGTTAGGGCTGAGTTGGAAAATTTTGCAAAAAAGCACTCTGGCCGAGATTCGATCGATCGAGTCTTTCTATCGATCGATCGAGCCAGGCCGAAATGCACCAATGCATCTGCAGCCTCTCGATTCCAACTTTACATGAAAGATACAACTTTGAGCAAGCCTAAACAAGACTAAACAACCTATTTTGATCATGGTTTGCCAACAATACAAATTAGAGTTCTAAATACATAAATTCCTAAATCTTTAGAACCTAACACTTTAAGCTCCAATGGCAGCAACCGAGTTGATCATCAAGATGTTGATACTATCTCTACCTTGAAACCCTAAGCTTTGTGTAAAGGAAAGCTCCTCTAGATCTTACAAGAGATTTACACAAAATAGAAAAGTATGAACAACAATACAGCAGGAGCAACTCTCAAAACGTGGCTAGGGTTTTTCTTTATTTACCTAGGGTAAAAGCAGAAAACCCAAAACATTTAATGAGTTAGGGCTGAGTTGGGAAATTCTGCAGAAAAGCATTCTGGCTGAGATTCGATCGATCGAGTCTTTCTTTCGATCGATCGAGTCCAGGCCGAAATGCACCAATGCATCTGCAGCCTCTCGATTCCAACTTTACATGAAAGACACAACTTTGAGCAAGCCTAAATAAAACTAAACAACCTGTTTTGATCATGGTTTGCCAACAATACAAATTAGAGTTCTAAATACATAAAATCCTAAATTTTTAGAACCTAACAGTTCTCAAAGTTGTCAACTACCATTCTTGCTCATGGCTTTGCTCAGTCCAAGTCTGACTACTCTATGTTTACTAGAGTTCATAATGGCATTATTATCATCATTTTGAATTATGTGGATGATATACTGGCCAGTAATGATGTACAAGCTGTGACAGATTTCAAGAATTTTCTAGGTGACAAGTTTAAATTGAAAGACCTTGGATGCTTGAAATACTTTCTAGGTTTGGAAGTGGCAAGATCTTCTAAGGGTATTAGCTTATGCAAAAGGAAGTATGTCCTAGAGTTTCTTGTAGAAGCTGGTGAACTAGTAGCTAAGCTAGTCAAATCACCTATGGAACAACATGCCAAGTTGTCCAATTAACATGGGGAACTAGTGTCAGATCCTTCACAGAATAGGAGACTGATTGGGAAATTGCTGTATTTGACATTGACAAGACCAGATATAGCTTTCAGTGTGCATCAACTTAGTCAGTTTCTCTATTGAACAAGGCAACCACATCTCTAAGCAGCTCATAGGGTGCTTAAGTACCTAAAAGGAACACCAGGACAGGGCATTTTCTTCTCTACTGCATCAGATTTACATCTAAAGGGTTATTGTCACCAGGAGATCAATAACAAGATTTTGTGTATTTTAGGGACGGTCTCTCATCTCTAGGAAGTCTAAGAAACGACAGACATTGTCTGGGTCATTTGCAGAGTCAGAATACAGATCCATGGCAACTCTTGTCAGTGAGTTTGTTTGGTTGTTTGGTTGATCACTCACAACCGGCTCTCCTTTATTATGATAGCCAAGTTGCATTACATATTGTAGCCATAGTTGTCAGTATCATACAATACGCGATACGTATCGTATCATGTGTAAAAAGTTTTGTATCGTATGTGCGTATTATATAAATCATATCGTATCATAAAATCGTACGTATCGTACAATACATAGACAAATTCTTTAAAATGAGATTTTTTGTTAAAATTTGTACTTTTATTTGAATCTAAAAAGTTGTTAGACTTGTTTTTAACACAAAATTACTAGTTTACTCAATTTAGCTTACTAAAATAACATATTCATAAGTTTTTTTTCCTCTCTCTCCTACAATTGGACTACACAGTATGCACTTACCTTTCACTTTAATATTTACAAATTTATTTTATATACTATGAACAAAATATTTATTGACAATATAAATTTTTTATTTTTATCATTATTGTTATAAGTCCAAGAAATTAGAATGCCAAATATATATATATATATATATATATATAATATTAAAATAAAAAGAATAAGAAGAGATAGTAAATGTTAATTACGAATGATGATGAAGAAAATTTTAATGAAGAAATAAGTTGGCAAAATTATAAATATGATGATAGCATTGACTTAGGTGAGGTTAATTAGGCAATATAATGGAAATAAATTATTATTTTTGGGTCATTTGTAATATATTATCACTTTCTAATTTAAGTAATTTGATTGTGTATGTTATAAACACATACTAGTTTGATTTTTTTAGTTAGCTTGTTAAATATTATTACATAAGTGATGAATAAATTAGTTATTAGTTGAATATATTCAAAAATTATAATGAATATACCCTTTATATATGTATATTTATAATTTTTTTTTATAAATTTTATTAAGTGTTTGTGTATTTTACGATACACGATACGGAAAAATTAAAAATCGATTCACGATACGATTCATGTTTTGACAACTATGATTGCAGCTAGTCCTATGTATCATGAAAGGACAAAACATATAGAGCTGGATTGCCATTTTGTGAGGGAGAAGATACAAGAGAAGGTGATCAAGACCTTTCATGGATCAACCAAGCATCAATTGGCAGATTTGCTCACCAAGCCTTTGGTACATCAGCAATTTCACAACCTTCTCAGCAAGATGGGCATAAACAATATTTATGCTCACCTTGAGGGGGAGTGTTGAGAAGAAAATCAGATATGAAGGCTATGCTACAAGTCGTTTATTTTTTCAGCTACTGCAGTTTAGTTCTTCTTTGTAATAAGTGACAGACACGTGGTTGACATGTGTTGTTGCAGTTAGTGGAATTTGTTAATACTGTTAGGAGTTTGTTTGTTAGTTTATTCTTATGGTTAAGTGTATTAATACACTCATTACACATCAATGAAGATCATTCAAGCATTTTCCTTTCATTGCTCAATCCCTAAATTCAATAGTATGAAGGTCAAATTGTATGAGTTTGGGTGAGAGACACTAATATATGATTTCAAGGCCAATTTGAAGCGGTTGTTATTTAGGTAGTGATTGTTATAAACCTGCTTTTTAAAAAACAAGGATCCTACCTACATTTATAATATACATGAAATGAGTAGATTCTCATAAAAAACAATGTCTACACAATATGTTTCTTTTGGTTGTTATAAACCTGCTTTGTAAAACAAAGACTACCTTTATTTATTAATACTTGTAATACACGTGGTTCCCCTCCTCTCTCAATTCCCTCCAAATTCTCAAAATTGATGTAATTAAAAATGAGGGGTTTGAGTGCCCCGGGGGGGGGGGGGGGTGGGGGTGGTAAGATACCCCTCCAAATTCCCCTAAACCCCTCACCCTCCTTTAAATAACTTCTTAACAAGGTTCATTAAAATCTTCCTCTTTCTCCTTCCCACTCCATCCAAACACACCATTCATGAATAAGAGCCACAAAGTTCTACCCTTGTTTGCACTTTCATCATCCCAAAACACCATAATCATCATTGAATTGCTTTCGAATCCATATTCTTCACAATGAACTCCACTACAAGCCTTTCGAGGAAGCTTGGTAGTCATCATCGTAAATGGATCAGATATATGCATCCAACCAAATGACACAACTACTCCACAACCATCAATATGAGAACTAATTTGCATATAGTTATAAACTCTAATTTATTTTTTATGAACTCTAATTTCTTAGTAATTATGCGAAGAGTCTTGTTGCTCAATGTTAAGGTTCAAAATGTAATAAGGAGCCAAGCCCTTAAAAAATGGGAGAAGCCCAGCCCATGAAGATAGGGAAAAAGGAAGAAAGGTTTGGTCCATAGAAATGAAGAAGGGAGAAGCCCGGCCCATAGAGAGAAAAGAAGAAGTTTTAGGCCTTAGAAAGAAAGGAGGTGCAAAGGGAAGCATGGGCCAAAGGCTTATGCAAGAGGTGACATCTAAGGGAGCCCAAAAGGGAGGCAGGTAGGAGTTGGGCTAGAATGGCATAGGATCTGCCAGCCCCAGGGAGGGATCCCCGAGGAAAGACTGGCATAAGGGATCCCAAACGTGGACAACTCAGAATGGCATGCTCATGATAAAAGGTGGGTGCAAAAGACAAAGGGTGTCCTGTTGAAATCAGATGCCCACAACCAAGGAAAGAATGATAGGGACAGCTGGTGATTTTGAGACTAGCACCTGATGAAGAAACCTAGGACCTTGGGAAAAGAAGAGAAAGAGAACCAAGAAGGAAGGTGGTCAGGAGCCTTTCCGGCTACACTATCATCAAGAAGGGATTCGCCCCATTTTGAGAAAAGAAACAAGTCATGAGAGGTCAACATTAGAGTCTTAGAGCTTTAAGGTATCCTTTTTAAGGCCTTGGGAAAAGAATAAGAAACATTGACCTTGGAGAAGCATTTGGATTTACTCAGAAGAGATCTCTCATGCAAGGGAGCTTTAGATTGTCAAAACCCAGAAATATGAAATAAGAATATAATGGGTAAGGGATCAGCCACCAAAGCTTTCAAATATGACATTAGTTCTGGTACCCAGCACACTAAAGAGAATGATGGTTGGTGTTAAGGAGCATCCAAGTAGCACTATAAAAGGGGAAAAGCACCAACCAAGAAGGGCATTTAGAAAGAAGCACTTAGCATACTAGAAAAGATATTTGAAAGAGAGCTATGAGCACAAAATAGAGTGAAGAGGGAGGTACTGTTAGGGATCCTAAGGTAAATACTTAAGGATACACTTGGATTCAAAGGAATTCAAACTTCACAGTCTTGGAAGCCCAAAAGGAGTTATCTAAGTATGTGATTTTTGAATTTTATTGAGCCTCGTGATATATCCTAGCAAAGTAGGACCCAATGTACTCAAATACTTGATATAATGAATCATAATCTCACTCTATTTTTTAGGATCCCCGACATTTTTTTTACTTGCACTCTTTTAGTTCATTTGCTATTCCTTAGTTATTCACTCAACCAATATATATATATATATATGTGTGTGTGTGTGTGTGTATGTGTGTTTGCATTGTGGAGTTCATGTCTTATGCATAGATTGGCTCGTAAAACTGCCTAACAAAATTGCGGTGAGTCAAGCCTAGTCCACTACCCATTAACACCATCCTTTGGATGCCCAGGATCCCCTAAAACATTAGGTCTGGGCACTGTCCAAAGCAGTAACCCACATTAAAAGGCGACTTCGTTGGGGACTGGGAAAAGGAGAAGGAAGAAACAGCCCCTTCGCAAGCATTGCTCTAAGAATAAGAAACAACAAAGGTATCAATTTGCCACCTGCGGCATCAGATCCCATAGGAGAAAATGAAGTTGTCTCTAGGAAAATGAACGAGAGAGAAGAACCAGATCCCATGGTTCGAATGTTAGAAATAATGAAGGACCTCCAGCAAGAGATCTGTCAACTTAAAGAAGGAAGGACCTAGGAGATTAGAGACAATGTCCCTCCACTTGTTAACGAGGAAAGGGCCCAACTAGAGGGAGAATCAACAGTGGGAGGGGGAGCTAATCCCGAGTGCCTTACCCTAGCAGATGTAAACGCTCTCCTTAAGAAGGAAAGGGAGAAGCACTCGAGAATCCCCAAGCAATTCTCCAAGGATCCCCCTTTTCCAGCAGAGCTCATTGGCAAGCCCTATCCCAAAGGGTATGAATCCCCAAAGTTCCACCATTTTTATGGGAGAAAGGAGAGTGCTGTGGAACATGTAAGCAGATTTATCCACATCATGGGTCCCTATGTTGGGTACAAGGAATTATATCTAAGAGAATTTGCCAAGTCTCTGGTAGATCGAGCATACACATGGTACACTACCTTGAGGCTTGGATCCATTAGGATTTGGGATGACATGGTGGTGAGATTTTGTGCAAAATACTATCCAGGTGAAGACAAAGTCACATTCTCAAACCTTTAGATAGTGAAGCAAAGGCCTGGAGAGGATCCTGTTTAGTTCATCAAAAGATTTGAGGATGTCCCTTTAGATTGTTATAGAGACCATGAAGAAAAGAAGCTTATGGGGACCTGCATATCCAATATGCTCTTTGATTACAAGCTTAATTTAGAGAATCTGTGTATAACTTAGTTTGCTGATTTGTTGCAAAGAACCAGGAGGATAGCCTTGACCATAAAGACAAAAATAGTACCAATCTCTTAGGCCATGACAGCTTCAGTAGAACAAAAAAGGAGGAGACCGGAGGGAAAGATGACCGAGGAACAAGTAGTGATCCTATGTACCACAAAAGAGCTAAACCATGTCCTAGATAAATGGATAGGAGATGGGATTGTTAGACCATATCCCGTGTCCAGGCCACCAATAGAGGAAGAAAGAAAGAACCCATTGTTTTGTAAGATTCATAACTATTTTAAGCATGCCACTAAGGACTGTTAGACCCTTTAGACGTTCTTTCGCAAAAAGTTAAGAGAAAGGACTCTAGAGCTCACTTAACGAGAACCTAAACTACAGAGGAACCTCTTGCCCAATCACAAAGGGAAAAGAGTAGTGGCTGTAGTAATCCATGGAAGCCCAGCTGACTTAGAAGCAAAGGAATCAAAGGGATCCTTTCACCCAAACATTGTTAAGACTTTCTAGAGGAACCCCAAGTTCAAGTCCCTGTTCACCAACTAGGATTTGGACCAAAGGCAAGGAGGACCACGACGGAATCCCTCATGAGCATAGCCGCAAATATGAGAGTAGAGTGCTTTACAGCAAAATCTCATGCAAGTAGAGCTTTCTTGGAGACTACCAATGTAATAACTTTCACAGATAAGGATATAGAAGTTGAGTACTCAGACCATCGAAGGCCTTTTTATTTGACAGCCACCATAAATGGCATCCAGATCAGAAGAGCATTGGTAGACACAGAAGCTTTACTCAACCTCATTGCCTTGAGTACTTTGGAAGCTATAGGTACGTTTGGTAAGAGGATCTTGGGGGCTCTTGTGGAAATAAAAAGATTTGGAGGAGCTACAAAATACTTAATGGTACATGCAGTTGGCTATGAGAGTGGGTCCCATAATGGCTTTGACTCGATTTCATGTGATTAATTAAGAAGTTTCTTATCACATCTTGTTAGGACAACCGTGGCTTCACAAACATCGTTTAATCCCATCAACTTACCATCAGTGGGTGAAGGGAAGATTGAATGGAAGGCCCATAAGGATCTTTGGCACCCCTATCCCTTTTAGTAGGGGAGAAGTAAATTTTGTGGAGACTATGTTTTACGACGAGCTAGCCTCTGATGATAAATGTCCTGCACCAGGGACCCTAGGAGCTCCTCTTTTGGAAGAAGAAGAAGGAAGTAATACCCATGACTTGAGGGACCTCTTGGATAGAAAAAGGCAGAAGAAAGAAACCAGTTTGTGAGGATTTCCAGAGTGCATGGTTGTCCGAGAACCTGAGGGAGTGTTGATATATCGATTATGAAGGTACGCGAGACTTGAATGCACCTCGCAGAAGGGTCTGGAACCACCAAATTGTATAATGGCTCAAGAGGAGTTCCTAGAGGACGTGGAAAAGGAAGCATAAATCCTACCCAAAGAAGGGTTGAAAGAGGTAAACTTGGGGGTTGACCTAGGAAGTCCTAAGCCCATTTTTATTAGTAACTAACTGTCATCACAAGAAAAAGAGCAATTGGTGGAGCTATTGAAGAAATACGTGGACATATTTACATGAACTTATGAGATGCTTGGCTTGGATTCTAGATTGGTGGTCCATTCTCTTAATGTTGATCCAGGAACCAAACCAATAATTCAACCACCTAGGATCTTCCACACAAAATTATAAGCCTAGATCACTCAAGAGGTAAAGAAACTATTGGCAGTAGGGTTTATCAAGCCTATCCAGCATCCCCAATGGCTTTCTAATATAGTTCCCATAAAGAGGAAGAATGGTTAAATTAGGTGTTGTGTGGATTTTCGTAATTTGAACAAAGCATGTCCTAAAGACGAGTTCCCTTTGCCCAATATTGATCCCCTTGTAAATTCAGCTGTGAGGAGCATGTTTTCCTTTATGGATGGATATAGTGGATACAATCAGATACAAATGATAGCTAAGGATGTAGAGAAAACAGCATTCAGGACCCCAATTGAAAATTTCTATTGTACTATAGTGTCGTTTGGTCTTAAAAATGCAGGATCCATGTACCAGCGTACTATGACAGCCATGGAAGACTATGGATGATATTGAAGTAAAATCAAAAAGCAAGGAAGGACACTTTCAAGTATTTAAACAAGTCTTTGAATGATGTAGAATATACAAGAAACACATGAACCCACTGAAATGTGCCTTTGGAGTGTCCGTTGGGAAGTTCCTTGGTTTTCTAGTACATCATAGAGGAATAAGCGTGGACCCAACCAAGGCCACTACCATAACAACCATGAAGAGGCTAACCATAGTCAAGGAGCTCAAGAGCTTCTTGGGAAGAGTCTCCTATATTAGACAGCTTATACCAGGCTTAGCCTCAGTCACCAATGGATTATCTAAATTGTTGAAAAAGGAAGTTGAGTTCACATAAGGAGCTGAGCAGCAGGATGCCTTCCAGAAACTTCAACAGACTACAAACCATCTGTCTACCTTGCAAGCAACAGTACGTGGAAAGCCTCTGTTGTTGTATTTGGCATCTAGCTCCTAGGCAATTGGAGCACTGTTGGCTCAAGAAGACGACAAAGGAAATGAGCAACTCATCTATTATGTGAGCAAAGCCTTAAAAGATGCAGAGACAAGGTATCCCAAGATAGAGAGGACATGCTTGGTAGTCATCTATGCCTCTCAAAGATTGAAACGTTATTTCTCAGCCCATCATATCCTCTTGGTAATGAGATCTCATCCTATAAAAGCTCTCATTCATTAGCCTTTGCTGATTGGAAGAGTGGCCTAATGGTTGGTGTTGCTTTCTCAATATGATATAGGCCTAAGGACCCCCAAAGTTGTTAGGAGTCAAGCCATAGCAGACTTGCTGACACAGTTCCCAGGAGAAGAAGAATGCCCGTTGAGCGAGGAGATCTTAGGAGAAGTAGCAGTGGTGGAGCTCCTAGGCAAGAAGTGGACCATGAGGTTCGATGGATAAGCAACAGCAGCTTTGAATGGTATAGGGATTGTGCTAAGTTGTGAGGATGGGGGAACCATAACATTCTCCTTCAAGATTGAGTACCCTTACTTAAACAATGCTGCTGAGTATGAGGCAAATTTAACAGGGCTGGCCATAGCCCTTAGCATGGGAATCAAGCACATGAAAGTACTAGGAGATTCCAACCTTGTGGTTTCTCAAGTTAGGGGAGATTTTGCTCTAAGGGGGCCAAGCATAGCATCTTATCGTGCTTAGGCACAAAAAGTAGAAAGAAGGTTCCAAACTTTTAGTTTGGAGTATGCTCAAAGGAGTGAGAATCAGTTTGCTAATGCACTAGCCACCTAGGGATCCTAGGTCCCCTTCAAGAAAGAAAGCACACTGATAAGAGTCAGCAAACAGCAAAGTTCCATCACATAAACTTTCAAAAAGATGTTTCTAGAGGAGCCATATGAAGAAGATTGGAGGAGCTTGATAAAGGAGAAAGTAGAGAAGTTAGAGCATAAAGGAAGTGTCAAAGACCTAAAGGACTACACCATGACAGAAGGGGAACTATACAGGAGGTTGCCTGGGGGGATCCTGTCAAGATGTGTCAGTAAGTAGGAAGGAAAGAAGAAGCTGGAGGAACTCCATAGCAAGACTTGTGGAATCATAGAAAAGATCAGCCTATATCGAAGAATTCAGCGCATGGGATATTATTGGCCCAACATGAGCAAGGATGTTGCTGTAGTACAAGAGAAGTTTTTGGGTTAAGATAGCTTGACCCCAATTAATTAATTCAATTACCTAAGTTGATTAATTAGGTTAAATTACTTGCAAATTGTGGAGGCACCAACAAATCACTTATTAAATTAAATGCAGTGGAAATTAAATTGACATGGTGATTTGTTGACAAATGAGGAAAACCTCTCGCAAGGCAAAAACCCTATTGGGTGATTTTAAGGTCACCACTCCTAAGAATCCAATAATTAGCAATCAAGCAGTTACAAGTATAAGGAATCTTACAAACTACCCTGGCCTATCCCGAAATACCAACCTACAGTTGAAGTTTGCTCTAATACCCAATTGGACTTGATGCACAAATCTCCAATTTATGACTAACCTTTTACACGGATCCCAGTACGTGACTAACTTCAGCAACTTTGAATGATGTTGTTGGCTGTAAAGTTCTTTACTTTATCAACAATGAAGATTGGGAAGCACTTGGTTACAAAACCCTATGGCGTACAAACGTAGTAGCTTCTCAAAGAGAAAATAAATCTCTAGGTCTTTGTATCCATATAAAACGGCTCTTAAAATAAGCCTTATATATGTTTAGGGTTGTGAGAAAAGAAACCCTAAACAAATACATAAGATTGGGTCAAATTTCAGATCTGGAAAACTAAAAATCATAATTCTCGATAGATTGAGCTGCTATCGAGCTATCTATCGAGCTTCACATTAAGTTTCGATAGCAAGCATCTGTCGAGCTATTTGTCGAGACTTAATGAACAGCTTTTCTTTACTTATTTCTTGGACTAATCTTCATGTCTTTTAATACAATCACTTGATTTTCTTGAATAACATATTTTTTGATGTATTAAACTCATCTTATATCTACCCAATTATAAGTAAAGTGTATTTTGTCAAAGGACTAGCTAATTACATAAAATATAACCTTAACAATCTCCCCCTTTGGCAATCCGTGACAAAACCACAAGCATAATTATGAGAGAAGTATAAAACAACAATCTTCATAACTATTACATTAAAAGTACATAAGTCTAACTGTTAGGATATGTGCCCTTTAAGTCCTATTGTATGATGCTATGTATAACATTATGTATGAATTAATGTTGTAATTAATAAAGTTGTTTTATTATTATCTAAAATAATAGTAACATTAATATTTGGACATTATCATATAGTTCATGAGATGCATAGTATGTGATTTAGTCACAGAAGATATAAATCACAAATTCTTTGTAAACTCAAAATTTTAGTTCGTAGTTAGTAATGAAATTGGGCATTTCATCTGCGAAGACTATAACATATCAACTAAGATTTGTCATGATCATGGAAGTGGAGACTTCTAGTTGATATGTTTTAAGAGTTAAGACATATTGAACTGGACCGCTGTGAGATTTATTATTCTTCTAATGACTGTCAAATGAATAATAAATCTCACGACTCCTATTTACATGAACTCTTAATCCTGAGAGAATAATTGACCTGATTATGAAGTGTAGGTTGCTTTGATATATTAGGAGTGAGATCTAAAGTTACAATCAAAACCTTAGTATGTTGGGCAGCCACATTTAGTGTTGATGGAACATATATTCTCAAGATGGAATTCATAATCTCTTAACGAAGATATAAAATATTCCCTTGACATAAGTTTAATGGGTTTGGTTATTCAGAATGTTAGGCCTAACTACTTTAGTAAGGAGTTACTAAAGTATATATTTATAAAATTGGATTTCATAAATATATGATGAATACCTTATAGGATTAAACCGGGTACTCAAGGATTAAGATGTAGTAATCTTCAAAGTGGCAGTTTACATTCATGACTTTGTATTACTACGAATATTTTATGAAGGGGTTGCATGTATAATAAAGTCTTGGGATATAATTTATTAATAAAGCCTAGAGTGCAATTATATTTATATAGTGGTATTAAATAAATTTAATGGTAACTTTAGACTTGTCAAGAGTTGACAGAAAAGCCCAAGACCTATTGGAGCTAGAGTCTTATTTGTTCCATTTTGGTCCCACTCCAAGCTACATACTAAAGCCCAATTGGAATGGCCCAAAAGGCTAGCCCAATTAGATAATCAATTATAAGGAGAGAAACATACATAATTTCATATGAGAATCAAGTGGTGTGTATGTGAGTGTTAGCCACTCTCTTATTCTTTCATTGGAAATTGATTGAAAGACCACACTTCTTGGGCACAAGTGGAATTGGAATGAAAATTAAAAGTGTTCCCAAGTACTTCTAATCTTTGGTTTTGAATTTCACTGTACCAAGGTACGCTTACTTGTTCTTGAGTTCTAAAATTTGCATAGCACATGTTATCAATTGCGAATGAAGTAGATCCGTTAATTTTTTCCGTTACGTAGGTTTTGTATGAGACACAAACAATGTTTTTCCAACATTAACAACTACAATGAGCTTTTGAAAAACTTTGCAAAAATAGAGATCATGGCATGATAGACTTGCAACTTGTCTTATCTAAAACACTTAAACAAGATTCATCAAGGCATCAAGTGTGAAACATGGACAAGTTGTATAAAAGAAAAAACATGTGTATAAAGAGAGAAAAGAAACAACACATGTGAGACAAAGGTTACAAAATATACATCATCATCATATATATATATATATATATCAAAAGAATACAATGTATGTAAAAGTGGTCACAAGACCATGGTACATGTAATGAGAAAGATACATCAAAACCTCACTATATCTCTCAAAATACTCTCCCCCTAACTAGTCTATTTCTATGCTAGCTTTCCCCTAACAACAAAACTACTCTCATATACAAAACTACTCCCCCTTTTTGTCACAAGTGATAAAGGGTGAATCACTGAGAAGCAGTCCTCTCATCATCATACCCAGAGCCAAAAGCATCATCATCATTGTCATCTCCACCATCCGAAGAAGAATCCTCAGTAGGCTCGGGAGAAGGTGAAGGAGCAAAGCTACCAAGACGAGACTATCAGTGAGCTATGCGATTGATCCTGTGTTCATTTGACACATCTCATCAAAAATATGGTTAAAAATACTACCAAAATCAGCACGCATGTGCTGAAGCTAGTCCATAATGGCGGCAAAGGATACCTCTACTCCTAAAGAAGAAATAGAGTAGAAGATGAAGACAGACGGGGGGTAGGGGCAGCATCATCCTTCACACATGGCCACTTGGTCGCTAGCTGTGCGTCGCTCCTCCTAATAGATTCCTTACTAATAGCACCCATGGTGTAAAAGAGAGGGGGAATGGTGACATGCAAGTGTGTGAGAATGCATGTGATAGCTAAAGGGAAGATGAACTTATTACGTGTAGCAGTGTCTCGATAGATATCTATCATAGATACTATCATATATGAAGGAAAATCTATAGAAAAATCTTCCAGAAGAGAAAGAAGGAAATGAGCACGAGGCTCAGCGATGGTGTTATAGTGTGACCGTGGTGTAAGAATAAAGGTCATCACCTTATTAAGGATCCTTAGACCCTTAGCAAACTTAGCTGTGGAGAAATTAAGAGTGTCTCCCCGCACTATGGCCTTTTCACAGAAGAGTAAGAACAATTCGTCACAAGGTATGTTACGTAGACGAGGGTGACTAGGATAGTCTGGATAAGCTACCATAGGGACATGTAGTACCTCAGAAATAAAATCTGGAGTAACTATGATACATATTCCTCTAAATACTGTAGTAAACTGAGGAACAAAGGTATCGATGGCATGTATGTTGGAGTAGAACTCTTGTATGAACACACCAGGACAACTCATGGGTTTCTCACAAAGAGATTCCTAACCTCGAGAGCTAAATGCACCGGGAAGAGGAGTGTCTGAAAAATCAATCTGAATGACCTAGCATTCTGAATGAATTTCCCGTTCATGAAAGTTCTTAACAAAATCCTTTTAGGAATCTGCATCACAGAACCGGACTCTATTAGCAACAGCAGCAGGAGGAGGAGGAGGAGAAGAAGAAGAAGAAGAAGAAGAAGAACCACGACGAGTGATTGGGTTCTTGGATGGAATAGACTTTTTAGGTGCCATAAGAAGGTAACGAAACCGAGAGAGAAGGAAAGAAACAGAGAAACACAGCAGAAAATAAGGCACATGAAAAAAAGAAAAGAATGAAGTACAATGCATGATGATGCATAAGCATGTTATGTGCAAAAGAAATTGCATCATGGGCAAAAAAACCCAATCCAAACTACAACACTCACATTGGTTAATCAAGCACACAACCTATAATGCATGAAAACATGATTATAATGCTAAAGAATGCAATGCATGAGCATGTGGGAACAAATCATCAACACCTAACCCAAAAATTTCACAAAAAAAAAAACTCAAAAACCCAAAAATTTCCCAAAAGCTTGAAAACCTAGGTCTAAATGCATGAAAAGGATGAGAAAAGAGAAAAAGAAGGGATTTAGACCACTTACTAAAGGATTGAAGCTTGATAGAGGCTGAAAAAGGGATTGGAAGAAGGATTTTGGTGAAAAAGAAAGATTTGGATCGAGAGAGAAGAGAGAGGTATTGAGATAATTGGATTTGAAATGATTCAGGTTGAACCTCAGATATATATAGAAAATCCAGCTTGATAGATCGAGAATGTATCGAAAACAAAATCTTGATAGATCGAGAGGTATCGAGGAGGCATCGACGACAAAAAGATCTCGATAGATCGAGGATGTATCGAGTATTTATCAAGCAGACATAGACTCCAAAGAATTGGCTCGATGGATTAAGCTATCTATCGAGAGGTATCAAAAACAAACCCAGAAATCTCAATAGAAAAGGCATGTATCAAGGTGCTATCGAGCTTCTATCGAGGAGGTATCGAGCATCTATCGAGAAGCCTAAACCAAGGTTTTTCAAAGAGGAGAAACAACACATGATGAATGCAATCAAGATAGACACCATAACAAGTAACCAAGAAGCATGTTAAGCACTTAAACACATTAACAACTCTAGATGCAAAACATTCCTAGATCAAAAACACACTAAATAAGTCTAACCAATTTTATTTAAAAAACAAGTTTAGACAGTTTAGAGAGCATATATTATCACATGTATTCCTTGTGATGGCCAAAACACATTGTATTTGTACCATAGTATCAAGAGTAGCAAAGAGTATGCATTCTGTGTGTGAAACTTTTGCAAGAGAGCATAAGTAAATCATTATATGAAGAGTAATGATATAAGAAGATCGTATACATCCACACACAATCATAATTGTTTGATGGGGACTATCACCTTTAAGGTACATCATAAAACTCTCACATCTCCTAAAAACACACTTGCAACCATATTTGAAAGCATTTTGATTCTTTTTGCTTTACATATTCTTTGCATATTTTTCCTTTTAAACATAAAGTGACATAACATGCATGGGTAAATTAGGGAGAAAAGAATTACCCAATTATGAAAGCCAAACATCTTGTTTTTGTTATGCAAGTGTTATACCTTACTGAGCACGGCTTTTATGAATTGTACACAGATGTTGTATGATTGACGAGTTTTAGTGGTGAGATGGTTATTTATGCCTTTTTCTTCAGATTTTTTTAGTCCTTCCTGTCAAAAAGGGTGATTAAGATATGAATGATAAAAGATCAACCAAATCATACAAACCACATAAATGAGCCCTAAAGCTTAAATTGCTTAGTTGTGCATGAAGATGCTCATCTAAGCTACAAGTGATACGAAGTTGAGAAATTTTGTTTCAAAGGCCATCCAAAGGTACACACGTACCAGTATGCACAAACACACATTGTTTTTGTATTTTTCAAAAATTCATTTTTTTTATTAAAAAAAAAAACTTAAAAGCAAAGCATAAAAACAAACAAACAAACAAACAAAGCGTTAAAAACTAGACTGACTCAAACCACAACACCAACCATGCATGAGATCAAGAAAGTGAAGGAATTACTTGAAATCTTTTTCCTTCCAAATGGGAGACCTGGATGGAGAATCTTTCTTTTGCATGAACTTTTGTTCAAATGGATAAGAAGGAGAGTTGAATCCATTGAAATTAGAAAGTATCATGACAGCCTTAAGAAGTTCTCCAAGAGCAGCTAAAGAAAGTTGAAGTTGATTTTGGCTCTCAAAAGATGACACACTATTGCTTTGTTGAGTGGCTAACCACTTATAGCAATTTGGACAAGTGTGCCTAGATGCTCCACAGTAAGGGCAGAAGTGAGGCTTCTTTGGTTGAGACTTCTTGTTGGTGGAGTGATGATTATTCTTCTTAGTCTCTTTCTTACCAACCTTAGGGGGTACTCCTAGAATGGATTTTCCCTTATCATTTTTATCCTCGCTCACATTTTCAGTCTTAGGTTCAGTTACCTCACAGTTATCATTATTAGCAAGGGGAATAAAGATGACTCTATTTAAAGCATTAGAAGAGGTACTGCAAAAAGAGAGAGAATGATCATACCCGAGACCTGTTTTGTCAGATGCAAACTTCTGGAAGTTGAGCATTTCATCCTATTTGGCACTTGAAGTCCTTTCCAATTGTGCTCTTTCCTAAAACAGTTTGGCATCCAGTTTTTTGGTCTTTTCAGCAAGAAAATTGTTTTCAAACCTTAGTGTTTCGATGGTTTGATTAGCCTCATCAACCTTTGTGGAGAGTTCTTCTCGTTTCAACTCCACTTCACTAACCTGTAAAGCTTACCTATAAAGATTTCTCGTAGCTAACCTGTAAAGCTTCTCATGCTTCTCGGAGACCTTGTACAACTTAGAAAAGGTAGTGTGGATGTCATCTTGTTCATCCATCTTCTCAAAATTTGATTCCATTAGCTCTTCTTCCTCATCAATCAGTTCTACTGCTTCTTTAGGGGATTCAACGATAGCTATGAAAGCACTATCCCTTCTTGATTAATATCAGCAAAATCTACTTCTAGTTTTGTATTACTTAAAATGGCAGCAAGGCTTTGCTCTTGCCAATGGATTTGGTATGTGGGACATTCTTGCTTCATGTGTCCAAATCCTTGACATCCGTAGCACTTTGGCCCAGCTGGAACATTGTTGCTTTGACAAGCATCCTTGAATCCTCTCTTGCCTTTGTCTTGGGACTTGAACTGAGAGCATCTAGACTGTTTGCAATCATTGTCACTTATTTTGATGTTCACATTCTTGATGAACTTCTTGAATTTTCTGGTGATATATGATTTGAACTTAATATCCTTATCTTTAGATGACTCATTGTTATCATTATTCTTAACCTTCAAAGCCATGCTCTTGCTTTTGCTACCCTTGCCAACCCTTGCTAAACCTAGTTCATAGGTTTGCAAATTCCTAATCAGTTCTGTCAAAGGAATAGAGTCAAGATCATTTGATTATTCTATGGCAGTGATCTTGGCATGGAATCTTTTCGAAAGAGAACTGAGAGTCTTTCTGACAATCTTGGGCTCTAGAATTTATTCTCCAAGATTGAAGGCTGAATTCACTATGTCCTCGAGCTTGGCATAGAATTCATTGAATGACTCATCCTCATCCTCATCCATCTTTATTTCCTTAAAGCTAGTAGTGAGCCTTTGGAACTTGGAGTTTTTAATAGCTTTTGTGCCCTTGTAGTTATTCTAAAGAATAGTCCATGCTTCCTTTGCATTGTTAGTGGAAGAGATCTTCTTTAATTCTTCATTGGTCACAGCGCTAAACAGAGCATTTAGTGCTCTACCGTTAAAATTTGCAGCTTTGATCTTAGTATCATCCCACGATGCTAGTGGCTCTTCAGGTTTCTTTTAACCTGCTTCAACTGCAAGCCATACTTTTTCATCTAAAGACTACAAAAAGGCTCTTATGCATACTTTCTAGTATGCATAGTTAGTACCATCAAATGAAGGAGGAATAATTAGGGATTTCCCATGATCCAAAACAATAGGGGTCAATGGATCACACAGCAACGATTAAAACCTAATCAGAGTATGCCCGCTCTAATACCACGTGTTGGGTTAAGATAGCTTGACTCCGGTTAATTAATTCAATTACCCAAGTTGATTAATTAGGTTAAATTACATGCAAATTGTGGAGGCACCAAAAAATCACCAAATAAACTAAATGTAGTAGAAATTAAATTGACACGGTGATTTGTTGACAAATGGGAAAAACCTCTCGCAAGGCAAAAACCCTACCAGGTGATTTTAAGGTCACCACTCCCAAGAATCCACTAATCAACAATCAAGCAGTTACAAGAATAAAGAATCTTACCACTACCCTGGCCTATCCCAAAATATCAACTTATAGTTGAACCTTCGTTTCAATACCCAATTGAACTTGATCTTGTAGTGGCCTTCTTTCACTTGATGCACAAATCTCAAATCTGTGACTAACCCTTCACACGGATGCTAGTATGTGACTAACTATAGCAACTTGAATGATGTTGTTGGCGACAAAGTTCTTCACTACATCAATAATAAAGATCAAGAAGCACTTGGTTACCAAAACCTATGGTGTACAAACGTAATAGCTTCTCACAAAGAAAATAAATCTCTAGGTCTTTGTATCCGTGTGAGATGGCTCTTAAAATAAGCCTTATATATGTCTAGGGTTGTGAGAAAAGAAACCCTAAACAAACACAAGAGCTTTGGCCAAATTTTAAACCTGGAAATTTTGAAATTGTAATTCTTGATAGATCAAGCTGGTGTCAAGCCATCTATCAACTTCACATTAAGTCCCGATAGCAGGCATCTGTCGAGCTATCTGTCGAGACTTAATAAATTGCTTTTCTTTACTTGTTTCTTGGACCAATCTTCATGTCTTTTAATACGAACACTTAATATGCTTTAACAACATATTTCTTGATGTATTAAACCCATCTTAGATCTACCAAATTATAAGTAAAGTGCATTTTGTCAAAGGATTAGCCAATAACATAAAATATGACCCTAACACATGATATAATAACAAGAATAGACTTCAATAATATGTAAATAGTACGTAAGTAGTACTTTTTTTTTTTTTGGATATCAAAATAATATTATTTAAAACGTAATGGGTGTACAAGAGATTATACCAATAGGGATACATCATATTTAAAATATATTTCTTATTTTCCAATTTTATTTAAGTAAAATTTATGCATATGCACAGTCCTAGATTGAATAGTTATGATTAATTTGTACTCAGTTATCTTTTACCAATGAAAAAAAAAAACAAAAAAAAAACAAAACCAAAAATGTAAATATTTTTCATTTTGAATGAAAATTTTTTAATTTAGGTTCTTAAAAAAGTAGTAGTTTTATTTTTATTATTTGATAGTTAATATTAGGAGGATTTGAACCGTGATTCTCTTAATAAATGACAGCATGTTATGTCATTGAGCTACAAAATAATTGATAAAGGACAATAGTCAATGCAACAAACCATTTTGGTACTTGAAATCTATTAGGACATATGTGATCAATGTTAGGAACATATGTCACTATTTTATGTAATTGGTTAATCCTTTGACAAAACGTACTTTACTTGTAATTGGGTAGATCTGGATGTGTTTAATACTTCAAGAAACTTTGTTTCAAGTTCAAGTGTTAAAGCCATGCAAGTCTGTCCAAGAATCAAGTCAGAAAGTTCTGTTCATTAAAGCTCGACAGCTAGCATCTATCGAGATTTAAAGAGAGCTGTTTCAGCCTGAGGCTCTACAACTTCTCGATAGATAGGGTATCTGTCGAGGTTTAGGAAGTTCAGTTTTTCATGACTGTTTTTCATCCAATCCATGAGTATGTGTTTCGGCTTTCTTTTCTCACAACCCTAAACATATTTAAGGATTATTTTAAGGGCCGTCAAGGCTTACACAAGTTGCACGAGTGTGAAGAAAAGTCTTGTTGATGCAAATTGTGACCGGAGATAGAATTTGCCCTAGTTCTTCTTTCTCTTGAAAAAGCTGCTGTGTTTGTACACCGTAGGGTTTTGTGACAAAGAAACTTCATGATCTTCATCATCTGGATGAATTGAAGAACTTTGCAGCCAATATCCTTCTTAAGTTGGTGATCAAGTCGCGTACTGGGATCCGCACAATTGGTTAGTCACGTACTGGGAGCTGTGCATTGAAAATGAGAGATTTTCACTACAAAACAAGTCCAATTGGGTATTGGGGTGAGGGTTCAACTGTAGGTTGGTATAAGGTACTGGGATTCCTTTACTTGTAATTGCTTATTTTGATAATAGTGGATTCTCGAGAGTGGTGACCTTAAAATCACCTGGTAGGGTTTTTGCCGTGTAGGTTTTCTCCATTCGTAAACAAATCACTATGTCAATTTAATTTCTGCTGCATACTTAGTTATTTGGTGATTTGTTTGTGCTACCACACGCTTTGCATGTTAATTTGATTTATTAATAAACTTGGCTAATTAATCAATTAATTCATCATAAAGGGTCAATATATTTTTGGCCTATCAAATGGTATTAGAGCAGGCACACTCTAATTAGGGTTAATCTTTGTTGTGTGATCCATTGACCCCTATTTGTCATGGATAGAGGACAGTCTCTTATTATACCTCCTTTATTTGATGACACTAACTATGCATACTGGAAAGTATGCATGAAAGCTTTCTTGCAAACTTTAGATGAGAAAGTGTGGCAAGCTATAGAGATAGGTCGGACCAAGCCTACAAAAACGATGGCCAACTGGGATGATGCTAAGATCAAGGTGGCTAACTTCAACAGCAGGCCATTGAATGCTCTATTCAGTGTAGTCACTAATGAGGAGTTTAAGAAGATATCCTCCATTGAAACTGCAAAGGAAGCATGGACCATTCTCCAGAAAACCTATAAAGGAACCAAGGCTGTTAAGGACTCAAAACTTCAGAGGCTCACTACCAGCTTTGAAGAGATCAAGATGGAGAAGGATGAGTCATTTGATGAGTTATATGCCAAGCTCAAGGACATAATAAACTCAACATTTAATCTTAGGGAAACCATTCTTGAACCCAAGATTGTGAGAAAGGTGCTCAGATCTCTGCCCGAAAGATTCCATGCCAAGATCATCGTAATTGAGGAATCAAAGGATATTGACAAAATCCTTTGACAGAGTTAATTAGCAATCTACAGACCTATGAGTTAGGTTTGACAAGGATTGGGAAATCGAGTAAGAGCAAGATCATGGCATTAAAGGCCAAAAGTAGTGATACTGATGAGTCTTCTGATGATGAAGATTCTAAGATGAAGTCCTACATCACCAGGCAATTCAAGAAATTCATGAAGAATGCAAATGCAAAGGGCTTCGACAAGGACCGTAGGTAATCTAGTTCCTCTCAGTTCAAGAGCCAAGACAAGGGGAAGAAGGATGCTAGGGATGGCGTCAGTACACTGTTCCCTCAGGACCAAAATGCTTTAGGTGCCAAGGTTTTAGTCATATGAAACAAGAGTGCCCTACATATCTCAAGACCATTAGGAAGAGCAAGGCACTTGCAGCTATGTTGAGTGACACTGAGTCGAAGGATGACTCCGATAATGAGGATGTTGGAATCCTAAATTTCTTCACTGCCACTGTAAATCCTATTGAAGGGATTGTTGAAGATGTGGATGAAGAAGAGGAATTAGTGGAGTCGAAGTTTGAGAAGATGGATGAACAAGATGACATCCACACAGCCTATGCAAAGTTATACAAGGTCTCAGAAAAGCATGAGAAGTTGTATAGGTTGACCACCAATAAGCTTAGCAATGTGGAGCTTGAACGAGAAGAACTCTCCACAAAGTTTGATGAAGCCAATCAAACTATTGGAACACTGAGGTTTGAAAACAATTTCACGGCTGAGAGGACCAAGAAGCTTGAAGAGGAGCTGTTCCAAGTCAGAGCGTAGTTGGAGAGGACTTCAAGTGCAAAGCTTGATGAGATGCTCAGTCTTCAGAAATCTGCTTCTGATTGAACCGATTTAGGGTATGATTTCTCTTCTCCTAGTATTGCTTCTACTAGTGTTACTGTTTTTGTTCCTCCTGCTAATAATGTTGAAACTGAGAATAATGAAGTTAAAAATGAATTAGCTAGTGAGAACATAGATAAGGGTAAGTCTATCTTAGGAGCACCCACTAAACTTGCTAAGAATGAGACTAAAAACCCTAAGGCTAAGAAGGGAAACTCTCAAAAGCCAAAACAAAAAAAGCAGCATTTCTGTCATCACTGCGGCACAGCTGGACATACTCGACGTAATTGCTACAAGTGGCTAGCCACTCAAAAGAGCAACAACATGATCGCGTCGGGAGATCAAAATTAGGTTACATCCTCTCTTGCTCCTCTTGGATATCTTCTCAAAGCCCTCATGTTCCTTTCAAACTTAAACGGTTTTAACTCTTCCCCCTCACCGCCAAATAAAGGGTTTGCTAGACGGAAAGGTTCTTCCAAGGTGTGGAAGGAAAACGGCTCCAAGTGATTCTGTCACTTGTTACCTCTCTATCCCTTTCTTGTTATTATTATTATTATTATTATTATTATTATTATTATTATTATTATTATTATTATTATTTGCATTACTTGTGTGTTTTGCTTTATTATTTTGAGTTAGTATAGTTTTATGCATTGCTTTGTTTAATTTGTTTTTATTTGTTTTCTTTTTAGTTTTGGTTTATTTTGTTTTTCATATAAAAATTTAAAAAAAAATTGAAAAATTGAAAAATACTAAAATAGTTTGGGTTTCTATATTTTGGTACTTGTGTACCTTGGATGGCCATTGAAACAAAGTTTTCTAAACTTTGTATCTCTTGTAGCTTAGATGAGCATCTTTATGCACAACTAAGCAAGTGAGTTTTGTGGCTCTTGTTTGTGATGAGTAAGATTAAGTAATCTCTTGTACTTAACACTTGTATCACTCTTTTTGAAGGGAAAGACTAGAAAATCCTAAGAGAAAGGCATAAATAACCATCTCACCATTATTGCCCACAAATCATGAAATGACATTTGTATGCTTCGGCATAGCAAAAGTGCAATGTCAAATGCTTAACATCACTTGGTATTTATTTTCTCTCTCTTATATGCCCATGCATGATTTGCTTAAATATATATATATATATATATATATGCAAAGAAAAATAAAAAGTAAAATATATATATATATATATATATATATGCTTTATATAAGATTGCAAGAGTGTATTCAAGGAGATGTGGGAGTTATAAGATGTACCTCGAAGGTGATAGTTCCCATAAAACAGTTATGATTATGTGTGAGTTAAAGTGATTTTCTCATTTCTCAGATTGTCATAACATGTATACACTTATGCAATCTTGCGATATTTTCACACATAACACACAATATTCTTTACTACTCTTGATATATGTGCAGGTACAATGTGATTTGGCAATCACAAGGAATACTTGTGTCTATGTATGCTCACTAAACTGTCTTAACTTGTTTTTAAAATATAAAATTGGTTAGATTTTTTTAGTGTGTGTGTGTGTGTTTTGGGATCATTGTGCTTAACATTCTTTTGGCGAGAGATGATTTTGAGAGTTCAAAATGTTGTTTGGATCCTTGGTTGAGTTGCATGTTTGATTGCATTCATGTCTGTGTTTTTCTCCTCTTGAAAAATAGTTTTAAAAGCAATCTCGACAGTTCCTCGACGCCTGGCTTATCCATCAAGCTCTTTAGCTTCTTTTTATCGCAATCTCAACACCTCTCGATAGCTAGGTCGATTGATCAAGAAACTTTATGTCCTCTTGATAGCTCCTCAACAAATCCTCAATCCATCGAGCTTCTTTTTGCCTTAGACACCTTCTTGATAGCTGCATCTAAACCCCTTAAAGCTGACACCTCTCAACATCTCCCGATCGGTCAAGAATTACTAAGCTTGTATATAATGGGTTCTCGCGATCTCAAACTCATTTCACTCGATCTCTCTTGACTCTTCACCTCCCTAAACATCTCTCACTCACTCCAAACCTCTTCCTCAAGGATTTTTCGTCCTTAATCAAGTTTTTATTCACTTGGTAAGTGTCCTAATCCTTCTTTTTCATGCATTGCATCTTTTATGACCTAACTTTAGGGGTTGATGTAAAATTTGGGGTTTTTCAAAATCAAAGAGGTTTTTGAAAAATTTTTGGGATGGGTTTTGTGTTTTTGATCTTAAAACTTCATGCATTGCATCTCATTTGCATTATAACACTGTTTCATGCATTCTTAGATGTGTGTTTACTTTGTTGCACACTTGTGTACTGGTAGGATTGGATTGGGCTGAGCCCATGATGTTACCTTTGCATGTCACATGTTCATGCATTCCCATGCATACGTACTTTCTATTCAATATATTTTGATATATTTTTGCTGCTTGGGAATTTTTTGATTGTCTCTTTCTCCCTCTCTCTCTCCTGTTTGCATTAGTCTGCTTCTGTGGCACTCAAACGCAAATCTACTCCGTCTCGGAACCCTCTTCGTTCCAGGGCATCCACTTCATCTGATCCTACTCCTTCTTCTGTTCGGTTCCATGATGAGTAGTCCTGAAAGGACTTCTCGGAGAAATTTTCTCGACGAGGTGTTCATTCGGAACGCCAAGTCATTTTGTCAAACTTCTCTGACACTGACCTACCCACTGTCATCTACAGTAGGGATTGGGAGTCACTGTGTGACGTCCCGATCACTTATCCATCCGTGTTGATCTAGGAGTTTTACTTCAACATGCATGAATTTGATTATTCAGTACCTCTTTTTGCTACTCGTGTTCAAGGTACGCACATTGTGGTCACACTAGATATTGTATCCGATGTGCTCCGTGTCTCGAGGGTAGAGTATCCTGACTACCCCAGTTGTGAGTGTCTGAGAACTGTGTCCAAAGATAAGCTTATGTCCACTTTTTGTGAGAGTCCCTCTGATTGGGGCGAGCATCAGTTTACTCCATGTTCGACCTTTGCTAAAGGTCCTAGATTCATGAACATGGTGATGACTTTTGTTTTACATCCTCTTTCTCACTATAACTCTATCACCGAGCCCCGTGCTCGATTTTTTCTTTCTCTTTTAGAGCATCTCACTATAGATTTTCCCTCTCATTTTATTCTTTCTATCATAGATGTTTATAGGGATACAACGACCAGTGATAAGCTCATCTTCCTTTCTACTATCCCAAGACTTTTACGCCATTTTTCTGTTCCCTTTCCTACTTCCAACCATCTCTCCATTATGAATGCCATAGATGCTGCTACTGTTAAATAGAGTGAGGCGCAACTATATTCGAGGCGGTCCGGTACGGCAACTCCTTCTACTCCTTCAGCTCCATCCACCTCTGCTCCTTCTTCTTCTACGGGTGGTGTGACTCTGGATGCGATCATCACACAGCTTCAATGCAAGGATGCTCGCCTTGACACTCTCACTGATGAGTTATGTTAGGTGAACACCTGTGTCGGCCGTATTGCCAGATGGTAGGCTTGCCTTGGTGGCTTCGTAGAGTCTCCCTCTCCTCCTCCCGAGGCATCTGATATCAACAAGGCATCCGAGGACGATGACGACTCCGAGACAATGAGGATGATGAGGATAGAGATGCTAGCTCACCCAGCGATGACGAGATGTCTACTTGATACTCTTACCCTTTGTCACTCTTGACAAAAAGTGAGATTAGTTTTGGATATGAGAGTAGTCATACTCATAGGGGGAGGGTTAGTATAAGAGTTTTTTTTTTTTGGGGAGTGTTGATATTGAGGGATGTAGTGAGGTTTTTATGTATCTTTTATCTTTTCTTTCTCTTTTAGATACATTATTCTTGTATGTTGGTCTTGTGACCATTTTGACATACATTGTAGTTATATTTGCTTTATATATTGATTTATGTTTTTCACCTACCCCTTACATGTGTTGTTTCTTTTCTATCTTTATACACATGCTTCTTATTAATTGTATGCAATCTATTATTTCTGTTTCATTATAAGATGCCTTGATGAGTTTTGTTTAAGGTATTTTAGAAATACAGGTTGTCAAAGTTTACTTGCCATAAACTCTCATCTTGCAAAGTTTTTAAGAGTTTATGTTAGGATAGATTTTATTGTATTTAACAAGTGAATATGAATTAAGTGATTTATGACGTCTCTCATATCTCATTTGTTTGTTGTGGTTTTGTTATGTATTGCCAAAGGGGGAGATTGTTAGGACATATGTGATCAATGTTAGGAACATATGTCACTATTTTATGTAATTGGCTAATCCTTTGACAAGACGCACTTTATTTGTAATTGGGTAGATCTAGGATGTTTTTAATGCTTCAAGAAACCTTGTTTTAAGTTCAAGTGTCAAAGCCATGCAAGTCTGTCCAAGAATCAAGTCAGAAAGTGTTCATTAAAACTCAACAGCTAGCATCTATCGAGATTTAAAGAGAGCTGTTTCAGCTCGAGGCGATAGCTTCTCGACAGATAGGTATCTGTCGAGGTTTATGACGTTCAATTTTCCAAAACTGTTTTTCATCCAATCCATGAGTATGTGTTTAGGCTTTCTTTTCTCACAACCCTAAACATATATAAGGATTATTTCAAGGGTCATCAAGGCTTACACAAGTTGCACGAGTGTGAAGAAAAGTCTTGTTGATGCAAATTGTGACTGAAGATAGAATTTGCCCTAGTTCTTCTTTCTCTTGAAGAAGCTGCTGTGTTTGTACACCGTAGGGTTTTGTGACAAAGCAACTTCATGATCTTCATCGTCTGGATGAACTGAAGAACTTTGCAGCCAATATCCTTCTTAAGTTGGTGATCAAGTCACGTATTAGGATCCGCGCAATTAGTTAGTCACATACTGGGAGCCATACATTGAAAATGAGAGATTGTCATTACAAAACAAGTCCAATTGGGTATTGGGGTAAGGGTTCAATTGTAGGTTGGTATAAGATACTAGGATTCTTTTACTTGTAACCGCTTGTTGTGATAATAGTGGATTCTCAGGAGTGGTGACCTTAAAATCACCTGGTGGGATTTTTGCCGTGTAGGTTTTCCCCATTCATAAACAAATCACCGTGTCAATTTAATTTCCGCTGCATACTTATTTATTTGGTGATTAGTTTGTGCTACCACACGCTTTGCATGTTAATTTTATTAATTAATAAACTTAGCTAATTAATCAATTAATTCATCACAAGGGGTCAATACATTTTTGGCCAATCAAAATAATTTAATTTCATTGTCAATCATTTGTTAGAATATACAGATTAATCATCCGAAATTGTTTCATTATAGTAAGAAAATTAAGTAAGTTTACTAAAATATTTATGTAACTTGTTTTTATTTCCAACCTTAATGGTATAATCAACTTCAATAATAAGTGTTATATTTATAAAAATAAAAGTGATTAAAATTTAGTTGCTACAGAAATCTATATTAAAAATATACAATATTTAGAGACACAAATTTGAATATATGGCATCCGTTTTATGAGTTTTACATCTTATAGTTGTTGAAGAGTATGAGAGCAAGTTAATTTCGCATTAAAAATATGCATGCAGATGAATTGAATATTACCGTATCATGAACACAAGCATGTATTTGGTGAAGAATAAAAAAAAAAATTACAAAGAGTTTAATAACAACTTTTGTTTTATTCCAAAATATCCTAGCTATAGTAACAGAACAAATACTATCTACAACAACACTCCAGATCATAGCAGCTTTTAGTAAAAGGTTGAACTCAAACAAATCTAAAAATTACTATCCAACATTCCACAATTTCATTTAAATAAAGAAAAAGGGAACATGATAGACTCAAGTAAATGAAATTCTACATAGAATAGAACTCCTATAACCTATTTGCAAATAGTATTTCCTCATTCCGCCTTAGTTACAATAGCTTGGGAGGCATTTTATTATTGTTTGTTGGTACAAGCACGAGGATTCTGCTTGCCCAAAACGGTGGGCTTGACATTAACACAAGTGGAAGTAGCAGATCCTCCTGCTCCCTTGTATACGAGATCAATGTCAGCAACCACCACTTGTTGGCATGGTACACTGTTACTATAAATAAGCTTCACAGCTTCCTTTGTTGCAGAAGTGCCTCTAATTTTCTTGAAGCTAACATTGCTGATCTTAACTTTCGAGGGAGACTGAAAGCAAAACAAACAGACAAAAAGCCACACAAGAATTTGATATAAATATCTATAATTTGTTATTCCTTTTTTTAAGTTTTAACATCAAAATGAGTGTATATATTTGTGATGTTTATAATAACCTTGTTTGAGCATTGATTGTTTGGGCAATAGCCTTGATCAATGAGGATAGGATTGGCAACATTGTTCATGATAATATTCTCGAAATGCATATCAGAAGCACTCCCAGGAGGGCTAGAAGGCCATGTTTTGATTCTAACACCATTCTTTGTATTGCTAAGGGTGCCACCAATTACTCTGATTCCTGAAACTGGTTGTTCATTCTGGTACCTTCCAAGACTTCCAACGCTGATACCATGGCCAGGTCCACAAGTTACTTGGTTAGCAGTAACATCTTGGGTTCCATCACCAATGGAGATGCAATCGTCACCTGTTCCAATTTTGGCATTGGTGATGGTGATCTTAGATGAAAGTCCGATGTGGATTCCATCGGTGTTAGGGCTATCTCCCGGTGCAGTTATGGTAACATGTTGGATTTGCAAGTTCTTGCATCCCATAACGTTTATGTGGAAAAATTTGCTGTCCTTCGATTGAATGTCATGGACTATTGAATTTGTGACGTAATCGAACCTTATATTCTGTTCATGTTTACAAGTTAGATATATCAAAACACCAAATATGAACGCCATAGTTTCATTTAAATATTCTCCTAAAAATATTTTCATTTAAATATATTATAGTAAAATTACTATATTAAAAAAATTACAAATATATATCAATGAATGTGGTTGGTACTACTTTAACAATATTATATAATAAAAAAAAGTCTTTTTGGACCAAACAATTTGTCACAGCTTGATGTTATATGCGAGTAAGATTGGTGAACCATCGCTTTCACCTTTAACCACCACTTTTTCTCCATTACACACGGTTGCACAAGTGAGGGTCATGGCACACAAGTTGTGTCCATATTCTGTATTTGGACTTTCTCATATACGAATTTGGAATTCTCTTTTTTGGTGAGTTGTGACACCTCACTATATAAAGCTTACATCAAATTATTAATAATATGATAATATCCTCAACATCATTAAACGAATAAGTGCTTGAATTAGTATTTCGTGATGGTTAAATTTCTTAAAGTTGCAGTGTCTGTATATATCTACATAAATATAATGAAAATTTAAATGCAAATTGTTAAGATTGAAATCTTACGATAGGAAGTATTTTGCAGCTGTACTTTTTGGCACAATTATTTTGTTGCCATGCCGTTTGTCCTTTGCCATCAAAAACTCCACCACCTGACACAGTGAGACTGTTGATACGTTGAAAAGAAACCCAAAAGTCTTTACTGTTGAAGGAGGAAAGATCTGATGGGGCCTGTAGGGTGCCCTGAAGGTGAAACTCAATAGCACCTTTGCATGGACCTAATAAAGTCACTACACCTAGTTTGTATGTCCCTGCTGAAATCACAACTTTACTTCCTGCCACTACGCATGCAGCTTTCCAAGCTTTTGTCAAAGCTTGATAAACACGTTATGAAAATCAAAATCAGTATATTACAATCATTTTTCATGTTAATGTTTTAACATTTGGCCAAGACACCGAAGAGTTTTTAGTGTGAGCAGAGTTTGAACCCGAGTACTTTTATTTGACATTAAAAGACTTTACTAGTTAAGTTAACTAGAACCCACTTCTCATGTTAATTAGGTATAGTTAATTGTGCTACACATATTCATACCTGGGTGATATCAGCATTAAGGTGTCCTCCATATGATTTAACGTCAAAGACTTGCCCGGCACTGGTGGATGCCAACAACAATAGCAAGGAAATTGTTACAATGCTCAAATTCTTTCCCATTTTATTGTTCTTTATTTCTTGCTATTGCCAATTTGTTGTACGGTATGATGGTTTCCCTATTTGGTTTGAAGCTATTTATACTACAGTACTTGAGCTCATCACCATTAAAGCTATCCAACTAATAATAACTAATTTTATGCATGGTTGCTAAGAACTCTCCTGTTTACACTTCAACTTCTATACTATTATTAGCTTTCGCGCATCCTCCTTCACTAATTAAGTAATAGTTTATCGTTATAATCAAACCGTTGATGACCGGTTAAGATTAAATCAATTTCATTGACCATGGAAGGATAAATTATTAACAACTTTATGACTGAATTATGCGAATAACTCTAAAGGATTATAACATGTCTTTTATTTGGTTCATTATTCTATAAGATAAGATTATTACTACTATATATCACCCTAACTTCTTATCCTTAAATGGCAAACTCTTGGCCACCTGAAATCATTTATTTTCTCCTTGAAGTGAATTAAATACTTCTTGTCAGAGAGAGGGGAAAAACTCTAGAAAAATAATCACCTCTGAAAACTATCCAAAGTTAGTATAGGCAGCATGCCCGTCTATAGTGTAAAATAGAAAATAAAGAATATACTATATAGGAGAGGTTGAACTCACCTTCTCAATTATTATATTTATCATTATTGACGTAATTAGTTTATAGTTGTTTGTCAATTATTAAATACTAGCAGGTAACCAGGGCAATGCTCAAGAAAGTTAGACATAATCCTTTTTGTCTAAATAAGAAATCTGATAATTATGATAACCAACGAACATTTATTCTAATCATAATGCCAAGAATATTGTATCTTTGTTACCTTTTGAGTATTTTTAAATAAAATATTTAGGGTTTAAATTCGCTCTTCTCTATTACAACTATCAAATTACAAACAAACGAAATCAACAAATACTTTCAATGGTATTTCTTAGAATTTAGAAGTTTGAAATTGGAAACCTTTTTTGGTTATTAAAAGTAGACACTAAGAGACTGATGTTGTCTATCTATGAGTTTTTAGTATGTAGAATACAGAAGCTCCGCCGACTTACCCTCCTTAATTCTCCAACCATGAAACTTGTTCGCTTTCTCCCCCTAGACTATGACATATTACCACCATCAACCTCCACAAATTTGTGTTGTTTAATGACAAATTTGTGACAAAGAAATCAGGTTGTGAATAATTAAGAGAAAGAGAATGTAGAAATAATGAAATTCGTATGAAATTCAAATTTTGACCGGGCCTAAAAGTAGGGGCTTTAATTAACTAGCAGATGGAGTTGATGTTTTTGGCCTTAAAACTCATCAACCCAAAGGAGAGTGGGAATTCTCCTGTTTCATCAGGTTGTGAAACACGACACTTTTCTACTACTATTTTTGGTAGGTGAACTTCCACGCAACTTTTGAAGTTTTTAATACTAATACCAATTATCAACAATGACGAGCCATAAAATATATCATTGTTCATGTTCGAACCCACGATTATTCTTACTTTGGTTGAATATGACTTTGATGTTGGTTGAACTTCAACAAATAGGAATTTTGAACAATAGTATGTTTCACATCAAATGAGAGGAAAACATTTTTTTGTTTTGTTTTAATAATTGATAATATATGCCAATATTGATGTCAATGAGACTAACATTTAAGCTAGGTTACAAATTACATGTTAAGCTTCCTTCATCAAATCATCTGTTTTATTTATTATGATATGCAAACTTTTCATCACCTTCATATTTATTTTTCCCAATCACGCTGCTTCACATTCTCTTGATATTTTATTTAAAAAAAGTTGAATCCATCCTCATGTAACGTCCAAATCCAATTGGCTCGACCATAATCCAATTGATGATTGCGGTTTGCACTAAACACTTCAAAAGCAACGTTGAAGTTCTCGTACCAAAAATAGCTGTTGAAAAGTGTAGTTTCTAATATTTTGATGTAAAAGAGAATTTACACACTCTTTTGGGCTAAAGAGTTTTAAGTCCAAAAAAATCATCTCCATATTTATAATGGTAGTTGTTCTTTAGGTTGTTAATGATTTGTACATAGTGCTTTCTGAACTCCTGAGGTGTCAATGTGTAAACTAGATTGAATATGAGTGATTGAACAAGTAATTTAATTGACATGTTATAGGAGAGATTGAGCATTCAATATACTCTAAGATCATAACGAGTCAAAGAGTTGAAACATTATATATATATATATATATATATTTATATATATATATATATATTTATATTTCATATTAAATCTGAAGAACTTGTCAACATGCAATGATTCCAAATAGTACATTAATCTCAAAATTCAATCATCAATCTATAGAAAGCACATTGATATGTTGGAAATATACATGTACGCAGCGGAATAATAACGGATCTACTTCATTCAGAATTGATAACATACATTATGTAAGTTTCAGAATATAGAACAAGAGAGTGTACCTTGGTGCAGTGAATTTCAAAACCAAAGATCAGAAGTTCTCAGGAACACTTTCAATCTTCACTCCAATTCCACTAACGCCCAAGATGTGTGGTCTCTCAATCAGTTTCCAAGAGAGAGTAATTGAGTGGCTTCACTCACACATACACACCATTTTACAAACTTGTTGTGTTTTATAAAATTCTATATGTTTCTCTCCTAATAACTGATTGTCTAATTGGGCTAGCATTTTGGGCCTTTCCAATTGGGCTTTAGTATGTGCCTTGGGGTGGGACCAATAGGGACCAATAAGACACTAGCTCCAATGGGCCTTAGGCTTTTCTATTAACTCTTGACAAGTCCAAAATTACCATTAATTATATTTAATACCACTATATAAATATAATTGCACTATACGCCTTATTAATAAACTATATCCCAAGACTTTATTATACATGCAACCCCTTCATAAAATATTTGTAGTAATACAAAGTTATGAAAGTAGACTGCCACTTTGTAAATTACTATATCTTAATCCTTGAGTACCCGATTTAATCCTTTTAAGTTATTCACCATATATTTATGAAATCCAATTTCATAAATATATATACTTTAGTAATTTCTTACTAAAGTGGTTAGGCCTAACTTTCTGAATAACTAAACCCATTAAACTTATCTCAAGGGAATATTTTATATCTCCGTTAAGAGATTATGAATTCTATCTTGAGAATATATGTTCCATCAAAACTAAATGTAGCTGCCCAATATACTGAGGTTTTGACTGTAACTTTAGATCTCACTCCTGATATATCAAATCAACCTACACTTCATGATCAGGTTCATTATTCTCTCTGGTTTAAGAGTTCATGCAAATATAAGTCGTGAGATTTATTATTCAGATGACAGTCATTAAGAGAATAATAAATCTCACAGCGGTCCAGTTCAATATGTCTTAACTCTTAAAACATATCAACATATCAACTAGAAGTCACCACTTCCATGATCAAGACAAATTATCTTAGTTGACATGTTATAGTCTTCGCAGATGAAATGCCCAATTTCATCACCTAAAATTTTGAGTTTACAAAGAACCTGTGATTTATATCTTCTGTGAGTTTTCACATAAATCATATACTATGCATCTCATGGAGTATATCATAATGTCCAAATATTCATGTTACCAATACTTCAGATAATAATAAAACAACTTTATTAATCAGAATATTAAGTCATACATCATGTCATACAAAATGTCTTATATAACATCATACAATAGGATTAAGGGCACTAATCCTAACAAGATAATCCCAGGAACACATGTTAAAAATATTAGGTCACCTTTAACCCTAGCTAGAGATTTAGCCACACATAGTTAGGCAAAAGAAATCAATAAAAACAATGCTAAACATAAAAATTTTGTGATATTGCCTATTGAAACTAAAATAGTAGTGTAATTTTAAGCAATCAACAGGGACCCGTGGAAGTATTGTTGCTTATTAAACCTTTAACTCTTTCAGTTGCATTCGTGGGTATCTTAGACTTCTTTAAGGCCATTGATTTGGGTAGATTGGAGACATGAAGATTTCTAGGATGGACTCCCACCAAGCGTTCTTGACATTTGTACAAAAAAATATTTCATAAGAGATAAATAACACTGTCACGAAACAGTGTACCAAATGATCAATTTATATTGATTGATATGGAAGTGAGTATAGTCATCTATATAACCCTTTAAAATGATAGAATAAAATAAACTCATTTGATTCGATATCTAAGAAGCTTTACAATCCCAAGAGCTATGAATCTTGATCATGAATTGTGCGTTATTGTCTCTGAGTTTAATGAGTAGTTGAACATATGTACTTGATTTGATGTGAGGGACGTTGGATTAATCTCATACCAAATCAATGGAACATGATGGAAAATTACTACTTTGATTTGAAGAAGTAGGAATGAGCCTTGATTTTGAGGGAGCAGTGCTGATCCTTTTTGACTTAGAGATGACTCTTTATTTTGACAGAGTGTCGATAGGGTTTTTCTCTCTAAGTGTCTATCTTTTTTTTCTCATACAAGAAGCCTATATTTATAGGCGATTCAATGGTCATTGATTTGGAATTTTCACTCAGTATTTATTGAGATTTAATTACAAATTACAAATTTTAAATTTGAATTTAATTTTGGTCGTGTATTTAATAAGAACTTTCCAAGTGCATCTTTTATTCAGACATTGCCACATGGCTTTCATATTTCACACAACCCCATGGCTTGGACACATGTCATTTCTATGTGCGTCGTAGTAAACCTTGGGCTTGCCTGTGGGTTGATTTCGTTTGTTGATTGTCCGCTATTGACACATCATCAAATGGAAATTAATTGGATCACAAATATTTGATCATGATAGAACAGACAAATGCGAATACATCATAAAATTTTGATGTCTGCAGCAGCATCAACAATAGCTGGCCAAACCGATGGGCTAAGGTTCCTAAACCGGATACTATTATGGGAACGTCGTATGAGTATATAATGTATTGTACCATCCTTTAATGGTAGGCTTATTGAGTTGGGCTTAGTCCCGTTGTGTTTTGTACAGTTTGGGTTTTTTTCCCTATAAAGTCTCTGCGTGGGTGTGTATATTCTCACTACATTAAAAATGTTTGTCCATGAACAATGTCAAACTTGAATCTTGATTGCTTAACTATTCAGTTAACATTTGATTAAATTGATTAAAATTACTTTTAAGCGGTTGTAAGAATCTAGCCTCATTTCTTAATATTGTATTAAAACTGTCCCATTGGTTGCTATTGCATTTTGCAAGTTAAAGCTTTATTATTTTCAGTCACAATCATTAGTAGTAGCTGAAAAAATAGTTATGTTTGCCTTGGAATGACGTAACACTCATATTTACGATACATGATATAGTAATAACAGACTTCAAAAATATGTAAATAGTACATAAGCTGTACTGTTTGTTTGTTTTTTTTTTTTTGGGGGGGGGGGGGGGGATATATTATTTAAAACGTAAGGGGTGTACAAGAGACTATATCAATGGGGATACCATCATATTTAAAATCTATTTCTTATTTTCAAATTTTATTTAAGTAAACTTTATGCATATGCACAGGCCTAGATTGAATAGTTATGATTAATTCGTACTTCGTTATCTTTTACCAACGTGAAACAAAAAAAATAAAACCCAAAATGTAAATATTTGTCATTTTGAATGAAGATTTTTTAATTTAGGTTTTTAAAAAAGTAGTCATTTTATTTTTATAATTTTATAGTTAATATTATGAGGATTTGAATAGTGATTCTCTTAATAAATGACAGCGTGTTATGTCATTTGGTGACGCCTCGTGGCTGCTCGACCACCAGTCGCAACGACGCTCGCACTCCTCTCATCTCATGTTGGCCTCGGTGCAAGAGATGATATATAAAGGTGTGTCATACCTCGGGGGTGTGACTGGAATATGAGTCGATTTTATGGAAATTACCAAGGGTAAGTGAAGTCGCCACCAATCATTAGGTTTTTCCAAGGTGTGATTGGTCAGCTGACTCTATTTGATTTTATTACCAGTCCTAGGTTAAGAAAAAATCATTTTTCCTAATCTAATGTGAATGTGTGAAAAATCTTGATTCTTGAGTTTGGAAGTCTGGTTACGTGTGGGGAAGGTGTTAGGCACCCCACAATGCCTGTCCAAAGATAGCCCTTTGTTTTGGTAAAATCGTAATTTTTAGACATTAGCAATTGCAAACAAGCTATTGGCATTAGCTTACGAGGCTTTGAACGTGTTGGGCTTTGAGGTTTGATTTTGGAATGGGTATGGTCTCGATCGATGCTTTCTAAGTGTGTTTGAAGTCGTTGCCAAATTTTCACAGCGAAAATCCGGTAGCATTTCACCCTATTTTCATGGCGGAAATCCAGCGACGCTTCGCCTCAGATGCGTCATAGCACGTAAAACGCTATTCTCACCAAGCTTTTAACGTGAGAATATGGCAATGGGGATGCCCCATTTTCATGACGAAAATCCGGCAGAGTTTCACGTTTGGTGTGCTATGGCGCAACGACAAGGTTTCATGTTTGTGTATACGGCGCATATCGACATGCTCGTACTATGTTGAGTTGAAGCCCTTTAAAACATCAAGCACGTTGATGCATGTCACATACACGGGGTAACCAATGTCACTTGGTGACATGGATCAAGACAATCACACTGCGATGATTGTGCACACAATATAGTATGAATATGCACACAATATAGTATGAATATGCACTTACGGCAATCACCTTAAGCAAATATCCACACTACAAGGTCAAGAGCTCTCATGACTAGTGAGGTTCACTCACGTAGTCATGAAAGTCCATCATACAAAGTGCACAATCTCCCATATACAAGCAGTTATAGATATACATACATCATGCACAATGCAACCACACAGAGCGGAAAAGTAAATCAGACATTTCCAACATTCCAAGGATACGGCCTCGCAAGGTATAGGAAATGTAAAACATACATTGCCATACTTAGGGAACGCGGCCTAAGAAAGGAGCAGGAAAATAGAGGGGGGTACATGGAGGGGGACCCTAATACATGCTCTAGAGAAGAAGCTTAGAGAGTGGGAAAAAGAAAACCGCTTTAGAAGGGCTAGGCTCCCTAATCTACTGAACATTGCCCCTCAGTGGGCTTGCATCTTTTTGCTTGCGCCTGGG
Source organism: Quercus ilex subsp. ballota (assembly GCA_032727855.1). NCBI lineage: Eukaryota > Viridiplantae > Streptophyta > Magnoliopsida > Fagales > Fagaceae > Quercus > Quercus ilex. The sequence continues at coordinate 59,646,979 of CM064910.1, forward strand.
AGGTTGTGCCCTCACTCTAAGCGTCCTAACTCCATGCATGTACACGCAACAAACAAGGAAACAAGCCAACAGACAAGCAAAGAAAAGAATAGAAGGAAAGCATGCTAAAAGACAAGCTAGGAAAAGATGTCAAACGGGGGCAAACAAGCATGTGAAGCACATGAAGAGGCAAACAAACATGTTATCAAACAAAATGGGGTGTCCTAGGAGGAAAAATGTAGGTTTGGATCAAATGTCCATAGTTCCATTGGATTGGAGTATGGACGACACATAGACTCATGCATGAACATGTAGGCAAGCATGCAAGGAGAAAGTGTTAGGTTTTTAGACCCCTTAAAACACAACAATTGGATTAACCTAGTTTATTAGCCAAGTGATTAACCTAGTCAAATTATGCAAATCTAGGTTAACACAATCAAATAATCATATCAAGATATAAAGCAGCGGAAATATAAATAACACAATGATATGATCACACAGGCAAAACCAAACTGGTAAAAAACCTAGGGAGGATTTAACCTAGCTATTCTCAAGGTAAACTTGAATCCACTATATGAAAGAATCGAAGTTCATACAAAAGGACTTACAAGAACCCACGCTCGACTTCCTAATGCTACCCACCAGTAGAACTTACTGACATGACCACGTGCAAGCTCCGAATCCACGGACTCCTTATTTCTTGGATTCTCCACAAGATACAAGCACTCCTGCTTGTGTTTCTTTAAGCCCCAATGGCAGCAACTGAGTTGATCATCAAGGTGTTGATAAAATCTCTATCTTGAAAACCCTAAGTTTATGTGAAGGAAATCTCCTCTAGGATCTCACAAGAGATTCACACAAACAACAAAATATGAGCAACAATACAACCAGAGCAACACTCAAAACGTGGCTAGGGTTTTGCCTTATATACCTAGGGCAAAAACATAAAACCCTAAATGTTTAATGAGATAGGGCTGAGTTGGAAATTCTGCAGAAAAAATATTTTGGCCGACTTTCGATCGATCGAGTCTATCTTTCGATCGATTGAGCCAGGCCGAAATGTACCAATACATCTGCAGCCACTCAATTCCAACTTTTCATGAATTACACAACTTTGAGCAAGCCTAAACAAGACTAAACATATTGTTTTGATCATAGTTTGCCAACATTACACATTAGAGTTCTAAATACATCAAATCCTAAGTCTTTAGAACCTAACAAACTCCCCCTTTGGCAATCCGTGACAAAACATAAACACAAATCTCAAAGTTTACAAACAAAAGTCCTTTACAAAAATAATGCTCATAAACACAAATTCAATCCTAACTACTATCCATCAGTTGCAAGTGTAGACAGCAGCTCAATTGAATCAACCTGTATATTCTTGAAACACTCAACAAACACATAAACGCATGTGTGACAGAAAAACAATAAACAACAGATATGTAAACTAACTCTCCCCTTAAGTTAGATACAACAAAAATAAACATTCTTGTAAGATTCACACAACACATAATAAAAACATATATCAATGAATAACTCATAAATATAAATCAATAAGCAGTGAACACAAGAAACAAGAATCATATATATCAAAAATAAATGTATATTCCCCTAACATGAATAGCCCCAAAAAAATGAGATACAAAGTGAAGCACCTAGATACAATCTAATATCTCCACTAGCTCTGCAAAACAAAAGAAATAATACTCCCCCTAACTACAAAAACTCCTCTACAAGTGTCAAAACTCTACTCCTCCTTTTTGTGACGGAATGCCAAAGGACAATCACATGCAATCATCAAAAGGAGGTGGTGAGGGTGAATGAAGATGCACTAAGTCAGCTCGCAAAGCACGTATCTCATTAAGTAAGTCCACCAAAATCTGACCATGAGCCGCCTGAACGGTCATGACAGTCTACAAGGTATGACGTATATCAAAGTCATCCGAAGGAGGAGGAGGAACATCAGCAGCAGCAGCATCACCAACAGGATCAGCAACATCCTCACTAGCAAGACCTGTAGAAGAAGAAGGAGCAGGTGCGGTACCAGAAGGCTCAGACCTAGGGTGTTTATAGCCAGCTCGAAGATGAACAACCCTCTGTCTAAGAAAAGACGCACCTATGGGGGCAATAACATGTACGGGCTCAGAAGAAGGTAAATCATCTAGACCAAGATATAACAAAATCCTATGAATAAAAATGGGATGGAAAAGAGCATGAGAGGAAGATGAACTCCTACAAACTTCGTTCAAAGAACGAAGAAACAAGTGAGGAAAACTAATAGGAGCATCAGTAACAAGAGCGTACAAAAAGACACACCTCTCAAGAGGAATGGTGTGAAGATGAGAAATGGGCCAAATAGAATGACATGCTATCCTAAAGAAAAAATAGTGCAACTCAGATAGCTCAGCAGTGGTGATCCGAGGATCATAACCCCATTGGATAGTAGACCCAGTGATGTATGACATGACATCACTCAAAAGAGGAGACTCATCATAAGGGTAGACAGGGTGCTAGACCAAAGGTACACCTAGAGCATCAGTCACTACAGTAGGAGTAATGGTGTACACTACACCCCGTATCCAACTCTTTACCAAAGTGTTGGAATCATAGATGCAGATAGAGATGTTCAAAAAGAACTCTCTAATCAGGGTAGCTAGAGGAGGAGGATCAGAAATATCCAACAGAGGTAACCAACCCTGATGCGCAAAATTTGCCCTAATGGCAGGATCAAGCTCATTAAACACAACAGAACGCTCAGCCCATATCTTTCTTCTAAGGTTCAGTGTCTCAAAAATCTCTTGGTTTTTCTCACTCGGAAACTTCTCACGGTCAAAAGAAGATATTGGAGGAGAAGGTGGGGGAACAGACCTATGAGCTCTAGTCTTCCTAGGCATGATGCTAAGGAAAGGACAAAGACACAGAACAAAAACCAAAAGAACAAAAACAAAGCACAAACCAAGGGCAGATTGCAAGTTAGCACAAAAAAAATATAGAACAAAAATCTATCTGATGCATGAACAAGTACTATGTCATGATGCATGTTCTAATGCAGTAAAACTAAGTTCAATTGAAGTTCAATTTCACAAAATTGGCTTGAGCATAGAGTTTCTAAAAAAAACACCAAAATTGAAAACCACTTGTTAAGATTTTGGAAAAATTTGACTAATTGATCATCACACAAGCTAGAATACATAATATAATGATCAATTACATCAATTCAATAAGTCAATTGCATCAATTGAACCCAATTTGAACAAATCCCCAATTCGGATCAATTACAAGCCCTAGAATTTGCAATTTTTCATAAAACACAAAATTGACCAAATTAAACCATCAAAATCAAGTTTATATCATGTCCCAACAAAAACCCAATGATCAATTTCACATAAAATGGCTTGAATCAACAAAAACCCCAAAAAGGATAGGTCCGAAAATTTCAAGGAGAAATGCATGAAACTTGAAAATTAAAGAAAAAGGAGGGGTAAAATGGACTTACCAGACTTAGAGGACAAAAACCTCGCAAAAGATTCGGAAGAAAACGACAAAAAATTTGTTGAGTGAGCTTGCCGAGTCGGAGAGAGAGAAAAAGGTTTGAAACTATTTGAAAAAGTGATTTGAAAAAAGTCAAGATTTGATTTTTTAAAAACCTGATTCGCGATATTCGATTGATCGAAAATTACATTTGATCAATCGAATAAACATGAGACTCTTAAAATAATTTTAAGCACATTTTCGATTCATCGAAAAACAGAATGGATCGATCGAAACAAGTAGAGGCTCATGAAATTTTTGAGAGAAAACACAGTTTTGGAAAAAAAAAAAAAAACACAATTTGGACACAACTCCTCAAAGCATTAAAATTGATGAATCAAAATGCATGAGTATGAGATGAAATGCTTTTTCAAAAACCCAAGTTTTAACCCCAGTTTTTCAAAGAAAATTTCAGCCATTCTCCCTTTAAATTCTCAAGCAAAAAAAATGTTTTGCATAATACTCAAGGTATTTTCAAACTTGGTTGGTCAAACCAAAAACACACACAATAACATGTACAATGTTTAGCAAAGAGTAACTTGTGTAATGTGTGCAACTAGCAAAAGCTTGAGATACATGTGAGGTGATATGTGAATAGATATCAAACACAAAGTCTACAAAATTCATCACATAGAATTTGAAAGAGACTATCACCTAAAGAGTTACATCATATAACTCCCACATCTCCTAGATCATAAGCTTGCAATCATGTAAATTTCTTGAATTTTGCCTCATAATATACACACCAATTTTAATTATGTGATTTGGCATCAAGCCTAATAGTACACACCAATTTTAAGCATTAAGCATTTAAACCGAGGTTTCACCTTATGTTCTTTTTGTGCATGTGCTACACTTTCTCGAGCACAGAATCTTAAGATATGCACTAAGGTGTTCATGATTGTCTAGTGAACAGTGGTGAGATGGTTATTTATGCCTTTCTCAAAAGGATCAAGTCCGACAGTCAAATAACATGTGACCTCAAGATTAAGACAAAGTGATAAACACCATAAACATCTTTCCCACACAACATGCACTACAAAACTTCAACTAGTCAAGTGCAATAAATAAGCTCATTAAAGCTAAACAAAGTACAAAGACATGTTATATGTAAATAAATTGACCAAACTTGTTTTCAAAAACCAAGAAAAATAAAGCCAAACACAATTTGCTTTCCTCCTTTTATTTATTTATTTATTATAAAAGAGAAAACAAAAATAAATCCTAGAATGAAATGCATGAATGTTATGCAATGCAAGTCCTAGAAACAAAACAACACAAAAACCAAAGAACAATGGTCACAAAAGAATAGAGCAATGAAGCACAAGGACCAAGAAAACCAAGAATGATCAGGGAACCAGAATCACACCAATTACTTGACGAAGTGTCTCAAACTTACTTCCATCAAGAGGTTTGGTGAAGATGTTAGCATTTTGACGTTCAGTAGGGATGTACTCAAGAGAGACAATCTTTCTTTTAACAAGATCCCTTATAAAGTGATATCTAATCTCTATGTGTTTAGTCTTAGAGTGTTGAATAGGGTTTTTAGAGATATTAATAGCACTAGAGTTATCACAGTAGACAACCATGGTGTGTTGTGATATCCCATAATCATTCAAAAGCTTTTTCATCCAAAGAAGCTGTGAGCAACAACTTCCAGTAGCAATATATTCTGCCTCTGCAGTAGATAAAGACACAAAATTTTGCTTTTTGCTCATCCAAGCAACAAGATTGGCTCCTACATAAAAACACCCACCAGTGGTGCTTTTTCTATCATCAGCATTACCAGCCCAATCAGAATCAGAAAATCCAGCAAGAGACAAATTAGACTCTTTGCTGTAAAATAATCCATATTCACAAGTTCCACCTACATATTTTATTATTCTTTTAACAACATTCAAGTGTGAAACCTTAGGATTCAATTGAAATCTAGAACAAACACCAACACTAAAAGCAATATCAAGCATACTAGCAGTCAAATACAAAAGGCATACAATCATGCTTCTATATAGTGTAACATCAACAGACTCACCTGATGGATCACTTGTTAATTTTGCATTTGCAGCCATTGGTGTTCTGGCATGGGCAGCCTTGTCCAGTCCAAATCTCTTGACTAGATTTCTAGCATACTTGGCTTGGATTATGTAGATTCCAGAGTTTGTTTGCTTCACCTGCAATCCCAAGAAGTAAGTTAGTTCACCAACCATGCTCATTTCAAACATCGTCTTCATTTCATCTGCAAAAGAATGAGCAAGAGAGTCATTAGTAGCACCAAAAATAATATCATCAACATAAATTTGAGCTACAACAAAACCATTCTTATCATTTCTTATGAAGAGAGTAGTGTTTGCAGATCCTCTTTTGAAACCATGCTCAATGAGATAGGCAGTCAATCTATCGTACCAAGCCCTAGGAGCTTGTTTCAAACCATAGACGGCTCTCTTCAACTTGTAGACATCATCCAGTCTGTGAGGATCAACAAAACCCTTTGGTTGCTCAACATATACTTCTTCTTGCAGCATCCCATTCAAGAAAGCACTCTTGATATCCATTTGATACAACTTAAAGTTCAGATGGCTTGCTATGGCCAACAGTATTCTAATGGATTCCAATCTTGCTACTGGTGCAAAAGTCTCATCAAAGTCAACTCCTTCCACTTATGTGTATCCTTGAGCAACAAGTCTTAATTTATTTCTAATGACAGTGCCCTATTCATCTGACTTGTTCTTAAAGATCCATTTAGTTCCAATTACATTTACTTCCTTTGGTCTAGGAACTAATTCCCACACATCATTCCGAACAAATTGATGAAGTTCTTCATGCATGGAATTTATCCAATCAGCATCTTGAAGTGCTTCATCCATTTTCTTTGGTTCAAATTGGGATAGATAGCATAAGTGAGTAATCACAATTAAGGCTTTTGATCTCAATCTCATGTTATCATTCAGACTACCCAATATATTAGTGGCAGGATGATTCAATCTGACTCTAGAGGATGGACCTTTTACTAGAGATGTGGAGGTACCTTTGTGTTCTGAAGGAGGACTAAGCTCACTATGTGCTTGTTGAGTTTCATGACCCGAAGTGGATGGTTCTAAACTTGATGGTAGTGAAACTGCATCATTCAATAGCAACAACTCTTCCTCACTATGTTTCCCCACATAATCAATAGGAAGTGAATCATCAACTTCTAAAGACTTATCTTGAACAGAAGCAGTGTTTTCTGAATGCGCCTCTGAACATACTTCATCATTGATCTCAACATTTGAAGATTCCATGATTGTTTTGGTTCTTAGATTATACACTCTATAAGCTCTACTAGTGGAAGAGTATCCTAGAAAGTATCCTTTATCACTTTTTGCATCAAACTTTTCTAGGTTCTCTCAGTCACACAGAATATAACAGTCACAGCCAAATACCCTAAAATATTTGACAACAGGCTTCTTCCCTCTCTAGAGTTCATAGGGAGTCTTCTTGGAATCAGGTCTGAAATACACCTAATTGAGTATGTGCCAGGCAGTGTTAACAGCCTCCCCCCAGAAGGATTTAGGCAACTTCTTATTGTGTAGCATGACTCGTGCCATCTCCTGAACAACCCTATTCTTCCTTTCCATAATTCCATTTTGTTGAGGCGTCTTGGGTGAAGAGAACTCTTGATGTGTGCCTTGGTCATTGCAGAAAGTAGCCAGCTTGGTATTCTCAAATTCTCTTCCATGATCACTTTTAATTCTGGCTATCATAGTATCTTTCTCAACCTGCAGTTTCTTGCATAGATGTATCATCTTCTCAGGAGCTTCAGCTTTATCTTTCAAAAGTACAACCCAAGTATATCTGGTAAAGTCATCCACAACAACTAGAATATACTTCTTTCCACCTAAACTCTGAACTCTGGCAGGACCCATAAGATCAATGTGTAATAACTCTAGAGGTCTTGAAGTTTGAACACCAGCTACAGACAGATGTTTGGATTTCACTTGTTTACCTATCTGACATGGTCCACAAATGCTCTTTTCTATCTTCTCAAACTTAGGTAAACCAATAACTGCATCACACTTGGAAATCTTCTCCAATTGCTTATGACTTGCATGCCCCAACCGTTGATGCCACAACTCAACTTGATCAATCTTAGCACTAAAACACTTGTTGTTTACACTTGGTGTTATACCTTAACAGTTGTCAGCTGTCCTTACACTAACACACATACAGTCACCTCCTCCATCAAGTATCTCACATTCATACTTAGTGAAGAGAACATTCAGCCCGTTATCACAAATCTGACTAATACTGAGTAAGTTGGCCTTCAATCCATTAACATACCAGACATCTTCAAAAACTGGTAACCCTGGAATGTCCACAGTACCAATGCCTCTAATTACAAATTTGCTTCCATCTCCAAAAGTGACGTCCCAATCTTTCCTTCAAAGAGCATCTTGAACAAGCCTCTGTTTCCTATCATATGCCTGGAACAACCACTATCCAAATACCACAGACAAGAATCACGTGCCTTTAAGGCGGTTAAGGTAGTATAACACAGATAATTATTATCACATGTGATTCGACCAAGATGCTCAAGAAAAGATTTAGTAAAATCAACAAGATATAAACACAACAAGTAGACATGTTGACATATAGGCAAAAATATTTTCCAAGAATCCATGACAACAGGGGTCAAGGATTAGCTCAGAGATCAAAAGATCTACAATAAGAGAGCTACCCGCTCTGATACCACTTGTTAGGTTTTTAGACCCCTTAATACACAACGATTGGATTAACCTAGTTTATTAGCCAAGTGATTAACTTCGTCAAATTATGCAAATCTAAGTTAACACAATCAAATAATCGTATCAAGATATAAAGCAGCGGAAATATAAATAACACAATGATATGATCACACAGGAAAACCAAACCGGTAAAAAACCTGGGGAGGATTTAACCCAGCTATCCTCAAGCTAAACTTGAATCCACTATATGAAAGAATCGAAGTTCATACAAAAGGACTTACAAGTACCCACGCTCGACTTCCTAATGCTACCCACCAGTAGAACTTACTGACACGACCAAGTGCAAGCTCCGAATCCACGGACTCCTTCTTTCTTGGATTCTCCACAAGATACAAGCACTCTTGCTTGTGTTTCTTTAAGCTCCAATGGTAGCAACTGTGTTGATCATCAAGGTGTTGATAAAATTTCTACCTCGAAAACCCTAAGTTTATGTGAAGGAGAGCTCCTCAAGGATCTCACAAGAGATTCACACAAACAGCAAAATATTAGCAACAATGCAACCAGAGCAACACTCAAAACGTGGCCAGGGTTTTACCCTATATACCTAGGGCAAAAACATAAAACCCTAAACGTTTAATGAGATAGGGCTGAATTGGAAATTCAGCAGAAAAAACATTCTGGCCAACTTTCGATCGATCGAGTCTATCATTCGATCGATCGAGCTAGGCCGAAATGTACCAATACATCTGCAGCCACTCGATTCCAACTTTTCATGAATTACACAACTTTGAGCAAGCCTAAACAAGACTAAAGATATTGTTTTGATCATGGTTTGCCAACATTACACATTAGAGTTCTAAATACATCAAATCCGAAGTCTTTAGAACCTAACAGAAAGCATAGAAGCAAGGAAAGCCAAACGGGTAGCACAAAGCAAGCAAGGCAAGCATATCAACGTCTCTCGAAGCGAAGAAAGGTGCGTATCAAGCACACCAACACCACAGGGGTGTATCTCACAAATGGTCACACCCAATCAATCCATAGGAGGGACGGATGTAACCACACAAGCACAAGCCTGTGAAGGGCACAAAGCATGGCAAAACCTAGATCTAGAGAGGCTAACATGGAGATAAAGCATAGGAGCAAGTAAGCAAACATAAACATGAAAAGGAAATGATCCAAACCCTTTAATATAGGCCTAGGTGTATGGATGTAGGCCTAGACCACAAGATCTAGATCTACACCCCACCAATAAGGGCCAAAACACAAGAAAGAGAGATATCAAGAGGTAGAAGGGCTTTAGAAGCACATGGCATAGCAACCAACATGTAAATCTAGACACGTGAACAAGGCATAAAGCACTCAAAGATATAGATCTAAGCGTAGACATGGAAAAGAGCACAAAAGCATGTAGATCTAAGCATAAACATGGCAAAGAACACATAGGCGTGTAGATCTAAGCGTAAACATATCAAGGAGCCTAAACGCATGTGGATCTAAGCACAAACATGGCAAAGAATACATAGGCATGTAGATATAAGCGTAAACGTGACAAAGAGCACATAGGCATGTAGATCTAAGCGTAAACATGGCAAGTAGCCTAAAAGCGTGTAGATCTAAGCGTAAACATAGAAATGCGCCTAAAAGCATGTGGATCTAAGCAAAAACATTAAATTTAGACATATCCTAGCCCAAGAAGGCTAGACCAACAATATCAAATCGATAAATCATGGCATAAGCAAGGAAACATGCTAGAAAAACTATAAAGACATGCTAGGAAGCAAGATTAAAGCTAGGAAAAGCAATAAAGCATTTTATTAAGCAGGATAAACCTAAGAAAAAGCTATAGAAAGAAAAGCGTGTGGATTGTAGCTAAAAAGCTACATCCACACCCCTAAACATCAAATCCAAGGTATAGAACCAAGGAGAGGAAGATTGGGGGCAAGAACACTACCCTGATGATTGTAGAGAAAAAAGATGAATCTAAGGTGTTTGAAGGTGTTGGGGAGAGAAATTCGGCCTTTTGCTTTGTCTAGCTTCCAATGCATATTTGAAAGCCTTTCCAGACTCAGATTGAGCTGATCTTGGTGTCCCTAGAAAGCGCTAGATGTCTAGTTTCCAGAACACTAATGAAATTAAAAATCAACGGTCGGATAAAAAATTATGGCCTTGGGAAGTGTGCTAATTTGTTTTTCACGGTTTTCTAGATATGTCAACCGTTTTAACTCCGATTTTGACCCATGAATAGTCGTTGGAAAGGGAATTTGATAATCTTCACAATGGTGCTGGTCCAAACCCATTCTAATGGTTGAATCAAAATTAGGATTTCTAGTGCCCTTGGGGGTCAACCTCGGGTCAAACTTGGTCAAAGTTGACGAAAATCACCGAGTAGCTCGGATTTGATGTAGAAACATTAAAAATGTTGTTTTGGGATGACTTTGACCGACTTTGTCTTTCGTTCAACCCAGGGTTGACCAGGGGCATTTTGGTGAATTTGATCGAAAAAGGCACTTTGAGTACTCCGATGCCCAAACAGGTTGTGCCACGTCAATCTAGATTCTTCCGCAACCCAGTGGAGAAAAAATAATATTTTTGGCATTTTCGGGGTCTAGCACACAAATCAAGGGTGGACAAAATGCGGTGTCTACATCATTGAGCTACAAAATTATTGATAAAAGACAACAGTTAATACAACAAACCATTTAGGTACTTGAAATCATTTAATTTCGTTCTTATTCATTTGTTAAAATATGCAGATTAATCATCCAAAATTGATTCATTTTAGAAAGAAAATTAAGTAAATTTACTAAAATATTTATGTAATTGGTTTTTATTTCCTATCTTAATTTTTGCGTTGGTGGTTTAATCAACTTCAATAATAAGTGTTATATTTTTAAAAATAAAAGTGATTAAAATTTAGTTGCAACAGAAATCTATATTAAAAATATACAATATTTAGAGACACAAATTTGAATATATGGCATCCGTTTTATGAGTTTTACATGTTATAGTCGTCGAAGAGTATGAGAGCAAGTTAATTTCCCATTAAAAACATGCATGCAGATGAATTGAATATTACCATATCATGAACACAAGCATGTATTTGGTAAAGAATAAAAAAAAAAATTACAAAGAGTTTAATAACAACTTTTGTTTTATTCCAAAATATCCCAGCTACAGTAACAGAACGAATACTATCTACAACAACACTCCAGATCATAGCAGCTTTTAGTAAAAGGCTGAACTCAAACAAATCTAAAAATTACTATCCAACATTCCACAATTTCATTTAAATAAAGAAAAAGGGAACATGATAGACTAAAGTAAATGAAATTCAACTTAGAATAGAACTCCTATAACCTATTTGCAAATAGTATTTCCTCATTCCGCCTTAGTTACAATAGCTTGGGAGGCATTTTATTATTGTTTGTTGGTACAAGCACGAGGATTCTGCTTGCCCAAAACGGTGGGCTTGACATTAACACAAGTGGAAGTAGCAAATCCTCCTGCTCCCTTGTATACGAGATCAATGTCAGCAACCACCACTTGTTGGCATGATACACTGTTACTGCAAATAAGCTTAACAGCTTCCTTTGTTGCAGAAGTGCCTCTAATGTTCTTGAAGCTAACATTGCTGATCTTAACTTTCGAGGGAGACTGAAAGCAAAACAAACAGACAAAAAGCCACACAAGAATTTGATATTAATATCTATAATTTGTTTTTCCTTTTTTTAAGTTTTAACATCAAAATGAGTGTATATATTTCTGATGTTTATAATAACCTTGTTTGAGCATTGACGGTTTGGGCAGTAGCCTTGATCAATGAGGATAGGATTGGCAACATTGTTCATGATAATATTCTCGAAATGCATATCAGAAGCACTCCCAGGAGGGCTAGAAGGCCATGTTTTGATTCTAACACCATTCTTTGTATTGCTAAGGGTGCCACCAATTACTCTGATTCCTGAAACTGGTTGTTCATTCTGGTACCTTCCAAGACTTCCAACACTGATACCATGGCCAGGTCCACAAGTTACTTGGTTAGCAGTAAAATTTTGCGTTCCATCACCAATGGAGATGCAATCGTCACCTGTTCCAATTTTGGCATTGGTGATGGTGATCTTAGATGAAAGTCCGATGTGGATTCCATCGGTGTTAGGGCTATTTCCGGGTGCAGTTATGGTAACATGTTGGATTTGCAAGTTCTTGCATCCCATAACGTTTATGTGGAAAAATTTGCTGTCCTTCGATTGAATGTCACGGACTATTGAATTTGTGACGAAATCGAACCTTATATTCTGTTCATGTTTACAAGTTAGATATATCAAAACACCAAATATGAACGCCATAGTTTCATTTAAATATTCTCCTAAAAATATTTTCATTTAAATATATTATAGTAAAATAACTATATTAAAAAAAATTACAAATATATATCAATGAATGTGGTTGGTACTACTTTAACAATATTATATAATAATAAAAAAGTCTTTTTGGACCAAACAATTTGTCACAGCTTGATGTTATATGCGAGTAAGATTGGTGAACCATCGCTTTCACCTTTAAGCACCACTTTTTCTCCATTACACACAATTGCACAAGTTAGGGTCATGGCACACAAATTGTGTCCATATTCTGTATTTGGACTTTCTCATATACGAATTTGGAATTCTCTTTTTTTGTGAGTTGTGACACCTCACTATATAAAGCTTACATCAAATTATTAATAATATGATAATATCCTTAACATCATTAAACGAATAAGTGCTTGAATTAGTATTTCGTGATGGTTAAATTTCTTAAAGTTGTAGTGTGTATATATCTACATAATTATAATGAAAATTTAAATGCAAATTATTAAGATTGAAATCTTACGATAGGAAGTATTTTGCAGCTGTACTTTTTGGCACAATTATTTTGTTGCCATGCCGTTTGTCCTTTGCCATCAAAAACTCCACCACCTGACACAGTGAGACTGTTGATACGTTGAAAAGAAACCCAAAAGTCTTTACCGTTGAAGGAGGAAAGGTCTGATGGGGCCTGTAAGGTGCCCTGAAGGTTAAACTCAATAGCACCTTTGCATGGACCTAATAAAGTCACTACACCTAGTTTGTATGTCCCTGCTGAAATCACAACTTTACTTCCTGCTACTGCGCATGCAGTTTTCCAAGCTTTTGTCAAAGCCTGATAAACACGTTATGAAAAACCAAAATCAGTATATTACAATCTTTTTTCATGTTAATGTTTTATCATCTGGCCAAGACACCGAAGAGTTTTTAGTGTGAGCAGAGTTTGAACCCGAGTACTTTTATTTGACATTAAAAGACTTTACTAGTTAAGTTAACTAGAACCCACTTCTCATGTTAATTAGGTATAGTTAATTGTGCTACACATATTCATACCTGGGTGATATCAGCATTAGGGTGTCCTCCATATGATTTAACATCAAAGACTTGCCCGGCACTGGTGGATGCCAACAACAATAGCAAGGAAATTGTTACAATGCTCAAATTCTTTCCCATTTTATTGTTCTTTATTTCTTGCTATTGCCAATTTGTTGTACGATATGATGGTTTCCCTATTTGGTTTGAAGCTATTTATACTACAGTACCTGAGCTCATCACCATTAAAGCTATCCAACTGATATTAACTAATTTTATGCATGGTTGCTAAGAATTCTCCTGTTTACACTTCAACTTCTATACTATTATTAGCTTTCGTGCTTCCTCCTTCACTAATTAATTAATAGTTTATCGTTATAATCAAACCGTTGATGGCCAGTTAAGATTAAATCAATTTCATTGACCATGGAGGGATAAATTATTAACAACTTTATGACTGAATTATACGAATAACTCTAAAGGATTACAACATGCCTTTTTTTTTGTTCATTATTCTATAAGATAAGATTATTACTACTATATATAACCCTAACTTCTTATCCTTAAATGGCAAGCTCTTGGCCACCTAAAATCTGTTGTTTTCTCCTTGAAGCGAATTGAATACTTCCTGTCAGAGAGGGGGGAAAAAGTCTAGAAAATTAATCACCTCTGAAAACTATCCAAAGTTAGTATAGGTAGCATGCCCGTCTATAGTGTAAAATAGAAAATAAAGAAAATACTATATAGGAGAGGTTGAACTCACCTTCTCAATTATTATATTTATCATTATTGCCATAATTAGTTTATAGTTGTTTGTCAATTATTAAATACTAGCCGGTAACCAAGGCAGTGCTCGAGAAAGTTAGACATAATCCTTTTTGTCTAAATAAGAAATCTGATAATTATGATAACCAACGAACAGCTATTATAATCGTAATGCCAAGAATATTGTAGCTTTGTCACCTTTTGAGTATTTTTAAATAAAATATTTAGGGTTTAAATTCTCTCTTCTCTATTACAACTATCAAAATACAAACAAACGAAATCAACAAATACTTTCAATGGTCTTTCTTAGAATTTAGAAGTTTGAAATTGGAAACCTTTTTTGGTTCTTAAAAGTAGACACTAAGAGACTGATGTTGTCTATCTATGAGTTTTTAGTATGTAGAATACAGAAGCTCCGCCGACTTACCCTCTTTAATTCTCCAACCATGAAACTTGTTCGCTTTCTCCCCCTAGACTGTGACATATTACCACCATCAACCTCCACAAATTTGTGTTGTTTAACGACAAATTTGTGACAAAGAAATCAGGTTGTGAGTAATCAAGAGAAAGAGAATGTAGAAATAATGAAATTCGTATGAAATTCAAATTTTGACCGGGCCTAAAAGTAGGGGTTTTAATTAACTAGCAGGTGGAGTTGATGATTTTGGCCTTAAAACTCATCAACCCAAAGGAGAGTGGGAATTCTCATTTTTCATCAGGTTGTGAAACACGACACTTTTCTACTACTATTTTTGGTAGGTGAACTTCCACGCAACTTTTGAAGTGTTTAATAATAATACCGATTATCAACAATGACGAGCCATAAAATATATCATTGTTCATGTTCGAACCCACGATTATTCTTACTTTGGTTGAATATGACTTTGATGTTGGTTGAACTTCAACAAATAGGAATTTTGAACAGTAGTATGTTTCACATCAAATGAGAGGAAAACATTTTTTTGTTTTGTTTTAATAATTGATAATATATGCCAATATTGATGTTAATGAGACTAACATTTAAGCTAGGTTACAAATTACATGTTAAGCTTCCTTCATCAAATCATCTGTTTTATTTATTATGATATGCAAACTTTTCATCACCTTCATATTTATTTTTCCCAATCATGCTGCTTCACATTCTCTTGATATTTTATTTAAAAAAAGTTGAATCCATCCTCATGTAACGTCCAAATCCAATTGGCTCGACCATAATCCAATTAATGATTGCGGTTTGCACTAAACACTTCAAAAGCAACGTTGAAGTTCCCATACCAAAAATAGCTGTTGAAAAGTGTAGTTTCTAATATTTTGATGTAAAAGAGAATTCACACACTCTTTTGGGCTAAAGAGTTTTAAGTCCAAAAAAATCATCTCCATATTTACAATGGTAGTTGTTCTTTAGGTTGTTGATGATTTGTACATAGTGCTTTCTGAACTCCTGAGGTGTCAATGTGTAAACTAGATTGAATATGAGTGATTGAACAAGTAATTTAATTGACATGTTATAGGAGAGATTGAGCATTCAATATACTCTAAGATCATAACGAGTCAAAGAGTTGAAACATTATATATATATATATATATATATATTTCATATTAAATCTGAAGAACTTGTCAACATGCAATGATTCCAAATAGTACATTAATCTCAAAATTCAATCATCAATCTATAGAAAGCACATTGATATGTTGGAAATATACATGTACGCAGCGGAAAAATAACGGATCTGCTTCATTCAGAATTGATAACATGCATTGTGTAAGTTTTAGAATATAGAACAAGAGAGTGTACCTTGGTGTAGTGAATTTCAAAACCAAAGATCAGAAGTTCTTAGGAACACTTTCAATCTTCACTCCAATTCCACTAACGCCCAAGTTGTGTGGTCTTTCAATCAGTTTCCAAGGGAGAGTAATTGAGTGGCTTCACTCACACATACACACCATTTTACAAACTTGTTGTGTTTTATAAAATTTTGTATGTTTCTCTCCTAATAACTGATTATCTAATTGGGCTAGCATTTTGGGCCTTTCCATTTGGGCTTTAATATGTGCCTTGGAGTGGGACCAAAAGGGACCAATAAGAAACTAGCTCCAATGGGCCTTGGGCTTTTCTATTAATTCTTGACAAGTCCAAAATTACCATTAATTATATCTAATACCACTATATAAATATAATTGCACTCTAGGCCTTATTAATAAACTATATCCCAAGACTTTATTATACATGCAACTGTTGGAGAAATCTGGTTTTTGTATCTCATACAAAAACACACGCAGCGGAAGCAACAAAAAGAAACGGATCTACTTCAACCATGAAAGATAAACATGTAACCATGAATTCTAGAATCAAAGAATAGAAAGCGTACCTTGATGCAGTGAATTTCAAAACCAAACTTGAGAATACCTTTAATCTTCATCTCAATTCCACATGGTGCCCAAGATGTGTGGTCTCTCAATCAGTCTTTTGTACATAGACTCTCAAAGAAAAATCCATCTTCTTCTCCTTGTGGAGAAAAACTGAACTCTTTTTCTTTTTATCTTACGTACGTTAAAACCATTCTCATTGTTTCTTTATTTAATAACACTTATTAAATAATGACTGATTTCTAATTGGGTTAGCCTTTTGGGCCTACCCAATTGGGCTTTAGTTTGTGGCTTGAGATGGGACCAAAGGGACCAATAAGACACTAGCTCCAATGGGCCTTGGGCTTTTCCGTCAACTCTTGACAAGTCCAAAGTTACCATTAATTATATTCAATACCACTATAAGAATATAATTGCACTCTAGGCCTTATCAATAAATTATATCCCAAGACTTTATTATACATTCAACCCCTTCATTAAAATATTCGTAGTAATACAAAGTCATTAATATTGACTGCCACTTTGAAGGTTACTACATCTTAATCCTTGAGTACCCGGTTTAATCCTTTATGTTATTCATAATATATTTATGGAATCCAATTTCATAAATATATACTTTAGTAACTCTTTACTAAAGTGGTTGGGCCCAACACTCTGAATAACCAAACCCATTAAACTTATCTCAAGGGAATATTTTATATCTCCGTTAAGAGATTATGAATTCCATCTTGAGAATATATGTTCCATCAACACTAAATGCGGCTGCCCAACATACTGAGGTTTGGACCATAACTTATAGATCTCACTCCTGATATATCAAAGCAACCTACATCTCATGATCAGGTCCATTATTCTCTCAGGATTTAGAGTTGATATAAATAGAAGTCGTGAGCTTTATTATTCATTTGACAGTCATTAGAAGAATAATAAATCTCACAGCGGTCCAGTTCAATATGTCTTAACTCTTAAAACATATCAACATACCAACTAGAAATCTCCACTTCCATGATCAAGACAAATCATCTTAGTTGATATGTTATAGTCTTCGCAGATGAAACGCCCAATTTCATCACCGACTACGAACTAAAATTCTGAGTTTACAAAGAACTTGTGATTTATATCTTTCTGTGACTTTTCACATAAATCACATACTATGCATCTCATGGACTAAGATAATGTCCCATTAGTTCATAAATGGTCTCAAATAATTAAGCAACTTAATTTTTCATGACATGCCAATAAATTGGATTTTAGGGCACAAACCCTAACAATCTCCCACTTGCCCTCAAAGACAATTTACCACATATCCGACACTTATCTCCCTATAGAGTAATTCACAGTTACTCTAAGGCAAGGTTTGGAAACAAGTTTCAGCCAGATTTATTGCATAAATTATCTTTTCTACTACTACTTTTCACGTACTCATATCTTGTCTAATGAGATGATACTTACGCATGATGTGTATCTTCACCACCTAGGATGAACACATATCTTGAAGTCCAACTTCATAAATCATAATCAAACTACAAGTCAGTATTTGTACATCCAATATTATCAAAACTTCACTTTAGTGGACAAGCATATAATCCCTCATTCTCCTAAGATATTTGAGTATATGCTTTACTCCCACTAAATTAAGTGATCTTTGATTCACTTGATATTTACTTACTATGCCCACCGAAAAATAGACATTTAGCCTAGTATTTAGCATAGCATAAAGACTTCCTATCATTTGATATAAGGAACCGTCTTATATGCTCTTCCCTTTTATATGTCTTAGGACTATAGTCCTATATAAAGGAACTTCAAACTTTAAAAGGAAAGAATCCTTTCTTGAAGTATTACATGCTATACTTGGCTAGAATCTAATCTATTTAAGCAGTTTAAGATAGACCCAACATCCTAATTTCTGAATTTTAACAAAGTTATAATTCTTAGGATGTGACTAGTCTTTCCCAAGTACTTTATATCAAACTGGACTAGACAACCAAAAACTCCTTTGATGACAATAACTCTATATCATTCTAAATGATTAGAATGTCGTCAACATTCATTAAGAAATTTATTATTCTATATAGCCTTTACACACATAAGGCATTTTAAATACTTGATCAAAATCAAACAATTTGATTTCTTGATCAAAGATGATATTTTATAATTTAGATGCTTGCTTTAGTCCATAAATGGATTTTAAGCAACTAGCATACTAAACACTACTGATTCTTTGTTATGAACAAGTCTAGTTACATCATATAGATGTCTTCCTCAAGATTGCTACTAAAAGAAGCTTTCTTGATATCCATTACCATATTTCATCCTAATGAAATATAATGGATAAGAGAATCTAGATAGAGTCAAACTAGACTATTGGTGAAAAAATCTTTTCATAGTCGAAACATTTCTTTTTGAATAAATCTTTTCACCACTAGTCTTGACTTTAAAGGTTTGCACCTTCAAATCTATCAATCTCATTTACTTGTAGACCTATTTGAAAACAATAGGCTTAATGCAATTAAGCGCCTCTACAAGTTTTAGACTTTAAATAGAATCTAATTCTATTCACATAACCTTGAATCAGTAATCCGTATTCATATCATCTATTGCCTTTACGTAAGACCGAGGATCAAATTCATATCCTTATGGAATGACTTCAAAAGTTTATCCCAAAAGTATGAATTTATTTGGTAATCCTCCCACTACGATATTGTACCCGTGTACTAGCTATATATCTAGAATAATGTCTTGTGGTGTATCTAATACAACCATCTCATTTCCAAATGTACTTTATAGTTGTCCTATAACAAATTTTGACAATTTTTCTTCTAGAACAATCTACCTTGAAAAGAGCCATATTCCTCCTTAATGTATGCACTAACTTAAAGAAGTCATTGGAACTTTATTCCTTTACAAAAAGGAACCCTAGATCATATTATCCTCTAAATAGAATTCATAGATTATGAATATAACAAAATAATGGTTTTAAAAGCCCATCTTTCACCAATCTTGAATACCATTTAGATTAACAAGATCTAGTCATAAGTGCCAAAACATACAAAACCAAAAGATGGAAACTTTCTCTTTAAAAAGTAAAACATATAAATTTCCATCTAGAAAACAATCATGGAAAATACTTAGCTTTACCAAAACATAAACAATTTTCTTTTGGTCATGCTTTTGAGACTAATTTCCTTTTGGCAATTATTAGGGCAACTAACTTGTCCAACTGTTTGGTATTATAATTCCTCTTCTTATCACCCTTACCTTTCGGTTTAGGTTAAGAATTTGAATTAAATCATATTGATCCTAGCCTTAGCTTTTAGGATGTCTTTCCGTTACATAGAATTCACTAATCAATTCAGATAATATAAAAAGAATTTATTTTCAAAACAATCTGAATTAATCAAATGATTCTAACAAGGACTTGTGGATCATATCTACATGAGATTAATATTTAATCTCTACATCCAAGAATTCCAATTCATTTTAAAAAAATAAATTTTCATAAAATGATATAGAATTGGAACTTCTTAAGCTTTTCTTAGCACTCAATATGATTCATACCAAACATCTCATTTAGACTTAATATAAAGTCTAAGTCTAGTACTAACTCTTGCATCTCATGCTGTAGCACAATTGAGATAGAAGCCAATGAAACATTTTAGCATTTCAATGGAGACTATGATCACATCATAAGCTATCTTCCATAAATGCATCATGTATAAGAAATTATGACAATGCTGAATCGAAAACTAAATATGTATTTCAGCTCCTTTAAGCAACATGTCCAAAATTATTTCTTAGTTAATGTGATTCACTTAAAATAGTAGCTAGAGGACAAAATTTATGACAACTTTATTTTGAGACCATGAACTTAAATACTAGGACATTATTATTTTGCATCCATAACCATATAATATGGAACCCGAAAACCATACTATACTAGGTGCAACGACAACATAATCCCGCAATTAATATTCCTCAGCATAGAGCGAATACCAATCACTATGATCAGGCAAGAATTATTCTCATTATTAATGCTATCATGGTAACTCTTACCAAACAAAAATAATGTGCCGCTCTTCCTTTGGCCTCTAAGTAATAATAGCAAGAACTCAGCATAGAGGATGCTATCAGACTTAGTCTAGTGTACACCATTGTCTAGAATCATGTGTAGCCACATTTCATCTCTTTAACAGGCTTATTTTGTAGTACCATGATAAAAACACCCTCCGCATGGAATGCAAAGCTCGAAGCTAAGACAAGGTGTTTGATCAAACCACTATAAACCAGGAAATTCAATCTTGCAGTACCATGAAATAAACATCCTCCGCATGGAACGCAAGGCTCGAGGCCAAGACGAGATGTTTACCCCACACCACTATGAACCAACAATGGAGGCCGTGAGATGCAACCCTTGTATCTCTCTCCCACTAGAAATTTTAAAACAAGTGGATTGTCTTGAAATCATTGTGATCTAATCACAATTTTAACCCTACACATTAAATGTGTTTAATTGTTTAAATTCAATGTGATGTAACTAAGTCACGTCACAATAGTGTAACGAACATTCGCGCAATCACAAAGAAGTTTAACCTTGTAATCCGTGAAGTAAATACCCTCCGCATGGAATGCAAGACTCGAAGTCAAGACAAGGTATCTATTCACATTACAATAAACTTAACAAAATGGCTATTTCAGCACTCCCACTCGTTATTTGGGTTTTTCTTCAATAATTGTGATCCCATCACAACTAATAACCTTGCACTTGATTAAAGACTCTAATCTTATTAGAATCACTAACTAAAATGGAAGTCCTAAACTATTTAGGATTCCTTAAACACTAATGAATCAAAAATTAGTTATATAGAACTCTATCCTTAATTTACTAGGCAAAGTACTCTAATTTCATTAGAAACTATATAACTTTAATTAGAATTTTAATCTCATTAAAAACCTCTAATTAAAATAAATTAAGGACTATTAATCATTAAATGATTTAGTACCAAGAGTTCTATTAAACTAACATCTTTGATCTCATTAGGTCTTTTAGTTAGAACCATGTGTAATCTAATCACACATAACCTTGCTCTTAAAAAACTTGAAAACACTTAGAAAAAAATTTCTAATTTTATTTCTTTCGATCGATCGAATGTGCCCCTCGATTGATGAAAAAAATTAAAATATTCGAACTTGACCTTCTGACTTGTTCGATCGATACTCGATAGCCTCTCGATCGATTGAAAAACAAATTCGATCGATCGACTATCAATCGAAAAACAATCTAATTAAAAGGTCTGATCACTGTTTCACTCGATCGATCGAAAGTGATTTTCGATCGATCGAAACTCGTGAAACTCGAATTTCCAGAAATTTTCTAAGGCAGTTTTCTAGGGTTTTTCTTGAACAAACAACTAACCGTTTTGAAATACACTTTCAATCTTCACTCCAATTCCACTAACGCCCAAGATGTGTGGTCTCTCAATCAGTTTCCAAGGGAGAGTAATTGAGTGGCTTCACTCACACATACACACCATTTTACAAACTTGTTGTGTTTTATAAAATTCTGTATGTTTCTCCCCTAATAACTGATTGTCTAATTGGGCTAGCATTTTGGGCCTTTCCAATTGGGCTTTAGTATGTGCCTTGGAGTGGGACCAAAAGGAACCAATAAGACACTAGCTCCAATGGGCCTTGAGCTTTTCTGTTAACTCTTGACAAGTCCAAAATTACCATTAATTATATTTAATACCACTATATAAATATAATTGCACTCTAGGCCTTATTAATAAACTATATCCCAAGACTTTATTATACATGCAACCCCTTCATAAAATATTTCTAGTTATACAAAGTTATGAAAGTAGACTGCCACTTTGTAAATTACTACATCTTAATCCTTGAGTACCCGATTTAATCCTTTTAAGTTATTCACCATATATTTATGAAATCCAATTTCATAAATATATATACTTTAGTAATTTCTTACTAAAGTGGTTAGGCCTAACTTTCTGAATAACTAAACCTGTTAAACTTATCTCAAGGGAATATTTTATATCTCCGTTAAGAGACTATGAATTCCATCTTGAGAATATATGTTCCATCAAAACTAAATGTGGTGCCCAATATACTGAGGCTTTGACTATAACTTTAGATCTCACTCCTGATATATCAAATCAACCTACACTTCATGATCAGGTTCATTATTCTCTCTGGATTAAGAGTTCATGCAAATATAAGTCGTGAGATTTATTATTCAGTTGACAGTCATTAGGAGAATAATAAATCTCGCAGCGGTCCAGTTCAATATGTCTTAACTCTTAAAGCATATCAGCATATCAACTAGAAGTCACAACTTCCATGATCAAGACAAATCATCTTAGTTGACATGTTATAGTCTTCATAGATGAAATGCCCAATTTCATCACCGTCTACGAACTAAAATTCTGAGTTTACAAAGAACCTGTGATTTATATCTTCTGTGACTTTTCACATAAATCACATACTATGCATCTCATGGACTATATGATAATGTCCAAATATTCATGTTACCAATACTTCAGATAATAATAAAACAACTTTATTAATCAGAATATTAAGTCATACATCATGTCATACATAATGTCTTATATAGCATCATACAATAGGATTTAAGGGCACTAATCCTAACAAGATAATCCCAGGAACACATGTTAAAAATATTAGCCACACATAGTTAGGCAAAAGAAATCAATAAAAACAATGCTAAACATAAAATTTTTGTGATATTGCCTATTGAAACTAAAATAGTAGTGTGATTTTAAGCAATCAACTGGGACCCGTGGAAGTATTGTTGCTTATTAAACCTCCAACTCTTTCGGTTGCATTCGTGGGTATCTTAGACTTCTTTAAGGCCATTGATTTGGGTAGATTGGAGACATGAAGATTTCTAGGATGGACTCCCACCAAGCGTTCTTGACATTTGTACAAAAAAATATTTCATAAGAGATAAATAACACTGTCATGAAACAGTGTACCAAATGATCAATTTAAATTGATTGATATGGAAGTAAGTATAGCTATCTATATAACTCTTTAAAATGATAGAATAAAATAAACTCATTTGATTCGATCTCTAAGAAGCTTTACAATCCCAAGAGATATGAATCTTGATGATGAATCATGTGTTATTGTCTCCGAGTTTAATGAGTAGTTGAACGTATGTACTTGATTTTATGTGAGGGACGTTGGATTAATCTCATACCAAGTCAATGGAACATGATGGAAAATTATTACTTTGATTTGAAGAAGTAGGAATGAGCCTTGATTTTGAGGTAGCAGTGCTGATCTTTTTTGACTTAAAGATGACTCTTTGTTTTGACAGAGTGTCGATAGGGTTTTTCTCTCTAAGCGTCTATCTTTTTTTTCTCATACGAGAAGCCTATATTTATAGGCGATTCAATGGTCATTGATTTGGAATTTTCACTTAGTATTTATTGAGATTTAATTACAAATTACTAATTTTGAATTTGAATTTAATTTTGGTCGTGTATTTAATAAGAACTTTCCAAGTGCATCTTTTATTCAAACATTGCCACATGGCTTTCATATTTCACACAACCCTATGGCTTGGACACATGTCATTTCTATGTGCGTCGTAGTAACCCTTGGGCTTGCCTGTGGGTTGATTTCGTTTGTTGATTGTCAGCTATTGACACATCATCAAATGGAAATTAATTGGGTCACAAATATTTGATCATGATAGATCAGACAAATGCGAATACATCATAAAATTTTGATGTCTGCAGCAGCATCAACAATAGCTAGCCAAAGCGATGGGCTAAGGTTCCTAAACGGGATACTATTATGGGAACGTCGTATGAGTATATAATGTATTGTACCATCCTTTAATGGTAGGCTTATTGAGTTGGGCTTAGTCCCGTTGTGTTTTGTACAGTTTGGGTTTTTTCCCTATAAAGTCTCTGCGTGGGTGTGTATATTCTCACTACATTAAAAATGTTTGTCCATGAACAATGTCAAACTTGAATCTTGATTGCTTAACTATCCAGTTAATATTTGATTAAATTGATTAAAATTATTTTTAAGCGGTTGTAAGGATCTAGCCTCGTTTCTTAATACTGTATTAAAACTGTCCCACTGGTTGCTATTGCATTTTGCAAATTAAAGCTTTATTATTTTCAGTCACAATCATTAGTAGTAGCTGAAAAAATAGTTATGTTTGCCTTGGAATGACATAACACTCATATTTATGATACATAATATAGTAATAATTGACTTCAAAAATATGTAAATAGTACATAAGCTGTACTGTTTGTTTGTTTTTTGTTTTTTGTTTTTTTTTTTTTTGGGATATATTATTTAAAACGTAAAGGGTGTACAAGAGACTATATCAATGGGGATACCATCATATTTAAAATCTATTTCTTATTTTCCAATTTTATTTAAGTCAACTTTATGCATATGCACAGGCCTAGATTGAATAGTTATGATTAATTCGTACTTAGTTATCTTTTACCAACGTGAAACAAAAAAAATAAAACCCAAAATGTAAATATTTGTCATTTTGAATGAAGAATTTTTAATTTAGGTTTTTAAAAAAGTAGTCGTTTTATTTTTATAATTTTATAGTTAATATTATGAGGATTTGAACCGTGATTCTCTTAATAAATGACAGCGTGTTATGTCATTTGGTGACGCCTCGTGGCTGCTCGACCACCAATCGCAACGACGCTCACACTCCTCTCATCTCATCTTGGCCTCGGTGCAAGAGATGATATATGGAGGTGTGTCATACCTCGGGGGTGTGACTGGAATATGAGTCGATTTTATGGAAATTACCAAGGGTAAGTGAAGTCGCCACTAATCATTAGGTTTTTCTAAGGTGTGATTGGTCAGCTGACTCTATTTAATTTTATTACCGATCCTAGGTTAAGAAAAAATCATTTTTCCTAATCTAATGTGAATGGGTGAAAAATCTTGATTCTTGAGTTTGGAAGTTTGGTTACGTGTGGGGAAGGTGTTAGGCACCCCACAATGCCTGTCCAAAGATAGCCCTTTGTTTTGGTAAAATCGTAATTTTAGACATTAGCAATTGAAAACAACCAATTGGAATTAGCTTACGAGGCTTTGAACGTGTTGGGCTTTGAGGTTTGATTTTGGAATGGGTATGGTCTCGATCGATGCTTTCTAAGTGTGTTTGAAGTCGTTGCCAAATTTTCACAGCGAAAATCCGGTAGCATTTCACCCTATTTTCGTGGCGGAAATCCGGCGGTGCTTCGCCTCAAATGTGTCATAGCACGTAAAACACTATTCTCACCAAGCTTTTGACGTAAGAATATGGCAATGGGGATGCCCCATTTTCACGACGAAAATCTGGCAGAGTTTCACGTTTGGTGTGTTATGGCGCAATGACAGGGTTTCGTGTTTGTGTATACGGCGCGTATCGACATGCTCATACTGTGATGAGTTGAAGCCCTTTAAAACATCAAGCATGTTGATGCATGTCGCATACACAGGGTAACCAATGTCACTTGGTGACATGGATCACGACAATCACACCGCGATGATTGTGCACACAATATAGTATGAATATGCACCTACGGCAATCGCCTTAAGCACATATCCACACTACAAGGTCAAGAGCTCTCATGACTAGAGAGGTTCACTCACGTAGCCATGAGAGTCCATCATACAAAGTGCACAATCTCCCATATACAACCAGTTATAGATATACATACATCATGCACAATGCAACCACACAGAGCGGAAAAGTAAATCAGACATTGCCAACATTCCAAGGATATGGCCTCGCAAGGAATAGGAAATGTAAAACAGACATTGCCATACCTAGGGAACGCGGCCTAAGCAAGGAGAATGAAAATAGAGGGGGCTACATGAGGGGGACCCTAATACATGCTCTAGAGAAGAAGCTTAGAGAGAGGGAAAAAGAAAACCACATTAGAAGGGCTAGGCCCCCTAATCTACTGAACATTGCCCCTTGGTAGGCTTGCATCTTTTTGCTTGCACCTGGGAGGTTGGGCCCTCACTCTAAGCGTCCTATCTCCATGCATGTACATGCAACAAACAAGGAAACAAGCCAACAGACAAGCAAAGAAAAGAATAGAAGGAAAGCATGCTAAAAGACAAGCAAGGAAAAGATGTCAAACTGGGGCAAACATGCATGTGAAGCACATGAAGAGGCAAACACACATGTTATCAAACGAAATGGGGTGTCCTAGGAGGAAAAATGTAGGTTTGGATCAAATGTCCATAGTTCCATTGGATTGGAGTATGGACGACACACAGACTTAGGCATGAACATGTAGGCAAGCATGCAAAGAGAAAGTGTTAGGTTTTTAGATCCCTTAAAACACAACAATTGGATTAACCTAGTTTATTAGCCAAGTGATTAACTTAGTCAAATTATGCAAATCTAGGTTAACACAATCAAATAATCATATGAAGATATAAAGCAGCGAAAATATAAATAACACAATGATATGATCACCTAGGAAAACCAAACGGGTAAAAAACTTAGGGAGGATTTAACCTAGCTATCCTAAAGGTAAACTTGAATCCACTATATGAAAGAATCAAAGTCCATACAAAAGGACTTACAAGCACCCACGCTCGACTTTCTAATGCTACCCACCAGTAGAACTCACTGACACGACCACGTGCAAGCTTCGAATCCACAGACTCCTTCTTTCTTAGATTCTCCACAAGATACAAGCACTCCTGCTTGTGTTTCTTTAAGCTCCAATGGCAGAAACTGAGTTGATCATCAAGGTGCTGATAAAATCTCTACCTTGAAAACCCTAATTTTATGTGAAGGAAAGCTCCTCAAGGATCTCACAAGAGATTCACACAAACAGCAAAATATGAGCAACAATACAACTAGAGCAACACTCAAAACGTAGCTAGGGTTTTGCCTTATATACCTAGGGCAAAAACTTAAAACCCTAAACATTTAATAAGATAGGACTGAGTTGGAAATTCTGCAGAAAAAACATTTTGGCCGACTTTCGATCGATCGAGTCTATCCTTCGATCGATCAAGCCAGGGCGAAATGTACCAATACATCTGCAGCCACTCGATTCCAACTTTTCATGAATTATACAACTTTGAGCAAGCCTAAACAAGACGAAACATATTGTTTTGATCATGGTTTGCCAACATTACACATTAGAGTTCTAAATACATCAAATCCTAAGTCTTTAGAACCTAACAAACTCCCCCTTTGGCAATCCGTGATAAAACACAAACACAAAACTCAAAGTTTACAAATAAAAGCCCTTTACAAAAATAATGCTCATAAACACAAATTCAATCCTAACTACTATCCATCAGTTGCAAGTGTAGACAGCAGCTGAATTGAATCAACCTGTATATTCCTGAAACACTCAACAAATGCATAAACGCATGTGTGACAGAAAAACAGTAAACAACAGATTTGTAAACTAACTCTCCCCTTAAGTTAGATACAACAAAAATAAAACATTCTTGTAAGATTCACACAACACATAATAAAGACATATATCAATGAATAACTCATAAGTATAAATCAATAAGCAGTCAACACAAGAAACAAGAATCATATATATCAAAAATAAATGTATCTCCCCCTAACATGAATAGCCCCAAAAAAATGATATACAAAGTGAATGACCTAGATACAATCTAATATCTCCACTAGCTCTGCAAAACAAAAGAAATAATACTCCCCCTAACTACAAAAACTCCTTTACAAGTGTCAAAACTCTACTCCCCCTTTTTGTGATGGAATGCCAAAGGACAATCACATGCCATCATTAAAAGGAGGTGGTGAGGGTGAACGAAGATGCGCTAAGTCGGCTCGCAAAGCACGTATCTCATCAAGTAAGTCCACCAAAATCTGACCATGAGCCGCCTAAACAGTCATGACAGTCTCTAAGGTACGACGTATATCAAAGTCATCCGAAGGAGGAGGAGGAACATCAGCAGCAGCAGCATCACCAACAGGATTAGCAACATCTGCACCAGCAGGACCTGTAGAAGAAGAAGGAGTAGGTGCGGTACCAGAAGGCTCAGACCTAGGGTGTTTAGAGCTAGCTCGAAGATGAGCAACCCTCTGTCTAAGAAAAGACCACCTATGGGAGCAATAACATGTACGGGCTCAGAAGAAGGGAAATCATCTAGACCAAGATATAACAAAATCCTATGAATAAAAATGGGATGGACAAGAGCATGAGAGGAAGATGAACTCCTATAAACTTCATTCAAAGAACGAAGAAACAAGTGAGGAAAACTAATAGGAGCATTAGTAACAAGAGCGTACAAAAAGACTCACCTCTCAAGAGGAATGGTGTGAAGATGAGAAATGGGCCAAATAGAATGACATGCTATCCTAAATAAAAGATAGTGCAACTCAGATAGCTCAGCAGTGGTGATCCAAGGATCAGAACCCCACTGGATAGTAGAACTAGTGATGTATGACATGACATCACTCAAAAGAGGAGACTCATCATAAGGGTAGATAGGGTGCTAGACCAAAGGTACCCCTAGAGCATCAGCCACTATAGTATGAGTAATGGTGTACTCTACACCCCGTATCCAACTCTTTACCAAAGTGTTGGAATCATATATGCGGATAGAGATGTTAGAAAAGAACTCTCTAATCAGGGTAGCTGGAGGAAGAGGATCAAAAATATCCAACGGAGGTAACCAGCTCCAACGCTCAAAATTTGCCCTAATGGCAGGATCAAGCTCATCAAACACAACAGAACGCTCAGCCCATATCTTTCTCCTAAGGTTCAGTGTCTCAAAAATCTCTTGGTTTTTCTCACTAGGAAACTTCTCACGGTCAAAAGAAGATGGGGGAGGAGAAGGTGGGGGAACAGACCTATGAGCTCTAGTCTTCCTAGGCATGATGCTAAGGAAAGGACAAAGACACAGAACAAAAACCAAAAGAACAAAAACAAAGCACAAACCAAGGGCAGACTGCAAGTTATCACAAAAAAAATATAGAACAAAAATTTATATGATGCATGAACAATTACTATGTCATGATGCATGTTCTAATGCAATAAAACTAAGTTCAATTGAAGTTCAATTTCACAACATTGGCTTGAGCACAGAGTTTCCAAAAAAAACCCCAAAATTGAAAACCACTTGTTAAGATTTTGGAAAAATTTGACTAATTGATCATCACACAAGCTAGAATACATAATATAATGATCAATTACATCAATTCAACAAGCCAATTGCATCAATTGAACCCAATTTGAACAAATCCCCAATTCGGATCAATTACAAGCCCTAGAATTTGCAATTTTTCATAAAACACAAAATTGACCAAATTAAACCATCAAAATCAAGTTTATATCATGTCCCAACAAAAACCCAATGATCAATTTCACATAAAATGGCTTGACTCAACAAAAACCCCAAAAAGGATAGGTCCGAAAACTTCAAGGAGAAATGCATGAAAAATACATGAAACTCGAAAATAAAAGAAAAAGGAGGGGTAAAATTGACTTACCGGCCCTCGAGCATGAAAACCTCGCAAAAGATTCGGAAGAAAACGGCAAAAAATTTGCTGAGTGAGCTTGCTGAGTCGGAGAGAGAGAAAAATTTTTGAAACTATTTGAAAAAGTGATTTGAAAAAGTCAAAATCTGATTTTTTTTTTAAAACCTGATTCGCGATATTCAATTGATCAAAAATTACATTTGATCGATCGAATAAACCCACGACTCTTAAAAGAATTTTAAGCACATTTTCGATCCATCGAAAAATAAAATGGATCGATCGAAACAGGCAGAGGCTCACAAAATTTTTGAGAAAAAACACAGTTTTGACAAAAAAAAAAAAAACACAATTTGGACACAACTCCACAAAGCATTAAAATTGATGAATCAAAATGCATGAGTATAAGATGAAATGCTTTTTCAAAAACCCAAGTTTTAACCCTAGTTTTTCAAAGAAAATTTCAGCCATTCTCCCCTTAAATTCTCAAGCAAAAAAAAATATTTTGCATAATACTCAAGGTATTTTCAAACTTGGTTGGTCAGACCAAAAACACACACAAAAACATGTACAGTGTTTAGCAAAGAGTAACTTGTGCGGTGTGTGCAACTAGCAAAAGCTTGAGATACATGTGAGGTGATATGTGAATCGATATCAAACACAAAGTCTACAAAATTCATCACATAAAATTTGAAAGAGACTATCACCTAAAGAGTTACATCATATAACTATCACATCTCCTAGATCATAAGCTTGCAATCATGTAAGTTTCTTGAATTTTGCCTCATAATATACACACCAATTTTAATAATGTGATTTGGCATCAAGCCTAATAGTACACACCAATTTTAAGCATTAAGCATTTAAACCGAGGTTTCACTTTATGTTCTTTTTGTGCATGTGCTACACTTTCTCGAGACAGAATCTTAAGATATGCACTAAGGTGTTTATGATTGGCTAGTGAACAGTGGTAAGATGGTTATTTATGTCTTTCTCAAAAGGATTAAGTCCAACAGTCAAATAACATGTGACTTCAAGATTAAGACAAAGTGATAAACACCATAAACATCTTTCCCACGCAACATGCACTACAAAACTTCAACTAGTTAAGTGCAATAAATAAGTTCATCAAAGCTAAACAAGGTACAAAGACATGTTATATGTAAATAAATTGACTAAACTTGTTTTCAAAAACCAAGAAAAATAAAGCCAAACACAATTTTCTTTCCTCCCTTTTTTTTTTTTTTATTATAAAAGAGAAAACAAAAATAAATCCTAGAATGAAATGCATGAATGTTATGCAATGCAAGTCCTAGAAACAAAACAACACAAAAACCAAAGAACAATGGTCACAAAAGAATAGAGCAATGAAGCACAAGGACCAAGAAAACCAGGAATGATCAGGGAGCCAAAATCACACCAATTACTTGACGAAGTGTCTCAAACTTACTTCCATCAAGAGGTTTGGTGAAGATGTCAGCATTCTGACGTTCAGTAGGGATGTACTCAAGAGAGACAATCTTTCTTTCAACAAGATCCCTTATAAAGTGATATCTAATCTCTATGTGTTTAGTCTTAGAGTGTTGAACAGGGTTTTTAGAGATATTAATAGCACTAGTGTTATCACAGTAGACAACCATGGTGTGTTGTGATATCCCATAATCATTCAAAAGCTTTTTCATCCGAAGAAGCTGTGAGCAACAACTTCCAGTAGCAATATATTCTGCCTCTGCAGTAGATAAAGACACAAAATTTTGCTTTTTGCTCATCCAGGCAACAAGATTGGCTCCTACATAAAAACACCCACCAGTGATGCTTTTTCCATCATCAGCATTACCAGCCCAATCAGAATCAGAAAATCTAACAAGAGACAAATTAGACTCTTTGCTGTAAAATAACCCATATTCATAAGTTCCACCTACACATTTTATTATTCTTTTAACAGCATTCAAGTGTGAAACCTTAGGATTAGATTGAAATCTAGAACAAACACCAACACTAAAAGCAATATCAGGCCTACTAGCAGTCAAATACAAAAGGCATACAATCATGCTTCTATATAGTGTAACATCAACAGACTCACCTGATGGATCACTTGTTAATTTTGCATTTGCAACCATTGTTTTTCTGGCATGGGCAGCCTTGTCCAGTCCAAATCTCTTGACTAGATTTCTAGCATACTTGGCTTGGTTTATGTAGATTCCAGAGTCTGTTTGCTTCACCTACAATCCCAAGAAGTAAGTTAGTTCACCAACCATGCTCATTTCAAACATCGCCTTCATTTCATCTGCAAAATAATGAGCAAGAGAGTCATTAGTAGCACCAAAAACAATATCATCAACATAAATTTGAGCTACAACAAAACCATTCTTATCCTTTCTTATGAAGAGAGTAGTGTTTGCAGATCCTCTTTTGAGTATGAGGCAGGCAGTGTTAACTGCCTCCCCCTAGAAGGATTTAGGCAACTTCTTATTGTGTAGCATGACTCGTGCCATCTCCTGAACAACCCTATTCTTCCTTTCCACTATTCCATTTTCTTAAGGTGTCTTGGGTGAAGAGAACTCTTGATGTGTGCCTTGGTCATTGCAGAAAGTAGCCAGCTTGGTATTCTCAAATTCTCTTCCATGATCACTTTTAATACTGGCTATCACAGTATCTTTCTCAACCTGAAGTTTCTTGCGTAGACGTATCATCTTCTCAGGAGCTTTAGCTTTATCTTTCAAAAGCACAACCCAAGTATATCTGGTAAAGTCATCCACAACAACTAGAATATACTTCTTTCCACCTAAACTCTGAACTATGGCAGGACCCATAAGATTAATGTGTAATAACTCTAGAGGTCTTGAAGTTTGAACACCAGCTATAGACGGATGTTTGGATTTCACTTGTTTACCTATCTGACAGGGTCCACAAATGCTCTTTTTTATCTTCACAAACTTAGGTAAACCAATAACTGCATCACACTTCGAAATCTTCTCCAATTGCTTATGACTTGCATGCCCCAACCGTTGATGCCACAACTTAACTTGATCAATCTTAGCACTAAAACACTTGTTGTTTACACCTGGTGTTATACCATAACAGTTGTCAGCTGTCCTTACACCAACACACATACAGTCACCCCTCCATCAAGTATCTCACATTCATACATAGTGAAGAGAACATTCAGCCCATTATCACAAATCTGACTAATACTGAGTAAGTTGGCCTTCAATCCATCAACATACCAGACATCTTCAAAAATTGGTAACCCTGGAATGTCCACAGTACCAATGCCTCTGATTACAGATTTGCTTCCATCTCCAAAAGTGACCGTCCTAATCTTTCCTTCAAAGAGTGTCTTGAACAAGCCTCTATTTCCTGTCATATGCCTGGAACAACCACTATCCAAATACCACAGACTAGAATCACGTGCCTTTAAGGCGGTTAAGGTAGTATAACACAGATAATAATTATCACATGTGATTCGACCAAGATGCTCAAGAAAAGATTTAGTAAAATCAACAAGATATAAAAACAACAAGTAGGCATGTTGACATATAAGCAAAAATATTTTCCAAGAATCCATGACAACAAGGGTCAAGGATCAGCTCAGAGATCAAAAGATCTACAATAAGAGAGCTACCCCCTCTGATACCACTTGTTAGGTTTTTAGACCCCTTAAAACACAACAATTGGATTAACCTAGTTTATTAGCCGAGTAATTAACCTAGTCAAATTATGCAAATCTAGGCTAACACAATCAAATAATCATCTCAAGATATAAAGCAGCGGAAATACAAATAACACAATGATATAATCACCCAGGAAAACCAAACCGGTAAAAACCTGGGGAGGATTTAACCTAGCTATCCTCAAGGTAAACTTGAATCCACTATATAAAAGAATCGAAGTTCATACAAAAGGACTTACAAGTACACACACTCGACTTCCTAATGCTACCCACCAGTAGAACTTACTGACACGACCACGTGCAAGCTCCGAATCCACGGACTCCTTCTTTCTTGGATTCTCCACAAGATACAAGCACTCATGCTTGTGTTTCTTTAAACTCCAATGGTAGCAACTGAGTTGATCATCAAGGTGTTGATAAAATTTCTACCTTGAAAACCCTAAGTTTATGTGAAGGAGAGCTCCTCAAGGATCTCACAAGAGATTCACACAAACAGCAAAATATGAGCAACAATGCAACCAGAGCAACACTCAAAACGTGGGTAGGGTTTTGCCTTATATACCTAGGGCAAAAACATAAAACCCTAAACGTTTAATGAGATAGGGCTGAGTTGGAAATTCTGCAGAAAAAACATTCTGGCCGACTTTCGATCGATCGAGCCAGGCTGAAATGTACCAATACATCTGCAGCCACTCGATTCCAACTTTTCATGAATTACACAACTTTGAGCAAGCCTAAACAAGACTAAACATATTGTTTTGATCATGGTTTGCCAACATTACACATTAGAGTTCTAAATACATCAAATCCTAAGTCTTTAGAACCTAACAGAAAGCATAGAAGCAAGGAAAGCCAAACGGGTAGCACAAAGCAAGGAAGGCAAGCATATCAACGTCTCGCGAAGCGGAGAAAGGTGTGTATCAAGCACACCAACACCACAGGGGTGTATCTCACAAATTTTCACACCCAATCAATCCCTAGGAGGGATGGATGTGACCACACAAGCACAAGCCTGTGAAGGGCGCAAAGCATGGCAAAGCCTAGATCTAGAGAGGCTAACATGGAGATAAAGCATAGGAGCAAGTAAGCAAACATAAACATGAAAAGGAAATGATCCAAACCCTTTAATATAGGCCTAGGTGTATGGACGTAGGCCTAGACCACAAGATCTAGATCTACACCCCACCAATAAGGGCCAAAACACAGGAAAGAGAGATATCAAGAGGTAGAAGGGCTTTAGAAGCACATGGCATAGCAACCAACATGTAAATCTAGACACATGAACAAGGCATAAAGCACTCAAAGATATAGATCTAAGCGTAGACAAGGAAAAGAGCACAAAAGCATGTAGATCTAAGCATAAACATGGCAAAGAAAACATAGGCGTGTAGATCTAAGCGTAAACATATCAAGGAGCCTAAACGCATGTGGATCTAAGCACAAACATGGCAAAGAATACATAGGCATGTAGATATAAGTGTAAACATGACAAAGAGCACATAGGCACGTAGATCTAAACGTGAACATGGCAAGTAGCCTAAAAGCATGTAGATCTAAGCGTAAACATGGAAATGCGCCTAAAAGCATGTGGATCTAAGAAAAATTAAATTTAGACATATCCTAGCCCAAGAAGGCTAGACCAACAATATCAAATCAATAAATCATGGCATAAGCAAGGAAACATGCTAGAAAAACTATAAAGACATGCTAGGAAGCAAGATTAAAGCTAAGAAAAGCAATAAAGCATTTTATTAAGGAAGATAAACCTAAGAAAAAGCTATTGAAAGAAAAGAGTGTGGATTGTAGCTAAAAAGCTACATCCACAACCCTAAACATCAAATCCAAGGTATAGAACCAAGGAGAGGAAGATTGGGTGCAAGAACACTACCTTGATGATTGTAGAGAAAAAAAGATGAACCTGAGGTGTTTGAAGGTGTTGGGGAGAGAAATTAGAGAGAGGAGAGAGAGAATTTAGCTAGAAAAACTGCCTAAATTCTTTTCTTTTTTTTCTTTCCTTTTTTTTTTTTTTTTTTTTTTCCAAAATGATGGGTCTGGAAACTTTTATAGCTGAAAAGTGACTCTTCGGCTTTCGGCACGCCTTGTAGGGCCGCCAGCCACCCTGCTGACATCAGTTGTTTCGGCCTTTTGCTTTGTCTAGCTTCCAATGCATATTTAAAGGCCTTTCTAGACTCAGATTGAGCTGATCTTGGTGTCCCTGGAAAGCGCTAGATGTCTAGTTTCCAGAACACTAATGAAATTAAAAATCAATGGTTGGATAAAAAATTATGGCCTTGGGAAGTGTGCTAATGTGTTTTTCACGGTTTTCTAGATATGTCAACCGTTTTAACTCCGATTTTGACCCATGAATAGTCGTTGGAAAGGGAATTTGATAATCTTCACAATGGTGCTGGTCCAAACCCATTCTAATGGTTGAATCAAAATTAGGATTTCTAGTGCCCTTGGGGGTCAACCTCGGGTCAAACTTCGTCAAAGTTGACGAAAATCACCGAGTAGCTCGGATTTGATGTAGAAACATGAAAAATGTTGTTTTGGGATGACTTTGACCGACTTTGTCTTTCGTTCAACCCAGGGTTGACCAGGGGCATTTTGGTGAATTTAATCGAAAAAGGCACTTTGAGTGCTCCGATGCCCAAACGGGTTGTGCCACGTCAATCTAGATTCTTCCGTAGCCCTGTGGAGAAAAAAATAATATTTTTGGCATTTTCGGGGTCTAGCACACAAATCAAGGGCGGACAAAATGCGGTGTCTACATCATTGAGCTAAAAAATTATTGATAAAGACAATAGTTAATGCAACAAACCATTTAGGTACTTGAAATCATTTAATTTCGTTGTTGTTCATTTGTTAGAATATGCAGATTAATCATCCAAAATTGCTTCATTTTAGAAAGAAAATTAAGTAAATTTAGTAAAATATTTATGTAATTGGTTTTTATTTCCTATCTTAATTTTTGCGTTGGTGGTTTAATCAACTTCAATAATAAGTGTTATATTTTTAAAAATAAAAGTGATTAAAATTTAGTTGCAACAGAAATCTATATTAAAAATATACAATATTTAGAGACACAAATTTGAATATATGGCATTTGTTTTATGAGTTTTACATCTTATAGTCGTCGAAGAGTATGAGAGCAAGTTAATTTCGCATTAAAAACGTGCATGCAAATGAATTGAATATTACGATATCATGAACACAAGCATGTATTTGGTGAAGAATAAAAAAAAAATTACAAAGAGTTTAATAACAACTTTTGTTTTATTCCAAAATATCCCAGCTACAGTAATAGAACGAATACTATCTACAACAACACTCCAGATCATAGCAGCTTTTAGTAAAAGGCTGAACTCAAACAAATCTAAAAATTACTATCCAACATTCCACAATTTCATTCAAATAAAGAAAAAGGGAACATGATAGACTGAAGTAAATGAAATTCTACTTAGAATAGAACTCCTATAACCTATTTGCAAATAGTATTTCCTCATTCCGCCTTAGTGACAATAGCTTGGGAGGCATTTTATTATTGTTTGTTGGTACAAGCACGAGGATTCTGCTTGCCCAAAACGGTGGGCTTGACATTAACACAAGTTGAAGTAGCAGATCCTCCTGCTCCCTTGTATACGAGATCAATGTCAGCAACCACCACTTGTTGGCATGGTACACTGTTACTGCAAATAAGCTTCACAGCTTCCTTTGTTGCAGAAGTGCCTCTAATGTTCTTGAAGCTAACATTGCTGATCTTATCTTTCGAGGGAGACTGAAAGCAAAACAAACAGACAAAAAGCCACACAAGAAATTGATATTAATATCTATAATTTGTTTTTCCTTTTTTTAAGTTTTAACATCAAAATGAGTGTATATATTTGTGATGTTTATAATAACCTTGTTTGGGCATTGATTGTTTGGGCAGTAGCCTTGATCAATGAGGATAGGATTGGCAACATTGTTCATGATAATATTCTCGAAATGCATATCAGAAGCACTCCCAGGAGGGCTAGAAGGCCATGTTTTGATTC
This sequence comes from Quercus ilex subsp. ballota, assembly GCA_032727855.1. NCBI lineage: Eukaryota > Viridiplantae > Streptophyta > Magnoliopsida > Fagales > Fagaceae > Quercus > Quercus ilex. Next base: position 59,684,937 of record CM064910.1, read on the forward strand.
TAACACCAATCTTTGTATTGCTAAGGGTGCCACCAATTACTCTGATTCCTGAAACTGGTTGTTCATTCTGGTACCTTCCAAGACTTCCAACGCCGATACCATGGCCAGGTCCACAAGTTACTTGGTTAGCAGTAACATCTTGGGTTCCATCACTAATGGAGATGCAATCGTCACCTGTTCCAATTTTGACATTGGTGATGGTGATCTTAGATGAAAGTCCGATGTGGATTCCATCGGTGTTAGGGCTATCTCCGGGTGCAGTTATGGTAACATGTTGGATTTGCAAGTTCTTGCATCCCATAACGTTTATGTGGA